>OX401908.1:11423355-12660479 GCA_947859195.1 Drymonia ruficornis
GCCAAAGTTCGAAAATGTAAAAAAAAGGAACCGTAATCGATTCTTGAAGCTCTGGTGAAGTTTACCAAATTATTCGTTTCTCGCCCTGCCTAGTTAAGTGTATTACCCAAGTCAATAGCACGCGTTTGAGTGGGTGCTCCATAGCTCGAGTGTCTCATACATCTTAGTCATCGATAATCAATAAACGCAATGATAAACTTTCTACCGTCTATTCGTAAAAGTGGAAAGTAACTATCGGCGCGACGTTTTACATTAATTGGCTTTATACTTTACAAACGGTACGGAGTCAGCATCGACAACTGAGGGGAGGCTGGGTGGCTCATTAGCGAGCTGAAGTGGATCGCAGTTTTAATTGCTGCCATGTACCCGGAATGTACATCGGGCTGAAAGAGACCGTGTAACCTTGTGTGATGCGTTTGCGTTTACCCGAAAGCTTTTACCTTTAACTACAGCCAAATCGTACTATTTTTAAACCAAACGCAAAGCAAAGGGGTTGTAAGTCTGATATACCTTTGTCTGTCTATCTGTATTCTGTATGTGGCCGTATTTCTTTAGAGTGATTTACTATCAAATCGAATTCGACGCGGTTCTTATTGTTTGATAATTAACTAGTACCGTTGTGATGATTGTTATCTATGCGTGATGCAAATGACTCCTGCCGTTTTCAAGAAGTCTGATGTTTGTTATATTTCTGGTAGCTACGAAATTAATTGCTTTCCTCTAGTCCGAGTGCAATGACTTCGTGATTATTACTATTATCCCTTTAAGAAAGTTATGATGAACTTACACTGGCATTACAAATCACTTTTGTACTTAGAAATGCTTTGTAAAAACCATGGTAAACTGCCTAAAAATCTCTATAAATTGGTCGGTTTGTATTAATGATTCATAGCTGACTGTTAATATAATGCATTCATTATCCTAGACTGCGTTAACATTTCTGCAAGACGTCGATTTATGATTATTGGCGACTATTTCATGATTGTTATGGCGAATAGTATTTTCTGCATCGTTTTATACTATACGCACACATGTAAGGGTGCCTGGCCGAGCCGACTCGAGTGTCGTGGCTGCAGATACAATCACACGCTATAAATTCCAGTTAGCTCTATTTTAAATTTAATACAGTTTAATATATTTTTTAGTTCACAATGCACGGCCAAGCGAAAAAGTAGGTACCTACATGGCGGAAAATCTTATTTTTTACATTAAGTATTATATCTTATTAGTATTGTCTTTAATTGTACGGAATTATACATTGTAACAGCATAAATTTACTTTTCCAATATAAACTAAAACTTAATAAACCACGGTTAATATAATCAACAGCGAAGTCCTAGAAATCGTGGAATACAGAATTCAATTCTGTTCAGAAAATCAAAGCTGAAATAATTAAACACATTTCAGGAAACGCTGTTGTTTTCTTTGTTAGAAGTTTTACTTAGAAGAGTAAACACGGTAAAAGTTAAATAAACTGTTCCTTGATTTTACGCGTGAGATTCAAACGTACACTAAAGTGTTGGCATTTCATAAAAATAGTCGTGAGTGCGACGCATGTTGCCTCCTGCGCCATGGCGTGCTTCTGCCCTTATTTGCTATGCTTTATTTTTATCCACGCGATCTGTTCTCTAATGATTATCTGACGTGCAAGCTGTTGCACGTTACTGTTTAAAATTCCTATGCGGAAGTATAACAATATTGAGCAAACGCTATTAAGTAATATAAAATGGTGGTTTAGTGCGGACTATATTCGTAATTCCTATAATACAAGATAAATCATTTAAGTTGATTTAGATGTGATCTTACCTGCTATGTATATTATTTTTGGACCGGCATTGAATTAGAAATCCCACTGCAACATTTTTCTAAAACTTTCCTAAATCGCAGGATACGTGACAGCAGAATGATGAATATAAATATTTATGAGCGTGGTTTATTAACACCATCTGAGGTGTCGCATGGCGGGCGTGCTCGCTCATAGCCGTATTTACATTTCGTGCACGGGAGCGGCTTGATTTACTGGCCCTCCAACTTCGGCTGGGGACTTAAATTAGTGTGCTGTCATATGTCACGCGATATTTTATTTTGTTGCTGTCCTCTCACACAGTCCGCCCGCTGGCTTATTTCGCTCAAAATCTCCATTCTCGGGCTCGTCACGAGCTATTTATAAACGCTCCATATTTAGAAGTGTTCCTTCACGCCCAGTTTTATATCGCCGCTGTGTCCGTGCACCTCTCGGTGGTTAAGAATATCAGCTTATAACAAATATCTTCCATGTAAGGGGACCAAATATAGACCATTCACATTATTATTAATATATTTTTCTAATAAACCGTCTTGTTGCACTCCGTGATTTCATTCCATGTGTCACTCGAGATGTTATTAGAACTAGGAGAAGTGACAAGATTGATAGTAGGCAGGTTGGTCAATAACGGTGCGGGCGAGGGGGCACTTCAAAAGATTCGAGGGTGATTGATGTCCTGCGATCTACTTGACGAATAGCAGACGGTGATAAACTCCGTGTGTCCACTAAAGTCACTTAGTGAGTGGCGTAGGAAGAGATTAGCGCAGTTGATGACAAATAATTTTACTTAATACTTATAAAGCGATTAAAATAATTCGCCTTTTTAATGCTCGACTAGTGGCAGTGGTCCGTAGGCCGGACTCAATATGCGGGTGGTCTCTCCATGTCTAGTCATAATCCATCATCCAAGTCAAACGTGCGTAGGTCTACCTAAACTCACCGAAATATAAGAAAGCTACAGATAAAGTATATGTATATCGTGCACCATACAGGACAGAGGAAGGCTCAAGCGATTGTTTGTTAATGCGTATATGAATGAATAGACTTTGTAGCGATATGTGTGACAGCTTGCACATACCAATCAATGCGCCATCGCCGAAAGGATCTTGTGGCGCCCCGGCGCCGGCAAATCGCGGCGCTGCCATCGTCACCTCGTTTTCACGCCTTTTTGGATTGTTCAATGTATTATCCAGCTCATGTACGTTCGCAAGATATCATTCCATTCATCACGTCTTGTGGTCACCCTCCATCCTTACGCTCAATTAGTCTTTCGTTTCGTCCTCGTTTGTTTCGGCAAATCAATTGAAAAATACATTGTCAAAACAATTCGTCATGATAGTCAATGTAATACTTATTTAGACATAGCTAGCTGACAATAGAGTTGGTGGGGTCACGTAGGGAGGTGATGTAAGCGGCGATTTCCTGCGAGCTCCGCAAAGCACTGTGCTGGATGAGCGTGTGGCGTGCGCTTGCCTGCTAATTAGTCGCAGTGACGTCACACGTGGGGAGCGTGGCTTCGGCCCGCCATTACCGGAGGCCTTCGCGCGGAAACGACAACGACCGACGCTTTCTCTGCGGGCCTGCAGCAAACTCTGCACGATGCCTGGCCGCCAGGTGAGCTGTCAAGGTCAACAGAGTTGGATTGCAAAATCAAGAGTTATTTGCTATCAATTTATCTGTACTCGTCCTAAGTTAAAATATTGCGCACAATGCTATGGTGGGTTGAATAGAGAAAGAGCCGTGCAAGGAGGCGTCGTCGTGGATCTAACGATCGCATTTGATAAAATAGGCGGAGCTCAGGCGCGTCGCTAAGCGTGACTCATCTTAATGGATGCAATTACGACAGCACGCGGTGCGACCAGCCTCGCGCGCCCGCTACAAAGAAACATCACGTGTAAATCTTGGTTTAGAAAGAAATACAAAACGACAAACTGCACAAAGTGATTAAGGGGAAACCATGGTGAAAAGACTACTCTGTATTTAAACACTAGTAGATAAAAAACTGATATGAAAACCATATCAACATTAACGATATTCACACCAGATTTGGTAGCGCCGCCGATGCGCTAGCAAATTTGGTGTTATTGTCCTATTGTCAATGCCCTGAGAAAAACCAACGGATAAATATAAGATTGGTTTAGGCGTTTAACTTAAAATAAATCTGTAATGGGCCTACTTGAATCGAGAACATTCTAACCGGAAGCTCTACCGTCGGTAGCCACCACCGACACTACGGTCTACGGACGATTATCAAAATCTTATTGCAACAATTGAAGGTCAGGTTCCGATTGTCATTTTGATGCAGTGTTGCATGTTGGCTCGAATAAAGGAAAACCATTTTTTTCAGTCGAGTTAAATGAGGTCGGTCAACAGTATTGTAAGAAGTGATATAAAAACTTTATTATCGGTACGATTGACTAACCGCTAATTGCGTGAAAACACTAGATTTTCCGTTTTTCTTGTTGGAAATAAATTATTGTTATTCAAGGTTGTAATAATTATATTAAGTAATTAAACTAAATTGATCTAATGGTCTGTATGTTTTCGGCTAGTAAATCAGGGTTAGCATGTTTCTTGGAACTGTATCAGGCATAAATGCGTAATGAACGTATTTGACTCCTTTTGCCTTTATAACTCTTATTAATTGGCTAAATAAGTTTAATATGGTGTGGATAGATAAGTGAGTCAGAATATTGTTTGCGAACAAGGGGCATGGTTTTAGCTGTAGGCACTAATGAAAGACTTTTATGAATCATGTTGCTTTGAGTTTTTCAGTAGGTACATAACGGTGGCTAGGAGAGATGATGTAATGTGTAATTTACATTGCTACGTGCCTAATGAAATTCCTGAGAAAATCCAAATGTGAATTATGATATTGGTGTTGGTACCTTTCGCGTTTGGAAGGTGCTGATTCGTGAATCATGTTCATGTACTTTTAAATGCCATGCACTTCATTCTGTGAAAGGACCACTCGGTGCATTAAATGCCATCACGATCTCCTTTTGGATTGTTGCAAAAACTGGATCTCACCTTATGTTTACGTCATATTTTGGATAGCATCCAAGTAGTAATCACTCGTATGAACGACGTTTCTTTGGGTCTGAGACCTAAAGATTTCACTACATGTTCGTAAATCCAAACGAGCGTGTACATTTCCTATGAATCAGCAGGCTGACGTCAGCCTGGCGTGCAGCGGTGCCCTCTCGCCCCGTTGCCTACTTTCCACTACGTGGTCACACCACCGCAACTTCAATTGAAATGGAACCCACGCAGAACATACATTTCTATAAAATGTGTTCAGTGTATAGATATAGCTTTTATTGAAAATATCAAGGTTTTTGCATTCAGTACGCCGAAGCCAATAACCGGCCAACACAAATGTACTGAGGAATGTAAACAGCTTTTAGGACTGGTCTTATTTAACGTGTATAGGTTCATTGATATTTTCATGTCATAAAACGCCGCACTCTAAATAGATCATAGGATTCCTAGAAACTGAACTAATGCCCGTACCTACGACAGAACACAGAATAATGAATAGTTTGTGAGTATAGTTCTGGCTTTAAGTTATTGGCCAGTTACTTCATTTTTTACTTTCGATATCAGTGCCAGTTAATCAAAGGCTTACATCTCACTTGATTGCTGTTTCGACATAGAACAATGAAGCTTTTTCAACAAACAATAGGCTACTAAATAACATTCTTTGTTCACCGGAACGGAACCTAGTTTCAGTATCAATTTTGAACTCCTACGTTCGTCCCACAGAGCGAGCACGGTATTTATTCATGTCGAACATTTTGACAGTATACAAAATGCCACTCATTATGCGCGGTTAATAAATGTACGGTTTAAAATAGTTATTTAATTGTAATCTATATCTCCTAGGAGTGGTATCGTGTCTCGTTACAGCAGCCTCTGTGGGATAACTTAGGTTGTCCGCCTACGTCTTGCTCTGGTGTATCTGGATAAAGCCCCTTCGGAGTCGTGTAGGCCGCACGGCAAATAACTTGCTGAACTCCAAATTGAAAAACATGTTCTGTTAAATTATATTGGCAGAGTCACATTTCTCAAAATATTGAAAACGGCGGCGTTGTTTGTTGAAATCGTGGCATGTATAGGCACTAATTTATCATTTGCTTTACTTTTTGCATCATCAATGGTTAGTATACTTCTCAGTTGTTTGTTGAGACGAATTATATTTTGCAGTTTATGGTTGTTATAATATACAACTGGACACAATACAGAATAGTACTTGCGCGTCTATAAATAGTCGAAGGCCGTCTCCTGTCTCGCTTTATGTATTTATGCCTACATTTGGCCGATTGCAGAAAAGGCAGGGGATTTATATAGAAGCGCATGAGTTGCATGACCCAAACAGGTTCTGTTGTAAGTTAGCTCCCCGCCCACACATTCGCCGTCTTCATGACCCGACACGTTACCCTCGCTGAGTCATTTTCAGTACAATACAGTCGAACTTTCCTTTTGGATGCCAGACGAATCCGAATCGGGCAGAAATTTACTATTAGATGTGTCCATATGGCGCGCATGCCTCACCCGAGCACTCATATTATGACATTACGTCTATGCGTTCCGACGTCAAAAGTGAGTGCTCGCGCGAGGCATGCGCCTGATGAAGACGCCGCCATTGGGAAATATTTTTATAGGTACCAGGTAAACATAACAGTGGTTGGATAAAACTGAACGCTTCGTTACAAAGTGATTGCTAAAAATAGCAAGTGTGTATTATCCGCAATAATTTAGCGAGAACAATGCATCATTCACTTGAGTTGAATCAACAAATAGAGTCGCGTGGTCGACTGATTCATTCGCAACTTTGGGTCAACAAATTAAAGTGGGAGGATGATGTGTTCTTGAATTTATGTCTTCATGATTAATTTAGGTATGCTGTGGTACTGTTCTGTCTATTTAATTAAAAATATCACTTGAATTCCCTCCCACGGTCACGGCTTAAGTCAGTTCAGGCCCCATGTTACTTGCTGCACTAACTTGTGTGCTTATTTTCAGGTTGCAGTATACGTATTCAAGTATGTGGTTGTGTATACTTATACACATAGTGTCCTCTTGAGTGTCACTTTCCACATTTTACAATTCCTTTCATTAAACCATGACATCACCACGCACATTAACTGTGCCAGATAAAATGTCCCTATTCAAATAACCCACATGGTTACAGCAATGAAAGAAAATGATTAAAGCTGAACATTTTCGAAAAGGGGAAGGTACCTACCTGTATTTGATTATGATCATGCCTGTGCTGCAAAAATAATAACTCATCATAATAAATATTTTAAATATTAGTTGGTACACTCAAGTTTAGTTTTATAAATATCTGCATAGAGCGCACGTCGCGCGCGATCAAAGCGGGCGACGCATTCTTCCGTGATTCTTGTGGTCTTTTTGCATTCCACGTGTTTATATGCGAGTGGAAGCGAGCATCGAGACACGCTCCATTTGCGTCGCCCTCCTCCTTTACACGTTACATACGGCCATATAAATAATTCCCGTAAGCTTGCATCAAGTCGTATATTTCAATTGTACCGAATACTTTCTCGCGTTCATGTGACCGAGCAGTATATATTTCTTGATTCCATAGAAGGAGACGATTTCTCAGATTCAGTCCGTACCAGTCCGGCAGCTTTCGGCAGAAACTTTTTGTGTTGCGTGCAGGTTTCGTAACCGCGCCTACCTCCATACGGCACATGGCCTGTATGACTACAAGTCTGTAGTAATTGCAACGACTTGTCCTTGATTTATGAGACGATAATGACAAAAAATATCAGTGATGCAAATATTAAGTTTTGGTAAACTTTTTGAGACCGGTTTCCATAACCTGCAAAACGAAAAATATATATGAATGGAGTCATAATATTGCATGCATATGTTGATGACCCTTCATGCAGTACATGCAGGATGTGTGTAGCCTCCTGAAAAAACGAACAAAAAGAGACACAGAGAGAGGGCACTCATTAAACGACATCTATTTCTAAACATTCAGAGCGAGCAATAAAACACTGCTTTGATGTGTTCAAGTCTGGTATACGTCATTTAAGTTACACCTATGTTAGTTACCCTACCTTTTATTTTACTCGAAAGTTTTAAAAATAATGTACGTAAACGATAATTATCATTGCTTAGAAACTAAATTATGGAATGTCAGACGGCTCCGGATGATATTACCACTCAAAGTACCTACGCCGGCCATAATATCTTGGATGTTAATGCCGGTTCCCGCGAAACGTACAGAAATAACCGCCTCCCCACACCGCGAACGGTCCGATAATTCTGTCAGTGCACTACCAATGCACCTCGCTGCTGGAGCCGCTGTTGCTATTTTATTTAAAACCGGCTTTACAATATTGAATGCATCGAATCTTGCAACCAGATTATTTCTGTCTGTATGAGGTGTGACGAGAGAGAGACTTTCTTTTGTAATTTAATCGTTACGGCCCGAGTCGTTTTACACTCTTATTTCTATCTCGATTTATCTTTCAATAGCGTTTTATTAAGCTATCATGCAATCAATACATGCTTTATCACGAGAAAATTAATTACGGCTTTGGTAATTGTGGCAATCTACACGCTTTACTTAAAAGTTATTTTAGTTCTTGCCTACCTATTGTTGACATTTTCCGAACTACGGATATAAATTAGTCAAATACATGCATAATTTAAATCCTAATTACAATATTATATTACTACCTATGCCATAAATAACTCGAATACTTGTTAATTAGTATGTAGTTTGTTTTCCTACGTACAGACTGGGCCCCATTACGGAAGCACGATAAGTCGCGTCGATCGAAAATGTATTTGCTTTAGCTTTTAGCTATTGCGTTAGATTGCACGGAATACATTAAATTCAATTTGTATCTGTCCTTAAAGCAAAAACTGGAATTACAGACTGACTTATGATAACTCAGGTCCTAGATACGGTAACGTTCACGACTGTTGCGAGTTAATACTTACAAGTATTTTTTAATTGAAAACGAAAATCTATTGTACAGACACAGGCGTAGGCTCTACAAACATTAACATACTTCTTATGACCTTGTTATGTACACAAAAGCTATCAAATGCAACGTACTTTGACCAAAATACGTTCACTAGGTGAATGGGTACGTTCCACTTCTTACACTATTGTTTTACTTGTGGAATGAAAAAGTCCCGTAACTGAAGAGCGGGTTTCGTTCTCAGAATAATTACTTATAGCAGGCAATGTTGAGGAAAATGTTGAATCCCAAAATGCAAATTGAATTGTTTGTTTATTGTTTGTTCAATTAGTACTTACCTACTTGTAAGTGGTTTCAGAATATATAGTTTGACCTGAATTAAAGATTTACTGGCTTCGTTATTATTGGTTCGATTTCTCTTGACCTCAGCCTTATCGCAGCACGCACAATGTATATTCGTGTATCACGCAAAAAATCTGTAGAGGACTACGTAATAAACCTTAGGACAAGAAACCTTCCATTCTTAAGGTAGTCCTAGGATGAATAATTTAATCAGTATTATCAAAACATCTCATAGGGCTTTGTCTCAACCAGTTATAAAAGACTAACGACGAGTTACTTTGGCAATTTATTAAATTAAATTACTTTCTAAATTAATCGTAGGTATTTTGAAGTACAAAAACATTGCTACTAAATTGGTCACAAGACGGTGTTAATTAACCGCATCGATTACTTATTGTTATTGAACCTACTTAAAACATACTTTTTACGTCTGAGAGCTGTAGAAAACCAGCTATGAATCACCAACTCACTGCGTAATGCGCTTTAAGTAATAAAAAAAAAACAAAAAACGACTTCAGAAAAACCTGGAGCACTAAAAAGCCTAAAATAATATTTCTATTACCACCTCTGCCTAACCCTTCGGGATAATCAGGCGTGATGGTGTGTTAGCGAGTATTTGGAGTCGGTGCCAATCTTAGTATGCCAAATCTACCTACTATAAAAGTAAGAATATAGATTGGCACCGACTCCAAATACTCGCTAACACACCATCACGCCTGATTATCCCGAAGGGTTAGGCAGAGGTGGTAATAGAAATATTATTTTAGGCTTTTTAGTGCTCCAGGTTTTTCTGAAGTCGTTTTTTGTTTTTTTTTTACAAAAATAATTTTATTTCACGATTTTTAGTGGCGCCATACTTTGTCACCCCAGGAGTGCAAAGCTCTCATCAATAGAAATGAATTAAGTCCAAACACAAGGTAGCTACTGTAAAACGTTGAGGAGTTCCCTTGACTGTCCTTCGTTTTCATCATCAGCCCCCTAATGACAGTCACAACCCATCTAGGTGTAAAGTTCTCATCAATACAAGTTAATCAAGCCCAAACACCAGGTAATTGGTGTAAATCGTTGAGGAGTTCCCTCGACTGTCTTTCGGCTCCATCATCAGATCGACTCCAGACCTTCATTAAATAGTAGGTAGTGCTTTAAAATACTTAATGAAAAAAAATAACAAACGCACTAGTCGCCACTACGATTTTCGATGGTTCCCCTCGATTTCTCTGGAATGCCATAATCAGATCCTGGTTATCTTATCATGGTACCACCCTTGGGATATTTTCTTTCCAATAAAAAAATAATAATCAAAATCGGTTGGCGTGATATTGAGTTATACGTCCATTTGTCGCGCACATACTTAATGCAAATTTAAGATTTATGTGGTTTTCTCATGGATGCCATTGTCAGAACTGGATCAAATTGAAATGGGACCACACGAGAAGCACCAGCTTTCAAATAAAAAAAGAATCATCAAAATCGGTTCACCCAGTCGAAAGTTATGTGGTAACAAACATAAAAAATAAAAATGATAAAAAAAATAAAAAAAAACATACAGTCGAATTGAGAACCTCCTCCTTTTTTGAAGTCGTTTAAAAACATCCTGTTGGGTAAATTAATCACAAAATTCATGTTACCTGCAAACCACTCCTCCAATGATAACACTAGGCTTAATGCTTACAGATAGCTCATAATTATCTCTTATATCTATCTGTGCTGATTGTTTGCAAACGATATTTTTCAATTACAACCATCCTATGTGATTCTCATCATTTCAGTCAAAAGGCTTCCGCTGTTGGACATAGGCCTACCCCATTGTTTTCCACAACGACCCCTCCCGTGCTACTCGCAATAGTCTTATCAACATCGGCGCAATCACCCCATATAAATATCTATATTCAGACAAGTCAGGGTAGACTTGACACCGACCCCAAATACAAATTAGGAAATGTCTAGGGAAACGAAGACAAAGTTCGTATGATGAAGCTAATTCGTATTCAATTCAGTATGACGATGATGAAGCTAGTTCGCAAATGAAATACTTAAGTGTTGCTCACATTTAAAATAGTTCGTACAACTGCTATCAATCATGCCATCATTACCGCGGGGCACAAATGTGTTAATTAACTTGTAATCTGCAGTTAACTACTTTGCGGTTAGCGGCATCATGTCCTAATTCTTGGATTAGTTTTTCACTTTACCTATGTTCGTCAAGTTAATTGCTCGTGAGTTTATTCTCTCATTTAGAAGACAAACGTGCTTCATTAGACCGTAAAGTAGTTGTGTGGTTAAAATTGAGACATTGATTTAGATGAACACATTTCCCCAGCTGCATGACTCCATATACAGAATTTAAACGACCCGGCATAAGATCAAAAGCGCTGATATAATTGGAACTCGTTTGATATTACCAGGTGTTTATGTTTATATGTCAAACATGCTAATCTTGGCGTGCAAGGAAGAAATAATTTTAACATACAGCAGTTTAAATTAAAAATAACGTTAAGATATTAAAACAACGGTTTATGTTAGTATACGGCAGTTGCTTGTCTATTTCTGCAATGGTACCTGTCCGTATTGTGGTAATCCGTTTCCGTTAAATAGAAGATAATCTTAGCATTCTCAATATAGCTATGTGCATAACATCAGGTCATAAACCCGAGCGGATTTCTTAGTGGCTTTCCGCCAATTAATGTGTCTATGGTTCGCAAGCTGTTTGTGTTATTAATCTCATTGAGTGTAAACAAGCCCGTATGCGTCGCCGGCGCCGCCGCCAGTGAGTCACACATTCGCGATGTGGGCCGCAGGTAGGGTCACCATATCTTAGGTGTACAGTTAAAAGCCCTCTGGAGTAAAGATCCCGCAATCTTATGTATGTGTGTTTCAAGCACTTTCAAGTAAACAAGTATAAGAATTAGTGCTATATCGCACGAGTACACCAGTGATAGTGCAACCAGTCGCTCCACCAACAAAGTGTATGAAGGGTATCGCGCCTGGTGTCCGCTTGGTAGCGCAACCAATTTCAGTTTCGGCTATCGAATCACCCGCTGGTGGCGCAACCATGGTTGCCTCGTGCGATATCGCACTTAAGATTCATCCGAAAAATTTGAATTAACTCTGCTTGGGCGTCTACTGTTGTAGTCCAAATATTTTCAGACTGTAGATTGAAGCGGAATATACTAGGTATTCTCTCGGAAATATCCGAATAAACTGTAATGTTTGGCAAGCGTGGGCGCAGGGCATTGTGCCGCACTAGGCTACGGGGAGCTGCATTGTATGTAAAGGAGGGCGCAGGCGGGCGCCACCGCCGACGCTCGCCAGACTTCGAGAAAGCACCGCTCAGCTGTCATTGTGAACGAATTGTAATCTACACCCATCGCTTATGCCAACCGCTTTTACAATCAAATAATACATCCTATTTATCATCATTTAATTCCTTAATCGACGGGTTCTTTCTCTACACTGTGTTGTTTGTTTATCGAGCGGCTCGCGTCTTTCCCTCACGATCATGTCGTGATGAAGACTCTCTGAGATCCACGAAATGATAACTTTCCTCTATTCGTGAGCAGATTTCAAGTTAGTCTTTAATTTTAAAAAAATGTATCGCTGTTTACTTGATTGACTTTCTTTACCTGATTCTACGATATTTTGAAAACGAAATAAGATTGTGCAAAATAAAACCCTATCAGTTGATCTTTCTTTACCACACTTTGTCATCATAGTTATGCATTCTTGTGGCGCCACGGAAGGCTGTTAAAATGTCTACAATCAGTGCAAAATCGTGATTTGATTTGACCATCTATCGTTGTAATGTGCTAATATTACTCGTAGCTCGACATGATGGCTATAATGTCCGATGCGAACCTGGTTAGAGCCATGCAGCATAAAATAGCATAATACCCTTGACCCGGCGTGGGAGGGAGACGCGGACGTATTTTTAACTGTACGGGTCATTAACCGACGATCCGCGTTAGTCTTGCAAGGTTGCAAGACGTGCAATTTGCAATTGGTTATTATTACTTCAAAATATTAGCATTAACGGATATCATTTGCGTAAGCGTCGTGTAAATACATCTGTTTCGAGGTAAATATTTCGCGGTGTCAATGTTTTAAATGTTGTGGTACATATGCTGCGTTCCATTCACCGTAATTTTTGTTAATTTTGTCCACAAAAAGTGTTAAAAACGATAATAATGATCACTTTCAGTACAAGTTGAGCGAGGGAACGAGATTTGTGAACGAAAATAACGAAATTTACAAAATTAACAGTGAATGGAACGCACCATTAATGGGCCATGTTTACGCAGCTGCAAACGACCGTCCTCGATTTGTGTACTGTATGTCCAGTTCCAACATCAGCATCACGCACGAGTCTAATCCACGAAATAGTCCCTATTCCAAACACTCAGATTTGGCGCATCGAATTTTTAGCAAAATAAGAGAACACCACATACGTGCGTGACAAGTAGTGAGACTCTCCATAAATACACTTGCACATACTGCACATGGTAAGTACTGTCACGAGCATAATGTTCAGTGAATTGTATATTAATTAACAAAACATTGGCCAAATGATACACGGAATCCGAATGCAACCATGTGTAGCCGTTTATTTCGAGTGGCTGTTTGTTTATTGCTTGCGAACACTTGCGAATACATTCTTAGCTGTTGGAAATCATTCACTTTCATCATTATTAATCTTCAGCTTACTAACGCAAGTACCGGTGTAGGTACTTAGGGGCCATCCATAAATTACGTCACACGAATTTCATGATTTTTAGACCCCTCCCCCCTTGTCACAGCTGGTCACATTTGCGAGACTCCCCCCCTCCCTGTGTGACGTCACATATTTTTACAATTTTAAGAATTTTTCAAAACTTCGTTAAAAATTCAAATTTCGGTTATACCTATATAAGATTTTTAAATGAGATGCCGCCCCCTTTCCACACAATGTCACATTTCGTCGACCCCCTCCCCCCCTTTACGTGTGACGTAATTAATGGATGGCCCCTTAACAGTTTGGGGGATATTGCGGATTAATCGCTAGTCCTCATCTGCTTATATCATATGTTTCCAAGGACCATCAGCAATCGGAATGGAGAGTGCCTAAGCTCCAATTTGGCCGAGATAATTTGATAACCATGGCCATGTTCGATCCGGAAATTGCAATGATTGCGTCGCAAGTCGGCCTGCTGGTGGAGTGACGCACTGCGCCGCTCGTCCGGCGCATGTTGCCGATATTGGAAATGCAATTATAGATAGGGTTGACATTTTAGCACACAGATGCACATCTGCATCTGCAAATCATGCATCTGCTCAAAATTTAGGTCGCATCGGCTTACTAAAAGAAGTAATTACATATTAAAGATTGTTCGGTCGGCATGTGCAGAATGTTAGCAGCTGTTGTTTAAGGTGATACTTATTCAAAATGCAATGCATATTTTGTGGAAAATATGGTATATTTCGGTTTAAATAACTAAATAAGTAATTATATTTGTTTTGATTATTTGACGCACATTCTATTTAGATCAAGCATTAATGCCCAAATTGCCGAAAATACTGTAAATAAAATATTTGCTAAATGTTTGTAAAGTGACATGTAAAGTGGAATATCGTGTTACAACGCATATAGGTAGTTAAATCAAAGCTGCATTAGATTGTCAACCCTGAGCGCCTCCCGCCCCCACCTGCTACATCCCTCCCGGAGCCTCGGCCCTCACGAATATTTGCCGCGCTACAAGAATTTTGCATTAGCACCTACTGGACTGACCGCTGCTTGTGGCGTTTATTGAACTGTACTAAATAATGCTGTATCAATATTATCTTGGAAACGTTTTACTTTTATTACACGCATTACTGAACTTTTCGGGGATTTTTTTTTTTAATATTATCGAAGTTGTCTGAGCACCGCGAGTGGCGTCACTATCCTGACTCACTGCAAGTAGAGGCTAGTCAATCTTATTAAATGTCATGGTAAGCTTAGCAGCTAAGCCGATTTAAAATGAATTGTGGAATAAGACATTGGTTGAGGATTAGTACTTAGTAAATATGTGCACGTTGTTAAGTTTATAGTTGCGGTTGGCAATAGGAAAGATTCGATTCCGGCATAATGCAATAACGTGTCGTTGGCAAACGTTTTTATGACGGAACTCACATTATGAACTATGCAATCTCATAGAATGAAAAGGCATTTCTTGGCTTGGCTTGGTTTTGACCTTCCTTATAGAGGATCCCGCGTGGACCAGAAAGTTGTATTTATTCCGAAAAATGGAAATGTCAAATTGCTGAATTACGTCCGGGTTGTTTCGTTCAATGCGGGTAGCACGCGTTGAGTCTCACGCTCGCATCCATGAATCATGCTCGATAAACAGAGTTGACCTCGGTGGCAAATTGTCCAAACAGATTGTCGAGGCTCACATACCCAAGTGTTTAGACTTTGCTTAACTTAAGTTTTCTGGTCTGATGCCTCAGATAGAACAGTTGTTGTACCTTGTCTAAAAATAGAACCTGTGTTGTATGTAGGATGTAGTTCTTGCTGAAAATACATTTAAGTTGTACCTATTTGTATCTGTTCCATATGTATAAGGTATGTGTGTTTTTGGCACCTTTTTCAAATTTCGTTGTCTCCTATCAACTCTTTTCGTCATAATCACACTTTCTTCATTGTAAAATCCTTGAGATTTGCCATCGTAGGGCATACGACATACAGAAAATGATACAACACTGCTAGCTCAGTTAGGAGATAGTTAATAGGTATGTAGTTGCTATTTGTATACCTATATGTTTGGATTATTTTGAACACCACGTGAAATACAAATATTCTTCTTAGTAGCAATTTGGAATTATCTTCGAGGTCGACGACCAGCCGCGCCGGCGCTCGTGATTAGACAATCGTGTAATTTTCAAGAAACAACGCGCCGCGCGCGCTTTGCGATCCGCATTTACTGTTATCTGATTCATTGGGATAATATGAAGCCGACCCACTGACATTGTATGAAACAATTCCCACAGATGTAAAATTGTTTCATCTACTTCATACAAAATGCTCTGCTATGTCCGTCGCGAGTGCATTGACACTGGCTAGTGGTAGAACGTAGAACGATGTTGTGTAGCTGCTATTATTTTATCTGGTTATTAACCTGTAATGGGAATAAAGTTGGAAGCGCGGAGGCAGCGCTATCAGATAACCACAACGGTCTACTTATTAAACAAAACTAATTATGTTCGAAAAATTGCGACATCGCAGCGGCGAACATAATTGAAAATATTGCTGTTACTATAACAATAACAATCCATAAATAAATATGTAGATACTACGTAAAGGAAAAATCGTTAATGATAGGCACATGAGTCATAGATAAGATAGCGTTTAAGTGCATATATTCGCATGCACTACCCAGAATGGTTTAGCTATCAACATAATTACTAACAGCGTAGTTGACTAATAGGTATAAACATCACCCGAAATAGCGCAATCAATCATTATCCTGATATCAGGGTACAACAATTAAAATGAGCTATGAATGCAAAACCACTCAGGGCGGTTTGATCGAGCGAGGGCGACAAGTGGTACTTGTTGCGTGGGATCGAACTTTTGCATATAAATGCGATGTGCGGGCGTGATTTGTCGTTCGGGAACACTCGCCTGCGCTAATGCTAAGCTACACATGAACTTAGTCGTCCTATAATATAACTCGCCCGTTGTTCATACGCGATCGATGGAATGTTCGCCGGGCGGGCGGAGTATGTAGGATAGGTACATGATATTATGTACATGTTAGTCACTATTTGGGGTATTTAATTAGGTGACACAATGGTATGACTAATATACAGTTTGAGCGAATTTAATTACTAATATGACAGCTGTCTAGCTGGACATAGTTATCGTGTGATCACTGTAAGTTAGAAACCTGAACAATTTATATGTTATGGGATTGAAAGGTGCACAGTTAGTGTGTAGGTTGGTATGTAAGTACCTAATACGTTTTAATGTTTTACGGCATCCCGGAACTGTGCATTCAGCAATTGACACGATTCTCATCTTTCATACATTGCATACCTACCGACTTTACATTCATACCACACAGTTTGAAATTTAGGTCGCTTTGTGAACGTATGCAGCTTGCTCATCCACATTTCCTCTTTGTGATTAGTGTATGAAACTGTACCGTGTGCACAGGATGTATCTAAATCGTTGCAAGTGTTGCCTCGTACTCTTCAACTCTGTGCCTGACGACAAATGACTTCGACATTCCTCTCTTCTCTTATTTGTTTCACATACCTATCAGTAAAAAGTTGCAACTCCTTTGCTACGTTTTGATTAGCAAAAGAAAAAAGGCGATAGCAATGCGAGTGCTCAACTCGACGGGAGGTTAGGCGGTGGTGGCGCGACACGGCCAGCCCGACGGGCTGCCTTCCAATTACGAGAGCAATGGGATCGGCGATGCTGCCAGCGTTAATTAGAAGGATCCCCGGTGGCGCACGGCCACGTATAACTCTTCCCCGGCCATGTTCGCAACCAATTACCGGCCAACTGATGAACGCCGAGCGCGCACGAAAGTTCCCACTCAATTTCATTACGCTTCGCTGTGCGCGCTGACAATTAGAGAGGTTTCTATAATCGCGATTAATTCATTGATTACGGGAGGCGTACCTATTGCAATAGATTTCGCAGATTGTTGCATGTAAATTATCAGAAGAAACCTATGGATAATTTGCGTGCCGAGTTAAAGCAAATTGCTTTCATAAATACCTATGAGCTACCAATCCAATGATGCAGTGATTTACTGACTGTGATAAAATAGCTGTTCTGAAGTAGACTAAGTGGGTACCTAAAAGCTTTTAAGCATCGATCGCACTCCGATGTTTGTCATGTGTCGCGTCGCCTCCGCCATCGGACCCGATTAGACTCGTCTCGAGATTCGTTTCTAAGTAGTCCTGTCAACTTTGTTTTCCTACGATAATGTCTATGGAAACAACAACCACCCCTCAGCTTTTACGCTTGGGAAGCTATTTACGTATACGTTTAATTAACACTTCAACGCTGGAGTGGATCGAACGCCGTATATTGGAATACAGACGAAGGTGCAATGGTTATCGCAGCTGTTGATATCTGCTGCAGGCATTATCTCGAGTGGTTTGCAATATAAATCAATTATAAATAGGTGTGACGTAACGTATATCGTTGTTTTAGTGTAGTTAGATAGCACAAACGTGTGTACTATGTCGGCAGAGATCGCTTCCCTGGTTACACCTACTGTATGGCGATACAAATAGAGATATGGGTACAGTCTCGCCTGCGCCTCTACGGTAACTTTTCCAACATAAGCTGAGCTCTAATTACGGGTTTTTTTTAATAATAAAGAGAGTCCAGCTATGTTCGAAGTGTTACCTTAGACGTGCAGGCGACCGTACATAGATGATTTAACAACTGGTCATATCGCACTTCCGTTTAATCAACAATCTATACAATATATTTTTTATTTTTTCTTTGCTACTGATTAAGACTATTCTATGTATTGATGATGTAAGACGGCCTTTAAATAACAATGAATAGGTATTTAACTTTACCTTATTTTATTTAATACCTATGTTGTTACTTGATTAATGTGTAATGTTCATTAGGGCATGTGCTTCAAGCTCTAAAGGATAAATAATTGTTATGTAACACGCCACCATGAAAGTAACGACCTTGATTTCTGTTCACATAATAGGTATTTATGAAGTAAAATATAAGAAAACTTTTCCTCTCTCACAATACCTAGTAATAAAAAGGAAAAGCCAAGTCGGGAGTATCTTCCCACTCGTACGTTCTCCGTCTACCGAGAGATTGCGAAATGCTGCGTTGCAACGAAGTTGGTTGCAATGCTCTCCAGTCCTACTAGATACACCGGTACACTGTTTGTAAATTAATTGTTCTAACTAATAAAATTCCAGTTGTAAACTTGTAACTCACGGACGCGACGTGCGACGTGCAAAAAACGACGATTTACTAAATTTTAATTTCACCTCCGTCCGGTTATAGGGTTGTCAAAACTAAAATTGTTGTCCGGATGTCAATATGATCACATACGAGATTTTACACACCAATTAGGTTATAATAACGGTTGCTAAAAATAGTTTCAAGTTATGTACCTATGCTTTAAAAATAGACTATTAAGTAGGTATTAATACTTCCATCTGGATAAACAGTAAAAGAACACCAGTGTGATTACAAACAGTTAAAGTTAACTTTTTTGTAATAAGGTAATAACACTGCACATGTTGAAATATTTAAAGCATTTTACCTAATAGATGGCTTCGAAGGCACTCTTACAACGGAAATAATATATACCTACCTAACTAACTGCCATGAGGATATGGAAATAATCTTTTCCCGTGTGGCGTCTGCAGCCGTCTGCGCATTGCACCGGGGCCCGAGGCTTGCTGGAAAATTGCACTTGACCCACCCTCCCGCCACCCCGCACCAGCTCACCTGTGCTCGCTGCTCTTTCAAATTGATTTCCGCCCTACTACAATCTCAATCACCCACCTACGACGAGGCGATAACGTAATAATAGTTGTGCATTTTCTACTTAAGTTCCATCTATATCCTAAATCAGACAAAAACGGAATTTTAATAGTACTTAAACTGTAACAACTCTGGTCATAACTAACTTAAGACGTTATCGGGAACGAATGGAGTAATTACACAAATTCTTCGATAATGTTGCGGCGGCAGGTGTTCCGCGGCGGGTCTCGAAGTGCGCCGATGGGCCGTGCTCTGTTTTTGCTAGTTGTGCAGGGAACAATGGCCGAGCGACGTGCATTCCATACCACCGTTAGCCGCCGGCAGTAATCGCCGCTATGATCACCTTTACACCGAGTGGTACCCTCGCTTCGTCCGACATCATACATCTGGCTTTAAACAATCCAATTTCCTTACGCTTACGTTCTTTCTGTGATTTGATAATTGTGATTTTCTGGAGAGTTTCAACCGTTTTCGTGTGTATTTAATTATCGCTTATAACGTTTTCTTAGAAGCCTGCTACTCCTGCTAGTTAATATACGATGTGATTCAGATCATTACTCGTAGTTGAAATAACGAATAAAAGTCTAGTTTACAGTTATATGTCCATTGAAATTCCTTTTGTTGTCTTTTCGAGAATAAGCTTATGCTGGGGGTATAAATCAAATTAACAACTTTCTACGTAGTTGGATAGAAATAAGAGTAGACAGGGCGCGGTTGGCTCGAAGCCAGACCAAACAGGGTAAAAAGCAAGGGCGGCGGCGACGACCGCGCCCCGAAATAGCGAGCAAAGTCAAGGCGTGCACTTACCCGTCGTGGTAACAGCCAGTTTGAAGCTCGTCAGC
Source organism: Drymonia ruficornis (assembly GCA_947859195.1). Taxonomy (NCBI): domain Eukaryota; kingdom Metazoa; phylum Arthropoda; class Insecta; order Lepidoptera; family Notodontidae; genus Drymonia; species Drymonia ruficornis. Next base: position 11,443,816 of record OX401908.1, read on the forward strand.
GCTATCAAAATACCGGTATATTATGTTTTTAAGTAACGGCTAGACACACCCTGTGGCAGGGCGTGTCCTGTTCACCGGCCAGCACTCGAATGAACTCATACATTGCCTTGTTTAAAATAAATTTGCCATGTAATAGGCACGCACGTGTTAAAACTTAAAATATATGTAATGTGAAATGTACACGCGTATCTGTCCACATAATATATTGTAGGTTAGACCTAATTTACAAAATATAGTCCCTAATGTGTCTGCTGATCCTAATAGGTAACAATAAAAATATGCCTGTAGTTAACAAGCCGTCTGGCAGTGATGTCTCTTGAGAATTCAGGTCATAATTTTCATTGGAGCTGTAACGAGGGTGATAATGTCATTCGGTCAAATCAAGGTCGACCTAATTATCCTATACCATACCGATGTCTCGATATAAAAAAATAAAAAGAATGACGGTGTGCTTTCATTTATCGAAGGCCTAGCACGTACTCATATTATGGGGCACAATAGCGGTGCGCCGACTAGTGACTCATGGCCCAACAAGTTTGAGACAGAACAAGGACATCCTCACATACAGCCAGCGCTGCGCTGCTGTGGCAAATCGAAACATAAACATGGTTACTCCATATCCGTCGCTGCTATTCACCATTGTGCCGCAACAAATTGCAGACATAATAGACTTCGCAACACTCTTAACTTTACACTAGATGACACATAGATATTTTAAGGATAATGACAGCATTATGTAATTCTGGCGGTAGTTAATATGATCTATCTGGTGGAAACTACTATTAATAAGATTTTAATTGTTCTCCGAGTTTAATATCAAGCGGTTAAAATCTGTTTTGTTTGTATGTGCAGATGACTTGAAGGCGGTGACGAAGCGTCTGATCGTGCAGGCCAAGCGGCAGGGTTCCGCTGATAATATCTCCATAATCGTGGTGTTCCTGAAGGACCCGCGTGACATTGTCGCTGACAACTGCCCGCCCATGGACCTTGGGTGAGTTTTCAATATCATGTTGAGTTTTAAGCTTAACTCATCTTGGTTTGTGAACTGGATTACGAGTAGCACTCCAAGCCTTTAGCTTCCGTAGCCTCGGTAGAGCAGATTACCTTATGGTTGACGATCTTGATTGTAAAGTTCCAATTAATTCTTAGTGATGTAGGTACATATTATGTCTGTAAATTTAACATACTCGTAAGTATATTTTAGAGCTTTGCCCTACCCTCTGAAGAATGTCGTACGTGAGGATTTTTTAATAATTATAAGTTGCTTTTAAATGTTTTAGTAGCTGCCATATTAAACATTCTAGAGCATTGAACACGATTCACGCTTGTCGCTAAATGTTTTCTAGGAATTACTTTAACATTGAATGTGAGAAAAATCGTCACGGCCATTTTTTTGCTACAATAATAGAACGAATACTTCGAATGCTTCTATCGTTCATAAATATTTCAATGTTCACATAACTGACAAACTTGTGTCTAATTGAATCAACAGCGTTATAATAATTAATTTATATTTATAGCCGTACTATCATTAATTAAGGCATTATTATTATTACAGTTTGCGTCTAGATTGAAATTGTGCATGATTTTTATTCTTTCACCATTACTAATTTTATTTGGTTAGAAAAAAATATGTATATGCCTTCAACTGGTTACAAGTAATACATACGTAATGTGGCGTGGATAAAAATGTAGTCGGATGAATAACGAACGTGGCATTATCTCATACCAGACGACCTTGAACACAGCTTGACTATCTTCTAACTCGTATGTCTAAGAAAATGAAAGTTTATTAATGTCACTTTCATTGATTAAATCTTCCATACATAAAGAAAACAAGGTTTTATTATTTGTCTAGATATGAGAATTAAGCTTTTCAGACAAACGTGTCAAGTAAATTAATTTTTCATGTAGGCTGGACAACGCGATGGTGAACGCGCCACCGTTCACCATCGATACTGAGGCATGCAAGCGGCAGGTGGACGCGGCCGCTGCTACCGCGGCCGCGGAGGGTGGCGAGTGCGCGGACGCGGAAGCAGACGCCGAGGCAGGTGACAACGGCGTCGATAATTCGGACAGTGACAGCGAGGACCTGGGCCCGGAGACTGCAGTCGACGTTGACGACGTTGATGCAGACAAAAATCATGAACCACAACCGCCCACTCCGCCTGCTCATATGGGTGAGTGCTGTGAACCAACCACTTAAGTATTTTTAATTTCGTTTTGGTATAAAACAAGAAATGAAATTGTCCGCTCTTCTGGACATTCATTTACTTTGATATAACAGAAAACTCTGGCTGTGTAGGTAAATGATAATTGCAACTACTCAATTTTTACCATGAAGTAAGTGATACTGAAAATAATATTATTGTACCTAATCCAGATATCCGGTCATTTATTTTGAAGACAACCCGGACATTGTAGCAACCAATGATAATACAATAGGTAGCAACCCTGTAAGTAAAAACATGCTTGTATTTAATTGCCAGATTTCACCAAATTAACATTTACCTATTCAGTAAATTAAAAGCATCGTCTTGAAATATTTATTTAAACTATCGTAGTGTGGGCGTACTTATTGATAAAATTCATTTCAATAAGAGCAAAAGAAAAAGTACGAATCGTGTGGGTATGTCACGGTTTATTGATTGTTACATTCACCCACATCTACATCGCGGCGCGGCGGGCCGTGTATACTGCATACCTAAGTGCCCCTACGCACTACGCGGTTAACCGCGTTGCGTTAACCTGTCCGGTTGATCGCAAGCAACAAAATGTAATAAGCTCCCTAGAATGGTCAAAATTGATTATCAATCACGAGATGTTTCACGTTTTTGAGCAGTTTAGACTAATGTTTGACTTTTTACTTGCGAATGCACTATACTATCAAGAATCTACCTAATATAAATGTTTGACAAACACTTTGTCTCCTTTGCACTGTAGAAACACTTACATGAGTCTTCTCTATTTCGTGCTGACAAATAGAGACAAGGATTTAAGTCTGTGCAAATGTTTCGCTAGTGCAAACTCACGGTCCGTCCGGTTTCGTTTCTACTTCGATTAGCCGGACGGTGGCGGCATCGCGGCGTACGGAACGTGTATGCGTTTCTCTATATTCAATTGTATGTAGATGATGAGGTGATTACCGATTGTGATTAGATTGGGAAACTTGTATATGGGTGAAAACAGTCTCGAAAGTTTCGCAGCTACAGTGGTAAACAACTGTGGTACCTACTTAATTAAGCGCCGTGCTTAACAAATCGAAAGTCTGACGAATGTGGGCGCAATATTTTCCCAGTGCTTACGTACGTAGCACGGTATGAGCTAGTACAATATTTAACAACAACATATTTGAATATTCTTTGAACAAACAAAATAAATACATTTTCGGGCATTACGTTGATTATTTAGAAAATAATAATTTCATAGAACTTATTTTATAATAAAAATAACACGCGACAATTTTATAATAAAAATAACACGCGACATCCCTATCTGGTGCAAGCCGCAGCCCGCGCACCTCGCATCCCCGCGCGCGCCCGCTGCCGTCCCGCTCGCTCGCCCCACCCGTCCCGTCCCCGTCCCTCTCGCAGTCGCTCACTGAACGTCCGTCGTATCTGTGCTACTCGTCGAAATTCTATTGCTATTGTAATCGGGGCTTTTGTCTACAATTTGACGACACGAATATTACGCCGCCAGTGAAGATAATAATCTGTGCAGTGAAATTACCGTTCACGGTATGTGACTTGTAGCCAATGTTGTTGATTATTTTCACATACCGAACTGTGAAAGGTTATTTCTGTGTTGATTCATGCGGAGCGGTGTTCTGGAAATAGAACGGTTCGCCCGAAGGCGCATCCCTCCGTCGTCGGTGAGCGAAGGATTCCCGGAGGTTCGCATCGCATATTCACGCCTCGAAACGATCCAAGTTCGATATCGGGCGTGTCTCCGGAGGCCGTTCGCTCTCGAAATGGCGTCCGCGAATGTCTCGCGAGTTTGAAATCGCGACCGGTAAAATATCGTTGCTAGAAGGCCGCTCGTAAACAACCGGCGTTGATAATTTATAGCGGCTATTAGTTCACCCGGTGTTAGGTATAATAATTTCGAATCGCACCAAGTTTTATTGTTCTGACAAGCAAGGGTGTGTCACCTGTTGATACCGTCGATTGCGAGGAGAGGGTTGAATGTTGCGTGCTCGCCAGGTGTTCACATCGTGGTTGAATATTGTATGTAAAGTGTATGTTTTGTTGTGATCGGTGCAGTGGAGGAGAGCCACGTCGACGGTGCTCTAGTGGATAATGTAGCTGAGAGCGGCGACGACTCAGAAGACGAGTGGAATTACTTCAAAGGCGAGGGCGAACGCGAGGAGCACAATCCCAGCGAGGAGCCCGACGAGCTGCCGCGCTCAGATACACCCGGCCAGGATAATGTGAGTCCAACATTACACAATATCTACACTAATACTTATGCTGCGTTCCATTCGACCTAATTTTTGTTATTTTCGTTCACAAAAACGGTTAAAAACGATAATATGATCACTTTCAGTACAAGTTGGTTCAAGTGGAACGACATTTATGAACAAAAATAACAAAAATTAGGTATGTTGTCTGGAACGCAGCCTAGGTAGGTAGGTAATACACCAAAAAAATTTTTTTTCCTTCCCCCTTTGGCATCACACAGTGTGCATATTCTCAGCGTCATGTCCCAAAAAAATATTTGTTTTGGAAGTTCTATCTTGCAGTTTCCAAATCTGCTCATCAGAGTCATGCTTAAACATTCAAGGGTAGTCTCCATTGTGTAACCTATTAATCATCCTGCCTATTAACAAGTCCATGGAGTGATGTGTCAACATTCTGGAACACATGCATCATACATATTTCTGAAGGTTATAACTTGCTTATATTGCCTGCTTAGGTGTGTCAGTGACTTGTCTGTTCAACCGTAACATCTCCAAATTGCATTCTTATCATGTGTATTTATTTGCTAATTAACCTATGTAGAAGTTAGGTTAGTTATTGTAGTACATTTCAGTACCTTCATTTGTTAATTGCGTTGTCAAACAGTCGTGCAAATAATAGGGTAAAACCCCAAATTATTGGCACCCTGCACCAATTATTGTCCATACATATTTCTATGGGATTTCTTAATTCAGCGGATAGAATAACTAGGTAGGTGTGAAAAACTGTGAAATTTATGACTTTTAACAAAAAACACTATTTCCATGTTTAGTTTTCTTATTTTTTAAAGATAACTTCAAAAGTGCCAATAATTGGGGGGGTGCCGTTACCCTACTTGTGTGAATAAATGAGACATTAACATAAACAAATGAACACATTGATCAAGAACTTTGAAGTTGTTTAATTGGGCATTGGGAGTTTTTTTTACAACCTTCAGAGCCGGTTATTCCCTGTCTTCACAGTTGTAAAAAGAACTGCTTCCGATGCTCTATTGTTTATCTAGTAAATAACAAGTGTTGTACTTGTCATTGTCACCTTAATTATATTTTCTCTGCCAGTCAATTGTTCTCACTTTGTTGAGTTGTGAATTTCTTCCTGTCTGAGCAAACCAACCTATCTACTATCAAAAGATGAGTGAAGTTAGCTTACCTATGGTTAGGGCAATATGGGTATACTATGGTTATACCAATTGTTTGCCAGAATGTAGATCCAGTCTAGATATTGTCTGCCAATGTGGCATTCTAGGTTTCTTTTGGCATTGAGTGGAGGCCCATGCCCAGCCGTGGATGATGGGCTAACAGTTGTAACATACCTACTTTATATAATCAAATAACTTATAAAACTAGTCACATTCACGCAAATAAAAAGGTTAATCCATTCAATTAAGTTGGTAAATTATCAATGTTAATAATATATTTTTATAATGAAAAGTACAATCAGCTGGTACTTAGCATATTAATAGTTATTTACATAATAATTAAAATTAACTAACTAACTAGTGATAATATTTTCCTTCATGTTATATTAATATGATGTGTATGACCACAATTACTCATGGTTTTTATACAGAAATAGAATAAAAAGACACACAATAGGTATAAAGCTAAGATGCCTATATTTGTATTTATTAAGGTGGTATTATAATAATATTGATTTTCACAATAATCCTTTTACTACTTGTCTAATTTCTGCAGCAGAAATATTATAATCAAGTTACCAAAAACGTAATTTTAATATACCAATTTACTTAATATGACCAACACGGCCAACACCTTAGCCTTGACAATCTTGTAGTAATACACAGGCTGCAGAAATCACGGGAGAATCACGGGAGATTTATGTGGAACTTGCTCGGGGCTAGCAAGCATGTCTGCACTCCCTACAAATTGTATGCCATACCGTGCCTCTTTAGTATACTTAATGGAGCGTGATGGCACTGGTACTGGCTCGTCGATACATCCACGTATTTCTTATGCCCAAGTGCCGTGCCAGTCGTGTGCGAACTCCACTAGCGTGACAACGACAGTGCTACCCTTCATCTCTCATGGACCAGTTCTACCCGCCTCGCCATACCGACCGGGAGTTGCACACTGTACTTGCTGGGCTTCTGTTCCGCGTATGCCCACAAATGCCCACAAATCTATATGTCTAGTCCCACTACTCTGAGCTATCGAGCACCCTCCGTAATATTTTTTCTGGTGCTAAGGGGCCATCCATAAATTACGTCACATGAATTTCATGATTTTTAGACCCTTCCCCCTCTTTTCACAGCTGGTCACATTTGCGAGATCCGCCTCCCTGTGTGACGTCACATATTTTTAGAATTTTCTGAATTTTGTCCCACCCCACCCCTTGTCACACAATGTCACATTTTGTCGACCCCCCCCCCCCCTTTACGTATGACGTAATTTATGGATGGCCCCTAACTACTACATATTATATTATTTCAGTCGGCGTGGGAAAGCAGCTCAGTAGACATGAACAGCTCGCCGCTGAATCCGGACGCGCCGGTGTTCGTGCCGGGCGGCGTGGCGGGCGCCGACGTGCTGCTCGCGGAGTCGCCGCGCAAGCCCGTGCCCATGGACGACATCGAGCTGCCCGACGTCGCGCAGTTCCGCACAGAAGCGGTCGTGAGACCGGCGGAGTTACTAGACTTGGATAATTGCGACCAGCTTAACGGACATCATGTTAGTATCTTAAACGACCGTTTGACGCAGTGGTTTGAGCGTAGGCCGCTCGGAGCATCGGATGGTTGCGAGTTCCATTCTCGCTAAAGTGAAGTTTCCGAAGCGGGGTTTTCGGTGTTTGCGCTGATCTGGGTGTCACTGGGATCGCCCCCAGTCCATTTAACATATCCATAGTACAAGCGTTGCTCAGTTTGTGACCATACAGTTGGTGTGCTAGTCTGGCGATATTATTATTGTTTGCACTTTGTGGTAACGACCGTAATTCTAAGAGTTTGCATTCGCGTTTCAGTTTTTTTTACTGCACAGCATTGCACCTCTAAATATCTATTCGGGGAATATTTATGATGATGGTGTATTTTTTATTGATTCTTACATTTTATGTCGTTGTGGGCGTAATCTTCCAGATTTTGCGAGAAAGCCTCGTAAATTGTGTCACTAAGAAACGCGATATGTAATTCAATAAATTACCTCATTATGGAGTCGTTTTCATACCTTTGTTTAAGTTTCATACGGGCAAAGACTAGAAGGTTCACAAATGTATTTTTATTATTTTCCAGAATGTGTCAGTAGACGACTCTGTTAAAGAACACATGAACGGTAACAATCAGTGCAACATGGACAGTTTGGGCTTTGGATTCAATGTCGGCATTGAACCTGAGAAAGTCAAGGACACTGGTCTCATACAGGACTTCGAAAGAATACAAAAAGACACTACAGACTTTTGCAACATTCAGGTTAGATTTCGATATTTTTTTCTATGCATACATGGTCTTCATAAAACATATGGTTTTTTATAATTTATTTGAATTCACATAACAAGCTATATTTTATACAAGGTGTCTTTATGTTGATTCACAGGTATTCCAGTCGCATACAGAAACAAATCCATTCGCCGTCGAAGGCAATGACGAACTATTCGAAAGGCTGAAAAATAAGGAGCGAGATCCGATGAGTATGAGCTTTTACCAGGAGAAGGACGATGACACGTGTGAAAGGCTCTCTAATAAAAATGATTCACACGTCGACCTCAACGCGGTGCAGCCCCTACCCGACAGTGACGATGAAGATATCCAGCCGAACGGTGTCTGTGACAGCGACCGGATCGATACTGACAAAGAAAATATCAACCCGGAACAACAAACAGACCCGTTCGCGTCCATCCAAGAGCCCAATAACGACATTATCAGGTTCGAGGACAGGCCCGGCGATCTCCCTCCCAACGCAGACGGCTTCGGACAGGGGGATAATTTCGCAGATTACAATGTCACTAGTTCTAACAACATGGAGAGCTATTCTAATTTCGAATTCGAATGCAGCAACGTCCCACAGGACACAGTTTTGCAAACGGATACGCCCGAATCTCATAAGTTACTCTTTGAACAAATACCCGAAATACCTGATGGCAAAAGTTCTGAATTAGGATTCACGAATGATGAGACGCAGGACCCGTCAGAGAGCGAAAAGGACGTCAGGGCCTCCACGCCTCTAGATGAAACATCACAAGATATAGAAATGGAGAGTAAAATCGAGGATTCACCGAGCGCTGAGACGCAACACCAGCCCGTCGACGATCTGCGGGACGACGACGATCTAGACGCGCTGCACGCCGTCCAGCTACACGCCGCGCCCGCCGACCAGTACCCCGCGCACTCCGCCGAGCCGCCACATGACGCTGTACAAGACGTCGAGACGGACGACACCCACGCACTACACTTGGAATCACAACACGACATCATCGAGGACTTTGCTTCGAAAGACTGCGAATCGGACACGCACATGGAGGTCAACATCGCCGAATCCGCAGATACCTTGGAACCCCCCGTCATCACTTTCAGCACCGATCACTTGACGCACGCGGGTTCCGACGCCGAGCTAGCGTCTCCGTCACGCTCGCCGCTGCCCGCCGAGTCGCCGATGCCGGGCGATTCTGCCGTGGCTGCGTCCCCGGCGCCGTCCCGCTCCCCGCTACCAGCGGAAGCTGTCTCTCCGCGGGACTCTCCGTTACCGGTCGAATCTCCGGTACCGATAGAGTCTCCCCTGCCCGTCGAGTGCCCGGCGCACGACGAATCGGCGCCGCAGACTGAATCCGTTCCGCCGAGCGAGTCGCCCGCGCCATGCACGTTTGACGCACCCATCGAATCCCTTCTGCCCAGTGAGTCTCCGCTCCCGAGAGAGTCGCCGTTGCCGACCGAATCTCTGATACCGACCGAGTCTCTACCGCCGAGCGAATCACCTCTGCCGAGTGCATCACCTCTGCCGAGTGCATCTCCGCTACCGAGGGAGTCTTCGCTGCCCCGAGAGTCGCCCGCGCCTGAAGAGTCCATCGCGCCTCCGGTGTGTACTTTCCGAGACGAGTCGCCTCTACCGACCGAGGGCGATCTCCTGGGTGAAATTGAAGCTTCCGTAGGGTTCGTCCCGTCCGTGGAGGTGGAGGTGGTGTCCCCGGCCGAGTCGCCGCGGCCCGCCGACGTGCCGCTGCCCGGCGAGTCCCCGCTGCCCGCGGAGTCGCCGCTACCCGCTGCCTCGCCGATCCCCGCCGAAACCACAGGGTCTCCTATTCCCACAGATTCGCTACCCGCGACGTCGCCCATTCCCACAGATTCGCTACCTGCGACGTCGCCCATTCCCACAGACTCGCTACCTGCGACGTCGCCTATTCCTACAGACACAGTACCTGCGGCGTCGCCTGTTATGGCGGAAACACTCCAGGCGGTCTCGCCCAGTCCTCGCGAAACCCTCCCCGCGGCTTCACCCATTCCCGATGAAACCCTTGCGACCTCACCCATTCCCTCTGAAATTCTCGCGGCCTCTCCAATTCCCTCGGAAACGCTCCCCGCGGCTTCGCCCATTCCCGTTGAAATAGCTCCTTCGGCTTCCCCTATTCCCATAGAAACGTTATCCGCATCATCACCTACCCCTGCGGAAGCACTCCCCGCGATATCTTTGGCTCCCGAGGAGGTTCTCCCGGCGGCCTCGCCCGCACCCGTCGAGGAGGCCATCGTCGCAGAAGAAGCGATCTTCGCCGACTATGCCGCGCCCGCAGCCGCACCCGCGCCGCTCGAGCCGAGCGCCGAGCCGCAGCTCGCCTCCGCGCCGGCGCCCGACCTACTGCCCGAGCAGCCCGCGCCGCGCGCCGAGCTCGTCACCGACGTCGACATCGGGATCCCCGAGTCGCGAGCGCAGGAGATATGCATGCCCGTCACCAGCGAGATCCAGCTCGAGGAGGCCGAGCAGCCGCCGGCCGCCGCCACGCCGCCGCCTACGCCCGCGGTGGACGCGCTAGCCCCCGCGCTCGACGCCGCGCCGCTCAGCGACACGCCCATAGCTGCCGACGCGCCGCCGCACGAGCCCGCCCCCGCCCCCGCCCCGGTCGCGGGGGTGGCCGTCGCCGCCGCCGCCGCTGTGGGGGCGGCCGCGGTCGCGACGGCCAAGACCGCGGCGAGGACGCCCGCCAAGAAATCTCCGACGACGCCGACCGCAAAGCCGGACGCACGCACGCCCAGGTCCGCGCCGAAACCGACCGCCGCGCGAACGCCCGCCGCCGCCGCCACCGCGAGGAGGCCGACGTCCGCGGCTCCCGCCGCCCGCACCCCGACCGCGAAAGCGTCGACGCCCGCGACGAAGACTCCCGCGTCCGCCACGCGGCTGGCGGCGCCCGCCTCGAAACCCTCGACCCCGGCCGCCCGCCCGGCGTCCGCGACGAAAACTACATCGGCGGCCAAGCCCGCCAGCCCGGCCAAGGCGCTCGCCCCTCGGCCCGCGCCCGCCAAAACCAATGGCGTGGCGCCCAGGCCGGCCGCCCCCGCCGCGCGGCCGGCCCCGCCCGCCGCCCGCGCCGCCCCCGCCCCGCGCCCCGCCTCGAAGCCCCTCGCGGCCGCGCGGCCCGCCGCGCCCAGGCCCGATGCTGCGGCTCGCGCGCCCGCCGCTCGACCGGTGCCGCGCGTCGCACCCGCTTCTAAACCGGCTGCGAAGCCCGCGGAGAAAAAGCCGCTGGCGAACGGAGACGTGAAGGAGGCGAAGCCCGCGAGCCGGCTGGCGCCGCGCCCTGCGCCCGCCGCCGCGCGTCCGGCGCCCCGCCCCGCCCCGCGAGCCGCCCCGCTCGCTTCCGCACCCGCTAGGTATGTAGACTTGTGTTTTATCATTGAAAATTCAAATGATCATTAACCGACTTCAAAAAAGGAGGAAGTTCTCAATTCGACTATACAATGTGTTAAAAAAACCCTGTCCGACCCGAAAACGTATTGTTGGGTATCGAGATTAGATTCCATTTTTGTAAAAAAAAACTTTTTTTAAATTTTTTTTTTTAATTTTTCAAAAAAAAAAATTTTAATTTTTTTGGCATAGTATGTGTCCCACTGCTGGGCAAAGGCCTATATTTTTTTGTAATACAAATACCCCGTTTACATAAAAAAAAAATCATAAAATGACGTCATCACATACTTTGTGGTCTGAGGTGACGCCACACGATCTAACATAATTACTTCCGGTAACGGTGTTGTCATATTTTTAAAATTAGCTACATTATGTGGGAAAAAGGCAAAAAAAAAAATGGAATTTTAAATGTTCATTAATATGTTTACTATCATGTTTTTTTTTTTAAATTATTTTATTTGGTCATGTGATTGGGGAACCTAATTACCGGTTTCGGCTCGGACAGGGTTTTCTTAACATGTTGTATATTATTTTTTTTGAAAATGCAAATAATGATGCGATGGAATGAACGAATATTAAGTGTCGTCGTCTGTTCAGGCCCCCGACGACGAGGCCGGCCAGCGCGCCGCGAGCGGCGCTCGACAAGCAGAGCAAGGACCTCGCCAACAAACGCATCACAGCCAAGGCCGCTCCGCCCAGGACTGCGCCCGCTAAGGTACCTATCTCGATATCGTCTACTTTAGAATCCGAGTAACCATTTTGGTCGATCGTGGACTTATTTATTTGTTTACTTATCTTATCACAGACGACGGCGACCAGTGCAAAGAAGCCCGTCCAGAAGAAGCCGATCGAGTCGCCCAAGAAGGAGCTGGCGCCCAGCAACGGGCTGGCGAACGGGTCGGCGGCGCTGAAGCTGCCGCCCAGCCCGCCGCCCGCCGACAACGCGCTGCTGCCCGACGTGATCGCGTGAGCGCCGCGGCTCCAATTCGATTCCTATTATTTCCGCTTGAATTTTGTGATTTTCTATAAGTGTATGATAGTTTTAACGTCGCTCGTAGCGGCGAGTCGTTAGGTGCGGGAGTGCGCTCCCAGTTTTATATTATAGAGTCGCTTTTTATAGACGTGTACGTTGCCGATGCGCCGGCGGTGGGCCGCGGCCGGGCCCGCGGACTGCGGCCGCGGCCCGCCGCCACCTTTAACGGTTATTATCCATTATAATGATTATAAGTCTGTTTTAGAATTTTATATTACCAACGAATGATTGATTAAATCTGGCTTTTAATTTATTTTCTTTGTATAACCGTATTATTTAAATAAAAAATGTGAGGAAGGACTGATACATTGTTTTATTTATGAATAATATAAATTTAAATTTAACTATTCAGGTTATAGTGCGTGATAATCGAACTTATTGCTAGTGCTTCTTATAAAAAAATTCAATATATCGATGTATACTTCTAATATGGTGTTACAAAGAAAACTGGAACATAGTATATATTACTGAAATAAATGTTTATCACCTTTTTTGTGCTTTTCTTTTAATAAAATTTAGGTAGGTGTAACATAATATTGGTCAATTGTCCAAGTGCGGGAAGCGCAGGTCGGTGTCGCGCAGGTTGTCGTCCATCCAGCGCTGCGCCTGCGCCGTCATCTCCTCGTCGAAGTAGTCGCGCCACCCGCCCGCCTTGCCTGCAACAGAACGTTCATAAGTAATAAATAATAAGCGCTCGTAAAGGCGACGGCTAGACGTTCAGTAGATACTGTGGTCCGTCACTATTTATCAAATTTTAATTCCGGAATGTCAGTTTGTGGTAAATACTGACATCCATCAGTACACTAGCCTACATGATCAGTTTGGGCCACGGTATCGTGTCAGTACGCGTCGCGAAAGCAATAGAGTGGACATGTCTTCTGGATTAAACCAAGCGCTAAGGTAATATCCATACAAGCCTTCGTGTTTCATTTGACGTCTGCAGTGTACGAACTACGTCACGATACTGACGGGACGGGATAAATACTGAACGTGTAGCCTGGCCTGCCTGATTATTCCGTCGATGGAATGACATCCATAATTATTTAGAATACTGATGGACCACAGTATATAATGAACGTCTAGCCGTCGCCTTAGTAGTGTGAAAGCAAACGATCTAATCTTTATTTACCTTTTCTAATGAAAGCTTGTTCGCCGGGTATCAAAATGCCGAGCGTTTTCATGACATCATAGTTCACGGACTTGTTATTTTTGAAGTTCTCGATGCTAAGATGGTCACATAATCGGGCTATCTGCTCCTCTGTGTATTCTTTATCAAAGAATTTTGTTACACGACGCACTGCTCCTGATAAATCCTGCACAAGAAACTCCAATATTTCTATCAAAGGAAGAAAGTACCTAACCTGACCAGTGCCTCCAGTCACTTAACGCCTCTCCATTGTGAAACCACTGGTCTATGTATAATATTTAATCCCACTAATATAAATGTGAAAGTTTGGATGGATGGATGGATGTTTGTTACTCAATCACGCCAGAACGGCTGAACGGATCTGGATGAAATTTAGCACAGAGATAGATTATAGTCTGGAATAGCACATAGGCTACTTTGTATCCCGGTAAAATGACAGGTTCCTGTGGGATTTTAAAGTTAACGCAGACGAAGTTGCGGGCAGAAGCTAGTTAATAAATAAAATAATAACTCACTGACCTTACAAAGTTCTTCGTAGAATAAGAATAGCATATTAGGATGGTCCCTCTTTTCCCATGCTTCTTTTAGATGTTCGAAATATGGTGTCCAGTGATCTATAAAAGTAATAAGTAGGTATTTCAATAAAAATAAAGCGCAACAATAACGCAAGCTCAGGAAACCTTGGCGTGTGGAAAGTTGTTGGCGAGACCTTTGCCCAGCAGTGGGACGATGTGGGCCAGAAATAAATACCTATGTGTAGTACTACCTACAAGTAGGTAGGTAGGTAAGTTCCGTACTGCCGCATGCTTTACTACAGAGTATTTTTTTATAATGCTTACCTACCCCCGTCACTGAGAGTAGCTATAGTATTTTTGTGCCTGCTGAGTGATTCTTCTATATCGTTGCACCAATATATATTCTGTGACGCGGTACTCCCAGTAGGTAAGTATGTAAAAAGGGCAACTCACGCAAATCTCGTCTGAAGAAATCCCAATATGTTTTGAAGTCGCCAACATAGCCCTGCGTTCTGATGAGTCTGTTGAGGTGATAGAAGGACACCACGACGTCTCTGGGGTCCCTCGCGACATACACCATCTTGGCGGTGTCGAGGAGCGTCGGCGGTAGCAGGGAGAGGGGCAGGTGCGACTTCACGAACCGCGGCGAGGGCAGCTCGGCCAGCTGGTCGGTCCCCGCCTGGCACACCCATCCAACTTGCGCCAGTTTCTTTTCGTCGTGACTGTTCTCTTTTTTAAACTTTTCTTCCAATACCGGATGGACGCATATTGAAAATCTGAAATCAGATTTAAGTCATAGATTAATGATTGGTTTCCGCGGGATAGTGCGCGCGCCAATCTGTGATTTAAAGTGATTTATTCAATTTATTCAAATTATTTAAAAAGTGAATAAATAAATATCGCCAGACCATGGACCAATTACTAAGAGGACTGGGTCTAAGCAACTCGGCCGAGTGGTCGGCCTAGTACTAACATCGACATGAAACGAAGCGAGTAGTTCAGCTATTTACCGGTAGATAGATGCCACATATCCCGGGAAATATGACCACGCGTTGTTTCATAGAGATATCTACTAAGAACGTCTCTTCTAATTAAAATCTCTATGCGCCAGACTAACACAACAAGTGTATGGTCCCAAACTAAGCAAGTCCTGGACCAAAATACATTATGAAATGTAATTTCCGGAACTTGCCTCGAGGAATCGAACCCGACAAACAACTCGGTGCACTGAGCCGAGCGGCCTACGCTTAGAGTTAATATGCTTAAGGCCCGCCACATACTTCATACGGAATTTTCCGTACGGAATTCCGTTTCGAGATATCGAATCGGGGCTTCCGAACGCAGTAAATCCATCCAAATGTATGGACATATCGCGTTCGGAAACCCCGATTCGATATTTCGAAACGGAATTCCGAAAGGAATTCCGTTTCGGAATTGCGTATGTATGTGGCGGGTCTAAAAGTTAAATCCTTAAATCGATCCAAGCCATAATTAAAAAGTATGCACTTACTCTAAGAATGGGTATCGCTCAACTAGAGGAATGGCGTTAGATTTCTCGTAATCCAAATCATTTGCCACCATCCAAACCAATTCTTGTGTCCATGTCGTGCCTAGAAAAAAATATAAAAAATTACGCTTTCCTTGCTAACTGTACATTTATTTAAAATCGGTGATGGGTTTGGGAACAATAATATCTTCTTGTAGCAATATATCTCAAAGGCAATAAGCACCTATGTGCCCCCCTTTTACGTATAAGAACATACCTGAGCGTGGGTAACTGGTCACAAAAACATCACTCGTCCTGATCGGCATGTTGTACAACTTCATCGCCTCCTGTTTATATTTCTGTGGGAAGAAGTAGCCTTTCGGCCCCACGCGGACGAAGCCAGTAAGCTCACCTACAACACAAAAAAATATTTGTTTAAGTACCTAAGTAGGAATTAGTAATTTAGAAATCTAAGGTCAACCTACTTCGCTATACAGAACAATAACAGCCATATTCTGTTATTATTGCAGGGGGCTTACCACGATCTCTTATCGCGATTCAATTATAGGATCGTTTTAACGTTTCAGCGACTTTTTGTGCAATGACGTACCTTATTGTCATGACAATAAGAAACGTCATTGCACAAATGGCCGCTGAAACGTTAAAACAAAACTGCTATAAGAGGTGGTGGTAAGGCCCCTGTTATTGTAAACAAATCAATTCGATCGTAAACGTGATCGAGTAAGCGATTGCTGTTGGACCTTGGGAAAATAATTACAAATTGTTAACTGCGACTCCGGAAAATAACAATCTTGTTAGGTAAAATCGGTTCCTGCAGACAAAATATTAGGTACCTAGGTACCTATAATAAATTGGTCGATGCACGCACGCCGCAGTCGATGATTTGCTCATTTAAAGGTATTTAATACGTGGGTTTGACGAAAAGAGTGTATAAGGCGAGTGTGAACGAAAGTGTTGGAAGGGGTAGACCTAGGCGGACGTTTCGAGACCAAATCAGGGACGTCTTGAAAAAAGGCCAGGTCAAGAGTACCCTAAACCGAAGAGCATGTATGAAGGGAATAATGAAAGTGGACGGAGCGAAACAAGTATGTAAGGATCGTAGCAAGTGGAAAGAAGTGGTCTCTGTCTACCCCTACGGGAAACAGGCGTGATTATATGTATGTATGTATGTATGTTTAATATACTTAAATAATTATTTCAAACGGTGTGATGTCACGCACACAGTTTTAGAAAGTCTGCTTCAGTTTTTCCCTGGCATCTCTTTATAGCTCTATTACCCCTTGTCTGTGCCCCTGTTTGCACCCACGAAACATTCACACCACCATATATTGTTCTTTATTCTTTTATAACACAGAATAGAGACTACAGTGCGTTCACAGTTATTTTACCTCTGACATTTACCTTATTTATTTATTTTTGTAAAACGTAGTCGATGTTAGGTTTTTATAAGTCATGTATCCTGTAGAATAAAGCCTAATCTACAGTTCATGGTCTCAAAGGCCAAGTTTAGAGGCTGACTTTGCGTATTACAAAAATAAAATGAGGCACGTCAGAGGTAAAATAACTCTGAACGGACAGTACCTACCGTAGTCCTACCGTTGTACCTACCGTTATATGTAAACACACATTCACCTCAAATTTATAGAAAGTTATGATGGAATTACAATGGCATTACAAAATCACTGTCACTACACAATCACACGCGACTGTAGCCTAGGGGTGAACAGGTTGGGCTAGCAATCAGAAGGTCCCAGGTTCGAGCCCCGGTGGGGCATGCACCAATGGATGAATTTTCATCTATGTGCATAATTTACAGTTCGCTGACGGTGAGGGAAAACATCGTGAGGAAACCTACCTATCCCTCGGGATTAGGTAATAGTCAGTTCCTGTATACACGGCGACAAGGTTCACCACCTGTCACGTTGGGTCCTGACTATCTGGTGAAACGTGGGCTTTGAGTTGGTTAAAACCTCCGCAATGTGGTGGTGTATGGCCACTCAAGCCTCTGACTACCCCCGAATGGGGATAAAAGTCGTGACGTTACATTTACATTTACAAAATCACTTTAGTTCCTAGAAATGCTTTGTATAATCATTGTAAACTGGCTAAAAATCTCTATAAATTCGGGATCAGGTTTGGTCTGTGCACACGAGGAGGGTTTCTTAGTTTTGTTCCGTATTTTTTTTTGTCTACTTTTGTCGTTACTAAACGAGTTTCTAAAGAAGTAGCATGGATTTCTGTGATCCCGTTAGTAGGTGGTTGGCTATCTGTTTACTTCAATACCTACGTGATAATAGCCTATTTTGTTTTAAGGTGGTATAAGTAGAATCTACTCGTTCAATCCCCTACGCAATGAGGGAACCTTCCCACCTGAAGTACCTATATGAAATGAGGGAGTGTATATGAAATCCCTGGGGAGGCGCTAGGAGAGTAGATACCTATTAGGTAGGACAAAAAGTAAAAAAATAGCGACAAATAGGTCACGCATCGATGGCTTTATTCATGACTTTATTCATTTATGAACATTTCCGCTTTTTTTTGTTGAAATAAGGAATTGCAGCAAAATCCGTAATAAGGCAAGGCCATAAGTGACTGTAGGAAAACGCGGAAGATTGGCTACGGTAAACACAACTACAATACTATACAACCATTGGATATCTGTAAATAAATAGGACTTAAGTATCTTACGGCCGAATACTCAAAGGCTACTTAAATATTAAGTCCCACTTAGCAGTTTGAGACGTCGTTATCTGTCATATTTTGTATGGCGCGTCAAAGTGAAGCAGCTCTCAAATTTAAGTTGCGTACGAGTATTCGGCCGTAGGTATATTAAATAAATACCACATCGAGAATTCTTATAGTGTGATGCCCCACATTATACACACACATAATACGTACTAGGGTTACCACATGTACTTCTTTTTGTCTCTTTAGTTTAGAATTTTCTGCATGTGACTAACATGCAATTTTCTGCATGAAAACGTAATAATTCGTAATATCATGCATAGGTATCGACGATAGGTATTCTCCAATAAAAGTATCTATCTTTTAGTTTGATGGGTATTATCATGGACCAATTACTAAGGGGCCTGGCCCTAAGCAACTAGGCCGAGTGGTCGGCCTAGTACTAACATCGACATAAAACGAAGCGAGTAGTTCAACTATTTATCGGTAGATAGAACAATGAAAATGAAAAAACAATGACCACGATTTTCTTTCATACATATACCTAATAAGGGCAGCTCTTTCTTTAGTCTTTACTCTGTGGGTATTATTTACATAATACCTATCAAACTAATCACAAAGTCATTGACCGATAAATTAATGAATAAACCAGAATGAACCCAATGAACCTTGAACGATTAACACATAGATTAATATGATACTGCTTGACATAAAAGTGATATTGGATTCATCAAACTACGGAACCCCCGATACGTACATGATTTAAAAAACGAATGGAATCCTGGGGGGTTACTCCGAAATACGTCGCTGACGGATCGTCCGAAGTACGGATTCGATTTACGATCAAAACAATGTCAAAACGTAGAGAAAAACGAAAGAAGAAATGTCAAATCACGACAATCCGTCAGCCGAAACGTTAGGTTCGTATTTCGGAGTAGGCCAGCTGAGCAGAGAATATCATTTCATACAAATAAAAAGAATCTTCTTATATTATAGCAATAATTATACAGACAGAACAAGTAATACCCAATCATAACAACGATTCACAACCTTTACTCATAATATTCTGTTTGACCGTACCTACCTGCCCAACGCCTACAATTTACGTAGGGTAAAACCCCCAATTATTGGCACCTTGCACCAATTATTGTCCATACATATTTCTATGGGATTTCTTAGTTCAGCGGATAGAATAACTAGTTAGGTGTGAAAAACTGTGAAATTTATGACTCTTAACAAAAAAACACTATTTCGATGTTTGGTTTTCTTATTTTTTAAAGATAACTTTAAAAGTGCCAATAATTGGGGGGGGGGGGGGTGCCAATATTGGGTGCCGTTACCCTACATAAATTAATAAATAAGTTGGATGAGGCAGAACTGACCAAAATAAGGTTTGTTTACTTACCTTCCAAGATGTAAGTAATTTTAAATAACGTGCAAATTTCTTACGATTATAATTTACCATCATAATTATGTAAATGCACTGACCCCAAACATAAAATAAACTCGTACTCACCGTGAAAGTATTCCATCAACTTCTTAGCTTCCTCCGGCTCCACATCTACTATCTTTAACTTGGCATTGTTATTTTCTATATCCATTGTTAATGAAAAAACTGTCGGATTTTTAATTCTTAAGTTTAATTCGGTCAATCTAAATTAAGCACGTTAAGTGAAAGTGCGCACGCAACTTGCTTGGTCGCGACTGCCTGTGCGCGCGCGACTGCGTACACTACGACATTCGCGTTCGTTCGAGATTTGAATTTCGAATGCGTGTGAGGTCGACAACTCCTGATCAAGTCCACTATTTGATTGGTTCTGCAACTGACTGGGCACTGCACTTTTTATTTTAATTCTCAATCTCAAGGCACTCGATCGGTCGGTGTATACGTCATCTAATGGCAACAATTGAATTGGGAATACTTCCTAGAGAGGTGGCCCTCAACGTTTTTCAATCTGTTCAACTGAAGCAGTCAAAATCGATCTAACTTTTCCATTCTATAGGTACCTGCTATAAATATACTTAGGTTTTTGCACAAATACTTACCTAACTCGATTGTTCAAATAAAACATAAAACACATCCGATCGGATAACTTCGATCTTATACCTATTAGTCGTCGTACCGCTGTACCTGAGTAGGTAGGTAAATAGTTTGCAACTGCGCAATAGAGCGAACACATCCGTTGCTTAGGTATATCTAATTTAATAATCAAAGATCTAATTAAACATTTACTTATTTCCATTCATCTTGTAATATGCACCAGATAAATGCCGTTTAATTACATTAGCAATAGATAGCCCAGGGGGCTTACCACGAACTCTTATTGCGATTCAATTACAGGATCGTTTTAACGTTTCAGCGACTTTTTGTGCAATGACGTACCTTATTGTCATGACAATAAGAAACGTCATTGTCACGTCATTAAAACGTTCCTATAATTGAATCGCGATAAGAGGTCGTGGTAAGCCCCCAGGTTGCAAATCTTCGTCATAAAGACGTACTGACCCTAAATGAGGATCAATAATCAACAAACAGACAAATCAACTCATAACCAACAATATAGTTAAAACTAAGCTTTCTTATCAATATAGTTTTTAAATCATCGAAATCGGTCCATCCGTTGCGATTTCCTAACACATTTTATATATCCGAAATTTATCGACGGGCGGTAAGTGCGGCCAGCGCGCGTGACGTCACTGGGCTGGTTTTGTTGAAGTCGCGCTGTGCCCGGTGTCCCGCTCACGCCGCCATTCACTATTTTAGGTGTTATTCATTTAAATTACATGCTGTAAATGGCCATATTGATCTATATTAAATGCACAATGTATTTAAGGTACTTAATTGGATAAGGATTAATGCTATATTGCTTAAAATCGCTTCGTAAATAAGCCATTATTTCTCGTAAAAAGTAAAGGATAATAAATGGTTATTGTGGATTATCCCTAAGAGATAGACATATACCATCGTGGATTTTTTGTGTACCTTTTTGAGGTGTACAATACTGTAGTACATTATTTTGATCTATCTCGTAGGGTTCAGCCAGCGTTTGCAATGTAAGCGCAAAAACTGTGTTTATTTACGACATCACATTAGAAACCTCTAAAATTATCAGTGTTTTTCTACTATATTAAGCATGTATTATACATATAAACCTTCCTCTTTAATCACTCTATTAAAAAACCGCATCAAAATCCGTTGCGTAATTTTAAAGATCTAAGCATACATAGGGACAGACAGACAGACAGCGGGAAGCGACTTTGTTTTTAATATACTATGTAGTGATAGTGTTTCCTTAGGTAGGGTGATGGGTAATATTATAATATTATGTTAATAATAGATTACAAACGAATAATAAATAATAATAATAAATATCGCCAGACTTACACACCATCTGTATGGTCCCAAACTAAGGGTGCGTCCATAAATTACGTGAGGTGAATTTTGTGATTTTTCGACTCCCCCTCCCCCCTCAGTGAGATGTTGTGAGATTTTGCTCGACCCCCTCCCTCCCCCTCTAATCTCAGGTGAGATTTTTCAAAAGCCATATTCTAGTGGAGAAACATGTTTTATTTACTTTAACCCAGTTTTCTCGCAGTTTTACACTGTTACTGTTTCAAGCGGTGAAAAGAATTACGTGAGATTTGCCGAAACCCCCCCCCCCCCCCCCCCCTAAATGCATCACGTGATTTATGAACATACAATGGCCGAACCGAACCCTCCCATGCTTAACCTAGTGGTAAAGTAGTATTCATCACACAAAATATAAGTGAAAACGTAAGTGTACCTTTTCAGTTTCCAACTACGTATTTCGGCGCTGGTGTATTTTAATTATTGTTTAAGTAGTCGAAAACCATGAACGTATCCACTTTTGGAAGGTTATCTGTTTTAGCATGCTCAAAACCCGTCTTATAATTTATTACCCATTTTGCGTTTAGAGGCTTAGAACACGCTGCGCGCTAACAAAATACCCGAACCGTACCGCGAGCCGAGCGCGTATCAGCCCGGTGACGTCACAGCACGGCGCGGCCCGGTTAGGAAACTTCATTCTTAGTCGTATCTTCGTCAATTTTTGTCGTAGAACATAAATTTTTGCGCTGTATGTTATGGGTTCCTTAGCTCTATAAATCTGCAGTCTCAACTAAATTCGTTACGGAAATTCATTGACCTAAGATTGACGTATTTTTTTCGTCGCCGACCTTATTTGCTGTTATAGGTATACTTACTTGGTGCGTATGCTGGAACCATGAGTTAAAGATGTCTTTAGGATCAGGTTGAGTATAGTGAATATCTACACAATTTGACGACGGCTTGGCGTAGTGGTTCGAGCGTAGGCCGCGCGACTCACTGCGTCGGGTGGTCGCGGGTTTGATTCGACAAATTTTCGAAACGGCCTTTTCGTAATTTACCCTAGACTGGGTGTCACTGGGATCGACCAATCCATTGTACGGTGCCCATAGTTACAAGCTTTGCATTATTTTGGGGCTATACAGTTAGTGTGTCTGTCTGGCGATATTATTTAGGTAGGTATTTTTTTTTTTTTTTTTTTAAGGAAGACTAACAGCTAAAAAGATACAGTAGATAGAGAAGAATAACAATACAAAGCCATTTACAAGTCTCCACAGATAGTAAAAATTATTTTTATAAAAAAAAACAAACCGACTTCAAAAAAACCTGATACACTAAAAAGCCTGAAATAATATTTCTATTACCACCTCTGCCTACCCCTTCGGGAAAACCAGACGTGATGGTGTGTTATCGAGTAGGTATTTGGGGTCGGTGCCAATCTATCTTCTCACTTTTATAGTAGGTAGACTTGGCATACCAAGATTGGCACCGACTTCAAATACTCGATAACACACCATCACGTCTGGTTTTCCCGAAGGGGTAGGCAGAGATGGTAATAGAAATATTATTTCAGGCTTTTTAGTGTATCAGGTTTTTTTGAAGTCGGTTTGTTTTTTTTAATAAAAATAATTTTATTTCACGATTTTTAGTGGCGCCATACCAATGAACATTTTGGCATATTGAATCGTATGAAGTAAGCCCAACAAAAGGTAACTGCTGTAAATCGTTGAAGAATTCCCTCGACTGTCTATGGTCTCCATCATCAGACATGTAATGGCACTTATAAACGATAAGGGTGCAAAGTTCTCATCAATAGAAATGAATTAAGTCCAAACACAAGGTAGCTACTGTAAAACGTTGAGGAGTTCCCTTGACTGTCCTACTTCTTCATCATCAGACCCCCTAATGACAGTCACAACCCATCTAGGTGTAAAGTTCTCATAAATACAAATTAATCAAGCCCAAACACCAGGGGGCTTACCACAAGCTCTTATTGCGATTCAATTATAGGAACGTTTTAACGACGTTTTAATGACGTTTCTTATTGTCATGACAATAAGGTACGTCATTGCACAAAAAGTCGCTGAAACGTTAATACGTTCCTGTAATTGAATCGCAATAAGAGCTTGTGGTAAGCCCCCAGGTAATTGCTGTAAATCGTTGAGGAGTTCCCTCGACTGTCTTTCGGCTCCATCATCAGATCGACTCCAGACCTTCATAAAATAGTAGTGCTTCAAAATAGTTAATGAAAAAAATTACAAATGCACTAGTCGCCCCTACGATTTTCGAAGGTTCCCCTTGATTTCTCTGGGATGCCATCATCAGATCCTGGTTTCCTTATCATGGTACCACCGCTGGAATATCTCCTTTCCAACAAAAAAAGATTCATCAAAATCGGTTCATAAACGACGAAGTTATCCGCGAACACACATAAAAAAAAAAAAAAAAGATATATACAACATGTTAAGAAAACCCTGTCCGAGCCGAAACCGGTAATTAGGTTCCCCAATCACATGACCAAATAAAATAATAAAAAATAAAAAAACATGATAGTAAAACATATTAATGAACATTTAAAGTTCCAATTTTTTTTGCCTTTTTCCCACATAATGTAGCAAATTTTAAAAATATGACAATACCGTTACCGGAAGTAATTATGTTAGATCGTGTGGCGTCACCTCAGACCACAAAGTATGTGATGACGTCATTTTATGAAAAAAATAAGTTATGTAAACGGGGTATTTGTATTACAAAAAAATATAGGAGGCCTTTGCCCAGCAGTGGGACACATACTATGCCAAAAAAATTAAAAAAAAAAATTTGAAAAATTAAAAAAAAAAGTTTTTTTTTACAAAAATGGAATCTAATCTCGATACCTAACAATACGTTTTCGGGTCGGACAGGGTTTTTTTTAACATATTGTATACGGTCGAATTGAGAAACCTCCTCCTTTTTTGAAGTCAGTTTAAAAATATAGTATTAGATAGGTATACTTAGTTCAAATTAAACTCTTTATTAAATTTGCAAAGTTATACATTTTAGCAAAAAACAAACAAGCACTTAACATAATTTTCGAATTAGCGCATGATAGAGTCCATGGATATTAATACTCTATGCTTGTTAAACGTCTATGGACCAGTCTAATCTAGCGACATCTGGTGAGCTACAACTGTTTTGTCCCAATTCTTTTATTTATTTCAAGTGCGGGAAGCGCAGGTCGGTGTCGCGCAGGTTGTCGTCCATCCAGCGCTGCGCCTGCGCCGTCATCTCCTCGTCGAAGTAGTCGCGCCACCCGCCCGCCTTGCCTGGGGACATTGATTTTAATGACTTTCGGTGGCAATTTTGTATTGTTTCGTAATTATTAAACAGGCACTTAATTATTAGAGTAGTAACAGCTTGTTTGGTGTACCGACTGGTGTCAGTCCTGTAACGGCCGTTAGTGTGTTGGTGAACTAAAGCGGGCATTACATTATCCAATTTGCAGAGCGCTAAACTAGTGCTGCAGTCCGAGATTGTACTAGATTTGGATCACAAACTGCCTTTAAACGATCCAATTTTAGCACACTAGCTCACCTAGCGCCCTTTAATTGCATAATGTAATGCTCACTTAAGGCCTGAGTAGTAAACTGAGATTAATGTTGTGAACAAATAATCAAACCTCCTATAGCATCGTTTACGGCAACGGATTGGACTTACAACATTATTTGCATAACTGATAGATAAGGCGCTGATTTAGTAAACAAAAAGAATTATTTCATAGTTTTGTATAGTCAGCAACGAAAGTCGCTAAACATTCAAAATTTTTCAAATCGGTTATACTCTTTATTCTGCAAACGTTGGTAAACCTTTATAAAACCAATCATTAGCAACATGTCTACATTTTGTTTCGATGAAGAAAAATTATGGATTTGATGCAAAACAAAAGTGTGCAAGCTATTTGAAAAACTGAGAATGTTCAGCGACTTTCGTTGCTGACCGTACCGAACCCAGCCTAATAAATAGCCTTTGAGTTTTCGGTGGTTAGTGAACTAAATTTATCCTGAGCTAAAGGCACATGGCATAAATCTTTGGTGATGGTAAACACACCTTTTCTAATGAATGATTCGTTTTCGTCCAGCACGCCGAGATCCCTCAACTCCTCGTAGTTCACGGACTTGTTGTTCTTGAAGTTATCAAACCGCAGGTGTTCACAGAGCCGCGCCAGCTCCTCCTCACTCAGCTCCTTGCCTAAGAAATCAGACACGCGGCGCACCGTCGCCTGAAGATCCTGAAATAAATGGGAATGGTTCCTAGCAAATTATCACGTAGTAACTAGGTAATAACTAGCTGAGAAAAAATATACATTAAAAAGAAAAATTATATGTACCTATATACATACCTAATTCATTTACGACTGAATACTCGTATGCAACTTAAATTTGAGAGCTCCATAGAAAAAATGACAGATAACGACGTCTCAAACTGCTAAGTGGGACTTAAATATTTAAGTAGCCTTTGAGTTCGGCCGTTACCTACTTAGTTTAGGCCACGACTATATCGATTGGGTATTTACATTATTCAGAAACATCCTAAATAGTGAAAATAACCCTAATACTAATAAGTAATAACCCTGGAGAGTGTAGGTATAGGTAGGTACCTACTTAGTAATTTCAAATTGTAATAATGTTTACCTACCTTTGACAGCTCCTCGTAGAACAGGAACAACATATTTGGGTGGTTTCTCTTCTCCCATGCCTCTTTGACGTGCTCAAAGTAAGGTGTCAGTGTGACTGCAAAGGAATTCCTAATTTGAGATACATTACTAGGTGAAAAAAAAAAAAAAAAAAACGGAAAACCTAAAAATTTATGAACTTACATAAATTCTTAACAAATATATTCCAGAATTCCTTAAAGTCTCCCTTAACCTCCGCTAACTTGAATAGCCTAGCGTGATGGTAGCTGGACACAGCGACGTCTCGGGGGTCCCGGGCCACGTACACCACCCTCGCGGTGTCCAGTATCGCAGGGGGCAGCAGGGACATGGGCAGGTGGGTCTTGACGAACCGCGGGGAAGGCGCCGCGGCCAACATGCCGCTGGCTGGCGTCGCCATGATCTCCACTACTTTTCTCAACGTATCCTTAATTTCTGGCTTATTATAAAGATCTACGTAATGATCTAGCTGGTCTTCCATGAAGAACATGAATAGACTGGAATAGATAGGTAACATTATTATGAGATGCCTGAAATGGGTACATTACCTCGACATTGTGGAGCGTCTCTATGAGTGATATAGTCGACATTCTACGAAACCGATTAAAGAGTGCTAGTAACTCTACTTGATATTTATAGCTTGACTTATAGGATAAAAATATGATTCGTTAAGGGCCATAACACACCGGGTCGCCATGGCGACGTCGCCGGCCACGTATCCAAACAATTTGTATTGACTGGCGACGTCGCCAGTCCGTCGCCAGGTGTGTTACCTCCCATATATTTCAATACGAATAGTTGGCTACGGTGGCTGACGACGTCGGTGTGTTACCTAAATGTTTGTAATACAATTTCATTTGATTGCAAAAAGTCCAAAAGCACCGAGATTACCTATACGAATATTACGAATATCGGTTGTAAAATGTCTTAAAATTTAAATAGTTTAAAAAATAAGTTTTTGAAATTCTAAATAATGAATTAGTTACCTACATGTACGGTTGCTACCTACCTATGTGCTGTGCTGTGCTATGTGATGCCTTGAAGACAATTATACATACGTCGTAGCTTTAGTACCTACATAGGTACACATCCAATAGCCCAGAAAACAATGTAAACTGCATTTACCGCACATTTTGAAACACTATATAGCTTTATATTATACCTAGACATTTCGTAGAGTTTTAGGTAATTGGTTGTATTTTACTTACTCCAAAAACGCATATCTTTGTGTGAGAGGAACTGCTGCAGCGTTGGAGTAGTTCATATTGCTGGCCAGTAACCACACTAGCTCCTGAGTCAATGTGGTGCCTGAAAGGTGACGTCATAGTCTATGTCAATAGATGTGTCCATATGGCGCGCATGCCTCACCCGAACACTCATATTATGACATTACGTCTATGCGTTCCGACGTCAAAAGTGAGTGCTCGCGCGACGCATGCGCCTGATGAAGACACCGCCAATGGCCGTTTACCGACTGCACGGCACGGCACCGGCACAGGCACGGCGGCAGCTTTTTCATTGGTCAGTGCCCGGTTGTCATTGGTTACTGACCAATGAAAACCCCGCAAATAGCTGTCACTGTGCCGGTGCCGGTGCCGTGCCGTGCAGTCGGTAAACGGCCAATAGAACGCAATAGAGCACAAGATTGGCTGGGAATAGATACCCGATTGCCTATAGATAGTCGGATCCGATCAACGATATAATCTCTGAAACCTATAGTCTAATCAGACTATCGGAGATAAATAACCGGACAGCTATTGATATGTGCATGTCTTTATGTACCTACCGCGGCCAAAGAGAAGCGATATGAATAATTAGTAGTTACATTAGGTATTTTATTAAATAACTTAGTTGATTTTAAACTTTATTTTCAATTATAAATTAAGTACGCTTTCCAACACATGATGCTACAAACTACAGCTGGCGGTGGGTGACCGTTGGAACTCGAACATGATTACCATTTCATGATTGGATATCGTTGGCAGTGGTTTAGAATATTTTTACCTGATCGTTGGTAAGAAGCCACGAAGATATCGCTTGATCTGAGCGGCATGTTGTAGATATTCTCTGCATCCTTCTTGTATGATTTAAACACAAGGAATCCCTTAGGGCCGACTCGCACGAATTCCACAATCGGAGCTGATGGGAAACAAAAACAACTTTATCCTTTTATTATCTTGTAGGTACCAAAATTTCCATTGGCGATATCGGCGATGTTTTGACTCTGATAGTAATTGAGTAATTTAGATATAACTAGGTACCACAGTAGGTAATACTAAGCGGTCACTCACGCGGTTGGCACGACAACGATTTTTCCACAGTAGGTAGGTACCTACCATGGACCAATTACTAAGAGTACTGGCCCTAAGCTACTCGGCCGAGTGGTCGGCCTAGTTCTAACATCGACATGAAACGTAGCGAGTAGTTCAACTATTTGCCGGTAGATAAAACAA
Source organism: Drymonia ruficornis (assembly GCA_947859195.1). Taxonomy (NCBI): domain Eukaryota; kingdom Metazoa; phylum Arthropoda; class Insecta; order Lepidoptera; family Notodontidae; genus Drymonia; species Drymonia ruficornis. The sequence goes on from OX401908.1 coordinate 11,472,488, forward strand.
AGAAAATGAAAAACAATGACCACATTTATTTTCATACATATATCTAATAAGGGCACCTCTTTCTTTAGTCTTTACTCTGTGGTACCTACCTACCTACGAAATAATCATTTGGGTACAAACTATAGGTAGGTAAGTACGTAACGATCATAGTTTCCGAGTTATGGCACTATGGGCCTTTGAATATTACAAGTTTTGGTAAGTAATTATACTAGAGAGATAAGAGAAATTATTCAAACATTCTTGACCATCGATATTTTCTGAAAGAAAGAAAGGTCTGCGAGTGCGCCCGCTTTAGTTTTGTGCCCCTGACAGCCGTCCGCGCAGCCAGCCACTAGCGACGTTGCACATATAGATAGGTAATAGGCACGTAGATAAGGCTGGTACTCACATTTGTGCATCCTCTTCAACTCAGCGAGCTCTTCAGGATCCAGTTCCTTGAACTCGTAGGGAAAAGGTATAATTTCCTGCTCTGCCATCGTACACGTAACGGTCCACTTCTGTCGCTAGTCTGATATCTACAGTAATTTACTTAACAAGTATTACTTATTTTATCTGCTTTTATGTTGATACTATTAGAATTATCTATAGGTCTAAAGACATCTGTATTATCCTATGGCAAGATAACGAATGGGTGAGTCTTAAAGAGGCGAGCGGTGCGCCCGACTTCATTATTGATGGCAGCCGCGCACGTACCTAACGTGCGCGGCTGCGGGGCTTGTGTACACACCAAATGGCTGCGCCTACAAGTTTTCTGAAGTTCTCCGTTGTATCCGCGGTTTTCCATATTTCCACCTCTTCTTCCTAGCCACCCTTTATGTGGGGTCGCCTTATTCAGACTTACCCGATTTGACCATTTTATGCATGTATGTTTGTTGTATGTATTGATGTTGCATTTGACAATTCCTTTGTGTTCGTCTAAAAACCGGCCAAGTGCGTGTCGTACACGCAAATAAAGGGTTCCGTACCACCGTAGAATATAAACGACAAAAACATCAAGTCCCTTTATTTTTAAAATTTATTTTATTTTTAGTATTTGTTGTTGTAGCGGCCTACACATTTTGTGAAATTTAATAATGTGTATTTTATATTATATATACTATATTATATATTACGGTTCGTGAGATACAGCCCGCTGTCAGACGGACGGACAGACGGACAGCGTAGGCTTAGTAATAGGATCCCGTTGGCACCCTTTGGGTACGGAACCCTAAAAACTGACAATTTGCGGAGCACAATCGAGCGCGAACCAAATGTTCGAAGCGCGCTCGTTCGAGGCTCTTAAGTCGGTCCACACTACACGAATTTGTGTTCGGCTCGTGCTCCGCTCGTGCTCGGCTCGTAAGCATAGACCCACCTTTATATTATGATTTCCATTAAATAGCTGCATGAAATGATTAAATAATTTCGAATACCTAACGATGTATCGTTGCAGGTGCTTTGATAAGATAACGATAATACCTCATCAAGAAACAGAATAGATACAGATAACACTCATCACTAAGAAACTATAGATAAAGCATCGTAGGAGTTTCTACCCTATATAGCCATTGATGTAGGCAGAGACATATCTTTGCCTACACTGGTACTAAGTAGGCACCTCATAAGGTACCTACCTAGGTATCGCGAGGCATAAATAGTGATGGGATGTTCTCGAGAACATTCTCACCCTCAGAAACTTACGCGGAAACTTACTCGTGAGAATTTTTGAGAATCTTATATTTTGGGTGACGTTATCCTAAATTTCAATCTTAAAAACAATTAAAACCACCATACTTGCTTATTTAATGAGGTTTATGCTAAGTTTTGCTTCATAAGATAAATTCTCGAAAATACTCACGAGTAAGTTTCCGAGGGTGAGAATGTTCTCGAGAACATTCCATCACTAGGCATAAAAAAACAACTGGATTTTTTAAATATTTAATTTACCATAGAGTGAATAAGTAGATAAGTTCTTAAGTATAATTATGTAAGCAAATGCAGTGCTGTTACTGTCTGGACTACTGATTGTCCAAGTGCGGGAAGCGCAGGTCGGTGTCGCGCAGGTTGTCGTCCATCCAGCGCTGCGCCTGCGCCGTCATCTCCTCGTCGAAGTACTCGCGCCACCCGCCCGCCTTGCCTGGGGACATTGATTTTAATGACTTTCGGTGGCAATTTTTTATGGTTTCGTAATTATTAAACAGGAACTTAGTTATTAGAGTAGCAACCGATTGTTTAATGTACCTACTGGTGTCAGTCCGTTTGTTCCTGTAACGGTCCGTTAGTGTGCTGGTGATCTCAGGCTTTAGTAGTAAACCGAGATTAATGTTGTGAACAAATCTCCTATAACATCGTTTACAGCAACGGATTGGACTTACAACATGTTATGCATAACTGATAGATAAGGCGCTGATTTAGTAAACATAAAGTATTATTTAAATATGTCATAGTTTCGTACCTAAGCTATCTACCTATCTATCTAATGGGATAATTTTTAAAAATTAATGCCTAAATAAGTAGGTATCTTTGCCAAATACTCAAACGCAACTTAAAAAGAGCTGCTTAACTTTGACGCGTCATACTAAAGAATACAGATGTCGTCGTCTGGAACTGCTAATTTGAGTAGCCTTTGAGTATTCGGCCGTAATTCAACCGATAGTGCACTAAATTTAATCCTGATCTAAAGCTACAACGAGCTTAAAATACGGCATAATAATTTCGATGGTGAACACACCTTTTCTAATGAATGATTCGTTTTTGTCCAGCACGCCGAGATCCACGAACTTTGAGGAGTTCACGGACTTGTTGTTCTTGAAGTTGTCGAACCGCAGGTGTTCACAGAGACGCGCCAGCTCCTCCTCACTCAGCTCCTTGCCTAAGAAATCAGACACGCGCCGCACCGACGCCTGTAAATCCTGGAATAAATGGGGATGGTTCTTAGCAAATTATCATATACCTACTACTATCTAGCCGAGCAAAAGGGCACAACCATACCGATTAGTTAGTTAAATTAGTCAAAACATCCTAAATAGTCAAAAAACACTAATAACCTCTTACGACCGACCAACAACATCATTACTATGAATACTAATAATATTAGCCCTTTTAACGTCCGACTATTGCGCACGGGCCTCCCCTCAATGCGAGGGGGAGTCAGGCCGTAATCCACCACGCTGGCCCAGTGCGGGTTAGTTGATTTCACATGTCTAGGATATGCAGGTTTCCTCATAATAGATGGGGAGGCGAGTGTGCAATTCGTGGATTTGCACGAGCGTCGTCCAAACCTAGTAGATTCGGTAGATGAGATGATAGGAAGAATACATAGTTCTAGATGTTTCCACTTTCAGCGGTGGGGGAAGCGTATACATGAAATATTTTTTGAAGCAATGACTTAAAAATACTCAAGCGTGTCAGATATTGATACTTTTCATGCTCCAACATGATAAATTGAAAAAAAAAAATTACTCGAGCGCGTCAGAATTTGTAAGCATCTATAGGATACGGTAACTGCTTAAAATCAGGCGGGCCGTACGTTTTTTTGCCACCGCAGTGCTATATTTAAAAAAAATAAAAACATCTGAGGGGGTGAAAAAGTGAAATTTCCAGATGCTCCCATTTGTTAGACTGACGATCAAATTAGCAAAATTTACACTTTTGACACTTCTTAGCTAGTAATTAATCCCCCTTATCTTAATCTGACGAGTTCGAGTATTTTAAGATGGTCTATTTTTTTTTTGGTTCCCCTGAGCAAACCCACAAATATTAAGGGCTCATAATTTTTTGAGGTTCTTATCAATATGTAAGCATCTCCCTTATCTTAATCTAGGTTTCCTCACGATATTTTCCTTCACCGTAAGCAAGTGATACCTAATCATATTAAGTTATGATTCGCACATAGATTTCGAAAAATCCAGAGATGTGAGCCGGGGTTTGAACCTTGGACCTTAAGCTTGCAAGGTGCGTGTTTAACCAATCGGCTATCACTGCTATAACGACGACTATGACATTCCTAATATTTATTTAAAGGTTTCACTATGTTATTAAGCTTTGTATCTTAACAAGAAATGCCTGAGTTACTATCGCATCATACCGTTTGTTTGGCATTTACGAGGATTAGTAAGGGCATCCGCAGACTAGCTACTTTTAGCATCGGCGATCGGCGATTTTGATGCTGCGTCTCGCTCGTTCGCGCTCGAAGAAACGCGACGCAGCATCGATACGTCACAAAATCGCAAAGCTAGTCTGCGGAGGCCCTAAACAAACCATAGAATTTGAATTACCTAATTAATAAGAACAAGAGTGTATAGGTAGTCATTTCAATTTGTGATAATGTTTACCTACCTTTGTCAGCTCCTCGTAGAACAGGAACAACATATTTGGGTGGTTTCTCTTCTTCCATGCCTCTTTGACGTGCTCAAAGTAAGGTGTCAGTGTGACTGCAAAGAATGTCCTAATTTGAAATACACCTACCTAAGTATTACAATGTGAAAGAATTGGTGGAAAAACAAAAATTGTATGCACTTACATAAATTCTTAACAAATAGATTCCAGAATTCCTTGAAGTCTCCGGTAATCTCCATGAATTTGATTAGCCTAGCGTGATGGTAGCTGGACACAGCGACGTCTCGCGGGTCCCGGGCCACGTACACCACCCTCGCGGTGTCCAGTATCGCGGGGGGCAGCAGGGACATGGGCAGGTGCGTCTTGACGAACCGCGGGGAAGGCGCCGCGGCCAACATGCCGCTGGCTGGCGTCGCCATGATCTTCATTACTCTTCTCAAAGAATCCTTAATTTCTGGCATATTATAAAGCTTTTCGTAATAATCTAGCTGGTCTTCCACGAAGAACATGAATACCCTGGAATAGATAGGTAACATTATAAGGTTTCCAGTATGTAGACTACCTCGGCATTATGGAGCGTCTCTACATAGTAGAAAGAGTGGGAAGTAGATTATCTTCATAGAGACGCACCGCGCGCGGCTTGTATGTGTGCGCCATTGATTGGGATTTTATTCAGGAAGAAGCTCATAACCCGAATGTCATCTCGACCTGTCGCGAACTATACCTATCTATGCGTCGCCGCACGCACAATAAACAAAATCTCGATTCGTTTCGCTGCGTTTCTATGAAGATAACCTACTTCCCACTTTTTCTACTATGGTCTCTTTGAGTGATAAAGTCGCAACTCCACCTCATCGCAAGCAATAATCTAGTTCTAAAGCCCGATGTGTTATAGGTTTTAACTGCTAGGTAGAATACAGTGACCCTCCTTCAATACTTCCCTCGTCTTACTTAACAGCCTGTATACAAGATAGGGTTACCGTATACTGGATGTCTCAAAAGTGCGAAATAATAATTTAGGTAGGTAGGTACATATACGGTAGCTAATAAGTAATACGAGATGCCTAGTGAAGGCAGACTATAGGTAAGTATCATGTTTTCCAGGTTACGGGCCTCTAAATATTTGTCGCCACTTTCATGTTGCGGCCTTAGTACACTGTCCATCGGACAAAAACAATGTAAACTGCATTTACCAGTAGCAGCCACCAATATTTAGGAAAAAGTTTGAAAATATATTGCATAGTAGGTATATGGGATAAATAATATTTTATTTTAAATTGGCAGGAAAACAAATAAAAAAATGGGTACCATTCAATTCTATACCCGTTTCTCATTGAAACCTCCTACATCACACTTTTGGAATGCTCTATAAGTACTATGTAGAGTTAAGTTGTCGTATTTTTCTTACTCCAAAAACGCGTATCTTTGTGTGAGAGGAACTGCTGCAGCGTTGGAGTAGTTCAGATTGCTGGCCAGTAACCACACTAGCTCCTGAGTCCATGTTGTGCCTGAAAGGTGACGTCATAGTCTACGTAAGTTCAACGAACGTAGAAAATGGACTCGTATAGGAGTCCTACAAGCACAAGATTAGCTGGGAGTAGATGCCTGATCATTTTGGTTAGATCATCGGTCAGAGGCCATCGAGCGGCTTGAACAACTCCGACACCAGTTTGGCCATTAACCTTACGATAAGAACAAGAAGAACGATATTGTACCACCCAGATGTACATATCCTACCTTACTTTTAGTGTTACCTCCCCTCAATGCGAGGGGGATTTAGGCCATAATCCACCACGCTGGCCCAGTGCGGGTTGCTGTAGTTCACATATATTTCGAAAATTCGTTAGATTTTCTAGGACATGCAGGATTCCTCACGATGTTTTCCTTCACCATGTCCAAATGATAATCATAATTATTAAAGTTATGATTCGCAATAAAATTTCAAAAAAATCCAGAGCTGCGAGCCGGAGTTTGAACCCTGGTCCTAAAGCCCGCATGACGTGTACTTAATCAATCGGCCATCACTGCCATTATTAAATTACGTAGTAGATTTTAAAGCTTATTTTTGACTAATATTACTTACCTACCTGCGCTTTCCGACACAGAATGAACTCGATGCCTCGAACATAATTACCATTTTACAACGTGTAACGGAAAGGGTAAGTATATCTATCCGAAAGGGGTGAATAGTGTATCTGGTATAGAGTCTCTATGCATGGTTTCAGCTGAAAATTAATTTTCAAATATTTATTACCAAATGTTTGGTTTGCTAAAGTAATTGAATTCAAATCATAACAAACGTGTCACAAAACTACGAGGGTCATTTTATCCTTACACGTCACTCTTCCGCGATCTTTAACTTTGGTGCTAGTGATGTGCAAATGTAAATTCAAATGTTTGGTATTTTACTACTATGTCTCATATGTTTGTAACGTGTAGATATAGGATTTTAAAACCCTTGCCGTCTAGTTTGTTATCACCCAAAGAAGCCGTGTACTTCGTATGTAATATACCCTTTCCGTTACACGTTGTAAATCACTCGTTGGCAGTGGTTTAGAATATTATTACCTGATCGTTGGTAAGAAGCCACGAAGATATCGCTTGATCTGAGCGGCATGTTGTAGATATTCTCTGCATCCTTCTTGTATGATTTATACACAAGGAATCCCTTAGGGCCGACTCGCGCGTGCTCCAAAATCGGAGCTGATGGGAAACAAAAATGAGTTTATCCTTTTGTTATCTTGTAGGCATCTAAATTTCCATTGGCGATATCGGCGCATCGGGTAATACATGTTGTGACACTGATAATATGTATATTATTTAAGTAATTTAGGTATTTAAATATGTAATACTAATCGGTCACTCACTTGGCTGGCGCGACAATTATTTTTATTGCATACCTACTAGGTAGGTAGGTAGGTAGGTAGGTACAATTTACCGTAGGTAGACAGAGTGTTTCAAAAGTACGAAATAATATGAAGATCCCTAGTAGTGCGATAGTGAAGACAAACTATACGTAACTATCATAGGTAGTTACCGAGCCAGCCATTTGTGCCATCTTTCGAGTTGAGGCTTTAGAACACTTCAAATGGCATAGAAAACATCTAATATAAGAAATTTTGTAAAAAAAATTGCATAGTTTTTGCGATATTACATCGTATAAAAAATAGAGTGATTTAAAAATTAAAAAACACGACTGCCTTGCCAAAAACGAACTAAAACAAGTGCAGTGTCATTGCAGTCGGGGGACCGTTCTGTGGAACATATTTAATCTAAAAGGGCCCCCGACTGCAATGACACTGCACTTGTTTTAGTTCGTTTTTTGGGCAAGGCAGTCGTGTTTTTCAATTATTTATTTTATTTTATGCATTTTAGTGACAACAGCCAAAATGAAATCTTTGTTTTGCATGTACACGCTACCTATGTTAAATTATGCCTATAAATTATACAGTTTCATAATGTGGTCATCAAGGCCTTCCATTTGATACCCATATTGTAATAACGGAAGAAAAAATTTTTTTTTCGCATTTTAAAATTGAGCCATAATGCCACCATACTATTTTTTTTTTCAAAAATAATATACCCAGTGTTACCCGGAACGATGTAAGGATTCTAACGATACCCCATACATCCAAATCCATTCAGGCATTTATAAGTTATGGTGGAATAAAGAATCTCACATACATACATTCATACATACATACAAAAAATCAAACAAACATACATGAACCCTAAACACATATACACTCCTTTTTTGGGCAGTCGTGTAAAAAAACGTTTTCGACTTCATCGTTCATCGTGTAAATGTGTACCTACATTATTAGTTCATACATAACTGTCCTATATCCCTCTTTGTATGACAATTTCTTTGTGTAAGTCCATCAATGGACTAGCTTGTTCTGCATAAATTTTTCCTCGTAGGGGAGTTCCCATGACGATAGGTACCTAAGTATCGTCACGAGACTCCCCTACCTTAGATATCTACTAATAAATTGCATTCACTGCAAGCAAAGTGCATCTTTTAAAAAGTTGAACTGTGATAGGTAATAAATATTTACCTACTCCCTATTAGGTAGGTTCAAGTTTTGGTAGGTAACTATACTAGAGAGATTACTCAAACGTTCTTGACCAATCTGCCATACTTTATTTATTAATTTCAATTTAAGTGGGTACTAAATAAAAGGAATGTCTGTGATAGAGATGTGCCGAGTACAGCCTGACTCGAGTACTTACTCGAGTCAGACAGATTATAGAACTCGAGTACCCGGTACTCGAATACGGGTTCCGAGTACTTGCTGTAACAGTTGTAGTTTTTTAGAAAATACGTTATAAATCGGGGCTCTCGCCAAAATTTTCGCTATTTTCTCCAATTTTCACGAGTGCAAGTACAACGCAGTAATTAAATGTGAAGCTCGGACGTTTGAGTGGTTAAAAATACATAATACAAAAGTACTCGAGTCCTATTAAGTACTCGAGTACTCATTACAAGTATTCGAGTACCTGTCCGAGTCCTCCGACTCGAGTACTTACTCGATTCTTTTTTTAACGAGTACCAGAATACTCGAGTACCAAAAATAGCGTACTCGGCACATCACTAGTCTGTGAGTGCGACTTCGTTTTGTGCCCCTGGCAGCCGCCCGCGCAGCCAACCTCTAGCTACGACGTTGCACATATCTAGTTATACTATAATAATAATAATCTTCTAAATATATAAGAATCAAAGTCCTGCTGACTGCACGCTCAACCTAAACCGCTGATCGTAGGGACTTTTAAATTTGGAAGGTGTATACTGTATTTGTCTCGATGGGTAGAAGTGTACTAAGAAAGGATTTTTTTGAAATTCTACCACTAAGGGCGATAATAAAAAAAATAAAAAATAGGGCGAAATAGGCGATGAAAGTTTGTATGGAAGTTCGCTATTTTTGATGTCAGAATTACGAAAATTGGTGATTTGCGCGGACGAAGTCGCGGGCAAAATCTAGTAATAATAATAATAATATAAAGAGAAAAGATACCTATGTATTTTTGTATGTATGTTTGTAATGAGTAAACTCAAAAACTACTGGACCGATTTCAAAAATTATTTCACCATTAGAATGCTACATTATCCCTGAGTGACATAGGCTATATTTTTTGGGATCCGGGAAACGGAATCCGGGATATCCGGGCTACGGGAACCAGCCAACGGGATCCGGGATCCGGTAAAAACGGGAAACGGGATCCGAGATACGGGATCCGGGATCAGAGATCCGATTCTTTTAAATTTAAATTCTACGCGGACGAATTCGCGGGGAAAAGCTAGTAAAAAGGAAGTATATAAATAGGCATGTAGGCAAGAAAGGTCGGTACTTACATGTGTGAATTCTCTTCAACTCAGCGAGCTCTTCAGGATCCAGTTCCTTAAACTCGTAGGGAAAAGGTATAATTTCCTGCTCTGCCATCGTACATGTGTAACGGTCCACTTCTGTCGCTAGTCTGATGTCTACAGTAATTTACTTACCAAGTAGGTATTTATTTTATCTGCTTTCTGTCGATACCATTACAATGATTTGTATGTAATACACCCGTATTATCCTATGGCAAGATAACGAATGGGTGCGTATGAAAGAGGCCAGCAGCGCGCCCGAGCGATCAGCGGGTCGGGACTTGTGTACGCACCAAATAGCTGCATCTAGAAGTTTTCCGAAGTTCTCCGTAGTTTCCGTTGTTTTCTATAGTCCCACCTCTTTGTTTTTAGTCTTATCCTAGATGGGGAGCCGTAGAAGGGTTTTCTGGATTTACTCCGGCGCGTCAGATTAAGATAAGGGAGATACCTTACATATTGATAAGAACCTCCAACCAGTATGAGCCCTTAATATTGGTGGGTACGATCAGGGGAACCAAAAAAAAAATAGACCATCTTAAAATACTCGAACTCGTCAGATTGATAAGGGGGTTTCATTACTAGCTAAGAAGTGTCAAAAGTTTCAAGTTTGCTAATTTGATAGTCAGTCTAAGGAATGGGAGCAAGTGTAAGTTTTACTGAACACCCCCTCTGAAAATCTGACGCGCTCGAGTAATTTTTATTTTTTTCAATGTATCATGTTGGAGCATGAAAAATATCAATATCTGACACACTTGAGTATTTCCATGGCATTGCTTTTTTTACAATTTTGAAATTATCATGTAGACGCTTCCCCCACCACTGACTGTGGAAACATCTAGAACAATGTATACTTCCTATCATCTATCTAATCTACCGAATCTAATAGGTTTGGGCGACGCCACAGTAAATACACAGTTAGCATCATGGGCTCCCCCGCTATGTGGGGTCGGCTTCCAGTCTACCCTGATTTGAATGAATACCGATATTTACATACGGAGCGATTTCCATCTACCCTCTGAGACCCAGCTTACCGGTGACCTAAAAGGTAATTACGATTCTTTGTCACATTTTTCCTTATTTTGTTAGGCTTCTGACTGCATGTAACGACAGCCAAAGATGTTAGACTGACACCCGGGTCCGCTAGCTTAACGTGCTCTGCGAATCCCGAGGAGTTCAGATGCTATAATTCGGGCACCCATCCAATGTCCGACCAAGCCGAACGTGGATTAACACGTCTTAGTTTGGAATTCGATACTTCAGCTGCTAGATATTTACACTTCATTGATCAGCCTGTATCAGTCCACTGCTAGACATAGGCTTCTCCCAATATATGCCACACATCCCAATCTTCGGCTTTATCTGTCTTCTTAAATCTTTCTTTCTTTTTACCAGATCCCTGTATGATGAGGCATAAAAAAAACAGCTGGACTTTTTCAATATTTAATTTAACATAGTATGAATATGCATGTAAGTACTTAAGGGTCATAGCTCACTGGGTAGCCATGGCGACGTCGCCATGGCGTCTGGTGTGTTAAGCTTTGGTTTCCTCCGATAGCGGTGCCGTCATATAGCAGCCGTCACTAGAACGTTGGCTATGTAAACTAAATGGCGCGGTTTCCTACAGAGCGGTATTGGATACCGTTGTTTACATAGCCAATGTTCTAGTGACGGCCGCTATATGACGGCACCGCTATCAGAGGAAACCATAACTTTATGGCTCTTAGTATAATTATGTAAGCAAGTGCTGTTAGTATCTGGACTACTGATTGTCCAAGTGCGGGAAGCGCAGGTCGGTGTCGCGCAGGTTGTCGTCCATCCAGCGCTGCGCCTGCGCCGTCATCTCCTCGTCGAAGTACTCGCGCCACCCGCCCACCTTGCCTGGGGACATTGATTTTAATGACTTTCAGTGGCAATTTTCTATGGTTTCGTAATTATTAAACAGGAACTTAGTTATTAGAGTAGCAACCGATTGTTTAATGTTCCTACTGGTATCAGTCCGTTTGGTCCTGTAACGGTCCGTTAGAGTGTTGGTGATCTCAGGCCTTAGTAGTAAACCGAGATTAATGTTGTTAACAAATACTCAAATCTCCTTTATCATCGTTTACAGCAACGGGTTGGACTTAAAATAGTCTGATAGATAAGGCGCAGATTTAGTAAACAGAAAGTATTATTTAATTATCTCATAGTTTCGTACCTAAGCTATTCATTTTTAAAAATTATCCCATCAGCTTCAGGTATGATGGGATAATTTTAAAAAATGAATGCTTAAATAAGTAGGTTTCTTTGCCATTGGTCTGAGCGATCTGACGATCAGTATAGGTATGATATTAGAAAACTCATACTCGTGAGCCTATATCAGTCCACTGCTAGATATAGGTCTCTCCAAATGTACGCAACATAGTCCTATCTTCGGATTTTCTAAAATTCGCTCCCAGCTATCTTGAGTAACTATACTATATCGTCGCTATAGTTACCTACACAGATTAGAGAAGTTGACAGATGTAGTCTTGGCAACAAACGAAGTGAAGCCAGGTAGCATTATATGTGTGCGTGACAACTAGGAGCGGCACTAGGGAAACATACATTTGTGTGCGTTTAAAGTTGTGTAGTAGGGCGAGATTGTATTCGCTTTTTTGTTTTGTATTTGCTTTGGTGGCTTCACTTTCGTGTTCTATGCGCTCCATCTGTAGCTCCTAAATCTGTGGTTACCTACAAGGCTCCCCAAACTGCCTAAGTTTAGTTTAAACATTACGTGTTAGGAAGTCTAGACTAAATGTGCTATTACATTATGCTATAAGAGTTTTAATTTTGTCTTGAACTACACTATATTAGATTTAGTGCGGCAGTACCGAGCCAACCGAGCACTTAGTCTAGCATCCTTTACACGATTCTAAATTCAGTGTCTAACTCATTTACTGCCAAATACTCAAACGCAACTTAAAGAGAGCTGCTTAACTTTGACGGGTCATACAAAAAATACAGATGTCGACGTCTGAAACTGCTAATTTGAGTAGCCTTTGAGTATTCGGCCGTAATTCGCCCGATAGTGCTCTAAATTGAATCCTGATCTAAAGCCACATCGAGCTTAAAATACGGCATAATAATTGCGATGGTGAACACACCTTTTCTAATGAATGATTCGTTTTTGTCCAGCACGCCGAGATCCACGAACTTTGAGGAGTTCACGGACTTGTTGTTCTTGAAGTTGTCAAACCGCAGGTGTTCACAGAGCCGCGCCAGCTCCTCCTCACTCAGCTCCTTCCCTAAGAAATCGGACACGCGCCGCACCGTCGCCTGTAAATCCTGGAATAAATGGGGATGGTTCTTAGAAAATTATCATATAGGTACGTAACTACTATCAAGCCGGGCAAAATTATACATACTGGGTGAAATCGAAATCGTCAGCAATATTTTAACCAGTGATTCTACACATGATTCAGAATATTTAGGGAATATTAATCAACAAATCAATTGATAAAAATTTATTACCCAGGTAAGGTATACCAGTTAAATGGTTTGCTTATTTGCTTACCCGATCAATATTTTTTTATCAATATTTTTTTTTATTTGTTTTTCTAAAATATTTTGAATCGTGTATAGAATCCCTGGTTAAAATATTGCCGACGATTTCGATTTCACCCAGTATACAACATAATTCAACGATAAGCCGAAAACGCGTGATAGGACAAGTCATAAAAGTTATCAGACAAATAAAAATAAAAATTGAAGTTACGTATTTAAATACTTATATTAATTACTAGCTGTGTCCGCGACTCCGTCCGCGTCCAGTCGGTGAAGCCCTTAAATATAATTCTGACTATCTTCTAATCTGTATTACGTCAGTCTGAATCTGTCTGAATTCGTCTGTCCGTGGCTGTCTGTAGGTACCAGTCTACACCAGTAAGGTGGTAGAGTCAACCTGTGGCTAATAGACTGTACCTAGCTCATATCTGGGCTGGCTCGACCGGAAGATCGGCATTCAAGTAGCTAATTTAGCGCGGCATGTGCATGTTGTAGACACGTCTAATGTTTAAGTTTCTACTTGATAGGTACCCATGTTCCTAATTGAAATTAGTGACTGCTCCAGACTCACGGCTTAGGTAAGCAGTCGTCACCTTGCAACATCGTGCCTAAAAAGTTAAGAGTCCGGAGTTTATCGTCTAAGTTTCTTTTTACCCACATTGCTTATTCAAAGTTAGGTCCTCCAGATTTATGGTTTAAGCAGGCAGTTACCCAGCAGCATCATTCCTGTGGGTTTGGAGTTCAGAGTTCAACGTCTAAGTTTCTATTACTAATTTAAAATCAGCAGGTCTTTTAGACTTACTTCTTAGGTAGGAAGCTTCCCTACGGCATTAGTACTGTGGAGATGAATTCCAGAATTAACGTCTAAGATTCCGCGTGATACAACGACCCGCTGATTTTTTTTTTATACTTAACTAGCTTTCCCCCGCGACTTCGTCCGCGTAGAATTTAAATTAAAAAAAAATCGGATCTCTGATCCCAGATCCCGGATCCCGTATCTCGGATCCCGTTTCCCGTTTTTACCGGATCCTGGATCCTGTTTGCCGGATCCCGTATCCCGGGTCCCGTATTCGGGATATCCCGGATCCCGTATTCCCTGTCCCGTATATTCCGGATCCCGTATCCCAGATCCCGGATCTCGGATCCCGCAGTCCGGATTCCCGATCCTGTATCGTATTTGCCAGTAAAAGTCCCTTCAAAATCGGTCCAGCCGTTTCGGAGATTAGCCGGAATCGGTACCGCCATACAAACTTTAACCCCCAATATTACCCCCTTAGGGGTTAAATTTTCAAACACGCTGAAGTTTATATTTCTTTCTTTTATATAAAAAGAAACCTCCAGACGAATTTTAATCATCCTAACTTCAAAAATGACGAACTTCCATATAAACCTTAATCCCCGATTTAACGCCCTTTTTTAAATTCGTAATATCTTTTGAATGGAATGTCCGATTTAAATAATTCAAAAAGTAATCTACAGGTATTAAAATAGTCTCAAATACGAAATGATTTATTTGGATAAGGATTCATACTAAGGTATGGATAACATGGTCTGATTTTGGTCGGCATTTCTATCAACTTTTAAAATGTAAAAAAGTAGTTATAGTAACGTAACTACAATAGTTGGGCATATGGTATCGCGAAGTTTTTTGTAAATATTGATATGTTCTTTAATATTGTAGAACATTTTTTTGTTCTATCATTAATAGTTTCGTTAGCGCATGCGATGAAAGGCATCTTACGGCTAATTTTTTTACACCTTGGGTTACATTATTGAAGTTTTAGTAGGGATCCCTAATTTTTTCTAGTAATAAATATAGCCTATGTTACTCAGCGATAATGTAGCATTCTATAGGTGAAAGAATTTTTGAAATCGGTCCAGTAGTTTTTGAGTTTATTCATAACATACAAAAATACAAACATACAAAAATACAAATCTTTTCTCTTTATAATATTATAGTATAGATTAGGAATAAAAAACTAAATTTCTTGAAGCAAGTGGAAGAAATTTAATTTTGCCATGTGATGCAAGGCAGGCATTGTCTGAATTTTAGTATGGCGACATCTAGTTATTTTTATTATTATTATTATTAATTAAGATTATCTAGTCCAAATAGTGTCGGATCACACACAACGTAGGGCTCTGTAGGGCTCCGCTCTAAATAGACGTATTTCAATAGCGAAAACTTATTTTTGGCTAGAATTTCTGTGTGGTCATAAAAATTTACGACCTAATATTTTAGTAAAAAAAATATCCCAGATGTTAAGTTGGACTATTAGTCACATCCATGCCAAATTTCATACAAATCTGTTCAGTGGATTTGAAGATGTGCGTGCGTTCCAATATTTAGGTAGTTTTTGAATGCTTTGAATGTTTTGTGGCAACCCTAAAAATTGTCGAAAAAATAAATATCCTAGATGTTAAGTTGGACTATTAGTCATATCCATGCCAAAATTCATTGAAATTAGTCCGGTGGATTCGAAGTTGCGCTCTTTCAAATATTTAGAATATTTAAGTCGTTTTTTGAATGTACTGTGGCAACCCTAAACATTTTCGAAAAAATAAGTATCCTAAATGTTAAGTTGGACTATTAGTCATATCCATGCCAATTTTTATTGAAATCAATCCGGTGGTTTCGAAGTTGTGCTCTTTCGAATATCTGAGCAAACATACAAACATAACAGACAAAAATTCTAAAAATGATAAAAATGAATTCTGCTGGTCAATCTAAGTCCCCCCCACTAGGTATATTTCGAATGTACAGACGCGACTAATTTTACATTCTTATTATATGTATAGATAATTATATACTTATATAGTACGGCCGACCATACCGATTGGCTAGTTAAATTAGTCAAAACATCCTAAATAGTGAAAAAACACTGATAACCTCTAACGACCGACAAACAACATCATTACTATGAATAATAATAATATTATAGTCGCCGAGATATAAGAAGCCCGGTTTGACAGCTTGTTATGACCATAGAATGTAACTTAGCACGTAATCAACAAAATAATAATAAAAAACCACTAACTTTTGAGTTCACAAAACACTTATTAGTTCTTTTTATCACATAATAATGCAAAGTTAACATAATTTTATATTTCTTCGTAACATTTTAAAAACAATTACGTTTTAAATCCTTTTTTTCTTAAACCATAGTTCTGTTACTAATTTGATCGAAGATGATCAACGGCTATATCGATTCCATATAAAAGTATTAATATTTTTAAGCAAAGGCTTAAAAATATTAATACTAAAAGAAGTAAGCTTAGGACCGTAAGGCGTAAAGAAAAAACTGAGTTGAATTTGTTTGTGCGCTCGTTTGTATTCGGTATATTTTTCTGATGGCTTGGCTTTGTTTTTGGACATTCTGTTTGCTATCACGTTGATTTTCACGATATATTTATTTTTGCTGCAGAACTCAGGTTTCCTGTGTTCCATTGTATCATTTTTACACTTTCTAGAACTTAAAACTAAAAATAATAACATAAAGAAACCATTAAATGTTCATATAATTCGGAATAGATTTTTCGTGATAATCGGATATTCAGGATACCGATTTCTTTTGATCGCATCCCTAATTAAGTCATAATGACATTTGTCAAACCGGGCTTCTTATATCTCGACCAATGACCTAAGAGAGAAAGGACGAGCCCTATGTGACGTCATCTGTAGCCAAACACGAGCAAACGACCGTCCAAAATGGCGCACAGCAAAAAGTGTTGTACTTTTAGTTAGTCGATAGTATCCATATCGATATACCTAACGATTATGTCGCGGGAAAAGTGCTGGTTCCTGATTAGGTAGGTTCAGCTATGCTGGGCTAAATCAAATAAGGCAAAAAGGGGGAGACAAATCTGTAAGGCTCAGGTCAATGTCAAGCGTGTACGTTAACGACACGATGGAGGCGGGTGCATTTCCAGGGTGGTATGGCTGAATCGTCAGGTTCTTCTGCGCAGGCACATCACTAGAGCACTCATTTGGGTTTATCCAGTTCACACAACACAATTACACAAAGGATTGAGTGGATTTCGTGCGATTAAGGTTTTTAGACACAGGAGGCACCGCGACGACGAGTGTACCAAACGAGTCGGTCAGTCAAGTGTCATGAAGGGGGGAAAGAGAGCGCAGCACAAATATCACGTTAATCGGGGGTAGGCAGTACAAAATTATGTTTTTATTTATGACTATTATGTTATTTTATGGCTCTGTGGAGCGAGTCACCCTCTTCCCTCTAAAATGGTTGTGCAGAGTGACGCTGCTGCTCAAGTAAAGTCATTTTCACATGGCCACTCTTCGGGGTTCGCAATTTAACGTTAGAGACCACCAGAATTTCGATGTCTCGGCCATGTTGGCGCCTCAACTTTACCACGAAAATATGCACGTGTGGAGAGCCTCATGCATATGTCGCCGCCAACTTGTTTAATACGCTATTCAATTGGGCGCCTAGGCCGTTCATTAAGCGCCGACACCCAACTGGACGCCTAGGCCGTTCGTTGAATTGACACATATAGCAAAACGTCCAACGAGTTGGCTGGTTGAAAGCTAGCCTTTTGGAGAAAGCTGAAACAAAAGCCGCCGGGTCATTTAAATTTAATTTATTTTTCCGCCACTGCAGCGCCAGTAGTCATCTAACAAATATGGCGTCCCTATTTGTCAACAGCTGATTAAATGTGTATTGTTTTTTTTGTCGAATTACCGTGTTTAGTGATTTTATAGTGTGTTAAAAAGTTCAATTGATAATTATTAATAGTAAACGAGACTTTAACATGGATTTAACTACGAATAATGAGACGGAACCGAATTTTAAACTAATTGAGGTTATCAACAATGTTCGAAAGGCTAAGGTGACCATGAATTATTCTAAAAGCATACGGACGCTTATGCAGGATTACTGGATGTCATTTCGTCATCTGGATACCTTAGTAAAACAATGGTTAGAATTAAAACGTTTTACATATTGCACGCGTGAGCGAGCGAAGCGAGCTCGGGACTTTGGGGCACTCGACTTGGCTGGGTTAGGTTCGAAGGAAATGATGGGGGTTAGCGAGCGAGCGGAGCGAGCGAGCTAAACCCCCGTCATTTCCTTCGTGTTAGGTTACTGGTGACCCCGAACCCAGAAATAGGAGCCTCGCAAAGCGGGTCGCCGTCGACTTTGTCATAGACGTCATACGCGTCATACGCGTCATACGCGGCCCAACGTGTAGTTGAATAGAATTTGTACGATTACTTTGAAACAAAACTTATAAGAACAGCACTACGTTTTTATGTAAACATAGAAAATATTTGTTAGTTCTATTTTATTTGAAAATATGAATTCGAGAGTACGATTATAGACGGGAACTCAATTAAAAATTAATATAATATACCCAACATTTATTTTCACACACTATAAATACACTTAAATATGA
The DNA here is from genome assembly GCA_947859195.1 of Drymonia ruficornis. NCBI lineage: Eukaryota > Metazoa > Arthropoda > Insecta > Lepidoptera > Notodontidae > Drymonia > Drymonia ruficornis. Next base: position 11,491,110 of record OX401908.1, read on the forward strand.
AAATAACACAACTAACCTGGAAAATAACAAACTTCGAAATTCTTTCGAGAATCAGAACTGCATGCCCTAACGCAACACTAAACTATATTGTTTTTTCCTTAATAATCCTAAATAATATAATAAAGAGTCACAAAATACACACAGTTCACCGTAAAATTTAAAATAATTTGTTAAGACAGATGAACTACTAACCAGAGAGAGCCGAACATAACCGACAATCCAATATGTCGGTCCAAAAAGATCTTCAAGGAGAATTTTAATGACAGAACCAATCAAAAATTTCCAGAAAAAGGAAATATATGACATATACTGTACTGTTTTACATAGCTAAATTGTAACGTGTAAGAATGAGACGGATATGTTTTCGTTAATGTGGTCCATATTTGCATCAAATATGTATACCATACACAATAGCTTCCGATCTATTACTATACGCGACTCTGACGTAACATTTATTTAAAAGTTTCCTTAGATTATATATAAGTCGAGCGCCGCACGTCACTGAAAGTTTCATTATTTTATTAAGTTTGTACCTATCTTAACAAAAAAATGCCTGCGTTACTATCGCGTCATACCGTTTACCCTTTAATAAGCTTGATATAAAAGATTAGGCATTGTAAAAGAACCAAAGAATTTGGAATACTTAATAAGAACAAGAGTGTACCTATAGGTACCTACTCATTTCAATTTGTAATAATGTTTACTTACCTTTGACAGCTCCTCGTAGAACAGGAACAACATATTTGGGTGGTTTCTCTTCTCCCATGCCTCTTTGATGTGCTCAAAATGAGGTGTCAGTGTGACTGCAAAGAATGTCCTTATTTGAGATACCTACCTAGAATTGGCGAAGAAACAATAATTGTATGCACTTACGTAAATTCTTAACAAATAGATTCCAGAATTCCTTGAAGTCTCCGGTAATCTCCATAAATTTGATTAGCCTAGCGTGATGGTAGCTGGACACAGCGACGTCTCGGGGGTCCCGGGCCACGTACACCACCCTCGCGGTGTCCAGCATCGCGGGGGGCAGCAGGGACATGGGCAGGTGCGTCTTGACGAACCGCGGGGAAGGCGCCGCGGCCAACATGCCGCTGGCTGGCGTCGCCATGATCTCCAATGCTTTTCTCAATGTATCCTTAATTTCTGGCTTGTTATAAGAATCTACATAATAATCTAGCTGGTCTTCCACGAAGAACATGAATGACCTGGAATAGATAGGAAACATTATGAGATGCCTGTAGTATAGTACGTTTTTTATACTTGTCGTATTTGGTAAGCCAAGATGGCGTCCAGCGGGGCTATTGCGTAACTTTTTGTCAATGTTTCAATTGGTTTCGTATATAATTGACACAGGATGAACGAAACCAATTGAAACATTGGCAAAAAAGTTACGCAATCGCCCTGCTGGACGCCATCTTTGCTTACCAAATAGGACAAGTATAAAAAAATGTACTATAGGTAGGTACACTACCATGGCGTCTTTAAGAGTGATTGGGTCGCATCTCCACCGCATCGCAACTGATAATCTATTTCTAAAGCCCGATGTGTTATATTAACTGAAGGTAGAATACAGTGAACACCCTCCTTCAATATACCTCCCTCGTCTTACTTAATACAAGATAGGCTAAGTGCGATATCGCACGAGGCAATCATGGTTGCGCCACCAGCGGGTGATTCGATAGCCGGCACCGAATTGGCTGCGCTACCAAGCGGCCACCAGGTGCGATACCCTCAATACAGCACAATACATTTCGTTGGTGGAGCGACTGGTTGCACTACCACTGGTGTCCTCGTGCGATACAGGTACATTCGTTATACTGGATGTTTCAAAAGTGCGAAATAATTTATTGAGGTAGGTAGGTACATATACGGTAGCTAATAAGTAATACGAGATGCCTAGTGCAGGCAGACTATACGTAAGTATCATATTTACACACATAGCCTATAACCAGCGCGCCATTAAGCCGCTTCTAACGATACCTCATTTGTCAAATTACGACAAGTAGTTTGGAAGTTAGGTGGGAACAGACGCACATACATACATACATACATACATACATACATACATACATACCTACATACATACATACATACATACATACATACATACATACATACATACATACATACCGGTCAAAATCATAACCCTCCGCCGTAGTCGGGTAAAAAATGGGTACCATTTAATTCTACATATGTATACCCGTTTCTGATTGAAACCTCTTAAATCACACTTTTGAAACGCTCTAAAGGTACTTAGTACAGTTAAGTGGTTGTATTTTTCTTACTCCAAATACGTGTATCGTTGTGTGAGATGAACTGCTGCAGCGTTGGAGTAGTTCAGATTGCTGGCCAGTAACCACACTAGCTCCTGAGTCAATGTGGTGCCTGAAAGGTGACGGTAGTGGAAGGTGACGGTGAAGGTATCCTACAAGCACAAGATTGGAGATGCCCAATAATTTTGGTCAGATCGTCGGTCAGAGGCATTCGGGCGGCTTGTTGAACAACTCTGACACCAGGTTGGCCACTAACCATACGATAAGAAGAAGATCGATATTGTACCAACCAGATGTACATACCTACCTATCCCACCTTACCTTTAGGTAAGTGGCTTATAGTAGTGGCTTAGTGGTTATCAGTTTTAGGACATGCCGGTTTCCTCACAATGTTTTCCTTCACCGTGAGTATGTGATAATCATATAGTTATGATTCGCACAAAGATTTCAAATGGGATTGTCGGATTGAAGGCGCGCAGTACCAGCGCCGCCGCCTTTCATTACAAAGCGCGCGTGGTCCAAATGACGTCACAACAACCGCGCGCGAACTTCGCTAGTAATATTTTGGTCACAGTCTTTGACTATTTACTTGATAATCTAAGGTCACAGCTTCGTAAATTTTTGTCGTAGACCAAAATTTTTTGCACTGTATGTTATGAATTTCTTAGCTCTATAAATCTGTGTACTCGACGAAATTCGTTATGGGTCTCCATTACCATTTCATATCGCCCGTTGGCCGTGGTTTAGAATATTTTTACCTGATCGTGGGTAAGAAGCCACGAAGATGTCGCTTGATCTGAGCGGCATGTTGTAGATATTCTCTGCATCCTTCTTGTATGGTTTATACATACGGAATCCCTTAGGGCCGACTCGCGCGTATTCCAAATTCGGAGCTGATGGAAAACAAAAAACTACTTTATCTTTTTGTTATCTTGTAGGGTAGGTTCGCCAGATTGCCGACCACGTCCAGTTTGTGACCTTTTAGATGGGTCTTTACATTCAAAGGCAAAAAATAGAAAACTTGACACTCAACCATGCATAAAATTATGTTTTAGTAGTACCCGAACGTCTTAACTATATACATGCATGGATATATCCTTACTTGCGAAAGCGATTGATTGGCAAAAAAAAAGTTATTCCGTAGTTCGCAACGAACGGGTTCACACCCGTCAATAAAAAAAAAAGTGGCGCGCCGCAACTTTCACAGCAAGTTTTATTTAGTTTATTATCGTTTTTAGGTTTGTTTCTTCTTTGTTATCCTTATTTACGATCTTTAAACGATGGCTACACATGTTTTACTTTGATTTCATTATTATAATAGTAATATTAGGTGGTCGAGAACAAGACAAGCATTTTCTTAGAAAATCCTGTTTCCGACCGAGCGGTCGGAAATGAGCTTATCGTGTGTAAGTAGATTGATTCTCGTATTCAATTATGTATGAAAAGTAACGAAAACCATTTTATGACTGTGAACCGTATTGCTGCGTACATTTTAATAGCCAGTTTCCGTCCAAGTAAATCTGATTCTATTAAAAGTTACAGATGCCTAAAATCACTCGTGGTCGAAAATATAACTAGCCGAGGAGAGTAGCCCAGTTCTCGACCATTTTTATTTCTTAGCTAAAGAATTGTAGTGAAAATTGTAAAAATAATTCATAACGTTAATCCCATTATACCCTCCAGATTTCATTATTATATACAAATATATTTTCTATCAAAATTAATTAAAATTAGTGGTCGGAAACTGGGTGTCTATAAATATGGAACTAGCTGTTTGGATATAATCTTTTTATTATGTTATCTAATGGCATGGTATGGTACGAAATACTTTTGTCTTTCTTTTTATTCAAAAAGGTTAATTAATAATAATAATAATATCCTGGGACATTTTTACACACGGCTACCTGATCCAAACTAAGCAGAGCTTGTACTATGGAAACCAGATAACTGATATTACTACATATACTACTTTTTTATTTGTAAATACATACTTAATATACATATACACCCAGACTCGGGACATACAGACATGTTCATACACACAAATGCATGTCCCGGGTAGGAATCGAACCTACGACCTGCAGCGTGAAAGGCGCCATCACGCCAACGGGCTCGTCAAAATTCAATTCAATTCAATTGCGAGTTTAGATTGCGACCGGAAAATTTGATTAAATAGTTATAAAATAACAAGTTTAAATGATGATGAAGTGATGGTCGAGAACTGATCACTAGTCGACCATTGATTTTATTTCCATACAAAAAGTACCCATTTGGTAGCCGTGAACGAAGTAGATTACGACTATAAAGCTTTATCTTTGAAAAATTATTTATTTTGTTGGTCGAGAATAAGCTACTTCTCGACCGACATAGAAGATGACAAAGAAAAGAACATCGGTTGTGATCATTGTGTGCGGTGGTTTCATCTTAAATGTACATTTTTTTTAAATGTATATTGTGACGTGTATAGGTGGCCCGTAAAAATAAATTAAACACCTAACAAGTCAACATATAATTTTATTAAAAGAAGTACATCATGGATGCTTAGTAAAAACAACAATGTTGGAAATACCGATCTAATGTAAAAAACTCGACTACGGGTAATTCCGATCTAACCTAAATTAGAATTCTAGATTGTGTTGGTAACACCGAACTAACAAAATAAAAGGTTCTCAGGGCGTGGTTCGTAAGCCGGTCAAAATTGCAAGCACTTAGATTCTGGGGGCGAGACAGGCACTTCCCTGGCCTAGCCGTATGACGCGACGTGGAGCTCGCTGCTGCAGAGGAGTATGCGCGCCCAGCGATCGCCGTCGAGCGTAGGTTCACCGCCAGAGACGTGGCGAAGGTGACCACGGGTAGGAAGCGACCTGCAGGCCGACCAGGAACCAGGAATGAGGCAGCAAGGTCCGGCGTCTTCAGCCGGAACGTAGAAGTTGAAGCCGGCACGTAGAAGCGTAGCCGGAGCGTAGAATCCGTAACGTAGAACCCTGGAATCAGCGATTTCCAGCGTGTAACTAGCTGACCACAGCCGTACTCCTCTGATTGTGACGTGAACGGCGTAAGCAAAGCGAGAAGTACCTAGTGCGCTTGTTGAAGGTGTGTGTCACAATCAGATCGGAGTTTACAGCAAGTGGCAGTAAGAAAAAACACAATTACAACATGAAAATGCTAACGCCAATGAAAATACAATGCAGCACAGGAGTAGATGCTAGCTAATTGTTGATGGAAAAACAGCTACATGGAAATCACAATACGATATGTAACGGCTACGTATTACAATTTCAAATGGATGAAAAAAACGGTAACCGGCGGTTAGGTATATTTGCTGGCAAAACAATTAAACACTTACCCAATATCGGGGTTTATCACTACACAGATCTTAGATAAATAACTTAAAGAAAGTATTTATTCGTTACATTGGAATTAAATTATCACCACTTATTTGGTGAAAGAATTTAAATAAATAGCGAACAGTGTCGCGTTGAAAAACTTGCACGTAGAAATCTGCCGTCATAATTAAGAGTGCAGTACTTGCAAAATGGCGGTTTCGAGAAAAACGCGATAAACATCTAATCAGTAATCTGTGCAAGATGTTCGTATTTTATAGCCAAAAAAATATATCAAAAAATTTAGAAAAAAATCAAGCTTTTGAATGATATTTTTCTTTTATTTAATTTTTCAACCAATCCAAATATAATGCGTATTACTGCGTTTAGGTTTAGCATCAGGTCTTGTGGGAATCAGAGGCTACTAAAACTAAATGCAGTAGTTGCGCATATTACTGCATTATGGTCTAGCACATGTCGATTGCTGCATTATTTGTTAGTATTAATTTCCATTTCTTATACTGAAGACTTAGTGGAAGTAGACTTAATTATCCTCGCACATAGTTTTAAAGTTCTTCCTAAGTTTTTGCTATGAGGTACCCGATCGAATGCCTTAGCGATATCTAGGCTTACAGCCAGAGCTTCCCCCTTACTCTCTATGGCAGGTGCCCACCGGTGACTCAGGTACACAATAAGGTCACCAGCACAACGACCTTTACGAAAACCGTATTCTTCAAGGTCTTCAAGGTTACTGTTGGATGTTAATCACCTGCTCCATGACTTTGGAGAGTAAGGAAGTTATCGCAATAGGCTGGTAGTTGGATGGGTCAGTGCGATCCCCTTTTTTAGGGACTGGATGGACAAAGGCTACCTTCCACGAATACGGAACCACTCCAGTGTAGGAGAGCGAGAACAATCGCGTCAGTACCGGAGCCAACTCAGGAGCATACGTCTAAAGCACAATGGCTGGAATACCGTCGCTTTTAATGCAAGGGCGAGGGCTTTTAATGCTCTTCGCACTGCACGTTGTGTAAAGCGCACATCAGGCATGACGTGCGCGCATCGTGGGATGACAGATGGTGAGCTACCTCGGTCGTCAAGAGTCGAGTTCGACGCAAAAAGAGAGCACAGGAGATCGGCTTTCTCTTTTGCGGAATGTGCCAGCGAGTCGTCCGGTTTGCGCAAAGATGGTAAGGGGGGACGACAAAAGTTCGCCTCAACAGCTTTGGCGAGAGACCAGAAAGCGCGACTTAAAGAAGGAGGCTTAGGAGTCTCTCACCGACCCTGCGAATATGCTCAAACTTAACCCTAGCCATATTATGTTTCTTGCTGGATCTGGAGGCAGCATTGAAACGCTTCTTGAGGTCGGTGATATTAGGATCCTTCGCAACGCGAGCCGCAGCCCAAGCCCGACAGGCTACATGCTTTAGGCTAGAAGCCTTAGCACATTGACTGTCGAACCAGGGTGGTTACTTTGAAAAACGAACGCTGACGGATAGTCCGAAGTACGGATTCGATTTACGATCAAAACCATGTCAAACGTAAAGAAGAAACGAAAGAAGAAATGTCAAATCACGACGATCCGTCAGCCGAACCGTTTCGTTTCGTATTTCGGAGTAGGCTAGCAGGGCCGCAAGCGGCCGCCAGTGCGGACGGTAGGTACTCGGAATAAAATATTTCATTCCCATCAATACCGTGTCCGCGACTGCTACAGCGCAGAGCGAGGGATCGTCCGACGAGAAGCAGAGCTGTCTCCGCGGGTACGATGCGTAAAATTGACGCAGACCATCCCAGTCTGCTGACTTGTAGTGCCACAATCGACGCGACCCTGAGATACAGAGATAACTGGAGTACAGCGGCGCCTCAGAGTGAACCAGGCAGTGGTCAGATGAACCTAAAGGTGCACCAACGGACACCTGGCCATCCGGGTGTGAAGTCAGCAGCAGATCCAGCAAGGAAGGTGTATGATCCTCAATGTCGGGTATGCGAGTAGGCTCGGACACCAGTTGAGTAGTGGCAATTACTGCACTTAGCTCTAGGGTATTCAAGAATAAACTAAAAAAGAATGCAGTACTTGCTTGCAAGTACTGCATTCTTTTTTAGCACATGTTCAATGCTGCGCTTTTCCATAGCATTGATACAATTTTCATGCAAGTACTGCGAAAATCGTTAGTTAGAAAACATACTTTCAGTGAAAATTTTCATGAAAATATATTTTTTCCACTTAGACGAACCTCTTGGGATGCCATTTCTGTAAAAAAGTGAAAATCCCAAAAATGTCGATTACTGCACTCTTAATTATCACGGCAGAAATGTCGAACCGAAAAAGGTCGCAGGTGAGTGAATCAGCGTTTATATATGCTCGCAACTCACTCTGAGCCGCTCGCAAAGGACCGAGATCATTCTGTCGATGCGTTCACAAAATGATAAAATAAAGTTCGTTCGATAATGAGTTGACTAAAACGTAAACGAAAATATTGTTGAAGTAATTGTTTTATGCTCGTTTGAAAGTAATGATGTTTTATTTATTACTAAGCTATTTATAACAATAAGAAAAATAAATGACTGCTAATTAGAAATACTAAAAGAACTTATCAAGGTTCGATGCGACAACTTGTTTATTTTTAAACGAAAGTTTTATGACATACCCTCAATACGGGTCTGTCAAAAAACAGTGACGTTACAACGTTACAATATACGTATAAGCTACACAATCTGATTATACATGTTCGGTTTGTAAGCGATAAACGTGATTGCTTTAAATATTTATTGATAATTAGATTTTCGATTTTAACTGTTTATTTATATTTATTAAGGTCCTTTTTCTAGTGGCGTTTAGTGGTCGACAACTGACGAAAAGGGCAGACGTGAATGAGCTATAAGTGTCCGTGAACTGAAAAAATCGCACTTTTCGATAAATCTTAATATTTTTCCACAGTAATGAAATTAAATACATAAAATTTGAAAAAAATCGTCAATTTGAGTGTTTATATTACAGTGCAGATAAATGACCAAAAAATAACAAGTCTTTCTATGGACAATGTCCCTTCAAAGGTCACAAATCCACTAACTGGTCGTGAACGCGCATATTCACCCTACTAACTTAGTAAATTGCATTCACTGCAAGCAATGTGCATCTTTTAAAAATTTGAACTGTGATAGGTAATAAATATTTACCTACATTAGGTAGGTTCAAGTTTTGGTAGGTAACTATACTAGAGAGATTACTCAAACGTTCTTGACCAATCTGCCATACTTTTTTTATTAATTTCAATTTACTATACAACAGGAACGTCTGTGAGTGCGACCTCGTTTTGTGCCCGCGCGGCCAACCCCTAGCTACGACGTTGCACATATAGGTATACATATAAATAGGCATGTAGGCAAGGAAGGTCGGTAGTTGGTACTCACATTTGCGAATCCTCTTCAACTCAGCGAGCTCTTCAGGATCCAGTTCCTTAAACTCGTAGGGAAAAGTTATAATTTCCCGCTCTGCCATCGTACACGTGTAACGGTCCACTTCTGTCGCTAATCTTTTTTTTTTTTATTTTTTTTTTTTTATAAGATTAGTTTTACGGCCCCTGGGAACTAGCCCTTTGGAGCCTAACATCAGTATACATATTTCTGTCGCTAATCTGCGGACCAGGGTTGCCAGATCAAAATTTCAAAATCCAGGAAATGAGATTTAAAAAAACCAGGAGACTGATCTGATAAATCAGGAGTTCAATAAAATTCTTATGCTGCGTTCCATTCGACGTAATTTTTGTTATTTTCGTTCACAAAATCTGTTAAAAACGATAATAATGATCACTTTCAGTACAAGTTGGTTCCAGTGGAACGACATTTATGAACGAAAATAACAAAAATTACGTCGTCTGGAACGCAGCCTTATATGTACTTTTTTTTATACAAATGGCTAGGTATTCATTTTTTTGGAAAATCAATACAATATTTATTTTTAGTATGTTTTTAGTTCTCGAGACTCCGGCAAAAAACAAACGACAGCTGCTATTACATGCAAAATTTAAATGCATTTTAGAACATATCAAATATTAAAGTACCGCAAAAGTTTAGTCGCGAAGCGTTGCGACTTGCGTTGACGTCCCTTCTCCCTTACGCATGCGCAATAAACAACAATGTTAAAGAATCGGAGATCGATAAAGGCTTATTGCAAAAACACCCTTAATCAATTGAGTTAGAGCATGATATAGAGTGTTTATTCCATAAACTTATTACTATTAAAAATTGGTAGTTCAGTCAAAAGACTCAGATACGTTCCTTTTTACGCATACTTGTGGTATGTAGGTATGTATTTATTTCAAAACACAAATATCAGGAGATTTTATAATAAAATCAGTAGATCAGGAGAATATCAGACAAGTCAGGAAATCTCCTGGAAAATCAGGAGATCTGGCAACCCTGCTGCGGACCTAATCTTACTATACTCTTTGACCTCATCACGAACTCATCTAAATTCAGTGTTGCCAGTGCCCAATAGTCAAAAGTAACGCTAGGCTGCTGAAAAAGTAACGCATCGAGCACATAAGTAACGCATTCCCATAAAAAAAAACGCAATTTCATTATTATTTGTGCGTCATGGCTCTGAATAATCAATTGATAAGGGAGAAAGATATAAATGATAATAAGCATTTTATTAATGTCGTAATTGTTTTTTTATTCGTGTAATTTGTGAATCGTGAAATACAATATTTTAGCGTTACCACCGGTTCGTAATGTTGCTTCTATTTTCATTTCATTTTTTATATATAAAACAATTTAAATAAATCACTGAAAAAATAAAATCGGATTTAGGTATTGAAGACTAGCTGACCCGGCGAACTTCGTACCGACTCAGTATCGATAAATATTGGGTTAAGACGAGGGTTCGAAATTTGGTTGATTTTCTATTCTACTTTTTTTTAAGTAAGTATGTGGACTAGGAATCTTATATTTAGATATATGATTTTTGACGATATTATCTTGAGTATCCTTAAATCCAAAACACGATTTGATGAAATTTTCTCGATAAAAAAAATATGAAATGAGCTCTAATTATTTACAATTTTCCTTGCTACCACGATTTTTTTACGATTTAGATCACGAAATTATTTCTAAAACATAGCAAATAATAATATCTAAACTACCCTTAAACCATATTTTTAATTCATGAAGTAGTTTTAATTTTTATTCAAGAAAATGTGGTTTGGCGCTTACGTTGTTTATTTCCGAGCGCGCGCACAATATCGCCATCTCACATTTTAAGTACTTGAACTAACCATGTCTCTCTCTAACTTTGTATTGTCAGTGTCCACTGGGACTTCTTCGACGTCGGACTTATGAAGGATTTTTTTTAAAAATATTACGGAAAAATATTACGGTCGTGCCACATTACAGGTACAGTACAGTATTTACAGTCCGCCGACGCCTATGATAAATAAATAAATATCCTTGGAAATTCTTTTACACATGACTACCTGATCCCAAACTAAGCAGAGCTTGTGCTATGGAAACCAGATAACTGATATTACTACATATACTACTTTTTGTTTGTAAATACAAACTAAATATACACTTAATTACACCTAGACTCGGGACATGCGGACATGTTCATGCACACAAATGCCAGGAATCGAACCTACGACCTGCACTGCAGCGTGATTTTCGTTTGCTTTTCCTTGTCTTGTGTAATTTCTTTTCATCTCTTGTCATTTTGTGTCATCTCTTGTCATTTCGTAGTTATTCGTGTCATTTCTGTAAAAACTCCCTATTTCACTTACTGTTATATACTTGCAGCATGGTCTTGGGCCGACAGCGGGAATACATTGGTTGTCAAAACAATGGAGTCGCTTTATTGCGTTTGTTGTAGGTATGGATAGGCAAGTAATAAATATATCATACATCAATAAATTATCGTAAAAAATAACATTACAGATATGGATAGGAAAATGTTGGAGATAGACTGGGTCTTGGCGGAGAACATAGGGTACTTTTTAGGGTTTCAAAGGGTGCTAACGGGACCCTATTACTAGGCCTATGCTGTCCGTCTGTCTGTCTGTCCGTCTGTCAGCGCGGGCTGTATCTCACGAACCGTAACAGGTAGAGAGTTGAAATTTTCACTGAATGTGTATTTCTGTTGCCGGTGCAGAACAAATACTAAAAATATAATAACATTTAAAAATAAATATCAAGTCTCAAACTTGATATTTTTGATGTTTTTATTCTACGGTGGTACGGAACCCTTTATGTGCGAGTCCGACGCCTTCAGATTTTATAAATGTTTTCTTGAAATAAATATAGTGTATTTTAAGTAATTAACTGGCCAACCCTCAGGTCCTACCTACCATGTTAGGATCTTTTTCATTCTAGCGGGTGTAAACCGTGATTTAACGAGTTAATGTGATAATTTTTGTATTTAAATTATTCAATTCAATGTATTTGTTTCAGACATAGTCCAATATTGATTATTAAAATTATTATAATTTCACAATAAATATAAAACAATAAATAAAAGTAAAAAATAATAAAAAAAATAATTATTTATTTATTTTTTTATTTTTCATGTTTTATCATTAAAATACAATATAATATTACATAAATTAAAATAAAATACAATAAAATAAAAACCTACCCCTAATTAAACAAATACCGTCCGCGTGGGATACTGGCTGCATGTCCTCCCTGTATTCAAGCTGTTCCTGTTGTCAAGCGAATTTTTTGAGCAAGGAAAGAGCCAGCCCTCTTGTCACCTGTGGCGGTAACCAGTCTAAGGGTGATTTTGATAGATAAAAAAATAAAGATAAAAAGATAAACAAAAAATAAATGCATGGATAAATCAATAAAATTAATAAAAACTGAAAATTAAATTAATAAATAAATTAAATATGGTTAAAAAAAATATTATGACACCGCTGATGACTTCATGATCGGCATCGAAGTTAAGTACCAAAGTATTCCTTTGCCTACAAAACATGAAAAAGATACTCATATCCGGCAGTCAGTCACTGACACAGAGTATGTACATTTTTACCCGACTACGGTGGGCGGAGGGTTATGATTTTGACCGATATGTATGTATGTTCATCTGATCCCGTATAACGTCCAAACTATTTTTATCATAATAATTTGACTAATGAGGTATCGTTGGACGCGTCTGGATCGTCCGCTGGTTATAGGCTATTATACGATCGAAATATTGTTATACGTATCTATCAGCATATTGTAGGTATCGTCTGTCTTCTTTTGACTTACTTTGTCTTCAGCAATAAAAACAACATAGAAATTAAATTATTATTTTCAAATACATTCGACATAAAAATCCCATATAAAACGAAAAAAATATATTTGAATATTTTCATCCATCTCATCTATTTTAAAAGGTGCACTGGGACATATTATTTTAATTGTACGTAATAAACAATATTGTTCCTTCAAAAAATAACTATACTATAGTCTACTCCATAGCTGTTCTGTCCTAGCTAAGTGAGAGGGATATATCCTTCGGCAGCTCACGCGACGCTAGCCACACCCCGAAACTAAAATTCATTTTTTTCTTGTAGCGTCTTAACTATAAAATGAAGTAGGTATATTATAATTTTTTTGAAATGAATATAATTCCCATGGCAGCACAGCATCATTCTTCGGAAACGATATCAATACGTTTGAATCTAACACAACTAATAACCAACGCAAACCCCACACCAACATCAACTCCAACACCAACACCACCTCTAACACCAACACCTACACCAACTGTAACACCAACAGCAACTCTAATACCACCACCAACACCTACTCTAATACCAACATCAACTACAACACCAATTCTAATAATATGACAACAAAAATTAATAGCTACATGTATAAAAAAAAATTTGTACTTATAAGAATTTTATTGAACTCCTGATTTATCAGATCAGTCTCCTAGTTTTTTTGAATCTCATTTCTGGGTTTTTTAATTTTTGTCTGGCAACACTGATTTATAGGCACGTGCCGCGGCTTTTTGGCGGGAAGTGGAAAAGTCATGTTGTCATTTTTGTTTTAATTTCCAAAACTTGTGTTTTCGTGTATTATAGTGTGTAATATTGGTGGAATATTAACCATTATATGGTCATAAATGTGCGTGAGTGTGGGCAATTGGAACAAAAGTGATGAAACATGATTTTCGGCTTCTCACAAGAAGTCTAGTAATTTGTCAGTAAAGTATCCGCCACTTTACTGATAGGGTTTGGGGGGGTAGAAATAAGGTAGTTATAAGGTAGATTTAAGGTAGTTATAAGGTAGAATTAAGAAAAAAATGTAATAAAAGTATACTGATGTTAGGCTCCAAAGGGCTAGTTCCCAGGGGCCGTAAAACTAATCTTATAAAAAAAAAAAAAAAAAAAAGGCACGTGCCGCCGCCGCACTATAGAAAATGGTAGAACAACGGCATATCATAAATGGTTTTTACAAAAGTCGCAAATGAGATACTTTTTTAATTGTTTTTATAAGTTGGATAGTTGGTCTTTAATGTACTGGGGGCTTACCACAAACTCTTATCGCGATTGAATTACAGGAACGTTTTAACGTTTCAGCGACTTTTTGTGCAATAACATACCTTATTGTCATGACAATAAGAAACGTCATTGCACAAAAAGTCGCTGAAACGTTAAAACAAAACTGCTATAAGAGGTGGTGGTAAGCCCCCAGTAAGAATTTTACAGTTGCAATTCTGAATTCATTTTCACGCACATCACTTGCATTCTTCTTTCGCATGCAAATTCAAATACATGGGTGGCTATTTACACGCCACTCCAAAGGAGTTAGAAAATTTACATCCAAAAAGGATTATTCAAAATATTACATGAGCGTTTGAGGTACTTTTGGATTTTCCCAATACATTTTCTACTTATTTTTCGTCCATTAAAAAAATGGATCACCTTTTTGTCCTACTACTGGTCTGTTCTTTTAAACGAGTCATCATGAGCACTCACGGGATTGTTTAAAAGCCGGCGGCCCTGGTTCCTCTTGGGGACTACGGAATCTTAATTATGCGATAGGTATTATTTCGGTAAACTTAAAGTAAAAATTATTTTAACTAGGAAAGTGGGTATAATAAGTGCCTATTTCAGTTTCTATAATTTTATTATAATTATTCGAGAAAAGCCACCCGCCGCAGTTTCTTAGAACTAAATGTTTGGGAAGCGCAGGTCGGTGTCGCGCAGGTTGTCATCCATCCAGCGCTGCGCCTGCGCCGTCATCTCCTCGTCGAAGTACTCGCGCCACCCGCCCGCCTTGCCTGGGGACATTGATTAGTCATGTAGAAATGTCATTTAGGTACTGCGCTGCTTTGTAGTGGAGAGGATCTAGCCTATTTGGTAAGACGCCCTATATATGTGGCAATGGCAATCGTGGCGTGACTGATAGCTGACCTACCTAGGAAGAACAAGAGTCACCCAACTTAGGCGGCCATCCATAAATTACGTCACACGTAAAGGGGGGGGAGGGGGTCGTCGAAATGTGACATTGTGTGACAAGGGGGGAGGGGTCCTTAGTTAAGTGACGTCACATTCTAATATCTATCTAATATACCTATCCAAGTATTAAAACCTAAATTTGAACTGTAACCAAAAATTTCAAAAATTTCTGAAAATTGTAAAAAATATGTGTCGTCACACATGGAGGGGGGGAGACTCGCAAATGTGACCAGCTGGGACAAGGGGGGAGGGGTCTAAAAATCATGAAATTCGTCTGACGTAACGGATGGCCCCTTATGTGGAATAGCACGCACCTCTCCTAATGAAGGTTTCATCGGATGCCAGTATTTTAAGCTCCCTCCAATACTCGTAGTTGACAGAGGCATTATTCTTGAAGTTGTCTAATTGAAGATGTTTACACAAGCGCGTCATCTCCTCAGGAGAAAGATCTTTGCCAAGAAAATCTGCGACGCGCTGAACTGCTGCCGGCAAATCCTGTACAATGAAGCTTAGTTTAGATATTTTAAGATGTCATAGCCTTCCATTCATCATTCAGTTCAAGGCGCTGTTTAGGGACCATTGCATTGTAAATTTCAGTACCTACCTTCGTTAGCTCTTCGTAGAACAAAAACAGCATGTTCGGATGATTTCTCTTTTCCCACGCCTCTATCACATTTCCGAAATACGGTGTTAACGTCACTAAAAAAAGGTATGTATAGGTACAGCAGTGGTACGAGCAGTGGTAGCCGATTGGTTAAGCACGCGTCTTGCGGGCTTAAGGTCATAGGTTCAAACCCTGGCTCACACCTCTGGATTTTTCGAAATCTATGTGTGAATCATAACTTTAATATGATTATCACTTGCTTACGGTGAAGGAAAACATCGTGAGGAAACCTGCATGTCTTTAGACATGTGAAATCCACCAACCCGCATTGGGCCAGCGTGGTGGATTACGGCCTGAATCCCCCTCGCATTGAGGGGAGGCCCGTGCCCAGCAGTGGGACGTTAAAAGGGCTGAATTAATATTTATTATTATTATAGGTACATAAAAAAATCTCATTTATTAGGCCTTAACAATTCAATAAATTGGATTTTTCAAGTAATTAAACCACTTACTCAGATCGTTAATAAATAAGTTCCAAAATTCTTTGAATGTGCCCGAAAAGTCTATAAACTTTAACAATCTTGAATGATGGTAGGAGGACACTGCGACATCTCTGGGGTCGCGCGCCACGTACACCACCCTCGCGGTGTCCAGCAGGGCCGGGGGCAGCAGGGACAGGGGCAGGTGCGATTTGATGAAGCGCGGCGATGGGGCAGCGGCGAGCCGCTCGGTCACCGGACTTGATACGACTTCTATTCCTTTCGAGACCTTCTCCTTGATTTCGGGGTCCTCAATCTTTTCTATCAATCCGTCTTTCCATTTCTGATTAAAGAACATGGACATTCTGTAAACGTTTCAGTAGTTAACAAAAAGTAAATTCTCATGACGAAAGTCTTCGACCAGTGTGTGTTGCCAGTGATGACCTATGGCACTGAGACATGGCCGCTTACAATGGGCCTCATAAGAAGGCTCAAGGTCACCCAAAGGGCAATGGAGAGGGCTATGCTCGGAGTTTCCCTGCGAGATCAAATCAGGAATGAGGAGATACGCAGAAGGACCAAGGTAACTGACATAGCCCGTAGGATTGCAAAACTTAAGTGGCAGTGGGCAGGGCACATTGCTCGTAGAACGGATGGCCGATGGGGCCGAAAAGTTCTCGAGTGGCGGCCGCGCACCGGAAAGCGTAGCGTGGGTAGGCCTCCCACAAGGTGGACCGACGACCTGGTGAAGGTCGCGGGAATCCGCTGGATGCGGGCAGCGCAAGACCGGTCATTGTGGCGAACCTTGGGGGAGGCCTATGTCCAGCAGTGGACGTCTTTCGGCTGAGATGATGATGATGAAATTCCGCTATAAGAGTAACATTTAATTTAATTTAAATATTCCGTTATTTGCCAAAATGTGCTATTGTTTGTTACATCTGATAATAACTTTTCACACTATTCTTCGAAGAACGTTTTCGCAATATTCCAGTAACAACAGTAACAGGCGTAAACGTGTAGCTTCCCTGAGTATGAAAACCTTAAAAACGTTCCAACTTTAAATTTAAATGAATTATGGTCGAATTTCGACCACTCGGCGACCACTAGTAGGTTTAAAATCATAATTAGCTATCTAATGGGTACTTACTCTAAAAAAATATATCTATGCGTGATAGGCGAAGTGGCCGCCGCGTCGTAATCTAGATCATTTGCTAGCAGCCAAACCAGCTCTTGGGTCCACGTGGTACCTTCAAAATCAAGATGAAAATAGTATTACGTTGGAATTTTCTAACGAGAACTAATTAACCAACGAACAAATTTTAAAATATACCTCATTCATTTGGCAAAATACCCCCCAATTTTTTGACATATGGTACTTATTACGTTAGCCAGGTTTAGGTTTGTACTTACCAAGTTAAGTACTTACCGGACCGTTGATAGGAGGTCACAAATATATCACTAGGTCGTAATTCTATGCTATAGATGTTGTCCGCTTCTGCCATGAAGGATTTCGATACTTTGTAGCCTTTGGGACCGACACCGATGTAGTCGATGGAAGAAGCTGAAGCATAAGGGCAGGAAGGTAGGCACTTTTAGGGTTGGAAATCTATTGTAATATTATTTTGGACAAGGACGCTCTGCTTGTCAACCTTCAAAATTATGAAGGTCGAGTGACCGGATAAAAGGGTTATTACACCTTCCTAAATTTAAGTCACTAAATTTAGAAAGCTTCTGATTATTTAGGATTCTAACTTGCTAAATGCGATTACACTTGCCTGAAGTCACGACTAAATTAAGTAGCCTAAATTTAGGAAGTTGTAATAAGCTCTTAATACGGAGCACCGACAAAGTGAATCTTCTAGGCCTCGAGTCATTTAACAATTGTCCATTGCGAAACCACTGGTCTCTAATATTATCTTTGTGAATTCTTTATCATAAATCGTAAATTCTTGGCAGTCGACATGATGTCAGCGATCTGTTAAGGGGTTATTACACTTAACTAAATTTAGGCTACTTAATTTAGTCGATACTGAATTTAGGCAAGTGTAATCGCATTCAGCAAGCTATTCAGAAGCTAGAATGGTTTAAATATTTAGAAGCTTCTGAATTTAGGCTTCTAAATTAAGACAAATGTAATAAGCTCTTTAGCTCTGTCAGAGACCTCTGTAAAAATTATAATCACCTATCCGAATGATGGATATTTAAAGAAATTAAGATCATTGATTCCAATCCCTAAAATCCTTCTTAATTCCAATTATTTTTAGACCCAGGCTGTTCTTGTAGGTAGGTAACTACCTAACCTGGTAAGTAGGTATCTAAATACCTACCTACATAAAACGTGCCTTAGTACGTAACTCTGCATTTCACATCATCAATTTTTTCTTTGTTTTAGGTACCTATACAACATGTTAAGGTAATACATATGTTCAACTGGGTGGGTCTAAGTAAATGGTTTGATGAAGCAGCTGGCTTATGTGCAATATAAAGTATACAACATTAAACCTCATATGGTCGGGAATAAAATGGCTTAGCCGATTTACTTTAAATGTTACCAAATTTTGTAGAAATCGATTTCAAAATATGAAATTGTCAACCTTAATCGTAAATGTTCTCCATAGCAACTGAACAGATTTACGTGAAACCTATACCAGAAAAATTGTCAAGACTTGTCTAAGAATCCGTGGATCCAAGATTTAATATTAGTCATTTTATTTCAAAAATAATCAATAATAACCTTAAATATGCGACAAACGTCATGGGTCATCATGACTTGGACTGCAAAATGTTCGTCGCAGATCCGCGATGGCGGCCTCCAAAGCTGGACGTGCGCGCAAATTTTTGCGTGAAATTCGTAAAAAAATTACGTCTTCTTAGCATTTTATGAATTAAATCACGTTTTAAATAGTTTAAATATAATATTGAACATAATTTTTAGGATATTATAATTATGATTACAAATATTTTTAAATTAATATTTATGTCAGTGACGCGTTTTGTTGTCATCATAGATTATGAATAATATGGAATGATGAATAGGTATATGATTTTTTTTTTTTTTTTTTTTTTTTTTGTCCGGGCGCTTTTTGGCCCGGCCCGCGATCTCCCTTTGGCATGGGGGCCAGAGACTTTATTAACTTAATATTAGCTTAATGTATAGAATAAGTTTTTCACAGTCTTTTTATTTGGAATAAAACAGGAAACACAGATTTTTAATAAAAGCAAATAAAATATACATTAAAAGAGAAGCTTGTCATATTAAAAACTTAAAAATAAAGTAACAAATTAATACAGCGAATAAAAACAACAAGTGGACAAGGATAGGTGGAGTCATACATAAAAAATATGGTAAATTTAAAACAAAGTTTCCCTACTAATTATTGCACAGATCCGTCAGTCAATGTGATTAATAGCGCAGTGTGATTAGGGTCGCTAGTCGGTGCTTACTACGACAGTAGTAAGCTGACAGCTAACCCCTATCTGCATCGGTCTTATTCCTATTAATCACACTGGTTGCTACTTCTGTGCAATAACTTAGCAGGGCGTCACGCTTATCCTTGTCCATGACAAGCTTACACAAATTCCCTACATTTAAATCTGTGTCTAAAGACAACTGTGCATCAAATCTTTGGCGTGCGGATACAGGGCAATGAAGCAGGATGTGCTCCACTGTCTCGCTCACACCCGGCTCGCAGATGCACGATGGGTCCTCTTTGCACTTGAAGCGGTTCAAGTACTCTGAGAACCCACCGTGCCCCGTCAGAACCTGTGTGAGCACGCCAGTGGGCACAATCCGTCTAATTGTCCTATACGCTACCAGCAGGTCAGGGAAAAACATTTTTGTCGTAGACGCAGTGGTGCCAGTCTTGTACCTACGATTCCATTCGTCAAGCGACTCTAAACGGATTTGTCGCTTGACGAATGATACCGGACATTTATCGTACACCGGTTTGGACCTAAGATGCAGCGCTGCTTGTTTAGCCAGCACGTCTGCTCTCTCATTACCCGCTAGTCCTGCATATGCTTTTATCCAAAACAAGGAGACTTCCTTGTTTTGCAGTCTGCAGCGAGCGATGTTACTCCTGGCCTCGGCAGCGAGCGGGTGATGGGAGAGCGCGTTGACCACTGTCTCGAGTGCTGAACGCGAATCGCTAATGATAGCGAGACTGGTGCTCCCACACTCTAACGCGTATTTTGTGGCTCGGCATATGGCCAGAAGTTCAGCCTGATAGACCGTGCAGTAGGACGACAACTTGAGCTTGAGTGACTTGGTCTCGGTTTCACTATCCCATATAGATAGTGAAGCGCCGACCTTGCCCTCAATCTTACTGCCGTCCGTGTAAATTTGAACTGCGCTGCATACGTTGGTGGTCACGTCTCGCTGATCCATCAGGCTTACGAACTTGAGGTCCATATGCTTTGCCGGATGCGGAGTACTCGTGTATGCCAGTCTGCTCTCAACTTCGATGTCTGCTAGCTCTGCTCGGGGTACTCCCCTCTTGGCCTTGTAAAGGGAGGCCGCTTCGCGTACACGAATGTCGAGGGGCAGTAGCCCGGTCAAAGCGAGCGACGCGTTCAAGGACACTGTTCGGTAGGCTTTACAGATCTTTAACGCAAAGCCCCTTTGGACAGAGTTCAGCTGCCTCTGGGTAGTGATCTTGTTTGTCGACGGCGACCATGCACTGGCTGCATACAGAATGATGGGCTCAACGGTGGCAGTGTGGATCACCCGGATTACTTCCGGGTGAAGGCCCCAGCTGATTTTGGCGGCCTTTGCCAGCTGTTTGTAGACATTCAACGCCTTTCTGCAGATGTTCGCAGTGTGGCTGTTGAATGTCAACTTGTGGTCTATGGTTAGCCCCAAGATCTTAATTTCATTGGTCATGCCAATATCAATCCCGCCCATGGTCAGCAGGGGGGTGTCATAGATACGCTTTCGTGTCACAACCATCGCGCTTGTTTTGTGAGGTGCGAACTTCAGCTTATTCCTGACACCCCAATCCCGCACATAGGCGAGAGTGGGATTGGCTTGCCTCTGTATGTCCAGTGCCGTTTCACCGTCGAAAACAAGCACTACGTCGTCTGCGAAAGCCTGTACATATTGCCCTCGCGTTTCTAGCCCTTTCAACAACGGGTCAAGGAGGAGATTCCAGAGAATCGGTCCGCCGATAGACCCCTGTACGCACCCTTTCTGAGTGCCCTTTATGTGCTCCTCACCAGCGTACCTGACACGGACCTTGCGGTCCTAGGTATATGATTAAAAAGCATAATCGTCCTCTAAAAACCGCTTACCTACTTTCTAATCTTATTGTCTTGCCTAACAACAACAACAGGTTGGGCTAACAATCAGAAGGTCCCAGGTTCGATCCCCGGTGGGGCATGCACCAATGGATGAATTTTCATATATGTGCATAATTTACAGTTCGCTGACGGTGAGGGAAAACATCGTGAGGAAACCTACCTATCCATCAGGATTAGGTAATAGTCAGTTCCTGTATACACGGCGACAAGGTTCACCACCTGTCACGTTGGGTTCTGACTATCTGGTGAAACGTGAGCTTTGAGTTGGTTAATCTCTCCACAATGTGGTGGTGTATGGCCACTCACGCCTCTGACTACCCCCGAATGGGGATAAAAGTCGTGACGTTACATTTCATTTTTTCATATTTTTTGTCTTGCCTATGATATCTTTTTATACCACTGAGTTGCTAGACAAACTTGTTTTTTTTTTGGCGGGTAGTGGCGAAGTGCAACATTGAAAATCTATATTATTATAGGTAGGTACTTGACACTGGCTATATGCGACAAGAAAAGCCAAGACAAAAAAACATGCGTACGGCCCGCCTGATGTTAAGCGTGTTTCAGTTGATGTTATTCATACTACTTAATATTAGTAATACGAAATTATTTTTGTTTGCTTATTTTTAAGTTGGACTAACCACCGTTTGGTGGGGTAGTACCCCCTCTCATAGAAGATCGGCGTAAAGCAGCTATTACAGCTGCGTTTCGTACGATGAGTGAGAGAGCCGTAAGCCCAAACCCCCCCCCCCCCCTTCTCCCCTACCCCTTCCCTTCAGGTCGGCAATGTTTACTATATAAATAAATAAAATAAATAAATATATAATATCACGACTTTTTATCCCCATTCGGGGGTAGTCAGAGGCTTGAGTGACCATACACCACCACATTGTGGAGGTATTAAGTCAACTCAACGCCCACGTTTCACCAGATAGTCAGAACCCAACGTGACAGGTGGTGAACCTTGTCGCCGTATATACAGGAACTGACTATTATCTAATCCCGAGGGATAGGTAGATTTCCTGACGATGTTTTCCCTCACCGTAAGCGAACTGTAAATTATGCACATAGATGAAAATTCATCCATTGGTGCATGCCCCACCGGGGATCGAACCTGGGACCTTCTGATTGCTAATCCAACGTGTTCGCCCCTAGGCTACAGTCGCTTTTAAGCTTTTAAGTTGTTTACTATATGTTTAGTTTTATTGAGCATCAGGATTAAGTTGGGAGACCGGAGTTCAATGCTCTACATTACTAAACCATACATCAAATAAACATCACAGCTTCTTAGGGATGGGTCCAAATTTAATAAGTCGCTAAATTTGCAGTGCTAAATTTATTTAGTGTCATCACCTGTTAAATATTTTTTTAGAAATGTAACGTCACCACTTTTATCCCCATTCGGGGGTAGTCAGAGGCTTGAGTGGATATACACCACCCCATTGTAGAGGTATTAACCAACTCAAAGCCCACGTTTATACAGGTGAATTTTTCAAGTGTGCGTGGATGGCCAAATCCGAAACTATAAGGAATATCGAAAGGTACTCAAAAAAATCTCGGGGCTGATTTTGATGAAAACTAAAACTGCATCATAGGATTTTTGAAAAAACAATAGTCGTAGCCAGGAATCGAACTAGTTGATTAAGAATAAAAAACCACATACTGTATTATTACAGCATTCGATAGTATCGCTGATAAGAAACGAATTTTGAGAAGTAATTACAATTTTCATCAAAATCAGCCCCGAGATTCTTTTGAGTACTTTTTGATATCACTCATAGTTTCGGATTTAGCCATCCACGCACACTTGAAAAATTCACCCTGTATAGTCAGAACCCAACGTAACAGGTGGTGAATCTTGTCGCCGTGTATACAGGAACTGACTATTACCTAATCCCGAGGGATAGGTAGGTTTCCTCACGATGTTTTCTCTCGCCGTCAGCGAACTGTAAATTATACACATAGATGAAAATTCATCCATTAGTGCATGCCCCAACAGGGATCGAGCCTGGGCCCTTTTGATTGTTAGCCCAACCTGTTCACCACAGTCGCTTGCAGTGCAATTGTTATCCCGAGATTCGAGTCTTCATGATTTTCCCTGTTTTCGGAACAATACACACTTAGGTGTTGTAATTATTATGTATTGTTCCGAAAACTAGCAAAGTGGAAGCTCGAAGAACCCCAGCGAGACAGTGGAGCACATCTTGCTTCATTGCCCTGTATTTGCACGCCAAAGATATGATGCACACACAAACATAATAAAATTTGTACGGAACCCTCAGAGCACGAGTCCTACTTGCACTTGTCCGGTTTTAATTTGTAACCGCGGCTACAGACTCTCTAGGAGGCATGAGGAGGCGACGCGAGCACGAGAGTAGATTGCGCGCTCGCCTCCACTTGTATGTCTCGCCTCGCCTCCGGCGTGCTCCGCTCCGTGTCGGTTTTTTTGACCGGAGTCAAAGGACGCGTGGCGGGAGGCGGGCGAACCAAGTGTTGGGAAAATTAAATTTCAGAACAATTAAAAATTTACAATTAATAATTGTTAATATTTGGAAGTCACAATTAGTTAATTGTAATTGTGACTTCCAGAATATCCAATTTCCAATTAATTAATTGTAATTATGACTTCCAGAATTCCCAAGTAACAATTGATTAATTGTATTTTTACAATTAACAATTAATTAATTGCATTTTTTAGAATTAATTATTAATTAATTGTATTTTTTACAATTAACAATTAATTAATTGTATTTTTTACAATTAACAATTAATTAATTGTATTTTTTACAATTAAAATTTTATTAATTGTATTTTTATAATTAAAAATTAATTAATTGTATTTTTAACAATTAACAATTAATTAATTGTAATTCTCCCAATTAACAATTTTTATTTATGTGGAGGGGGGAATAGGAATGGGGTTGAGGGGGTAGAGGAAGAGTAGGGGGGATTTGGGATTCTGGCTCTATATACCTACCTACCTAAACACGCATTCACCGAAGTAATATCTAATTCTATATGCCTATTTATCTATACATGCATCCACCTAAATAGATATCTGTGTACATGTACCTATTGTACGAGGCTAATAATTGTTAGTTGTAATAGATTTTTTCACAGTTAAAAAATATAATTGCAATTGATTTTAATTGAACCTCACAATTAATGTACTTTAATCTAAATAAATTAATTGCAGAGTGCAACAATTACGATTAAAAGTTTAATTGATTGAAAATTTAATCAATAATTAGTGCCCAACTCTGTCACTGAATAAAACGAGAGTGTGGATGGGTAGCACTCCTGTAGCCTCCGAGTGGCGCGTCTCGCGCGAGGCCCTCCACAAGGCGTACTCGCGAGAGTGTATTTGCCCCATAATGAGTAGCCCAAATACAAATTTTCATATCTCTAGCTTCAGAAAAATTGGGACGCCTATACAAACTTGCACCCCCTATTTTACACCGTTAGAGGTGATATGATCAAAAACGCTGAAATTACTATTCTTAGTTAATAAGAAGCCTAAATACAAATTTTCTTGTGCCTAGCTTTAGAAAAATTTGAACCCCCATATAAACTTCCACCCCTTATTTTACCCTCTTGGGGGTAGAATTTTCAAAAGCGCTGAAATTACTATTTTGTATTTGTAGCCTAAATAGAAATTTTCATGTTTCTAACTTCAGAAATGAGGGAATTCCATACAAACTTTCTGTATTACTTACAGATTTTACATGTTCTTCAATGAAAAATGGAGAGGGGAGTTTCAAAAAAGTTTAGAAGATAAAGAATACAAAGATAAGTGTTCGGAAATACTAGAACATTTATGTAATCCAGTGACCGATAAGCTGGCCGCTGCCCCATCGCCGCGCTTTATCAAGACGCACCTGCCCCTGTCCCTACTGCCCCCAGCCCTGCTGGACACCGCGAGAGTGGTGTACGTGGCGCGCGACCCGAGAGATGTCGCTGTGTCTTATTATCACCAATCCCGTCTATTCAAGATTATTTACGACATAGCCGGCGACTTCAAGGACTATTGGAATTTATTTATAAAAGATTTAAGTGAGTACCTATAGAATAAATAAAAAATAAATATCGCCAGACTTACACACCAACTGCATGGTCCAAAACTAAGCCACGCTTGTACCACTGGCTACCACACAACTGACTGGGGGCAATCCCACTGTCAGGCCGTTTCCGAAATTTGCCTCTAAAGTCCGATTAATAATTCAGTGGAGTAAAATGACAGCTTTTTATGACAAACGTAAAATTAATTTGATTCGTTCATCATGAATAATGTTGTTTTTATGATTCTGGTTCAAATTAATTCAATTTTATTTACTAAAGAATAACAAAAACATGATCACTCATAAAAAAGAGATTAAGTTCAAATATGAATTCACATTTATAGCTGTAATTTCACTCCACTGAATTATTAATCAGACTTTAGCGGGAATTGAACGCGCATAACCAATAGATGTGTCCATATGGCGCGCATGCCTCACCCGAGCAATCATATTATGACATTACGTCTATGCGTTCCGACGTCAAAAGTGAGTGCTCGCTCGAGGCATGCGCCTGATGAAGACGCCGCCAATGGATACAGTGAGCAGCGGCCAACAGTCAACACTCGAACCACTACACCAAATGGTCATGAAACTTATGATTTCACTTTAGGTGTAACACGTTTTTTTTAAATTACAATTTCTATGGGTGTAACATTTTCAATGAATGCAAAATAAGCAACTACCTAGATACTAGGACCTGACCTGTACAAGTGTAGTATTAGTACCTACATTTTGGTATTCTATTTCTGGGTTTCAGTTTTGCTGACGCCCTATTTCGCGCATGTTAAAGAAGCATGGGAGAAACGGCAACACCCGAACATGCTGTTTTTGTTCTACGAGGAACTTTCAAAGGTAAATAATAAATAAAAATGTTCCTACTGTTTATGGTATTATCAGACAGCTAAATAAAGTTCAGGCATTGCTCGATGAGTTCAGGTTTTTTTAGAACAATCATGTTTCTGGCTTGATCCATTGTCTTTTAGTAGGTAAATAGGTACCTACCTATCGTTACATTATTTTAACATTTTCTGCAGCGTCCTCCCAAATGGCGGCGTCTTCATCAGGCGCATGCCTCGCGCGAGCACTCAGTTTTGACGTCGGAACGCATAGACGTAATGTCATAATATGAGTGCTCGGGTGAGGCATGCGCGCCATATGGACACATCTATTCAACTTCCCTTAAGTACATACCTACCGACCCATGCATTTTTTTAAATTACCCCATCTAATAAATAATGTTATAGATTTTAAGTAAAGTTAGGTACCAAATTATATTTTTAGGATTTACCGGCGGTGGTGCGGCGCGTCGCAGAATTTTTGGGCAAAGATCTGAGCACTGAGGAGATGGATCGATTATGTGACCACCTCAGCATCGAGAACTTCAAGAAGAACAAGTCGGTGAACTTCGAGGAGCTGAAAGAATACGGCCTTACTTCATCAAACGAATCTTTTATCAGGAAAGGTGAGACAATTAACGTGGATTCTAAATATTATTATCAGAATGATTTGTTTGTCTCGATAGCCATTTACAAAACTGTAGGTATTTCTTACTAATTTAAAAAAAATATGTTGTACTGTTTTTTGATAAGTTGAATATCAAAACTTCTCCAAATTAATGGCGTAATTAAAAAGAAGTATCAAATAAGTCCTTGTAGTCATGATTGGATAATTCTAATCCTATAGATAAACATACCTCTACTTATAATACAACTAGCTGTTGCCCGCGGCTTCGCCCGCGTGGATGTCGGTTGTCGCGACCAAAAGTAATCATGAAATTTGGATCCTGTTCCCGCAACCCATCATTCGGCTTTATTAGTTAAACAGTACCTAGGCCAGACGGTGCGGGGGGAGGGTCGGCAATGCATGCGTAACGACGTAAAAGTAGGCAAGATACGAATTTAGTATATGAGTCACTTCTGTTTTTGATTTATCATGTCGTCTTTTTGATGTATCGTGGCGTATCGAAAATTCTAAATTCAAAAAATTCAACTCGCGGTCCTACGACATTGTTTGAGCAAAAAGCGGTCAACCTCGAGCTGTCAGTTGCAATTGTTCCAGCCTTAAGAAAACCCTGTCCGAGCCGAAACCGGTAATTAGGTTCCCCAATCACATGAACAAATAAAATAAAATAAAATATATATTCATGATTGTAAACATATTAATGAACATATAAAGTGCCAATTTTTTTTGCCTTTTTCCCACCTAATGTAGCTAATTTTAAAAATATGACAACACCGTTACCGGAAGTAATTATGTTAGATCGTGCGGCGGCACCTCTGACCACAAAAGCGCGCTCCACATTCACGCTGTGAACACCCGCGAACGCATTGTTCACGCTGCGTAAACAATCGGTTCGCGGGTGTTCACGGCGTGAATGTGGAGCGCCCTTAAGACGTGACGTGACGTGATGACGTCATTTTATGTTTTTTTTTTAATCTAAACGGAGTAATTGTTTTCCAAAAAAATGGGAGGCCTTTGCCCACCAGGACACATATTATGCTAAAAAAAATCCCTTATCCCTTCAGGTAATATTAGGCATATGGTGGTGTTGAATACTCATGAGAGCAGTTTTGCTGTTTTTAGGATTCTGTACGCAAAAGGTGCCAACGGAACCCTATTACTAAGGCTCCGCTGTCCGTTCGTCCGTCTGTCCGTCTGTCCGTCTGACAGCGGGCTGTATCTCACGAACCGTAATAGGTAGAGAGTTGAAATTTTCACAGAATATGTATTTCTGTTGCCGTTACAACAACAAATACTAAAAATAAAATAAAATGTAAAAATCAAAGGCCCCCCACCATACAAGAAGCTTGATATTAAAAAATATATCATATTATGTGACTTATAAACAAAAAGCAATAGAAAATAGCTTACATTTGAACAATCTTGCTATTTCAGATTTTTCTTCAGGTTTCAGCTCTTCGTATTTATATGGAAAGGGTAAACTGATCCGTTCTGCCATCTTATACACGATGAAAAATGCGATGTCTAGTTTCTCAGCGGTTAAATTGTAATGAACATTAACTTTAATGCCACTTTTGTTATATACCAGGGGGCTTACCACGAACTCTAATTGCGATTCAATTACAGGAACGTTTTAACGATTCAGCGTCTTTTTGTGCAATGACGTACCTTATTGTCATGACAATAAGAAACGTCATTGCACAAATGGCCGCTGAACCGTTAAAACAAAACTGCTATAAGAGGTGGTGGTAAGCCCCCTGATTTTAATCTGCATTACCTACAGAAGTCTAATTATTTTCATAATGTAGGTAATTTTAATTTAGAGAATAATGTGTTTTTATTAAAGTTCTGTACCTACCTCTAAAGGAAAATCTATCTTAAGATTTATTTAATCACTTTTGCGTCATCTTGGTTTGTTTCTTATAGCCATTTTACACGGAAACTTATAAACCTGAATTTTGCCATCGTGTTACCAAATACCTACATATTTTATCTAGATAAAACTTCTAATGTATTTTTTAACCTTTCTAAGTGTAAACGTTAAACATTGAATTATTTTAAGTGAGCTCGTGAGGCCCACGGTAACAATGTTTAGACAAAAAAGCTTTGGTAGTTTTGCGGCAATTTTTCTCCTAAAGCTGCGAACCCTATCAACAAGGTAAGGAGATCCATGATTTTCGTAAATTAACTTCAGATCGCATCAATCCTATTGTTTTTTGTATTTCTTCATTGTGATTCCTCAGGAACGTATGAATATAAAATAAAAAATCCCACTAATATTATAAATTTGAAAGTTTGGATGGATGTATGTATGGATGTATGTTTGTTACTCAATAACGCCAGAACGGCTGAACGGATCTAGATGAAATTTGGCACGGAGATAGTTTATAACCTGGATTATCACATAGGATACTTTTTATCCCGATAGTATGTTCCCGTGCGACAAATGCGCGGACGAAGTCGCGGGCAAAAGCTAGTACTATATAAAAGCCAAAAGGTAAATATAATAAGTGGATCAGTCGGTTGGTGCTGACTCACTCATCAGCGACTCCCGCGAACAAACGCTCGCCTAGTTTGGCCACCGCTGCCTTACTTACGGCCGAATACTCAAAGGCTACTTAAATATTTAAGTCCCACTTAGCAGTTTGAGACATCGTTAACTGTAATTTTTTGTATGGCGCGTCAAAGTTAAGCAGCTCTCAAATTTAAGTTCGTACGAATATTCGGCTGTTAATGTACCTACTCATGCTTCTATGCAAGTAAACATGTATTTTATTATATTACTAGCTGTGCCCGTGATTACGTACGAGTACATTTTAGCCCGCGAGTTCGTCCGCGTGGAATTTAACGGGTTTATTTTTTTAGCGCGGGATCCTAATTCTTTTTCTAATATAAAAGTAACCTAAGTTACTCCTTATAACATCAGCTCTCTGCCAATGAAAGTCCCGTTAAAATCGATGCAGCCGTTTCGGAGATTTGCTAGAACAGATGGACAGACAAACAGACAGACAGACATAACATTTCTTTTTACGTTCATACCTACTTTCATATGAATTTAGTAGAAAGCTGTTATTTTGAGATTACAAACAGACACTTCAATTTTATTTATTTGTGTAGATATAGATTTTTACTCTGAAAATCAAAAATGTTGGTTTGCTTTTATTAGGTAGGTTTATTTGCTAAACAATTCAGCTGGATTTTTAGATATTTAATTTACCATAGTGTGAATAAATAGGTACCTACTTAAGTTTAATTATAGAAGGGCCTCCGCAGACTTGCTACTTTTAGCATCGGCGACCAGCGATTTTGTGACGTATCGATGCTGCGTCGCGTTTCTTCGAGCGCGAACGAGCGAGACGCAGCATCAAAATCGCCGATCACCGATGCTAAAAGTAGCAAGTCTGCGGTGGCCCTAATTAAACTTTGTAAGTCAAGATAGTAACAGCACTTGCTTACATAAGCAAAGTGCTGTTAGTATCTGGACTACTGATTGTCCAAGTGCGGGAAGCGCAGGTCGGTGTCGCGCAGGTTGTCGTCCATCCAGCGCTGCGCCTGCGCCGTCATCTCCTCGTCGAAGTACTCGCGCCACCCGCCCACCTTGCCTGCACAATTTGAAGGTTTTTTGAATTTATCTATTGATTAATTCAGTTCATTGCTCAGAGCAATAAACAATAAGTTAAAGGGCACAATTAAATATTACCTATCACTACATATTAAGTAGGAATAAATGTGTGCACCACACATCATCACTACATATTATAAAACAAAGTCCTCCGCCGCGTCTGTTTGTCTGTCTGTTCGCGATAAACTCAAAAACTACTGCACCGATTTTCAAGCTGTTTTCAACAATGGATAGAGTGGTTCTCGAGGAAGGTTTTAGTATATAATTTTTCAAGTTTTTGTATACATTGGCTAAAATATAATGATATTTGTTGGTGGTGTCGGAAAAAAATAAGCCGTCTGGGAGCTTTCAACGAAAACGCTGCCTAAATCCTTTGAGATATAACAAAATAATGTATGGTGGATTTGTATATCTTATATAGGTCCACAAAAAAGTCCGCGATGGCATATGTCTATCTCTTAAGGATAACATACTATAACCATATTAATAATATAAAAAATGGGCAATTATAAAGCGGTAATTGGAAAGCTATTTACACAAATACTGTATTAATCCTTATCTTTTTAAATACATTAGAGGCTTTAAGCATTTCATGCACATTATTTTACCCTTTTACACCATATAATTTAAACGAATATCTTAGAAGTAATCGCAAAATTAATTAAATGTTCTAGTATTTCCGAACACTTATCTTTGTATTCTTTATCTTCTAAACTTTTTTGAAACTCCCCTCTCCATTTTTTATTGAAGAACATGTAAAATCTGTAAGTAATACAGAATACATAAGTAAGTACAATAAATCATACTTACGGGTCGACTTGAGAAACTTCACTTAAAAGTTGTACGTAGGTATGGAATGGATATAAGTTAACGTGTGGATAAGTTACTTACTAAAAATCATTGTTTCGTATGTATTGGAGCATTTACCAAATATGTAGTCAAATTAGAAATGATGTCGTTAGTATCTTACTCCAAGAAAGGATATCTGTGTGAGAGCGGCGTGGCTGCAGCTGCGGTATAGTCCAGTTTATTTTCCAGCAGCCACACCAGCTCTTGAGTCCATGTTGTTCCTGCAAATCCCAGTCAATAATGTTAAATTTGATGATGCTGCATAATAAATTTACCGTTGGTATAAACCAACGGTCGTCAAATAAGGAAATGGAAATAAAAGAAAGGAAGGAAGGTATGTATATCTGACCAGATCGCTGATAGCTCATTACGAATACGTCGTCGCGTCTGAGCGGCATGTTATAGA
This sequence comes from Drymonia ruficornis, assembly GCA_947859195.1. Classification (NCBI taxonomy): domain Eukaryota; kingdom Metazoa; phylum Arthropoda; class Insecta; order Lepidoptera; family Notodontidae; genus Drymonia; species Drymonia ruficornis. The sequence goes on from OX401908.1 coordinate 11,522,932, forward strand.
TGTTCTCCGCGTCTCGGCTATAGCCCCTGCCCACCACGTAGCCTTTGAGCCCCACTCGAACATAGTCCACGTTGGTAGCTAAACAAAAACGGTTATGGTTAATCCTATGAGATTTAAATGTAGTCATGGCCCTATGGTCATGGTCATGGTTTTGACGGGCCCGTTGGCGTGGTTGGCGTGGTTGGCGTGATGGCGCCTTTCACGCTGCAGGTCGTAGGTTCGATTCCTACCCGGGACATGCATTTGTGTGCATGAACATGTCTGTATGTCCCGAGTCCGGATGTATATGTATATTGAGTATGTATTTACAAATAAAAAAGTAGTAGGTATATGTAGTAATATCAGTTATCTGGTTTCCATAGTACAAGCTCCGCTTAGTTTGGGATTCAGGTTGCCGTGTGTAAAAAATGTCCCAGGATATGATTATTATTATTATTATCACGTGAGTCTTGTTAGTGAGTCAAGGGAAGAAAAACACCTTTCTGGGCAGTGACGTGCCTTTAGGAAGACACCGCACGTCATATGAAATAAAGCTCCTTGAATGCGGCAATCTCAATATTGTAATGTGTGTAACTAATTGCGTCAACGCACACAAGCATGAGTAAATAGTGTGGTCAACTTCTAAACTTTTACCCCATGAATCAAAGACTACCAAACTTAAGTGGAGATGGGCAGGCCATAGGTCTCTCCCATCCTCCTCCACCTATCTCTGTCCTCAACGACCCCTTCACCCGCGCAAATTGTCACACGTCGTTTCTTAGGTAAATCTAATAAGACGTTGACATTGGTAGAATCACATTGGGTCCGAATGGAAAGAGGCCATTAATTAAAAAATAAAAGTTTTTAAAAAAGAACAACTCTTCCCTCTATGTTCTCTGTGATACTTACCACAAAAAGAAATATGTTGGGTTCCTTTGACTGAATCACTCGTTACCAAGGAATTTGTAATGCTCGTTACTAACCAGCTGAACCAACCGATCGAAAATATTTATACCAAGCGATTATTTTTTTATGGTAGGGTGGATACATCATCTTCAGCATTTAGTAAGGTGCCTTGCAAAATATCTATTTATAACTTACGACCTTATATAAAAATAATTATTTATTTGCAGAACAATAAAAATCGCAACCTTGGGGAAATTAAGTTTTATTACGCGGTATCACTGAACGGTGTAATTTATATTCTTTGACATTTTAATGGTTGGTGTTATTTTTCGTTGAAATTAGGATATTATGCAATACTTACTGATGGTATGTAATCCCAGTGTCTTTCTTATTGTTTGATTGATTGTTTCTGCATAATTTTACCGCGCAGGCCGGCATTTTACTATGTAAATATAATTAAAGAAAAATGTCAACACGGCAGATCAGTGTGACAGAGTGGTTGCTACGAGATTACGTCAAGTTGGACTCGTATGCTCATTTATATGAGCATTATTCGTTGCCGCATTTTACAACTACACCGAAGCCATCTAGTCGAGGCTCGACCAATCAATTATCTAAGTTTCTGGGGTATTTTTTAATCTGTTTTTTGACAGCTCAAAATGGGGACACTACATATCATTAGGTGTAATACCTATTTTCTATACGGTGGGTACACCAACCCACGGACTAGTGTACCTATATGTATCTCCAACCCAAAATCTTACTTGACCTAAAGTACTTATTGCAATAAGCAAGACGGCAACGGTTTTAAATGTCTTTTTTAGTTTCGACGTGAATTTTACAGTGTTCCATTTTTTTTAGATTGGTAGGTACCTACTTACATGTCATGCACTTCGTGATTTCCGTATTCTCTTCGGGATCGAGCTCCTGATACTCATAGGGGAAAGGCAGATGCTTCTTCTCCATTTTAACTTAAGTGTCAGAAATTGAAACGCCTGCACCAATATTCTGTTTGCAAAGGTTAAAATTCCTTCCGACAGAATATGCACTTAAACTAGTAACCGCTATTTATAGGTGGGTATCTCTCAGTTTAAACTGTTATCTTACGCAGGGAAGTGTTTAGAAGTGGGTGCTTAAACGAAAAGCCGTTTGAAAAGTTCGCTTTTTTAAGTAAGCGCCTAAGCGCGCTTACAAATTTAAGCGTGTTGCTTTTAAGCAATGACGGCAAGAAAGAGAAAGAAATTCCAAAAAATTACAAAAAGTAACCTTATTTGTATGACAATACAGTTCAAATCAATATTTAATTAAATTTAACCTTATTTCTTTACCCATAAAAAGCAATAATTTATAATACATTATATTAGATTAAATACCATATTTCCATGCACATAAGACTCACTATCAATTTTTCAACGCGTAAGTTTTTGGCTTTTTGCTTGAACTTATGTTTAGTAAGCATTTTGCTTTTGTTGTCCGTTTATTGACGGACGAATTTTTGTTTAATTTAAAAAAGCAAAAAAGCTGAAAAGCAGAAAAGCACTTTTACACCGACTTTTAAAAACAAGCACAAGCGTAACAACGTGCTTTTAATATAAAGCCGTTTATCACATCTTTAGATGTGTTTACAATGCAGTAGGCAGTGTACAAAGTACAGCTACAGAATAAGTACAGACATCTTACATTCCCTTCACTTAGTACAGTTACTGGGTTCCTACGGCTTGCCTACGTTGGGTAATTTATAAAACAGGTAAGTCTCTTTACTACCAGCATAAGTATCAGTAAGTACACATTGACTTATATATAGGTAGGTACTTATATTATTTAGGTATATCCCTTTTGCAGCTTTTGCCTAGGCTCCAGCGCTTAACCATTGATTCTGTTCATCTACTCATCCCAACCAACCCAAATGGGATCCTGAAATTGTAATTTTAATAGAAGCACTACGTCACAGATTAGATAACTAAATTTTAACGAATTACGATTAGACGAATCTTGGTCGAACCTTTTGCGCGAAATAAGCCAAAAGCTCTGGAAAATAGACAGCGTCAGATGATCCACTGACGGAAAACCTTATTTACTTCACGAACACTTTATTTTCGAAGAAAAAAACAATCGAACACGGCCTTTACTCAAAGATATTAATCTCACAAAACTACGTTTTTGTGCAAAACTCGAAATCATACCTGCTTACCTATATTTCATAGATGTACAGTTCACCTATAAGTACCTACAAGCTGTATGTAAGTACATACCTATTAACTGTGTTTCTTATAAAATATTAAGTACCTACAATAAATTAAGATAACCGCACTGATACTTATTGCAGACACATCACGCACGCGAGTGAGCGTTAACGCAAGAAACGCCTAGGATCCATTTTGCCAATATTTCGAGTTGGTATCTATTTTTAGATGAAAGAGACCCTGGATTACCGGTTCGGCCGCATACTTTAGGGGACTCGAGTAAGTAGGTACTTACCTATTTTGCTCAAGTTATAGAATAAAAATATATGGACATGCTGACACGGCTCAAGCCAAAATCTACTGGTCATTTATGCAATTATACCAGCGGGAATGTACACTTTCCCCCTTATTCATAGAAAGTTATAATCGACCTGCAGTGGAGTTAGAAATCACATTTGTTCCTAAAAATGCCTTTCATAACCATTGCAAACTGGGCAAAATCTCTATGAATAAGGGGGTTTGTGTCCACAACATGTGCATACCAATTTTCTCCAATGCTCGGCAAAAAACTAGCAAACTGGTGATGATGTTTCATTGCTAACTGGACACATTGTGAGCAATGACTTAAGTGGGTGACTTCAATATAATGTAGATTTCAAATCAAAACCAGGGCATGGAACCGGTTTCGAAATACCGGTTTTAACGAAACCGAAATAATGTTGGTAACCGGTTATGGCAGCGAACGGAACGCTTACCGATATTAAAACCTCAATTAACCGGTTAAACTCAGACGCATGCTGCAGCCGACTAGCGATCAAAGTCGAGTTCCGCGCATAAGATGCGTCACATCTCAATTTAACCGATTAATTTTGCTTCATAGAACCGAAATTTGTGTAAAACCGGTTTCATCATACCGAAACCGAAACCGAAACCTTAACCGCAATCCATTCCGGTCTGGGGTCAATGGCCGAAACCGGTTTGAAAAATTAACCGGTTTCCGAGCCCTGATCAAAACCAACAGCCAACTGACAGTGGTACATGCACAGTGTTATCACACTGATGAATACACTACAACCTGCGAATACAAAATATCATAAGATCCGTCCACGAACCGCTCCCAAGGCTGTGTCTTCAATTCTACTCATCCTGATTCGTCTGACTCCATCAGCTGATTGCAACTTGCGGCATGCTTTGTAACCTGAATTCTCATTGTCGAATACAAGAAGGCGTGTAAGGGGGCGTCCATAAATTACGTGAGGTGATTTTTGAGATTTTTCGAACCCCCCCTCCCCCCTTGGTGAGATTTCATGAGATTTTGCTCGACCCCCTCCCTCCCCCTCTAATCTCACGTGAGATTACTCAAAAGCTATATTCTAGAGGAGAAACATGTTTTACTTAATTTAACCCAGTTTTCTTGCAATTTTACACTGTTTCATGCGGAAAAAAAATTACGTGAGCTTTGCCGAGACCCTCCTCTCCCCCACGTGAGATTTGGTGAGAATTTGCTCGACCCCCTCCCCCCATAAATGCCTCACGTAATTTATGGACGCCCCCTAATAGGTACCTACTTACGCCCTAGAAACTACACAAAAATGATGAAGGCAGATCCAGTCCAGCAGATAGTTTTATTAATTATAGTTTTAGTTAGACAACGTTGTCCAATACATTAAGATTGGCGTATTGAAGTATTGGCTTAACCGTAGGCATGAGCTTAACACAAGTAACGAAATTTAGTTAAGTAGGTTTTATGTAAGTTAGCGTGATTTCAAATACTAAACTATTTTTTAATAACATTAACTCCAATCTCAAACATCGGTGTTTGTTGTTCATGTCTCCGGGAAGTGCAGGTCAGTGCCACGCAGGTTTTCGGTTATCCAGCGCTGCGCCTGCTCCGTCATCTCTTCGTCAAAGTAGTTGCGCCACCCGCCCGCCTTGCCTGAGAAATATGTTATGTAACTTTATCTGATACTGATAAAATTGAGTTTGCAGTGCGTTTAACGCGTTGGGAGGGCACGTGAAAAAGTCGCTGTACCTACCGCTTCTGATAAAAGTTTCGCCTGACGACAAAAGGTCATAAAAAGCACCTCTTTTTTATAAAATTAGTAGGTAAAAGGCTATCGAGACGAACAAATCATTCTGATAATATTATTTAGAATCGACGTTAATTGTCTCACCTTTCCGTATAAAAGATTCATCTGATGAAGTAAGGCCGTATTCTTTCAGCTCCTCGAAGTTCAAAGACTTGTTCTTCTTGAAGTTCTCTATGCTGAGGTGGTCACACAAGCGCTCCAACTCTTCAGTGCTCAGGTTTTTGCCCAAAAAATCAGCGACGCGCCGCACTGACCCTGGTAGATCCTGGCATGGTGAAATTCATTTACTTAAGAATTTTAAATGGCAAATTCTTTAATTCATTTATGAAAATTATATTTGAGCGTCTGGTTTACCTGTGTTAATTCCTCATAGAACAAAAACAGCATATTCGGATGATGTCGTTTTTCCCACGCTTCTTTGATATTCCCAAAATAAGGCGAGTATAAAACTGAAAACATTACGAATAAATGTTATGTAAAAAATATTCTTGTGCTAATCACTGTTGAATGACGTCAATGATCCTGTAAATAAAATACAGTAAAGTGTTGAAGGACATTTCATTTTTTTAACCACCTTATTGATTTACTTATTACAAGATCTAATGTTCTTATCAGAAGAAATTCAGACCTAGAATATAATTCAAGATCTGAATTTCAAAATCACGGTCATTCACACGAGGCGAAAACGCATTTTCAACGTCAAAAAATTCAACTTCATAGTGTGAACTGAATTTTATGATGCACTTACTCAAATCTTTTATAAATAAATTCCAAAAATCCTTAAAGGTGCCGACCAATTGATAGATGTCCTTGAATAGTTTACACAGATGGTAAAAGGACACTGCGACATCTCTCGGGTCGCGCGCCACGTACACCACTTTCGCTGTGTCCAGCAGGGCCGGGGGCAGCAGGGACAGAGGCAGGTGCGTCTTGATGAAGCGCGGCGAGGGCGCCTCAGCCAGCTTACCGGTAATGGGGCTAGATAAAACTTCCACAATTGCCATAGCGCTTTTTTTGTTTTCCTCATTCTCTATGCTTTTTATGAAACTCTTTTGCCACAATTTACTAAAGATCATGAACACCCTGCAAAGTGTACAAGCATTATTAAACAGCGACACAAAATCTATTTCTAAGTGTAGGTACATGCATTTGCTTGACATCTCCTTTGATGACTTGGGTTTAACTTACTCCAGGAATGGATATCTACGCGTGATCGGCGTGGCTGCCGCCGCGTTGTAATCTAAGTTATTCGCCAGCAGCCACACCAGTTCCTGAGTCCACGTAGTACCTGGAAGACCCATTAATAAACAAGCTTAAATTTTTCCGAGTCAAAAATATGGTAATAATGGTTAGTGTCAATGAATGTGTTTAAAAACCAAGTGCGTGTCGGACTCGCACATAAAGCTTTCCGTAATCCGTACCACCGTAAAATAAAAACGTCAAAAATATCAAGTTTCTTGTATGGGGACCCCCCTTTATTTTTAATGTTTTTTTATTTTTATTATTTGTTGTTGTAGCAGCATCAGAAATACACATTCTGTGAAAATTTCAACACTGGTATTACGGTTCGTGAAATACAGCCCGCTGACAGACGGACGGACAGACAGACACACGGACAGCGGAGTCTCAGTAATAGGGTTCCGTTTGCACCCTTTGGGTACAAAACCCTAAAAAATCATGGTTGTAAAGCTGTTAGATAGGCGTATCCTAAATGGTTCCTAACTCTCTCACCTGATCGCTGAAAGCTCACTACGAATATATCATCCGGTCTAATGGGCATGTTATAAATGTTCGGAGCCTCTTTGAAATAATCCATTGTAACAACGCAGCCTTTGGGCCCTACTCGAACGTAGTCCATGTATGGTGCTGCAAAAGGAAATTTCAGTTTTCACGTACAAATATTTAAACAGTCAAACCTTTTAACATTATTTTTTAGGTCTTCTTGTTTCCATCATTCAGCAGATCACAGAGTTGCATTAATTAATATACTCAAGAAACCAATTAATAATTAAAATTGTAATTAAACTTTTGACGGGCCCGTTGGCGTGGTTGGCGTGGTCGCGCCTTTCACGCTGCAGACCGTGGTTCGATTCCTACCCGGGATTCCTTTTGTGTGCATGAACATGTCTGTATGTCCCGAGTCTGGGTGTATATGTGTATTAAGTATGTATTTACAAACTAAAAAGTAGTATTATGTAGTAATATCAGTTATCTGGTTTCCACTGTACAAGCTTTGCTTAGTTTGGGATCAGGTAGCCGTGTGCAAAAAATGTCCCTGGATATTACTTATATAATGGAAGTGTGCAAACGCCATCACAAATTGGATACCAAATGACGGACGTCGCAGCCGGGGCAGACTCAAGAGGAGATGGCGGAAAGATTTCGTTACCTTTGCGGGGGATACTTGGTCTGTGACCGCTCTAAATCGTTCTTTGTAGAGAAGTCAAGTAGAGGCCTTTGCTCAGGAGTGGGACACAAAAATAGGCTAATTAAATAAACCGGCCAAGTGAGTGTCGGACTCGCACTTAAAGAGTTCCGTATAATATAAACAAACATCCCCAAAATGGTGATATTTAGAGTCACACGTTGAAGTCTTTTGTATGGAACCGACCATAAGACAAGTTAAAAATATTACGTGTTTTGTATGGGGACCCCCTTTATTTTTAAGTTTTATTTTATTTTTAGTATTTGTTGTTGTAGCGGCAACAGAAATACACCTATTACGGTACCTATTACGGTTTGTGAGATACAGCCCGCTGACAGGCAGACACAGACGGACGGACAGCATAGGCTTAGTAATAGGGTCCCGTTGGCACCCTTTGGGTACGGAACCCTAAAAATGGATGACGGGCGAACCTCTGGAAATGCTAGTCCTATAAGATTTAGTAAGAACTAGAGGACAAGGAACTAATCTTGAAAAACGGGTTAATTTATTCATAAAGCCTAGATTAAACACTCACATTTGAAACATCTCGAAACTGCCTCCTTCTCTTCAGAATTAAACTCTTGACATTTATACGGAAATGGTAAACAAGTGTTGTCTTCCATCTTAGCTACGTCAAGCCCAATCTGAGACGCAATCAACCAGGCACTGCAATTTATATATGTCGTTAAACCTACCACGAAACAACTTGTTTTTAAAATAAAATAACAATATGTGGCTCCAGCTCAGCTCCTGTCTTTGCTCTCGTAATTATGAGACTAAAATTAATTTGGTTCTAATTAACTAAGTAGGTATGTACCTGAAACCAAAGGAGATACCTAACTACTGACAATGTATATAATCTACAATTGTATAATCGTGAGAACGTCAGTGCCAAACAATTCGAATATTTATAACTAGCTGCGCGCGGGACTTCGTACGCGTGGAATTAAACAATGAAAGTAGCCTAGTAGTAGTATAGTTACTCCTTATAACATCTGCTATGTACCAATGAAAGTCCCGTCAAATCTGTCCAGCCGTTTCAGAGATTAGTCGAACAAACAGACAGACATAAATTTTGAAATTATTTTTTTTGGTATATGTAGGTCAAGTACCGTATGTACCTTCATGTGCATTTAGTAAAATGCTGTTATTTTGACATGAAAAACGGACACTTTAATTTTATTTTTGTAAAGAAACAATTTTATATAAAACTAGCTTTTGCCCGCGACTTCGTCCGCGCAGAACATAAATTTTAAAAAATCCGTTTCCGTTTGCTGGAACCCAAATCCCGTCCGTTCCTGGATATCCCGGATCCCGTATCTCATATCCCTGATTCTGTATCCCGTATCCGTATCCGTATCCGTATCCGTATCCGTATGCGTATCCGTATCCGTATCCGTATCCGTATCCGTATCCGTATCCGTATCCGTATCCGTATCCGTATCCGTATCCGTATCCGTATCCGTATCCGTATCCGTATCCGTATCCGTATCCGTATCCGTATCCGTATCCGTATCCGTATCCGTATCCGTATCCGTATCCGTATCCGTATCCGTATCCGTATCCGTATCATATCCGTATCCGAATCCGTATCCGTATCCGTATCCGTATCCGTATCCGTATCCGTATCCGTATCCGTATCCCGTATCACGCATCCCGTGTCCCGTGTCCCGTGTCCCGTGTCCCGTATCCCGTATCCCGTATCCCGTATCCCGTATCCCGTAGCCCGTATCCCGTATCCCGTATCCCGTATCCCGTAACCGTATCCGTATCCGTATCCCGTATCACGCATCCCACATCCCGTATCCCGTATTCCGTATCCCGCCTCCCACATCCCGTATCCCGCATCCCGTATCCCGCATCCCGTATCCCGTATCCCGTATTCCGTATCCGTATCCGTATTCCGTATCACGCATCCCACATCCCGTATCCCGTATCTCGCCTCCCACACGACGTATCCCGTATCCCAAATCTCACATCCCACATCCCAAATACCGTATCCCGTATCCCAAATCTCACATCCCACATCCCATATCCCGTATCACGTATCCCGTATCCCGTATCCCGTATCCCGTATCCCGTATCCCGTATCCCGTATCCCGTTACCTGTTACTCGTATCCCGTATTCCGTATCCCGTATCCCGTATCCCGTACCCTGTATCCCGTAAGCATATCCGTATCCGTATCCCGTATCACGTATCCCACATCCCATATCCCATATCCCGTATCCCGTATCCCGTATCCCGTATCCCGTATCCCGTATCCCGTATCCCGTATCCCGTATCCCATATCCCGTATCCCGTTACCCGTATCCCGTATCCCGTACCCTGTATCCCGTAAGCGTATCCGTATCCGGTATCACGCATCCCACATCCCGTATCCCGTATCCCGTATCCCGTATCCCGTATCCCGTATACCGTATCCCGTATCCCGTATCCCGTATCCCGTATCCCGTATCCCGTATCCCGTACCCTGTATCCCGTAAGCGTATCCGTATCCCGTATCACGCATCCCACATCCCGTATCCCGTATCCCGTATCCCGTATCCCGTATCCCGTATCCCGTATCCCGTATCCCGTATCCCGTATCCCGTATCCCGTATCCCGTATCCCGTATCCCGTACCCCGTATCCCGTATCCCGTATCCCGTATCCCGTATCCCGTATCCCGTATCCCGTTTCCCGTATCCCGTATCCCGTTTCCCGTATCCCGTATCCCGTATCCCGTATCCCGTATCCCGTATCCCGTATCCCGTATCCCGTATCTCGTATCCCGTATCCCGTATCCCGTATCCCGTATCCCGTATCCCACATCCCGTATCACGTATCACGTATTTCATATCCCAAATCCCGTACCCCATACCCCGTATAATTTTCAAAAACGCTTTTTTTTTAAAAGACATCTAATCACCAATTTTCATAATACTAACTACAAAAACTACAAAACTTCCATACAAACTTTCATCCCCTATTTTATACCCTTAGGGGATGAATTTTCAAAACCCTGAAATCTTTTAAAAGTCACGTAATCATCAATTTTCATTGTTCCGACTTCAAAAAATTACGAACTTCCATACAAACTTTCACCCCCTACTTTGACCCCTTAGGGTTTGAATTTTCAAAAAAGATGAAATTATTACTTTTAATACGTAAAAAGAAACCTAAACACAAATTTTCATTATGCTTACCTCAGAAATGACGAACTTCCATACAAACTTTCGTCCCCTATTTTACCCCCTTAGGGGTTGAATTTTCCAAAATCGCTTTTTATTGCTTGCCTACGTCACAAAATATATCTACTATCCAAATTGCATGTCTCTAACTTCAGTAGTTTCGGCTCGGCGTTGATGGATCAGTCAGTCGTCAGTCAGTCAGTCAGTCAGTCAGTCAGTCAGTCAGTCAGTCATTAATCTATGCTCGGGGCAAATTTGAATGAAAAAGTAATTTCTTCAGAAAAATTGGCCCTTTTCTACATGACTTCTCAGAATTTGTTCCTATTAACGGCACTATCGGCTGGAAGGTACAATAATATACATTATATACAGGATGTTTTTCAAATTCGTTGGCGACGGCGGCTGGCGACGCGCTTGGCGTCCCGGTGAGATAGAGCCCTAGTCAACATAGCCGATGCCAGGGCAGATCGCTGGTAAAAGCTGTTGTTATTTCTAAATTAAAACTCTCATAAAACCCCTTCCGTTCCATAATCAACGGCTAGCGTTTCAGGCAAAAAACCAGTAAGTACCTTTTGTACTTCAGAAAGGGATTGAAATTGGCGCATTCGTTGTTCAAGTGTTTTGTGGTCAAATCGCACTTGTGAACGCAAACAGACCGCATGCGGTTTTATACCCTACTAGCTTTTGCCCGCGACTTCATCCGCGTAGACTTCAAAATAAAAAAAAACCGGGCAAGTGACTTAAGACTTTTTAGTACTTTTTAGTGCGCCAGGGTTTTTTAAGTCAGTATTTGCTTTTTTATAAAAATAATTTTATTTCACGATTTTTATTGGAGCCATACAAACTTTATCACGGTACCTAATTCGGTGAATGCGTGTTTTGGTAGGTAGGTATATAGAGCCAAAATCCCAAATCCCCCTCCCCTTCTCCACCCCTTTTCCTCCCCTCTCTTCCTTCTGCTCCCTCCCCCTCCATTTCCCTTTCCCTTTCCCCTCCCCCTTCCACTTCCCCCTACCTTACGTCTTCCCCTTCCTCCCTCACCTACCCTATGCATACTAAGTTTCAAGTCAATCGGGTACAAACATATTTTTCTGCCGTACTTTTCTACCTTTAGTTTCCCCCTTTTGGGTGTTGATTTACGAAATGATTTTTTATGGGATCAAACTGAAGTAGTACCTACCATATTCAGCTCAGCTTATACCCCAATTATTTAAAATGAATAATCATAACCAATCTCGAGATATGGATGACTAAACATTCGCTGACCCCGCTCTCCCCTTTTCCTTCAAAATATTAAAAACACTGAAACCCCAGTCTGATTATTTAAAATGAACAATCATAACCAATTTCGATATATGGATGACTAAACATTCACTGACCCCGCTCTCCCCTTTTCCTTCAAAATATTGAAAACGCCGAAACCCCAGTTTGATTATTTAAAATGAACAATCATAACCAATTTCGAGATATGGATGACTAAACATTCGCTGACCCCGCTCTCCCCTTTTCCTTCAAAATATTAAAAACGCTGAAACCCCAGTCTGATTATTTAAAATGAACAATCATAACCAATTTCGAGATATGGATGACTAAAAATTCGCTGACCCCGCTCTCCCCTTTTCCTTCAAAACATTAAAAACGCTGAAACCCCAGTCTGATTATTTAAAATGAACAATCATAACCAATTTCGAGATATGGATGACTAAACATTCGCTGACCCCGCTCTCCCCTTTTCCTTCAAAATATTAAAAACGCTGAAACCCGTCTGATTATTTAAAATGAACAATCATAACCAATTTCGAGATATGGATGACTAAACATTCGCTGACCCCGCTCTCCCCTTTTCCTTCAAAATATTGAAAACGCCGAAACCCCAGTTTGATTATTTAAAATGAACAATCATAACCAATCTCGAGATATGGATGACTAAACATTCGCTGACCCCGGTCTCCCCTTTTCCTTCAAAATATTAAAAACGCTGAAACCCCAGTCTGATTATTTAAAATGAACAATCATAACCAATTTCGAAATATGGATGACTAAACATTCGCTGACCCCGCTCTACCCTTTTCCTTCAAAATATTAAAAACGCCGAAACCCCAGTTTGATTATTTAAAATGAACAATCATAACCAATTTCGAGATATGGACGACTAAACATTCGCTGACCCCGCTCTCCCCTTTTCCTTCAAAATATTAAAAACGCTGAAACCCCAGTCTGATTATTTAAAATGAACAATCATAACCAATTTCGAGATATGGATGACTAAACATTCGCTGACCCCGCTCTCCCCTTTTCCTTCAAAATATTAAAAACGCTGAAACCCCAGTCTGATTATTTAAAATGAACAATCATAACCAATTTCGAGATATGGATGACTAAAAATTCGCTGACCCCGCTCTCCCCTTTTCCTTCATAATATTAAAAACGCTGAAACCCCAGTCTGATTATTTAAAATGAACAATCATAACCAATTTCGGGATATGGATGACTAAACATTCGCGGACCCCGCTCTCCCCTTTTCCTTCAAAATATGAAAGACGCTGAGACCCCAGTCTGATAATTTAAAATGAACAATCATAACCAATTTCGAGATAATGGATGACTAAAAATTCGCTGACCCCGCTCTCCCCTTTTCCTTCAAAATATTAAAAACGCCGAAACCCCAGTTTGATTATTTAAAATGAACAATCATAACCAATTTCGAGATATGGACGACTAAACATTCGCTGACCCCGCTCTCCCCTTTTCCTTCAAAATATTAAAAACGCTGAAACCCCAGTCTGATTATTTAAAATGAACAATCATAACCAATTTCGAGATATGGATGACTAAACATTCGCCGACCCCGCTCTCCCCTTTTCCTTCAAAATATTAAAAACGCTGAAACCCCAGTCTGATTATTTAAAATGAACAATCATAACCAATCTCGAGATATGGATGACTAAACATTCGCTGACCCCGCTCTCCCCTTTTCCTTCAAAATATTAAAAACGCTGGAACCCCAGTCTGATTATTTAAAATGAACAATCATAACCAATTTCGAGATATGGATAACTAAAAATTCGCTGACCCCGCTCTCCCCTTTTCCTTCAAAATATTAAAAACGCCGAAACCCCAGTTTGATTATTTAAAATGAACAATCATAACCAATCTCGAGATATGGATGACTAAACATTCGCACACCCCGCTCTCCCCTTTTCCTTCAAAATATTAAAAACGCTGAAACCCCAGTCTGATTATTTAAAATGAACAATCATAACCAATTTCGAGATATGGATGACTAAAAATTCGCTGACCCCGCTCTCCCCTTTTCCTTCATAATATTAAAAACGCTGGAACCCCAGTCTGATTATTTAAAATGAACAATCATAACCAATTTCGAGATATGGATAACTAAAAATTCGCTGACCCCGCTCTCCCCTTTTCCTTCAAAATATTAAAAACGCCGAAACCCCAGTTTGATTATTTAAAATGAACAATCATAACCAATCTCGAGATATGGATGACTAAACATTCGCACACCCCGCTCTCCCCTTTTCCTTCAAAATATTAAAAACGCTGAAACCCCAGTCTGATTATTTAAAATGAACAATCATAACCAATTTCGAGATATGGATGACTAAAAATTCGCTGACCCCGCTCTCCCCTTTTCCTTCATAATATTAAAAACGCTGAAACCCCAGTCTGATTATTTAAAATGAACAATCATAACCAATTTCGAGATATGGATGACTAAACATTCGCTGACCCCGCTCTCCCCTTTTCCTTCAAAATATGAAAGACGCTGAGACCCCAGTCTGATAATTTAAAATGAACAATCATAACCAATTTCGAGATATGGATGACTAAACATTCGCTGACCCCGCTCTCCCCTTTTCCTTCAAAATATGAAAGACGCTGAGACCCCAGTCTGATAATTTAAAATTAACAATCATAACCAATTTCGAGATAATGGATGACTAAAAATTCGCTGACCCCGCTCTCCCCTTTTCCTTCAAAATATTAAAAACGCCGAAACCCCAGTTTGATTATTTAAAATGAACAATCATAACCAATTTCGAGATATGGACGACTAAACATTCGCTGACCCCGCTCTCCCCTTTTCCTTCAAAATATTAAAAACGCTGAAACCCCAGTCTGATTATTTAAAATGAACAATCATAACCAATTTCGAGATATGGATGACTAAACATTCGCCGACCCCGCTCTCCCCTTTCTCGTCAAGATGATTAAAAATACGGAAACCCCAGTCAGATCAATTCAAATAAGCAATCATAACCAATATCGAGATATGGATGACTTATTAAAACATCCCTTGACCCCGTTTTCCCCTTTCCCGTCAAAATAACAAAACTCGACTATACAAACTCACTCCACATTTCACCCCTTAGAGGTTGAATTTCCAAAAACACGAAAGAAATCTAAACACAAACTTTCATTCCCCTATTTTACCCCCTTAGGGGTTGAATTTTCAAAAACCCTGAAATTACTCTTTTTTATTTTTGAAAAGATTCCTAATCACCAATTTAAGTAAGTCTAACTTCAAAAATGACGGAACTTCCATACAAACTTTTATCCCCTATTTTACCCCCTTAGGGGTCGAATTTTCAAAAACCCTGAAACCCATATTTTTTTATTTTTCAAAAGACACCTAATCAGCAATTTTCATAATTCTAACTTCAAAAATGACGAACTTCCATACAAACTTTCATCCCTTATTTTACCCCCTTAGGGGTTGAATTTCAAAAAACCCTTTCTTAGTACACCTCTACACATCAAGACAAACCCACCCTCCAAATTTCAAGTCTCTACGATCAGCGGTTTAGGCTGTGCGTTGTCTGTCAGTCAGTCAGTCAGTCAGTAAGTCAATCAGGACTTTGATTCTTATATATTTAGATAAGCTGCAAAAAAACCCAATTTAATAAATTGGATTTTTTCCTGTTATCCGCATTCTCATTAAAGACCTAACCTTCCCGGTGGATAATAAACAACTATACTTATACCTGCTAAATATGTAACGTTTGGACAACAACAAAACTGACTCGACGATTGCATATATCCACTGTGTCTACGTAGGTATACATTTTATAGGCTTAAAATGTATCGGTACTTATGTCTTCATCATCATTAGTGATGGGATGTTCTCGAGAACATTCTCACCCTCGGAAACTTACACGTGAGATTTTTTTATTTTGGGTGACGTTATCCTAACTTTCCATCTTAAAAACAATTTAAACCACCATACTTCCATGTTTAATGAGGTTTATGCCAAGTTTAACATGCTTCAGAAGATAAATTCTCGAAAATTCTCACGAGTAAGTTTCCGTAAGTTTCCGCGGGTGAGAATGTTCTCGAGAACATCCCATCACTAATCATCATCATTTCAACCAAAAGACGTCCACTGTTAGACAAAGGCCTCCCCAAGGATTTCCACAACGACCGGTGCCACTTAATGATATTTCATTTTTGTTTTATGCTTCTTACAAGCTGTTAATAGGCTGCGCCCGATTTTTAAGTATGTATTTTGAAATCCACTTCATATTATGTAGTTACATCGCATCGTGAGAACCTACCCAACTTCGTATATATTTACATATCTATGTTTATTTTTGTAAAAATCCAGTGTACTGGGTTCATCTAATTTACAAACAAAGGTGTGATTGTATTAAATTGATTTTAATTAAACAACTGATTGAAATCTCAATGAAGATTGCGGCTACGTTTGCCCTATTCCTACGAAGAATTTACTTACGTATGTTAGGTTTGTTAGTATTGAAATAATAAGTTCCTTCCTACCGTATAAGCACAAGAAGTGCCTACTACATATACCTAGTATAGTTTGAGTTTGAATCTACCTCTGCCCACCCCTTCGGGGAATAAGGCGTGGTAGTGTATTAAATGTTGAAGATAGAAGTTAGATTAATATAAGGCCGTGACTTTCATCTGAGACGATGACCCAGCCGGAACATTATCTTAACGATCTATAAATGCCATTGACCGCGTGACCGCGACATCTTTCGATAAAGTGGAACACATCTCCTTGTGCGAAAGTGTTTCTTTTCTAAACCGACTGTATTTTAACTAGAGAGATAGTTCCGCCTTTCATACGTATACTAAGGCCGTGGTCTCCTATTAAATGCCATCGGCCGCTTACAGCGTCACGCGTACGCCGCGTCACAATGCTTACTATAGAAATGTACTGTTATGGTCTCCTTCACACGCCGACGTCATTATAGTAAAATTGTGACGCGGCGTACGCGTGACGCTGTAAGCGGCCGATGGCATTTAATAGGAAACCATGGCCTTACCCATTAAATTGAGAGACTTCACCAGGGCCCAAAGAACTCTTCACCGTCTGCTAATTTCCATTGTTAATTAAAAACCAAATGTGCATTAATATTATCTATGTGAATTCATTCATCATAATTCTTAGCGGCCGACATGTCGGCCAGTCCTTTGATCGACACCATGTAGACCAACGGTCGGCAACTGGCGGACCGCGGTCCGTTTGCGGACCGCGAAAAGTCGAACCTCGGACCGCCAAATATTGTAATGTATTGTATACCAAGAAGACACACTTCGAATTTGCTGTTCTTCTCGAGAACCAAAGACCGTCGGTGCAGTTTCTCACATTAATTTTAGGTCTTGTGTTTTATAATTCAGAATTATATTTGAAACCATACAATAAATAGGTAACACTTAATTATTATCAGTTGTTTTTTTCTGGACCTCGTTAAAATTTTCCCGCAGTATCCGGACCGCACCTAAAACTACTTGCCGACCCCTGATGTAGACCATCAAGAATTTACGATGAAGAAATCACGAAGAATCAGTGGATATCCATTGAAACATAGCAGATTTGGGATCCTGTTCGATTTCGAAATGGAACCTATGCATGCATTGCTATTGCATGCATTATCGATAAACAGTTCTTACCAATGAGGCAGTTCCAACTTTGTATCGTAACCTAGATTGTCTAAACAGTAGAAGAATTAATGACGTGCATGCAAACACTTAACGATTTAACTCAGAAACTATTGTTGGAGTTATGTGTTTCCTGTGTTTGAGTTTCATCGTCGATTATAGCTCATGAAAGCGCCTGACGTTTTAAATATCCTGACGCAAATGAAGTTAATTGCTGCTACGTTTAAACGATGCGCCTGCAGACAGTAGTTCAGATAGACACGAGTCTACACCGACGTAAATGGCTCTTTGTTTAACAATTACGAAGAGCACAATACGTTTAAATACCCGTTAATTATACTTATTCAAAGAGTAATCATGTCAGGGATATTTTGTTCTAGGTATTGTACGTGCAATATACCTACAAAAGATAAATAAATGTATCTACAAAAGGATGCTTAGGTACATCCTTTGGACAATAATTACCTGATAAAAACACTATAGCTTCTTCTCTTTGTCTGGGTTTTGAGAAATATAGCATTAAAGATAGGTACATGCACCAATATATGTCTCCCCAGTAAACATTTTGATTCGACCAGATTGAATCTGCCTGTATATAGAATATGAAGCCAGTCGCAAAATGTAGTTTGACGACTTTGCCCGATTAAATACCTAAGTACTATTCATAGACTATACTAATGCGCAAATTAAAAGTTACTTTTCTTTTGATATCTGAACTAGGGCCATTTTACGAATTAAAAGAGAAAAGAAAATAATAAAAATTTACTTATAAATTACAAATAAATAAGTTACAAACAATGGCATGAAAATAAATTAACTATACAGAGATCGTGAGCTACGTTGGGATGACTTCAGGGGTTGGCTGCGTCTCGATTTTATCAGGCGTCGTCTGCGATTTCACTTCATCGTTGTCTTTGTGTGTTTCCTCTACCTTTTCGCTTTCTGGAAATTTGCAGATTAAGGTGACGGGGTCACGGACTCTGTCAGGTCCACACTGCTCTGTCGCGCCAAGCAGCTTGAACTCGTCCTGTTCCGGCTCGTCGGAGTCCATTCGGCGGCGGCCGGCGATCACCACCTCAGCCGCGCGCCCGTCCGCAGACCTCTCCGACCCGATCTCGACGCGGTACGGCGTGTTCGGCTCGACGAACGCCTCCATAATTTGCACATCCGCACGATCCTGCAATCCTGGTTCCTTAATCGCTGGCCTGTGGTGCCTCGTGAACATGTCCAACAGGCTGTTCATTTTCTTCGGTATCGCAAGCACGATCATGATGTTCTGGACGTCGGCCTGGACGTTGAACTCGCCATCTTGCCGCTGGTCGTAAGTAGCGGGCGCGGCGGCAGCGGCCGCTACCAAACAAACAAGAACTAGGAGCATGGTGCGTGCGCGCGGTGGTTCTCCAGTGCGCTGACTGCGCCCCGCATGCGCCCGCGTCGCTTTTACCGCCGACACGCGAACCAGTCTCGCGCTCGAATCGAGCACATTGTAACGGTGAACACGACATCAATACTTAAAGTCTCGTAAGGAGCTTTAGAGTTAATCACCAATTTGTCGTATAATAAACAGCTGTAGTACCTACCTATTCGCTACTTGGAGAGATAAGTAACCTACTACCTAGTTTGATTTGACCTACAATTATTACTTATTAGTGCATTTAACTAAGCTCGTGAAGTGATACACTTATGTATATCCCCATTCTCCCATAAATATGTGCAACTCAAATCTCAGGTTGTGGAATGAGGTATCGCATACAGAATCGTATTTTTTTATTAAAGCGACTAAACCCCTGAAACTCGCTTAAAAGCTTTAATGCGGTCAATCACAACCATGGACCAGTTACTAAGGGGACTGGCCCTAAGCAAGTCGGCCGAGTGGTCGGCCTAGTACTAACATCAACATAAAACGAAGCGAGTAGTTCAACTATTTACCGGTAAATAGTAAAATGAAAATGAAAAAACAATGACCACGTTTTGTTTCATACAAATATCTAATAAGGGCACCTCTTTCTTTAGTCTTTACTCTGTGATCACGACATTCTAGTTTGCACGCGTTGAAATCTTAATTTGGGGTGACTTTGTCGTATCGTGTTATATTGTTTGATTACCTATTCTCGTCGCGTGTGGCAGTAAATATCTTGCTTGTAAACGTCTATTGTCCGTTGGGGCAGTGTTTGTCGTATGTCGATCATAAATAGAGAAAGAAAATTCACAGATCAACACGAGTTAAAGGAAGTGATGCCATTGGTACTGTAAACAAGGCAGAAGGAAAGGTTTTGAAGAGGCGCGAACTATGGGATGGCTTTCCACAAAGAAAAACAACGACATGCTTTGCTGGAAAAAAATATTAAGGTTCCGAGTAAAACAAATTAAATTCCACGCGGACGTAAACGCAGGTATATAAGTAGTATAATCTTTTTCAAAAATGTATACGTACCTACCTACGAAGTCACTGGCACAGCTAGTCCCACTATAATATTATAAATGTGAAAGTTTAGATGGATGGATGGTTGGATGGATGTTTGTTACTCAATCACGCCAGAACGGCTGAACGGTTCTGGATGAAATTTGGCACAGAGATAGATTATAGTCTGGAATAGCACATATGCTATTTTTTTTTTAATTATGCGCGGACGAAGTCGTGTGCACAGCTAATTCAAAATAAAGGGATATTCCGATGACGTGCCGTCTGGTATGATGGGCTCGAGCCGTTTCCTCTCGCGTGACAGTGACCGCGGGTCATCGATACGATAACCGAGATTCGTACGCACACACACACATACAAACAAGTAGATATCCGTAGTGGTCCACAGACATGTGGATAGTGGACATGTTAAAACTACGCAGCATCGAGTGCATATAATTAAATTATTCTGGTTGCAGTTACTTGGGTCGTCAATTCATCCGTTATTTTCCTCAATGCTGAGGGCCTACTCTGTTTCACACGAAAATTGTTTGACGTCTTCGTCTTCGTCGAATCTAAACGTCAAACAATTTTCGTTCGTAAGAAATGCCGGAATCAATGAGAACGTAGTAGGAAATACGCGAATTTCGTTCGAAATTTCGTTTTCGTTTGAAACAGAGTAGGCCCTAATTTGACGACAGCGTGGGGCAGTGGTTTGAGCGTAGGCCGCTTAGCTACCTACATCGGGTGGTTGCGGGTTCGATTCCCGCCAGAGGCAAATTTCGGAATCGGCCTTTTTGTAATTTGCCCTGCTCTGGGTGTCACTGGGATCGCTCCCAGTCTGTTGTACGCTAGCCATAGTACAAGCGTTGCTTAGTTTGGGACCATACACTTGGTGTGTATGTCTGGCGAAGTAATAAAATACTTCATAGTACTAAAATCATTAATGATTGGTACCTAACTATTTTATAGTACTGTTGTAGATACAGTAGGTTAATTACTTTAACTAAATCATTATGAATAATAAGTTGCTCCACTTGCCATTGTGATAAACAATGGGGACCTACTTCGGTCACTTTCGCCAGACGGCTATTGAGAGGTGTCTATATCTAAACTTAAATACTTACCACTCACTTTCATATTAACCAATTAAGTTATGCTGTGATATTCAAAATCCTTAATTACCAAAGTTCGAAACACAGGTCAGAAAGTGCTCTATATTTGAGTTTCCTCAATTTTTGAGCAGGTAAACACCACCTGAAGTGTGCTAGGTTCATAGATTTAAGTTTGGTTGAGTCAATGGCTAGGTTTTTATTATACCTATACCATTCTGAAAATATACGGTAGGAAATTTTCTAAAACTAGACTCGATTAGATAAAATCGTCAAACTAAGCTAAACATGGGAAACTGTGTACTTAAGCATATTTTTGCAAAATAAATCGAAATAACGAACCTATGGATTGGTACTTGGTACCTAAAGTTAGATTACGTCCAAATGATTGACCAATATATCATGCATCAACTGCATAATATGGGAAACCGTTATAAATTCCTTCGAGAAACCCCATGATTCGAAGAATTTGACAGCCTTGTATGAAGTTGAGGGGTCTAGTTTATACCTACCTATATGGTAAATTTATACGACTAGGTAGGTAGGTATAGTAGGCGACAGGTTCGGATGACATTCGGGTTATGAGCTTTGTGCAGAATAAAATCCGACTCTAAATTAGCAGGACCCGCAACGCAGCAAAATAAATTAATTTCATAATTTTGTGGGCGATTTTAATTGTTTATCGGGTCCTGCTAATTTTGATGCAGATTTAATTCTGGAAAAAGCTCATGCCCCTAATGTCATCCGAACCTGTCGCGGACTATACATACCTATACAAGAAAACGATAGTTTAGTGATTTTTCAATAAGAATTAATATTTTATTTTCAACAAAACAATGTACAAACTTACAATTTAAGTCGAACTTATAGCGCTAAGTAAATGCAAACATGGCTACACATTCAATTAAATAATTAAGTTAATACTACGGAGAGCGACGCTGCCACGATGAGTTGTATGATGTTTACAAATAACGATTGATGCAGGTCACATTTCCTTTTCTTCAGTGATGGCGGGTCTTCCTGAGGAGCGGCATCAGGAACGTGGCGAGGCGGTTTTTCAGTCTGAAAACAAACAAAATCGTTAGAGTATAAGTTGTTAAAGTTGAATATACCTACGAGACAATTGGATTTTCAGTGTTGTATGCATTGCTTGTATGATATTAAATTCTACCTACCTACTGGTAACATAAGATGTTATAGAACACTGATAAGTGTGATCAATTTATCCTAGGTACTGTAATATATGTGAGTTCGAAGATTGTTAATTTAGACGAGAAATTATAAAAATGAGACGAAATAAAAACAAAACATTCCAAGATGCTTTTAACTAAAAGTTAACGTAAATAAACTTCATACTTACTACTCATCAACGACCTCTAAAGGTTCTATGATCGAAGTTAATCATGAATAAGTTTCAATGACGAAAAATAACAACATTATTTTATACCTTTGAGCTTTCTCCTGTTTCCTGCTTGACGCGTCTTTTTTCTGACTCTTCAAATCCGAGCTTAAGCTGACGTCGCTGAGCGGACCTTCGGGCTTCTCCGCAGGCTTCTCCTCTTCAGGCTTGGCGTCCACAGGCTTCGCGTCGTCAGGCTTGGTCTCCTCAGGCTTAGCCCCCTCAGGCTTGATCCCCTCAGGCTTGTTTTCAACCGGAAAGGACACTGACAATTCGTTAGAAGGAGTACTCTGGGGCGGTTTAGAGGGATAATCCTGATTGTATTCTTCCAAAGCCAAGTCTAGGAGGTCGTCCATATCACCCAACGCCGACAATAGAGTCTCGGCAGGCGCCACCGCGATGACCACACCATCAATATTCAGTCTATAGTTTTCAGAGCCGTTCTGCCGCTGGTCGTAGTGAACGTGGGGCCGGTCGCAGTCGGGGGTCGGCGCGGAGGCCGCCAGCGCGACCAACGCGGCCACCACCGCCACCTCGCACACCACCCGTCTGTAGTTGACCATCGCGGAAGGTGTACTGAACTTGGTCTGCGGCTGGGGCCCGCTATGTACCCATTCTCGGCTGCATCTTTTATTTATTCGCCGAGATAGCGGTACAGCAGCGACTAACCGCACCACCGGTCGCCGTTGCTAAACTGGTCTTAACACAACAGAATTGCGCAATAAATACAGCTATGTTGAATGTCATCCGTTAAAATCATGGTGTTTATATGTGATAATAATAAAATCATAGAAATTATATTATTAAAGATATTGGTGGAACGTATTTACCGTACCTATTTAGTATACCTACCTACTTATTCATACTTTACCATTTGATTTCAATGCCTAGGTATATCATAAATATTGTTAAAACTTGGAAGGTCCCAGCTCGACCCAGTACCCCGATAACCTCTACTATCGATAACTTGAAACAATCGTTACAAGTTATTTTTGTGAATTGTTTATTTATAGATGAATTTGGCAAATACGTGCTCGTATGATGTTATTTATTATCTCTGCCCTGACCCTCACATTTACGTCCATTAATAACGAAAACGGTCCATGCCTATTTACCTACTTACGCGGCTTAAGTTCATAAAAGTAAGTCCAAAAATAACAGTTTCTAATAAGTAGGTAAGTAGTATTTTTTCTCGTTTTTCTTTTTATTATAAACAGTGTAGTGTCACCTCACAAATATTGAGCGAAGCGCAGCGGCACGCATATGCGCACAACCGTGCATATGTGCGCATTTCCCTTCCACGATGTATAGGTAAGTTCCAAGAAAATATGAATTTTGACTACGGTGAAGAAACTTCAATTTCCTTCACCGCATTGCGCATTGCGCTGCTGCGTTCCACTGCATCCGTTCGAGTGAATCGTAGTTGACGTACCAACAACAGGTACCGATGTCGCCTTTGCCTAGGCTCGTAGGTAATCAGTATCAAATTATGTAGGGCCTGGTCTACTTATCACATAGTGGCTATGTTTGTGAATTATAGTTACGATCGTACTACCCACAGAAAATCATCGCATGATTGCCGACAAATCCGAATACCGGAAGGTACCTACTAAGAATTAAATACCAAAACCTGTTCCAGGTAATAAACAGCATATAAATAAACATACATTACCTGTCTATTGCACAAATTAATTGGGCATCGTTATATGTCGAGTGGCCGGTGCGGTGACACAGTTCGCTCAGGCTACGGTCACAACAACCTGTTGACGCGATGCGCTTACGGGCAGCTTTCAACTAACTGTATCGACCGCCTACTTGTAGGTATCGCCGATAAAACGGTAAAACGACAACATTTTATTTTATTCACCCTATACTGAAAATACCACGATGTTACATGAACCCAGAGTGCTTTACTTCATACTTATTAAGTAAGGGAAATCATAGTTTTTTCAGATTTATTTCATCAATATTTCATTACGGACGGACGGGCCCGTTGGCGTGGTGGGCGTGATGGCGCCTTTCACGCTGCAGGTCGTAGGTTCGATTCCTACCCGGGACATGCATTTGTGTGCATGAACATGTCTGTATGTCCCGAGTCTGGGTGTAGGTATATGTATATTAAGTATGTATTTACAAATAAAAAAAAGTAGTAGTTAGGTAGGTATATGGAGTAATAGGGGAGACTGAGGACACTTGATCCCCATTTTGGTTTTTCGCTCATATTTCATAAAATAATAGTGTTTAACGGGATATTTTTTTATGATTAGCTAGAAGATATATCCATCTATCTTTTTGCATCATCAAATCGTGAAATATGTATGTGTTTCCTCATTATTTTTGCGTTTTCCCAGAAGTCTACGAAAGGATCAAGTGTCCCTTGTTCTGGGACACTTGATCCGGGTAGACATGATCATAGGGGATTCTTTTGTAACATCTTGTCAATTCGGATAAGTAAATATACAATCAAAAACGAGGGATCAAGTGTCCCATGCCATAGGACACTTGATCCCTCTGTATACATTTCTGAGGTTTTATTCCTGGGATCAAGTCTACCCATGCTTGCCATGATCAAGTGTACCTTTCAGCGAGATTTAAAAAAACTATTTTTTTTAATTAAAATAAAGAAAAATATTCAAGAGAAAACCTCTTAACACACACTTCAACTAATCAGTTTTCATAAGTTTTCTTTGTAATCCGTAATTTATTTATTTTAATATCTGAAAATAACGATTAAAATACTCGCAATAAAAGATGTTGGCCCGCCGCAAACGAAAACACGCCACTGCTCTGAAGTTGTCGATTATTTAGTTTCAAAATGACATTGGGTCACCGACAATGATAGTTAAGATTATGGATGCATGTAGTGATATTAAAAATAGCTTTTAGTTTTTGATTTATGGCCTGGTAACCAAGTCTCCCAAGGGATCAAGTGTCCTCAGTCTCCCCTATCAGTTATCTGGTTTCCATAGTAGGTACAAGCTCTGCTTAGTTTGGGATCAGGTAGCCGTGTGTAAAAAATGACCCATTATTATTATTATTATTAAATCCCTTAGAATAAGTACCCAATCACAATCATTATGGCAAAGATTGCAAGTCACCCTGTAGAGTCGTGCACTCAACTTTTTTCACTGTTAACATTGAAAGTTTATTTATTTACGAAACTTATACCTTTTTTTTCCAGTTATCCTACGGAGGTAATAAACTAGCAGCGGATGCAACGTAGGTAGGTACTAACTTTGTAATTTGTAAGCAATTACTCATTTACATTACATATTACCTAGTACTGATATTCAAGTGCACTTTGCTGAAGATAGTAGGTAGATTAATTCTAGACCGCCCGGGTCCGGTTTTCCCCCGGTTCATGTAGATAGTGTTAGTTGGATTCGGAGTAGGTATAGGTACTTAACAGTAACAGTAGGCCCGTCTGGCACTTTGCCTGGTAATATGGCAACAGGGTTCCCCACAAACAATATAAAGATAGCTTTATAGTCATAAAAAAAAGCAGTGGTAGCCGATTGGTTAAGCACGCGTCTTACGGGCTTAAGGTCATGGGTTCAAACCCTGGCTCACACCTCTGGATTTTTCGAAATCTATGTGTGAATCATAACTTTAATATGATTATCACTTGCTTACGGTGAAGGAAAACATCGTGAGGAAACCTGCATGTCTTAAGACATGTGAAATCCACCAACCCGCACTGACACACCTGAATCCCCCTCGCATTGAGGGGAGGCCCGTGCCTAGCAGTGGGACGTTAAAAGGGCTAAATTAATAATTATTATTATTATTATGGTCATGGTAGGGCATTTGAGCCAAACATAGGCAACAAGTAAGGACAACTTTCACACTGAGATACTAGGATAACATGAAAGGATATAACTCAATACCACGGTAACACCCGCTTCACATGGCCGAACCTCGAGGGACTGGAGTTTGCGAGGAAATAAGAACTATATGAGGCAATTGTTAGTAAAGGTTATGTTTTTTATAGGACTGCGGGCGGTGGCAAAAAAAGCGTACGGCCCGCCTGATGGTGACTAGTCCGTCCTCAGCGTTGCCTAATGGCATACATGTAAGGCATCATCGAGGCTTGTGCGGTTAAGCAGTTACCGTAGCCTATAGATGCTTGCAATACCAACGGCATTCCTCGCACATTGCCGACCTGAAGGGGAGTGGAATGGAGGGAGGGGAAGGGGGGGTTTGGGCTTTCGGATTTCTCACTCATCGTACGAAACGCAGCTGTAATAGCTGCTTTACGCCGATCTTCTGTGAGAAGGTGGTACTAACCCGGTCGAGCCAGCCCTTATATGAGCTGCAGTCAATTGGCTACAGCTTGGCTCTACCACCTTAAAAAAGTTAAAGTTCCATTTATTTATTTATAGTGAATCAGTAAAATCTCGTTTAGTGTGATGATCAGTTCTCATCTTTTTTGTTTGTCTACCGATGTATGGGACAGAACTGCTTTCTATACTGTGGTCTGATTAGCTTTTCGCAAACAAGTTTCGCGTGCTTTCTAAAACATCCAGTATACCTGTTCGTGTTCTTTTATATCTATTTCTATGTTTTCAGATATATCTAAAGTAAGTATAAATTTGCAGAACAATGAAACAGAAATAAATAGAAGGACTAAACAGCAGAGGTAGATACTATTTTTGACGGCTTGACGAGAGTGCGCTAGTGACCTACCTTTGTCATGAATCTTCGGAAGAGGCCTATTTTTTTAATTTTCTTAGAAGTTAGTAGCCCTCCTTGTTTAGAAGTGTATTCAGTAAATATCGCTATAGACTCGCCCCATATTACATTTGGACTAACATCGGCGCAATGCGCGTGTAAAAAAGAATTTTTGAAATCGGTTCATAAATGCCGGAGAAATCGGTGAACATACATTAAAAAAAATATATATACATACAGCCGAACATAGAACCTCCTCCTTTTTTGAAGTCGGTTAAAAAATAACTTACTTCGGAATCACCTGAACACAGTTTTTGGGAACTGGTTGGCTATGTAGGTGAAGAGCATGATAACTGACGATTTTTATCGGCGATTGCATATCTATGCAAATGTCCCGGACTCCAGTCCTCGCGCTCGGGCCTTCGAACGGTACTGCGAGACTGGCTGCGAACTGTTCACCTAGATAGAGATGCGTTAGCACGGTGGCAAGGAGCTTAGGTAAGATATAAACTTGTAGGTACCTAAAAACCGCCTCAGTGTTGACAGCCAAAATGTACCTGGGTCATCGTTATAACAGTTCCTAATGACAATAACTTAGGGGCCATCCATAAATTACGTCACACGAATTTCATGATTTTTAGACCCCTCCCCCCTTGTCACAGCTGGTCACATTTGCGAGACTCCCCCCTCCCTGTGTGACGTCACTAATATTTACAATTTTCAGAATTTTTCTTTAAAAATTCAAATTTCGGTTTTAATACTTAATATTAGATTTTTAAATGTGACGTCACAAAACTTAGGACCCCTCCCACCCCCTTGTCACATTTTGTCGACACCCTCCCCCCCTTTACGTGTGACGTAATATATGGATGGCCCCTTAAGATGACAATACTAGCACTACTCTACTATCGTAATATTAAAATCCCCGAATTGGTAGCTGAAAATTATATAAGTGGTAGTACTAAGACGATTTAAAACACACTAGTAAAGGTGAAAAAGTAAGTTTATTTCAATAAAACAGATTACCCAAAATATTCAAATTTTGATAACAATAATAATGAACATTTGCACATACACGGTTGTTGTTCTGATTATTATTATAGAGGAAGACTTTTTTGTACATAAAATACGCGTTAACTCAAAGCAAATTAGGTAACATTGAAATCCTAATAAAAAATAGTTAAGCCTTCTGGAACAAATAGAAATGTATTTATTCAAACTTTTAAAAACTATGTCACTTATAATATCGCATATTTAATATCATTGTTGGAAGTTTATTGGAAAATTCAAAACATTTATAACTAAAAACATACTGCTCCAATCGCAAGGCACTTGGGAAGACACTACGATACAAATTGATAAATGTAATTACGTTAAACTTAACATTATTCTTACCAACTATATGCTAAATCTAGAAAATATCGATAAATGAGTACTAATAATAATAATAATATTAGCCCTTTTAACGTCCCACTGCTGGGCACGGGCCTCCCCTCAATGCGAGGGGGATTCAGGCCATAATCCACCAGTGCAGGTTGGTGGATTTCACATGTCCATGTCATGCAGGTTTCCTCACAATGTTTTCCTTCACAAGTGATAATCATATTAAAGTTATGATTCACATATAGATTTCGAAAAATCCAGACCCAGGGTTTGAACCCAGGACCTTAATCCCGCAAGACGCGTGCTTAACCAATCGGCTATCACTAACAGAACAAATTAAAAATAATAATACACCATCAGCCTGTACTTCCCGAAGGCTATCGTACACGCTGATGCGAGAGCCATCATTTGTTTTTGAGCAGACCAAATTCCTGAAATCCATGTGAGTTGCCAACGTCAATATGTGAATACCTATTTTAGATCGCCTCGGTTAGCCTTCATTAGCTCCCGCCGCCCTTCTTTGGCGGCGGCGACATCTTTTGTCTCGCGTCAATTAATAAGACACCGCTTATCCGTAGAGCTATGTCCCTCTCAGTCGGAAGGCCTGTATAAGACATTTTCTTGGTACATCTTTTTCATGGTGCCAACCAGTCCTATCCAGTCGATGCAACACCTGCTGGAGTGTCCCTTGTGCCCGAACAACTGCACGAGGAAGGACTTGAACGCGGCCACACCCAACGCTATCAATGTGGCCAAATACCTTGTAAATAAGGTCTAACAATAAAACTGTTGACACGAAATGAAGAAGGTGCCATTTTAATATTTATCAAGGACCCATAATTGTACTAGAGATTTATTAAAGTGGCTCCCTACCAACCGTAAGGTTATAAGGAGGCACCTGGCAACCCCTTAGGGGCCATCCATAAATTGCGTCACACGAATTTCATGACTTTTAGACCCCCCCCTTGTCACAGCTGGTCACATTTGCGAGACTCCCCCCCTCCCTGTGTGACGTCACGTTTTTTTACATTTTTCAGAACTTTTCAAAAATTTTCGTTAAAAATTCAAATTTCGGTTTTAATACTTAGATATATTCGATTTTTAAATGACACAAAACTTAGGACCCGTCACACAATGTCACATTTCGTCGACCCTCTCCCCCCTTTACGTGTGACGTAATTTATGGATGGCCCCTTACGAGGCGTTAGGGACCATCTACGGTAGGTCCTGCCGCCAGAGCTTACGCTCTAGTACTCATCGTGTGAGTTGCACCGTGATCGCTCACGCTCACGATCCGTGATTTAATATTGATCAACACCCCATACCTATTTCGAAAAGAGATTTATTTCAGTGGCCCCCTTACCAACCGTAAGGTCACAAAAGAAGGCACACTATACCTGGCAACCCCTTACGAGGCGTCAGGGACCATCTACGGTAGGTCCTGCCGCCAGAGCATCCACTCTAGTTCTCAACGTGTGAGTTGCACCGTGATCGCTCACTACCATTTATCCAGAATGGTACCGGAGCCGTGAGTCGCTCACCACGCGCACTCCATGGAATGCTAACAGTTCAATCCCCGCTGGGGACGCCAGAGAAGCCGACTACCATTTCTCCTGAATGGTACCGGAGCTGTACGGCGCGCTCACATCCCAGCACGCAGCACCAACGTAAACGCAGCGCAAACCAACGTATAGCGCATACGCAAACACCTTACGCACCTACCCAAGTCCTGCAGCTGGGTGGGTGGGTGTATGGGTGGGTGGTTAATATTGATCAGCGAAGTGTGTGGCGACAAGCCGCAGCATGTGGTCATAGAAGCCGTCTCCGTACGTGTGTCGGTAGAGGGCGGTGTGCAGGTAGCGCTGCACGGCGTGTGCGCAGGCGGCGCTGGGCAGCGCGCCCGCGCAGACGTCGCGTGACGCCGCGCACAGCGTCACCGCGCCCCGCCATATACGGGAACTTACTGGATTCCAAAATATACTCGCTCTAGTAGCTTGTCAGTCGAAGCTTGTTAAACATAAGAAAAAACAAATAAAATATGTAAGAGGGTTAAAGAATTAACTGATTGGGTGCGTCTAAATGTGGCGAGCAGCACGCCCGAGCAATCGCTTTTGACGTCTGACCACGTCGACTTAATGTCATAAAATAATTTCTCGGGCGCATCGCTCGCCTCATTTGAATTTGATGTATGCAAGCAATTTTATAATGTTATATTCGGCATTAAAAATCTCGAAATTACCCTTGGTAAAACTGTCATTACGTGATTAAAATAAACTTAGCGGCAAGGAATGTTGGACAAGCTTAAAATTTACGATAAAAACTTTATTATGTAGTTTCCATGGGAATTTTCATAACAAAATGAGAAAATCAAGCTTTTAAAAAAATTTTAAGGTGGTCATTTTCGGTTAATTAGGTATTAGCGGCTTTTACTTGAACTTTTAGTAGAAATACCGATTTTGAAAACTTTAATGGGCAATGAAGATTGAAAAAAAAAAATTAAAATTAAGGTTTTTTTTATGGTTATGTGATTTAGTACGCATAAAGCGATGGTTTAGGGCCCTGTTAAAGTCCGATTTATGCGGGTAAGTAAACATTCGGTAATTCAAATCATCCGGTTATTCTGAGGTCAACAAACGTAACAAAAAGATAGGGAAACACTGATTGTATCATCATCCACCAACATTTGTTATTTAATATGACCTGAAACAGTATGAAGAGACTAGTCGCTACATTAAAATGCCTAGAAAGGATGATTTAAATTGCATGTTATCACAGCAAGACCGCTTTACAGAGCTCAAAATTTTGCTAAATTGTTTCCTTACAGCAATTAATGTGAGCTAGCGGCTCCAATTCAGTAGACACATCAATGGTTGTACATGAGCGATTAGATGAGTGATAGAGGCAATAAATTAACACAATCTTAGGTCGTCATTGTGCCCAGGTTACCTCAGACATCACCAACTATTCGATCTTAGATTTTTACAAAAACACGCCTACAGATTAGTCCTTGAATGGGGTAAACCGTTATTCTCCGATGAGTGTAGCATCATTTAACGGAGTCGAGATAGACTTCTAAATGTGTTCAGTACAGCAATAGATCCATTCGGTTCCATAACCGTAACGCAAACCGTCAGTGATTGTTGTGGTCCGTTATGGGGTGTTGAGGAGTAACTTAAGAGACCCCTATGGTGTTCACTAGTGTCGTTTAATGTCATTATGTGACTCCATACATTTACAAAATCTTTAAAAAACACAATGCACCCTGCACAGGCTTCATTGCATACGATACATGCTTTCTAATTCATGTTAACGCAGAAGTAAACGCATAAAATGTGATAATACATTTCTAAATGATGTCGGAGTAAAATAAACTGCACATTATGCGGGCAATCCTCACTTGAATCTCAAAGAACATGTCTATGACATGTTCAAAAGACTTGTCAGAAGTATTCATAGACCTCCAATAAGACTCTAAGGGTGCGTTTCGATTGAAGCGGAGCGGGGCGGAGCGGGGCCGAGCGGACCGTGAATTGGCCAATCACAGTGCTCGAAATCTCCACTCCGCATCAGTGGAAACAGTGTAAGCGGGGCGGAGCGGAGATGAGTGGACATTCGAATAAAACAAATGAACACGCGGCCCCGAGCCGGACAGAGCGGAGTCGAGCAGGCTGTGGTGCCGAGTGGTGGGCACGAAGCGGAGCGGAGCGGAGTTGAGCGGGGCGGGGCGGGGCTGGGCGGAGCGGAGTGGAGCTGGGCTGGGCGGAGCGGAGATGAGTGGACTTTCGAATAAAACAAATGACCACGCGGCCTCGAGCCGGACAGAGCGGAGTCGAGCAGGTTGTGGTGCCGAGTGGTAGGCACGAAGCGGAGCGGAGCTGGGCGGAGCGGA
The DNA here is from genome assembly GCA_947859195.1 of Drymonia ruficornis. Lineage (NCBI taxonomy): Eukaryota > Metazoa > Arthropoda > Insecta > Lepidoptera > Notodontidae > Drymonia > Drymonia ruficornis. The sequence continues at coordinate 11,555,468 of OX401908.1, forward strand.
GCTGAGCTGAGCGGAGCTGAGCGCAACTGAGTGGAGCTGAGCGGAGCTGAGCGGAACTGAGCGGAGCTGAGCGGAGCTGAGCGGAGCTGAGCGGAGCTGAGCGGAGCTGAGCATGCTGTGGTGCCGAGTGGTGGGCACGAAGCGGAGCGGAGCTGAGCTGAGCGGAGCTTAGCTGAGCTGAGCGGAGCTGAGCAGGCTGTGGTGCCGAGTGGTGGGCACGAAGCAGAGCGGAGCGGAGCGGAGAGGAGCGGAGCTGAGCGGAGCTGAGCAGACTTTCGAATACAATATATGAACACGCTGCCCCGCTCCGCTTCGCCGCGTTCCGCCCCGCTCCGCTTCAATGGAAACATTTGCCACTTCTCACTGCTATTCTCCGCTCCACTCCGCCCAGCACCGCTCCGCTCCACCCCGCTCAACCCCGCTCCGCCCCGCTCCACTTCAATGAAAACATTTGCCACTTTTCACTGCTCTTCTCCGCTCCACTCCGCCCAGCTCCGCCCCGCTCCGCCCCGCTCCGCCCCGCTCCGCTCCGCCCCGCACCGCTTCAATGGAAACAGTTGCCAATTTTCACTGCTCTTCTCCGCCCCGCTCCGCCCCGCTCCGCTTCAATGGAAACGCAGCCTAAGAGCTAGGACATTCAGCGGTAGCGCTTTGGCGTGGCTTTCCTCAAACGAAGCCCAGTAACATTATTAAAACCATATGCCACATCAATAGTGATAGTGCTTAGAGCAATAAAAGGTTGCACCCGACACTAGACAAGACATTTTTTAAGTACTCGTCATCAGAAAATTTAAGCTACATCGCTTTAAAGTTAATCTATTTCGTTAAAATCGCATTCTTTTCAGTTATGCTCTTTTTCCAACTAGGTACCTAATTTTTTTTTCCATAATTTATAATTAATTTCACTGAAAAGACTGATTCGTACGTAGTCTCATCAAAATAAATTTATTTGTTCTTCAACAATTGATCCAACATCGAATTTTGATCTTGTCCCACTTTCTGTGCCGGTAAGTGTAGTTTAGTATTTTTTCAAATGTCTGACGGGGCATAGGTACCGTCTCAAATAGATTTTGGCTGTTAACAGCAGGGGTCGAGAGGTTAATAAATAAATAAATATCGCCAGACAAACACACCAACTGTACAGTCCTTAACTAAGCAACGCTTGTACTATGGGTACCGTACAATAGCCTGGGCGATCCCAGTTACACCCAGACCAGGATAAATTACGAAAAGGTCGTTTCTGAAATTTGTCTCCGGCGGGAATCGAACCCGCAACCACCCGATGCAGTGAACCGAGCGGCCAACGCTCGAACCACTGCGCCAAGCGGTCGTCGCAATGGTTATAGGTTACTCACAAAAGCGTTGCATATCAACATCGCAGTACTGAAGCAGGTGTTGTATGGAGGAGGCGCCGTCTATGAGCGGCACGTTGTTACCGGTCACCAGCACGGAGTTGGGTAACATCGCTGCTGATGTCACTGCTTCCACCTCTGATTTTAACGTCTGGAACACAATGAGAATCAATACTAGGTCAACAAATCATCTCATAACGAACACTATAGTTAAAACTAAGCTTTCTTATAAATATAATTTTGAAATCATCGAAATCGGTCCATCTGTTGCGATTTCATAACACATTTTATATAATGTGCGGCATGTGCGTGTAACGTCACACGAGACCGTCGGATTGAAGGCGCGCTGTACCCGCGCTGGCCCGCGCCGCCATTCATTACAAAGCGCGCATGGTCTAAATGACGTCAAAACAACCGCGCGCGAACTTCGCTAGTAATTTGGCCACAGCTTCGTAAATTTTTGTCGTAGACCAAAAATTTTTGCACTGTATGTTATGGATTTCTTAGCTCTATAAATCTGCGTTCTCAACTAATTCGTTACGGGTCTCCATTTCAGCAGTAAACACCAATCCCGAAAAGAAAGTTATGATGGACTTACACTGGCATTACAAATCACTTTTGTTCCTAGAAATGCTTTGTAAAACCATTGTAAACTGGCTAAAAATGTCTATAAAGGTGGCAAGAATCTACGTTCTAGCCAGATTTTTGCCGAAATGACGCTCTCGCTTGCACATAGAGCCGTATGGAAAAAATCATACATAGTCTGCTAAAAAGATAACTGATCCGTTTGGCTTCGTAGTCAGGTAATAAGTCATGTCGTGCTAAGTTCCTTTACACTCTTCCTTGGGGTAGGCAGAGGCTGTACTGCACTGCACCGACATTTCGCTAATTTTGATCTCAATGTCATACGACCCTTCCTAGACAAGAAGGAAAAGTCCTTTGTCTAGACCACTATCACTTTTACAAATAGAAGGAGCCAAGTTCCTATTGATATATGCACTCATCGAAATTCGATTCAATTACCCCTGTGCATCTAAACCACATTGTAGCTAGAATATTCTTTTGTCTTTTGAATAATAATATGGTTCTATCTTTATGCCCTAGCGCGTAATTATTTTATAACCCTGCCACAATAAACATCAAATACATACCTTGTTGTCGGAACTAGTAGCAGAATTCTTATTGTCATCCCTTATAACGTGCAGCTTGTATGATGTAGGTATATGCTGTAAAAAAAAGAACAAAGAGAAAGTCATTGAGAACCAGACTTGGATTTTTTTAATCAATCCAAGTCACCATAACTGATAGGGGCAATTGCCTATCCAAAGCACCCACACACTGGCTGCATGCACAAAGAAAGAAACCATTATAAAAAAATATATGTGCAGAAGTGTTGTAAAGCTATGGTTTCCTCCGATACCGGTGCCGTCACATAGCGGCCGTAATATAGCGGTGAATGACGTCACTAGAACGTTGGCTATGTAAACTAAATTGAGTGGTTTCCTAGAGAGCGGTGTTTGACACCGTTGTTTACATAGCCATTGTTTTAGTGACGTCATTCACCGCTATATGACGGCACCGCTATCGGAGGAAACCAGAGCTTAAGGGCGCCTTCATGTCTATGGTGACATTTCCAACATAAAGGCTAGCACACGAGTCAAGACAAGACTTTTGTCACGCGTTATGTCGCATCGTGTCGCTCCCTCTTACTTAATGCATAGGAGAGAATGAGACAAAATCGATTTATCTCGTTTTGTCTTGTCACAGTCGGCTCCGGCTGAGCCACCATTGCAGGGGGGTTAAGAACTGTCGCGTATCTCATCGCGATTACCATAATAGCGCCATCTATTATCAATGTTTGTGACGAATATAAACACTGAACACGACTTGGCAAGTGACATTTGGGTGCGCGGGAACAGTTTGGAATTCGACGGTTAAGTTTGAATTCGAGGGCGGTACAAGTAAGACTTGGAACGGTTGGCCTGGGAGATGGTGCGCTGGTTGTGATAAGAGTGTTACGTGTAATATTGAGGTAAGGACTACTGAGCTGTACCGGGGTAAGTCCTTTAAGATTTATGGCATGTGCGTGCATAGAAGTGGGTACGCTGAAACACCATCATGGCGGTTATGTAATTAGTATTACGGGCTTGTTGGTGGACTAGAAGACGCTGCCTCTCCGTATCGGTACGGAGAGGGGCCCTAAGTACCCAGCAAACCGCTTCTGTGAGGAGACGCGGTACCAGAGTGGCAGAGAGCACCCGAACCTGGTGGCAGGGGAGAGCTATAAGGGGTGATGTGGAGGCTCAATGAGGGACCCTTGGGGTCCAGCGGGGGTGCTAAGCCAGAGGGGTACCAAAACAGGCCCATAACCTGTACCGTGAGATTGATTACTGCTCCCATAGAGGTAATTAGAAGTAATGAGCAATAACTTTAAATATGAGGGTATATACCTAGATATCCATGATGGTGGATTGGTGACGCCTTATTGTTTAGTTATGAATTATGATATTGTTTGTAAGAACCCTATTAGCGCCGCAACATTGGTGGAGGTGCTCGGTCTAATCAAACAATTATCATGTGGTATGGAACACCAAAAGTATTAAATGTTTAAGGAGAACCTACCTACTTATTTAAAAGGATAATAATATACGTAAATTGTAATAAAAAATGATATAATTTTAAGTGGGTAGGTGTGTTTTTTTTTTTTTCTCTCCTTAGACACTCATTTTCTTTTTTCTGTGGGAAGTCTGTCACCTCGGGATCCCTTCGGTAACAGAGTAGACGAAGATAGTCTGGCCCCGATTCGTTCGGGGAGACTTATAAAGAGAGCTGCCTGCCCTGAGGTGTTCAGGGAGGCTGGCAAAAGAGAGCTGCCTGCCCTGAGGTGTTCAGGGAGGCTGGCAAAAGAGAGCTGCCTGCCCTGAGGTGTTCAGGGAGGCTGGCAAAAGAGAGCTGCCTGCCCTGAGGTGTTCAGGGAGGCTGGCTAAAGTTGACATGGGAGCATTGGCATGTCTAGAGTTGATATGGTAACATTGACATATCTAGAGTTGATATGGTAACATTGACATATCTAGAATTGACATGGTAACATTGGCATGTCTAGAGTTGATATGGTAACATTGACATATCTAGAATTGACATGGTAACATTGGCATGTCTAGAGTTGATATGGTAACATTGACATATCTAGAATTGACATGGTAACATTGGCATGTCTAGAGTTGATATGGTAACATTGACATATCTAGAATTGACATGGTAACATTGGCATGTCTAGAGTTGATATGGTAACATTGACATATCTAGAGTTGATATGGTAACATTGACATATCTAGAATTGACATGGTAACATTGGCATGTCTAGAGTTGATATGGTAACATTGACATATCTAGAGTTGACATGGTAGCATTGGCATGTCTAGAGTTGATATGGTAACATTGACATATCTAGAGTTGACATGGTAACATTGACATGTCTAGAAGTGGCATGGTAACATTGGCATGCCTACAGATACATATTTTACGTAAGCTTAAAGGGATAAGATGGGGTGATATACTTCTTCACGGACAAACTGTGTTTTCAGGTAATATTGTTTTTTATTTTTTTTTGTAGTAAGATAAATAAATAATAATATTATCTGTGTTGTGGTTTTATTGGACTCCTAATTTTTACATCGTGTATTATTATGTGCTATATGTGTGATTTTTTTTGCGTTCTGATGTTAAGTACTTAATATTTCCATTTTATATCGTGTATTATTATTGTGTGTGACGTGCGGAACGGAACGCATCTGCGTTCCGAAATTTAGTACCTATACATTTTATTCAATAATTTCTTACTAGATTTCCGAACAAGCCGTAGTTGTTTTCTTTGTCTAAGGTGTTTTATATCTCTTTTATTTCCGCTAGTTGTCTCTTTCTAGTGTATAGAATATTGGCGTAATGTTGGATATATTATTCGTCGTGTCTGTGTCAGGATGCGTATATTATGGACAGTTAGGGTCCGAGATTATGAATAATATATAAGTGGGTAATATATACTAGATTAAGTTGATTCTGATAATTATGTATGCTAGTTTTAGTGTGAATAATAGTTAAATAAGTATTAGTTTGTCTCCTTTCCATTTGGTTATATATGGTTTTTAAAATTACGAGTTATGCTTAAGTCTAAATAATTCTCTGTACACGATATGGACGCTTCACATTAGCAGTTGGTACAACATCCGGAAAAAAATATTGAAGTGACTTTTCTTGTTGTTTTCCAATTGATGGCGGTTAACTGGTGTTGTGATTACGAATTACGAAACGGTGATAAAAAGAACTGTTATAGTGATAAATATTCTGTAGTGTGTATTGTGTACTGTATCGGGTTAATATTTCTTAACGGGCAAAAGTGACACGATATTCGAAATAAAATGGAAGAGGCATTCACAATACGCATATCGTTGATGAGAAAACGGCTTCAAGAAGCTATAAGTCAGGCAAGAACTATATATGAACGATCACATACGAGTGGCGTAACAGTAGACGAGCTAAATCAGAGTAAAGCCCAATTAAAAACTTTTACAAACAATATACAGGAAGAAGTACACTTGTACATTCAAAAAAGTAATGATATCTCTCAAGATGCAGTAAAACAAAGTACTGACCTCCAGATAGAGGGGGAAGATTTAATAATTATGTTAGACACCATATTACTAAGTTCGGCGACACAGGCACAAGATACACGTACTAAATTACCTAAACTTTCCCTCCCCACATTTAAAGGGGATATTTTAAAATGGCACGACTTTTGGGACCAGTTCCAAGCAAGCATTGATACTAAAGCTATGCCCGAAGTTGAGAAACTTTCGTATCTCATCTCATCTCTGGAAGGAGTTGCCTTAGAGGCTGTAGAGGGCCTGAGCACAACCACCCAGAATTACACAATTGCAGTGGATACTCTGAAAAGGCGCTTTGGCCAAGAAAAAATATTAATAGATTCACACTACGAGGAATTGCAAAAAATTGAATGTAGGGGGTCATCAGTTGAAGACTACCGTAAAACATTGGATAGCGTTGAAAAGCATTTAAGGATTTTAAAATCTTTAGGAGAAGACGTTGACAATAACCAATTAAGATTTACAATAATAAACAAATTTCCAGAAAAAATCATATATGAATTGAACCTAAATTTGAAAGAAGATGACTCAGTGACAGCTATAAGGAATCAGTTAGAAGTGATAGTATCAGCTATGGAATTATCTCATAGAAGGACCGCTAAATTTGGAGAATCATCTAATAGTACTAAAGAAATATCTACAACAGATGCCTTATTTGTTAATACAAGGAAAAGAACATTTTCTACAAAATCAAAGGTACCATATACTAATGATAGAAAAGGCAATAAGGGCAATAAACGTAAACTTCCCACTGAGTTTGGGCAATCAAAACCAGATACTAAACGGTTAAAAGTTATTTGCCAATTTTGCAGCGGGAAACATTATAATGATTTGTGTAAGACCTACCCAACCATAAAAACAAGAAAAGAACAAATAGGGTCTAATTGCTTCTTATGTTTTAAAACGGGTCACATTAGAAGGAAGTGTACATGGAAAGGAAAGTGCTACCATTGCAAGGGCAGACATAACACAGCGCTTTGTCCCAAGAAGTTCGCAGATAAGAGTAAGGAATTGTATGAATATAATATCATACATACTAATAGTCAATGTCATATACTTAATCAGCATTCATTTTTACAGACTGCAACGGGAATGATAAAAAGTCTAACAGTAATGAAGAAATGTAGGCTTCTACTAGATAGTGGTAGCCAACGTAGTTATATAAGTCAACAGTTAGCCAATGATTTAAAATTAAAATTAGAAAAAGAAGATCAGTTAATAATATTTACCTTTGGCTCAGATGAACCCATAAGAACATTGAGTCCTTCTGCTAAAGTGGAAATAATGACTAAGCGAGGGGTCATAAAGGAAATTCAAGTAAATGTTGTACCACACATTACAGACAGAATACCTGTGCCAAAGATGGATTCAAAATTAAAAATTGATTTATTGGCAGATGATGGTTCCGAGGGGGAAGGAATTAATGTCCTCATCGGAAATGATTACTATTTTTAATTTTTTAAATCAGAGAAGATTCAGCTGCAAGATAATTTATATTTAATTAATACAGAATTTGGATGGATCCTCAGCGGAAGAGGCAACCATAATAAAAATGCAGACACACTGTCAGTAATGACATACTGTCAGTACCATGGACCTGAATGTAATTATTATACAGAACCAGATTTGCCTTTGAGAAACACAGATTTGACATTCTTATGGTCATTAGAGAGCATCGGTATCACTGATTCTCCCAAGACAACTCGGGAAGATGAAGCAATAATACACTTCAATGAAACTGTTCAGTATAATAACCAAAGGTACATGATTAAGTGGCCGTGGATTCAATACCCACCAGAGTTACCTACAAATTTCGGATTAGTGTATGGTAGACTAAAGGGATTGTTGAACAGAATGGACCAAGCTACAGTAACCGAATATGAAGATATCTTAAAAGAACAATTAGAGTCAGGTATTATAGAAATAATAGAACCAGGAAATGAAGTTACAAATCAAAGAGTACCACCAATTCATTACTTGCCGCATCACGTAATAAAGCAGGATGGAAAGAGAGGACGAATAGTATATGATGCATCAGGAAAACTAAAAGAACAAAAAAGTTTGAATGAATGTTTATATCGGGGGCCATCTTTAATTGAAGATTTACTTGCTATTCTACTACATTTTCGGACATATGAAGTGGCTATTACAGCTGATGTTGAAAAGGCATTTCTTCAAATAGGCTTACAAGAGGAAGATCGGGATGTAACCAGATTCTTATGGTTAAGAGAAGCAAGTAAACCAGTCTCTATAGAAAATATAGTGCACTTGAGATTCTGCAGGGTACCATTTGGCGTAATTTCAAGCCCGTTTTTACTAAACGCTGTAATCCGTTATCACTTATCACAGAAAGACAGGCAACTTATACCAAGAATTGCTAATAAATGCTATGTAGATAATTTTGTGACTAGCGTCGATTCTGTCAATAAAGCTCTAAAGTTGTATAAGGAAGTACGCAATGGGTTTAATGAAATGTCAATGAATATGAGAGACTGGATATCTAATAATAATGCATTTTTGACGCATGTTCCAGAAAAGCAGAGGGCTGACAGCTCTAAAGAGAAAGGAATTCTAGGTCTTTTATGGAACTTGGAACAAGATACTTTGCGATTTAAAATACGGAACACATTGGAACCTGTCATAGAAAAAACTACAAAAAGGGATGTTCTACGAGCATTAGCAAAACTGTATGACCCTTGTGGGTTTGCATCACCAATAACACTAAGAGCAAAGATATTTTTTCAAGATCTTTGCAGCCAGAAAATGAAATGGGATGATGTAATTCCAGATAAATTACAAAGTATCTGGAGAGAGATTCAAGAAAGTTTTAAAGCAGCCGAATTAGTGGAGATTCCAAGGTACATCGGAGCCAAGAATGGACTTAGGTATGAGTTACATTGTTTTACTGATGCTGCAAAGAATTCTTATGCTGCAGTAACATACCTTCGAGTTACAAACGAAAATCTGCAACATGTTAAAACGTCATTCCTCATGTCAAAATCGAAAGTGACACCAATAAAAGATAAGGACCAACTAAAAATTCCAAGGTTGGAACTTTTAGCCTTTTTAATTGGAAGCAGATTAATCAGCTATGTAAGAAATTGTTTAGATCTCTCAATTTCAAGACTAGTTATATGGACAGACAGTTACATAGTACTTGCATGGATGAAGACTGATAAATTATTGCCTCCATTTGTATCCAGAAGGGTAAATCAAATAAAACAAAACAAAGAATTAGAGATGCGTTATGTTAATACATATTTGAATCCTGCAGATATTGGCACAAGACCGGAGATTTGGCAGAGAAAACAAGACCTATGGTTTAATGGACCAAACTTTCTTTCAAAGTCAGAAGGAAGTTGGCCATCCAGAAAACAGATTAAGGAAGACAAGATTTTTTGTTCGGTCGAGGAGGATCAGTATGACATAGATAATCCAGATATCATAGAAGAGTATGATCTGAAAGATCTTGTATTAGAAATGGAAAAAGAGTGGAGGGGAAACTTAACAGAAATTAAGGAATTACAAAGTAACCATTTTCCGGAGGAAGTGTCGGGCAGGGAGACACATCTAACAAGGAATTTAAAGGTATACTTGGATGTTGACGGTATATTGAGATGCCGGGGACGTTGGTCAAATACTAATTGGCCATACGATACAAAACATCCAGTGCTCATCCCTAGAAATTGTGAGTTCACAAGTAAATTAATACAAGATGTACACGAGAAGAACTACCATGTTGGAGTTTCGCACACTTTGAGTTTGATAAGAGAGAAATTCTGGATACCACAAGGAAGAGCTCAAGTACAAAGAATTTTAAAGAATTGTTCTCAGTGTGTGAAGTACGGTGGGGGCCCTTATAAATTACCAGCTACCCCTGCGTTACCACCTGAGCGTGTAAATTTTAGTGCTCCATTCACATATACAGGGATGGATTACTTTGGACCACTTTTTATTAAGGGAGAGACAGGAAATGAGAAAAGATGGGTATGTCTATTTACTTGCCTGGCGGTAAGAGCCATTCATATGGAAATTGTGAAGAATCTAACGGCTGAGGAATGTTTGCTCGCTTTGCGTCGATTTATTGCAGTGAGAGGTCTTCCAAAAGCTATCTATTCAGATAATGCAACCTTATTTAAACTAACTTCAGAAGTCCTTTCGGACCAGATCAGGTGGAAATTTATCCCACAATTGGCCCCGTGGCACGGGGGATTCTATGAGAGGATGATCGGTCTAGTGAAGCATTGTATGAAGAGGACCTTGGGAAAACACACCCTTGGAGAATCGCAAGTCTTTACTGTGATCAAAGAAATTGAATTTGTTATTAACACTCGCCCGTTAACTCATGTTGGTTCTGAACCTGAACATGTACTAAGGCCAGTGGACTTCCTGACGTTGGGGAGATGTTTGCCTTTAGGCCCTCCAGATAATAGTGCAATTCAAGAAGAAACGGTAACTAAGCAAACACTCATAGAAAGCTGGAGAAGAGGACAAAGAATAATGTCTGAATTCAAGAGAATGTTTATTTCACAATACTTATTTAACTTGAGAGAACGATACAACTGCAGCCCTAAACAGCCTAGAGTTACAGCATTGAGAGTGCCCTGTGTTGGGGACTTAGTCCAAATAAAGAGCGACCAAAAGAATAGAAACAAGTGGAAAGTTGGGAAGATTGCTTCGTTGGTTAATGGAGCTGATGGTGCATGCCGTGTAGCTAAAGTAAAAGTAGGTGATACAGAGTTCACACGTTCAGTTGGACATCTTTATCCTTTAGAGGTTGACGAAGAGCAACAGGTAGAAACAGAGCCTACAGTTATCCCTTTGCCATTAACGGTAAAATCTCCAAGGGAAGACAATGCGTCACAACAAATAGAAAATGCGCCTATTGACTGCATGGAAACAGAACATGATCCAGATGAAGTAGCCCCGCCAACTGAATCCGAAGTACTTGAATTAAGTCAACCACAAGTGCAGTTAATTCCGGTGAGCAATGGTTTGATTGAAGAAGATTGTATAAAAGATGTAACACAAGCCGTGGAAGAGGATGCGCAGCCGAGACTCAAAAGAAGGGCTGCTCTGAGAGCCAAAGATTTTTTTTTTTTTTTTTTTTTTTTGAATTGACAATACGTTGTTGGCCAGAGTGGCCTCTACAACTTCACCCGGACTTTGGTGAGTGCAAAGTGCGCTCCAACCAGAAGGGTAGGGGACAGCACGCTCAAGGGCGCCACATAGGGCTCGGCCTCGGCTTGGCTGCTGTCTCTAGAGAGAGAGCCAAAGAGAAAATGGCGGAATGGACCCGCAACCTTCTGTCATTACTGTAAATTTCGTTGTGGCCGGGAGTGTCGCGTATCTCATCGCGATTACCATAATAGCGCCATCTATTATCAATGTTTGTGACGAATATAAACACTGAACACGACTTGGCAAGTGACATTTGGGTGCGCGGGAACAGTTTGGAATTCGACGGTTAAGTTTGAATTCGAGGGCGGTACAAGTAAGACTTGGAACGGTTGGCCTGGGAGATGGTGCGCTGGTTGTGATAAGAGTGTTACGTGTAATATTGAGGTAAGGACTACTGAGCTGTACCGGGGTAAGTCCTTTAAGATTTATGGCATGTGCGTGCATAGAAGTGGGTACGCTGAAACACCATCATGGCGGTTATGTAATTAGTATTACGGGCTTGTTGGTGGACTAGAAGACGCTGCCTCTCCGTATCGGTACGGAGAGGGGCCCTAAGTACCCAGCAAACCGCTTCTGTGAGGAGACGCGGTACCAGAGTGGCAGAGAGCACCCGAACCTGGTGGCAGGGGAGAGCTATAAGGGGTGATGTGGAGGCTCAATGAGGGACCCTTGGGGTCCAGCGGGGGTGCTAAGCCAGAGGGGTACCAAAACAGGCCCATAACCTGTACCGTGAGATTGATTACTGCTCCCATAGAGGTAATTAGAAGTAATGAGCAATAACTTTAAATATGAGGGTATATACCTAGATATCCATGATGGTGGATTGGTGACGCCTTATTGTTTAGTTATGAATTATGATATTGTTTGTAAGAACCCTATTAGCGCCGCAACAAGAACGCTACATAGCAATTAAGCAAAAGCAATCCATTTTTATGATTTTCTAGGAGAATCCTAAGCAATTCTGCAAAATTTCTGTAAAATGATCACGAATGACGTAAAATGTGTGACTACTCGTATTTTCAAAAATATAGTGGAATTGCTTTTGCAGAATTATATGGCGTTCTTATATAATATGTTGCGAATATGTGTCGTTCTTAGTCCCCCTGGTGTAGCATATTATAATACCATTGGTTGTACCGTCTTACATTAGTGTCAGCGAGCATCAGTATCCTGTGCACATGCGGCTGGTCGGTGGTGTCGGGCGACAGTCGGTTCACGCAGTCGGGGTACATCTCGGCCATCACTACACTGTTGTCGCCGCCCAGACGAGTCCTACTGTGCTCCGAGACTGCCAGTTCGTCCAGCCGGTCGTATATTAGTGTTGCTACTTTCGGCTTCATTCCTGGAAATTATCACTTATTGTAACACAATGTTCCTGATCATAGACAGGACAATTTTTACTGCATTACTGTGCGTGTATGTTCAGGTTGCCAGCAATAAATTAATGGAGTTTGTTCCACTTTCAATCTATGTGTGCATCAATTCCTTGGGAAGGTTCTCTATTGACCATTGTAGTATATATCACCACGTGTGTTAACATTTCCAACTTAAGCTGAGCTCTGTCAATTACGGGTGGCAATTAAATGAGAGCCTAGCTTATGATGGACATGTTACCATGGACATGCAGATAACAATACTTAGAGCTAAAATAGTAATTATTATTATGTTGAAGTAAAAGCCTGTTACTAATTATAATACTTAATTAGGAGTGTTACACAAAGTAAAATATAACACTAAAATTAAGACGTTCACATACATAAACTCACCACTCAATTTGAAACTGAGAGCATGAAAAAAATATTTAGTGATCAATGTTTAACCCACTGATAGGTAAGTAGAAATTACAAGCATAAAATATGTGTTGGACATTAAAAGGGTCAGTTTAAAACTTTTTGATAAAAACGGGCCCGTTAGCGTGGTTGGCGCGGAGGCGACTTTCACGCTGCAGGTCGTAGGTTCGATTCCTACCCGGGACATGCATTTGTGTGCATGAACATGTCTGTATGTCCGGAGTCTGGGTGTATATGTATATTAAGTATGTATTTACAAATAAAAAAGTAGTATATGTAGTAATATCAGTTATCTGGTTTCCTTAGTACAAGCTCTGCTTAGTTTGGGATCAGGTAGCCGTGTGTAAAACAATGTCCCAGGATATTATTATTATATTATTATTATTATTATGTATCTCTCTTTCATCCACTCGGGCTAAACCCGGATCTTTGGAAGGCTTGCGTGGGGACATGGGTCCAACACGTAGAGGCCCCTAGAGATAAGTTTGATGTTATGTGAGGCACCTGTTGGGGTCAACCGCTGCAGGCGATGAGACACTTACAGCAGCTTGACCCCAACAGATGCAGGAACTATTGCAAAATGTGGAAAGAGAAAATGGGTCTATTGCATGAAGTTTGGATGGACTGGAGATTGGGCTATAGGAAGGGTTCGGACACCTGCCATAATCAGTGTAAGACTAATTATCGTTGGCAGGTGGTGACTTGCCGCTCACTAGGTGGGCCCCTAAAATTGCCATCGTAAAGACGGCTAGGGGCAACACTGGTGTGGGCGGCTCAGGGGTGTAGAGAGGTGTGCTGCGCTTTCTCCGAAGTTACTCGCGGCGTTATGCCCTTTAACACTTCCACCCCTGGAGCATATAGCTCTAACGACCCCTCTCTGGACAGCCAACTAAGGCAAGCCAGAGCTGAGAGTCCTGCGGGCCCCGTCGGTTTCCACTCGGCCGGCGAAGACACGCCGAGGTGGGGGCCCTGACCGACTCTCTGGGGTACTCGGGTCCGTGGTGTCGCTACTCACCAACAGCTCGCCACAAGCTGCCCTGCGGGCTTTATTATTATTATTATTATAATTAAACATCATTAGACCACAAAGTTGTACATAAAATGCAGACAAGCTATTACCAAAATGCTCAGCAGCCACTTCAATGTCGGCATCCTCACACCACGCCAGGATGATCTGGAGAGCTTGCTGTAAAGAGCACTGCAGCCTGAAAAAGAAGGAGCCAGCCCGGACCGGCTGCCTTTTGCCACAACTCTCACATATCCATTGCACTCTGAAAATGAACATGAGGTTTAATAATGTGCATAAAATTCAGGTTCACTTTCTACTTTGAAGCAGTTTGAAGTTCTAGCTTTTCTACTGTCTATGTTTCTTTCTACTACAATAATTATGTTATTCATACTTTTATTATCATATGTTACGAGACACTCATTTAATATTTTTTTCTGAGATGGAGCAAGAATGTTCAAAATTACTGATAAAAATACCACATACCTATTGCTCCTCATCATGATATGACTACAAACATTACCGTTTCTCTCTGCATTTAAATTATTGCTATAGTCTGACCGCCACCGCAGTATTAGGTACGCGAGCGGCGAGACGGGGGGGGCGAATCCACTCCCCACCTTCCCGCGCACACCTAGTTGCGCATTCCCCACCTCTCCACGCATTCCCCGCGCATACCTAGTTGCCCACTCTTTACCTCCCCGCGCATACCTAAGGCGCGGCACAGCGGTAGCGGTCAGACTATAGAAAAGTGTTTTTCAAAATTCAACATTTCCTTATGGGTCACTCCCCACCTCCCCGCGCACACCTAGTTGCGCATTCCCCACCTCCCCACACATTCCCCGCGCATACCTAAGGCGCGGCACAGCGGTAGCGGTCAGACTATAGAAAAGTGTTTTTCAAAATTCAACATTTCCTTATGGGTTTGCACATGCAGGATTTGCATGCAATAGATAAATAAATAAATTGATGCTCACTTATCTATAACTCTTGCACTTTTACACAACATTTTACAGTCAGGTTTGCTAATGGGGCAGGTGACATCACCAGGCAGCAGTCCAAACCTCTGCAGCCTCTCCACCAATTGGCCTTCCAGTCTCTGATCACCACCATTTGTCATTAAGTCTTTGTACAGTTTGTAGTTTCTGAAAATTAAAGTAATTATTGTTTTGAATACATGAATTCAAAGTGGGCTTTCGGCTCTCTCACTCATTGTACGAAAGGCAGCTGTAATAGCTGCTTTAGGCCGATCTTCTGTGAGAGGGTGGTACTACCCCGGTCGAGCCAGCCCGTTTATGAGCTGCAGTCAATTGGCCACAGCTTGGCTCTACCACCTTAGAAACCTGCTATAGGTATACCGCAAGTGCAGTGCCACGCCTTGGGTATGCGCGGGGAGGTGGGAGGGTGGGACGGCGATAGCGATGAGCCCCCCCGTCTCGCCGCTCGCGTACCTAAGGCGCGGTACGGCTCCTGCGGTATACCTATAACAAAAGTATAGGCGTAATAGCATAGACGCTTACCCAGGACTTGTGTTGAATGGTAAACTCAGCTCAACATCGGTCTTTGAGCTGCTCTCGTAGGTAGTAGAATCCGCTTCCATTTTTATGTTCCAAAACTGATCCAGGATCTGTGAACCTGGAAGCTCTTGCTTGCTTCGTGTAGATATCTATCGATGGACATAAACCTCACATTTTAGGTAATTATACAAGTAGTTACTTGAATACTGACTGAATTAATAAAAATATTAGTTTTACAACAAAAACACAACCTAAAATAAACATAAATATTATTTTTTTGCGAATCAATGATCAATCAATCAATCCTCCCTACCTTACCGTGCGTTTCCACTGTACTAAAACATGTTGACCAACATATTGCTGTCTTTATTAAATGACAGTAACAAAACAGAGACAACAGTATGTTATGTCAACATGTTTTAGTGCAGTGGAAACGCACGGTTATGTCAACATGTTTTAGTGCAGTGGAAACGCACGGTTAGACTTTCTCTATGCTTCCTACCGACCGACCAAAGAGAATGAATGAATGAGAACAGGGTTGCAAAAGTGTACAATAAAAAATCAGTAGACTTGCCAGCTAAAAATCTGAAGAAAACGGGAGATTTTAAATAAACTCTATTTTAACAGTATAAGACACCTCAGTACAAAAAAATCCCACGATTAATTTAAAAATTTTCACTTTCCATAAATCAACTTGTTTTCTCTTTCACACATGCAATAAAGTAATTCCCGTGCGAATAATATATTGCCCTTTCACATGTCAAATTATTGGCGCGCCTCAATGTCATTTTCAAAATTTCATTACCAAAAATATTTCTTTTAGTCCTCTGTGTTCTTGGTTAGTGATGATAATATTATAAAAATGCTTTGTCGTCAGGGTGACCACGCGGCCCAACGTGTAGGTGTTTCAGTGCAATCTGCCTTAGCATACCGCGAAATTGAATGGCTGTATTGGACGACGTGTGTATTGGATAGATGGTTGTGGTGGTATATGAATATTATTTTACATACGTTACATACATACAAAGGCAAAAATTCGGGAGATAGGATTGCTGACCGGAGACAATGACCAAAATCAGTATATCTCCCGATAAATCGGGAACTTTTGCAACCCTGTGAATGAATGAGTTTTCTGGTAATGACGGACTAACTGAATGTCAATGTCCATCAAAGTGACACATCACGTCACTTCACTCTGTCTGTGTGATGCTTAGATTATCTGTGATGTGCATGATGTCAAATGATTTGAAGTTTTTGAAGTTGTCAAACAAATTATCGATTTCGTGAGGCAACATTCATTTTGCACGTTGTTTAATTTCAGTTTTTACTAAAAAATCTATTTGTTCGCCAGCAGATTCATCAACAACTAAGAATAACTTTATTTTTTATGTGAGTACTCTTTCACAATCAATTCTCTTTATGTTAGAAATAAGTTTTTTTTTGAGATCGCAAAGTGCATCCATCCATGTTTCAGATGCTCATTTCAGATAAATATTGGTGTTCATGTTCAAGTTTAAAATATCGTACATAAGTGATACAATTCACCGTGTAATATAAATAACGAAACATATAATTTTAAGCGTTTAATGTTATTTTTATATATCTACACTGCCACACTCTACCATAGCAAGCGACAATTAAACCGTACCTATTAAAAATTACCACGCACCATGAAAAATCAATAATTTTAACTTGAACAGTTAATTTTTTTATTTTGTACTTGATGTACCCGCAAGTTCATAATTCATACAGTGGAATTGACTATAGTACCGTGGGAATAAAATAAACAACAAAATAAAATAACAATAACAATAACAAAAAGTATCATACTCATATTTTCCCAGGGATATAAATATAATTATCTATCACTTAAGTTTAAATTCCCTTCAAAAAATCATATTTGTTTACAATAAGGCCTATATTAATAAAATCTCAAACGATGTATTCGTGCAGTTTGCGGTGGAGACGCTTGGCCCACGGAGTCATAGCACCAAAGCGCTATTTAACAAAACCACCCCCAGACTGGTTACCGCCACAGGTGACAAGAGGGCTGGCTCTTTCCTTGCTCAAAAAATTAGCTTGTCAATACAGTGAGGAAATGCAACCAGTATTCTTGCCACCATCCCACGCGGACGGGATTTGTTTGATTAGGGGTAGGTATGTAATGAATACGTGTATTTAAACAATTTACTTCAAAGATTGTTGTTTCCTATAATTTGAAGTTAACAATTTAATTGCTAATTGCTATCATTCACTTTAATACCAATTGTTTCACTTGGTTGCTAAATTATTGACTAACAAACAAATTGTTCCCTACGCTTTTTGTATATTGACAGGTTTATAGGATCAAATTAAAATGGGTGAATATGGAACAAGTTAAAATGTAAGCCAGAAAATTGACATTTAACTGACTTTAACTTAATATTTTAATTATAAAAAACTTTTACACATGGATACTTCAGAATATAACAAAATGTTTAAATGAAGTGTATGTAACAGTTTTGTAAAATCTGATATCCATATAAGCGCTTTTATTATCGCGTTATGTACCTATTTACTAATCTAATTAGGAAGTTATAAAAACAATGAAAACACTTAACTTGCGAGCATTTTAAAACAGATACCTTATTTTTTTTAGGGTTCCATACCCAAAGGGTGCCAACGGGACCCTATTACTAAGCCTACGCTGTCCGTCCGTCTGTCCGACCGTCAGTCTGTTTGTCTGTCTGTCAGCGGGCTGTATCTTACGAACCGTAATAGCTAGAGACTTGAAATTTTCACAGAATGTGTATTTCTGTTGCCGCTACAAAAACAAATACTAAAACTAAAATAAAATTCAAAAATAAAGGGGTCCCCATGCCAGAAACTTTATATTTTTGACGTTTTTATTCGACGGTGGTACGAGACCCTTTATGTGCGAGTCCGTCACGCACTTGGCCGGTTTTTTTAAATTCCGTATATGTTTTCCGCGTCGCGTGCGTGATTAAGGGCAATAGTAGTTTGTGCTCATGACGCAACGCGCGTATTTTTGGCGGCTCTAGAACGTATTTCGTCCATAACGGTCGTGCTGAAACGCGAATCGGCGCGCTGACGTTAAAAACTCACTGTTCTAGTTGAGCTAACCGCTTCACTTAATGTATTATTACGGGCTCTAACCATTAAGAACAGCTGCAGAACAAAATACGTGGGTTGAGCCGCGGGCAAGTCAATAACAGCATGAAAATAACAAAATATATCTACAAGACTTCAATTTCCTCCCTGGAAGTCAGATAAAACATACCAAAATAATAATTTCTAGAAATGGTAGTGAAGTTACTTTCATGCAGTATTATTCGTCATGTATTCCTCTAGATACGACGTTATCCCAAATCTCGTGAGCGTATAACGTGTTACCAGAAATAGGCCAGATATACACGGGCTACATGTGAAATGGCGTTTACTGCACTTCCTGGTGCATTTAAGTTTACAATTCCAGGAATATCGTATATTGCTGGCTGAGGCGTTATCGTAAAACCACCCTTTGGGACTTACACAGATAGCATAATGGGGACCTTAGAATGATTTAGTTTTCTTAGCTTTTAGATTGATGGTTTCGGTGCTGGTCTACTGCGGCAAGTCTGGCCTAACTAATATACCTTGATAATACCACATAATGAACCCATTTCGATCATTTCTCGTTTATCGTATAGCAATCCGTTACACCTGGCCAAACAATGGATTTGCTGATTTACTTTCTTAACGGACTAATCTCGATGAAAACGTTTAGCGATGCAAAACGAAAATAGCTTTGCATTGCGGAATTTTCAAATTGCATTTTAAAATGGATTTAAAATATCTAGGTAAAATTTAGTAAGTATTGTTTTCACAATACCCATCCGATCTGTGAGCTAAGCACCATTCATGACTGCCTGGTTACGTGTTTTGTTTACATCATCTACTTACAGTGCTACTGCTAATAAAATTAAATGCTGGCAAAGGTAATTATTTTGTACCTATTGTTTACTTAATAAGTAAAGGCCTGTTTTAGAATCGTCACATAACTATCCACTAAATAAATATGGCGTTTAGACAGGCAATCTATGGAAAACTGCCAAAACGCCATAGTTATTTGGTGGATTAAAGCTATCTGACAATTATGAGACAGGCCTTAAGCACTGTATAACTATTCTGTGCCTTAAGTATCAACGATTATAATCTTGGACAAGTACATGATTTTAAATCATCGTCACTTACGTATTTATTTATCAGCCACAGATCCAAATTCTATAATAACTCTAACTCCATTGAACGTAAAACCAGATTTATCGTTATTGACTTAATAACTCACACAGCAGTTATCGAAAAAGCATTCACATGCTTCCATTACGTGAATGCATTAAAGGTAGGGTATTATAATTTTACATAGTAATTTTAGTCTGTCGTGAGCAAAAATAGTGGATATGATGTCGCCTGTGAGTATGCAATTACACGCAACATTAGATGTGGCTGTGAGAAGCTAGACGTTACGTGACCGACGCTGCAGCCGACGACGTGGCGCAAGTGAAAATAGTACATCTATATACCTATGTACTGCATAATATACATACGAGGATGTGTTTACGGAAAATCGTTCTCAACCTGCATGCTGACGTAAGCTCTTCAGACTCGTTTAACCTTTCGTCATTCGCTACGTTTGCTTACTTTGACGAACCGCAGCGAATTCGAGGTCACCAACCACGGACATCGCCCACTAGACCATGCTAGATTTATGTTTGTCATTTCGAGGTCTAGAGTTCAAAGCCCATGTATAGTAAGCATTCATTACTCTGACAAGTAAAAATGGAGATTTTAGAAGGATATTATTGTAAGCATGTGCTTTATCTAACTGTAGATCGTATCTGTTCTATTGTTCCTAAATTAGGCACGACTTAGGCAGCGTCAGTCGGCGTGGGCGCATTGTAATTGTTTACCAAGTCCTGAAGGCGTCATAACGGCGGACGCACTTTCTACACGAACTCAAATTTAAATCTCTGTATTGATATTATCTGCGCTCTTTCGACATTGGCTTGTAAGAATTTCTGATTTTTAACTTGTTTCTTTTCTTCTCCTAATTGATCAGGCGTCTTACCAGGATTCAGTATCTTCTAATTTGTCTAGGGTTGAATAATATTCTCTCGACTGTTTTTCAATACTATCTCTTCTACCTTATCTCCTATATAAGCCTCATTCTGTATCCATCCAAGGTCCCAGGTTCGATCCCCGGTGGGGCATGCACCAATGGATGAATTTTCATCTATGTGCATAATTTACAGTTCGCTGACGGTGAGGGAAAACATCGTGAGGAAACCTACCTATCCCTCGGGATTAGGTAATAGTCAGTTCCTGTATACACGGCGACACGGTTCACCACCTGTCACGTTGGGTTCTGACTATCTAGTGAAACGTGGGCTTTGAGTTGGTTAATACCTCCCCAATGTGGTGGTGTATGGCCACTCAAGCCTCTGACTACCCCCGAACGGGGATAAAAGTCGTGACGTTACATTTTTTTTTCTGTATCCATTATAGCAGACGTAAAAATAAACTTCCATAAAAACTATTATGAATGACATGGTACATTCTAGCGACCTTGGCGCATGAAGTCAGAAAGCACGCTACCTTACGACGAACAAATTTCTCAAAACAGACATTTCATGTCTTTCAGCCATGAGTATATTTCTTGACAAATTGGATTTATCGTCTGTTCAGAAACGCTTCTTTCGCTTTTCTACGACTACGGCTAACATTTTTGATTAATGTTCCACTTCTGACAAACTATAAACGTTACACATTCATACTATCGCAATTTTTGCCTTATATTCATAGCTATTTGTAACGTAATCTCTACATATATACTTTTTATCCTGCTCCTTTTCCTGTTTGCAAGCGGTTGTTGCCAGTCTATTGCGCCTTTGTTAACCTTAATTTATGGGGTATTGTTAGAACCCATACAATTTATAGGAACGTCGTCTGAAGTAATGTACGCCTACTTTGCGTTTTCCATTGCAGAAACTGCAAATGGCTTTCTCTTATTTAACACACACCTACACACCAAGCGGATATGGAATACATATTAATGTGAATTTGCCGAGTGAAGGAATTTAACTGTTGGCCCATTTTCAACACCAATGCCCACAGTTTCAGTTTATTTTGACTGACGAACTAAACTGAAAGACCAGTTACAACTGGCGACTCTATATCAAATGAGAAAATATACTGGATGAAATTGAAATCATGGGCATCCTTTTAAACTATGACTCTACACATGATTCAGAATAATTTAGGAAAAGAAATAAAAAAATCTAGTGATAAAAAAATATTGCTCGAGTAAGCAAAGCAGTTAACTGTTATACCTTACCCGGGCCATACATTTTTATCAATAAGGTAATTTATTAGGTACCTAAATAATATTCCCAAAACATTGTGAATCATGTGTAGAATGACGAATGATGAATTTAAAAGGATGCCCATGATTTCAATTTCACCCTGTATATGTTATTATAAGACGATGATAAAGTAGGTGTCGGCTGTATGCATCGTGCGAATAATTGCGGCAGCCTTGATAGAATGCGATTCGTTTCTGAATATAGAAGCACAAAATCGTATAAATCACGCACATGTAAATAATTTTATGCGTTGGCATAAATCTGATTAAAACGCCCGTCCGATGAACGGGCAGCATCGCGATATTTCATGCGTTTCATATCTGTGTAGATGCATCATCCTGTGTTCGGGATATTCTTAATTGAAATCACTATAGTGGTTGTTGTTCCATAGAGTTACAGCTATACAGGTGTACGATTAAAGAACCTTATTCCTCTATCCAAATGGATCAAACCATCTCAAATTCCAAACTATTGAGCTGACAACGTTTTGTGACAGACAGGACAAACATGGAACAAACATCTGCTGCTAAAGATTCCCAAAACTCTGATATTTGTCCTTACGGCTTTCCTATACTATATACGAATAGGTCTTGCAATTGATCGAAACCATTCTTCCAATCTGTCGATCGCCTTAAGAGGTTATAAGAGTAATGGTGCATTCGCAGCTCCATTACTCAATTTAGTTTATCCGACTTAAATAATATGGGTGTTGTCATTTTGTTGTGGATAGTTTGGCCTGCGGGCAGGGACAGGCACGCGTGGCACGCCGGGCGCCAGACGAGGGTATAATTAGCAAAGCAGTTCTTTACGACCAAAGAACTTTCTTACTGTTTCTGGAATGTCAACTCTCGCGCAATATCCTTGCGTCACGTATCGGCGAAAGGTGAATTTTTATTTTAAACATTTCCCTTTATCGTTGGGATTATCGTTTTATGTGCCTGTGTAAATAGCGTATGTGTGTATAGTAGTGTTACTCGGCGTGTATTACTAGTTTACTTTTACTTATTCTATTTGCCATAGTTTGCATTGGCAAATTAGCTGGAGGAAGTATCAGAATTCTTCTGATGACCGATCTCTTCCTCTCATATTCATAATGATTTTAGATATGCGATTTTTGTGTGTACCCATCCCTAATTCTAAATGCTTGTAAGCCATAGATCAAAATATCAATTACTTAATATTAATATAGGAACAGTCATATCCTTTATGATGTCACTGTGATATATCATGACGGAAATTGTTTTTATGATCGCCGGTGTGTCTCAGTCGATGGTATTAACAATTTGACATAATAACATTTGTTGTCTCAACTCGTTATCACACAATCACTAACTTGTGAAAAACTTGTTGGCAGTCAGTTCAACTTGGGGTGTTTTCAACAATTCAATTTAGGTAGTTACCTTACGCTATCCATTTGCGTCATGAAGTGATAATTGATAAATCCAAGTTTATTCAGTCCTCAAGGGTAAAACTGATGTGAGTATCACGACAAGTTTTTATATCTAGAAGGAGGTAAACAGATGAAGTACTCGAGTCACTTAATTCACCACCGTACCGCGTCAGAGTAGGACTCAGTTGTTTAGGCAAAAGTGCCGCTGCAGACGGTAGAGACAGATCTGCAGCGTACGTTCCTATTTAGCAAGCAACGGCAAGGAACTAACAACACCAACACAAAATGCCCGACGCGACGTTGACTAACCGCCCTAGAGTCCCAAAGAAAGATAGAAATACCCTCACTTATATTTTAAAATTTTGTTCAAAGAATCTATAGAAAGTATTCCATTGTTTGTAATATGGGAAAAAAGCGTTATGGATAATCACTTTCGCTATCAGCGCCCGATAAGCGCCCATGAGAGAGAGGCGGGCAGACTGAACGAAAGGCGTGTGTAATCCGATTAACCACTTTCCAGTTAACTTGCGTAGGTTCGCGTGAAATTATAAATTTACTACAATCTTACAGATTATCTTGTGATTGGGATGATGCGATATCGACAAACTTTATATTGTCTTCATTGGTCGGTTAGAACGGCTTTTACAAGCATTTTAAAACCTTGTATAGTGCGCCATTTATGCCTATGCTTGTAACTCTGTGTGTGCGGACCAAAGTCCGGAATCTAAACAGGGAAGGACCTAAATCTACACTTACAATTTCTAAAAACTCGAGAGTTAGCGAGAACTCAATTTGTGAGTGAAACTTTTTCAATAACAAAACTTTTTAAAACACGCAGAACCATAAAGTAAACGTCCAAAATTAAATTAATTTATATCCAAAACTTTGGAGAAATTGTGCATGATTAAATTTTCCTGAAATCCAGCCATGCGTCTATTTTGATATTTAAAAGAAGAATGTGTCAGCGGCCTGTTCGAGCAAACACTAAACGTGTTTCCTGAATGGCAGGAAGATGCGCGCGCGCACCATAAGCACCTGTGAGTATATCCGCATTGGTTAATTGCTCTACAATCTGCACCCGCACTGATTGTTCATCAAATTGCACGGACAGTGAAAGCCAAGCCAAATGATACAACGATGACTCGCTGCCTTTGAAAAACACTCCAATTTACGTGGCGAGAATATTTGAATATCTTTAGTGTTATTTGTGAGTGCTCAAATAGATTGCTATGTCAATGTGAAATACATACATATTTATATATTTTCGAATCAATCAATCGATCACAAATACTCGATTAAAATTTCTTGAATATTTACAACAATCAAAAAACAGTTCCTAACTAATAAATCGCACGTACCACATGAATTCCCATGGGTGACCAATAAACATTAACATCGACATTTCCAGTATAGAAACACGATAGGCGTCGTCGTTACAGATAACTGACTCTGCTGTTAAAATATTAATTATTACCTGCTGTAGAGCAAAACCCATTTATTAAAATCTGTATCGCAGAGATGTTATCACTCTGAGTTATAGATACTACGGAACACGTTGCAATACCTTAGGCGTTCTGCACGCTATAAATTAATTCATACACGGAACAAGATACTTTTATGAACTTTCACCTACACAATAGAGACTATGTAACAAGCTCTTAATAGCATCTTATATTGATTTTTTGCAATTCCACGTGTGAATCGGAATGTACCAAGTGAATAAAATCACGTAATTTCTCGGAGTAAACCGCCTATGGGAATGTTTTATTATCATTGATCTTTTTCATTATGTTTTGCGTTAAGAGCTATTAGTTGCATAGGCTGCATGCTCTAGTGGTATTTGCGACATCGTGCCTCGTTTAATAACCTGTATGTGCAGTGTTATTTCGATATAAATACATGTTGTGCGTTATTTTCGTGTCACGGACTCGTGCGTGCAACGCGTTGACCTCTCGATGCGGGCGTACGCAGACTCCGCCGCGGACCCCAAAACTAGGTCACTCACCACCGGCGCCATCAGAAAATGTTACTAAAAAATAATAAATGCCGACAATATTGTAGAAATTGGGAATATTATTCGAAATACTTTGGCAGCAATGTATGTATCAACAAGCCTTAATCGGGATTAGATTCAAAAACAACTTTTGAATAACCTAAGAAAAAGTGATGCATCTTTCACTCACTGTACTATTTATGCCAGTCTTGATCTGTATGTGTATATCTGATTCTTGCTTGCTTTAGCTGTGCCTATAGTACCTATAGGTTCATCAAATGATTACATATTCATTTTATACTTTTATCCACTTTGACATATTCGATTTTCCTTAAATTACGTAAGCTAGTATCTCTGGTGTTACTATAAATGACTGAGTGCAGGTTCTTGTGTTTCGACACGTTGAGTTGAAACTTATATACAAGGGAGAATATTATGCTTGAATCATTCGTGGCTCTGCCAATATCGGGTTGCATCTAATGTGGCGCAAATTCGTCACAAATTCACAATGCGCCCATTTACAGGCGCTAATGCCTCAGCAATTTCCTGTCATGCGCCACGTGTTCCCTGGCGTCGTCGGTTACTCACTATCCTTATTCATTTTATATTTTTGTTTGTTTCTGTTTTATGTCTTCTCCAACGAATCACCAATTTTGTTTACGTGCCACATTTCGCGTACTACTTGTTCACATTATTGTTTAAATAAATTTGATTTCTTGGAATTCATTCTAATTCCACTTGATAAACAGTATAATGTACTTACGTAGTTTAATTAAATGTTTTTTCCAACGACGCGTGTCGATCTCGTATTGTATTTTTTGCGTTCAACTTGTTTCAATAATATTTATGTACCATAAGTGCAATAAGGTTTCTCTCAATCGCCTGGAAATATCTGATTTTAAACACTTTCAAATGTAGTTTCTGTAACAAAAGGAAACTAGAACGATTTTGCGAAAGAACACAAACGGTGCCCGTTGCGACTTGCGAGGCCAGTTCACGCCAATTAACCAAATTGGACATTTCATTAGAAGTTAATTAAAAGGAATCTTATTCCCAACAATGAGTAATTCGAATGCCAAGAATAATAATAACGACAACTGTACAGTTCAATTATTGATTTATTATGAAAGTAAAATAAGCAGCGAACGTTTATCAACGTGGACCGACGTTCAATCTCGATACGGCTCGTCAGACGTCCGGGTAAAATTAGCTTGGGGCTTGCTCCTTTTTTGCCGTTGCATTATAGATTCGCGCCGATAAGTCTTTGGCAGCATGTCCAGACTCATTTGTCTTGTAACCATCTTTATAATAGCAACTGTTTACTTGTTCTTATGATTCAATAGAATCGTATATTTGTCTAGACTTGTATAACTAAGGTAAAAACGTAAAATTCTGCATTGGCACGTCATAGTTGCACTCTAATTCTCTTTTGGTTGCATCGCTAGGCACCAGCCATGCAGTCACGATCACCCTCGCGTCTGCGTTGGACGCGTGCGTTGTGTTTCTTTACTAAACTTCATGTTTATTTTTCCGCTGTGGCTTCATTCTCTAAAGGACTCGATCAGCTCGAATCAATCTCGCTGTGGCTTTATTTATGAAGTGCTAACCGGATTTACTTGGACGGAAAACGAGTTGACTTTAAATTGTTGATATCATGTAAGTGCAGTTTTACATTCTGTTCTGTCTTTCGTCATTTACCGCTTGGTTTGCTGTTTAATTGCTTTAGTTAACGCAATAGATATGAAAATTATTTTAAAAATAATTATTATCTCTTTGTTTTGACACTTACTATTTTGCGAACTGCCTCATGAGACATGCGGCACCGGTTTTAAGACCGGTTCGAAAGTGAGTGTTTTGTTGACGAAACCGGATCGGTAAATAATTACAGATATGTCTGGAGGCATAGATGTGCTTAATAATGTTTTCATACACTCTGTTAAACATACAAGTAATTGCCGTTTACCTTATAGATGTAAGATGCTAATGTGACATGCTAATTATATTAAAACTTAAAAGTTCCAGCAACGTTGTTGCTACTTTGAAAAAAAATGGCGCTCTTATTGCTCGTAATTTAATCCTTTTTAATAATTCCAATTGATTTACTTTCAGTGTTTTTATCAAATTAGGAATTTGTTTAAGTACTCACAAAAAGCTATTAGATATTCTTAAAGGTTTCTCTAACCTTTTCATTAACTCGAGAAAAACTTCAGCTAATAAATTATAGGATCTCATGTTCTTGTTTATTTTTCATGTACGTAAAAAGTTTGTAAATGAACTGCTCAACACGATACTAGTCATCGGACATCGAACCCGTTAGATCGTTTTAAGAGCGACGACCTTGTCAGACTAGCTAGCTTAGATTAGGAATAACAAAGCAGAATCCATTCAATGAATATGAAAATAATATCAATAAATGTAATCGTTATAGCAATCAATTTATTAAACATGATAAAATGCCATAAAAACTGGATTTATACAGTGATGACGCCATCTGTTCGCCGGAGGCCAATCTACTTTTAGAATCGTTTAATTTTTTCTAACGACTGGATGTGTCTGAACTTGCAACTGGTAATGAATAGGTATGTGGTTCGCAGAATTCATGTTGCCTTTGAATTTCACGTGCATCATGCTATATTATGCGCTAAATAAAACTACGCCTGTCACCATCCTCAATTTCCGCGAGCTTTTCCTCACAATTTCCTGGCGCGAAGTGTTTGTCACGATTCTTGGTGGCCTATTTTCTATTGAAGTGGTGTCGCGCTCAGTAACACTGACGCCTGAGTGTCTGGAGCTTGTTTTATACGGTTAGAGATTCCTCACAACTACTTCACTTCACCCCTTGCTACGGCTACATCACGTAGTTTATAAATAAGTTTGTAATTAATTTAATCTAATAAGCTCTTTACCGGTCTAAAATTATCATCATCATACCGTCCCCCGTTTCCCAAAGTACACGTACCACGTACCGTACTCTCTAGCTTCCGTTATAAAGTCCATGATCAATGTCTTATGTCCATTTTACATCACCATTCGTCTTTTATACCGTTACCTTTATGGTAATTGATTCAGCTGCGCATAAAACATAACTTTATTCTTTTGAATCTAGCTTCATTGTCGGAACTTTGTAGTGTTGGTGCAATATACATTAATTTAATAATGTCTGCATTAATCGTTTTGTGGGCGAAGTCGATGGTACCTCAGTAACAACGGTAAACGGAACTATGTCATTAGCTATGCAGTGCTCGTTTTACTACTTGCACTGGACCCATGCCAATACGATGACTTCAGACGAAGTTTTTTAATTTTATAATACAGGTTGTATATGTCGAATAAAAGCCGCCGTTTCAAAGTCAGCTCACAGTGAACTTTTGTTTGTTTGTAAATCTGTATTTCTGTGCTGCATCTTGTTTTCAAGGCGTAGGCATGTTTATCGTCTAGCAATGGGGTGAGATCGTAAAACGATAGCGATTTACGGTCGTATCTGTGGCTTGTTCAGTTTCTGTGGCATCCGCACATGTTTTTTAAATAAACTTCCAATGTCCAATCTATATTCTAAATTTTTGGTAATTTCATTTATTGATCAATGTGACATATGATACCCCAATTCGTAGACCGGCATTTAGCTTATGGCGCCAAATAGTCGCGAATGTACCAGCTTTTTGCGAGGTCCGCTTTGATGAATAGGTTATCGTTACACGACCTTTTACTTCGATTCTCATGGGAGTATACATTTTAGGCAACCTTTATTCCTAAACAAAAGCAATTTTCACGGCTCAAATTTATTGGCCTACTCAGTTTGTATTTACCTTCAGAAACCTCGTGTACTTTTACAATACTTATTAGGTAGAGATCATTATCGATTGTTTTCTTTTTACACGTTTTATATGTAATGTGAGCGATAGAGATGCTTGCGGGGGTGGCGGTGGCCTCATTGAATCATTTCCCTATCGGTGTTACTTTCCCGGATGTACTCTTCTATTTTGCACCTTCAGCGTTTGCATTGTGTATTCCCCGTAACTACCAATCAGCGATTATGTAATATTTAACTAGTGTAGGTGACTGCTGGCAATTTATAGCGAATGAACTTCGCCTAACTGATACTTTTGGACCGCTGCCTTTAATGGTATCCGGATACCCGGTCAAGTAACGGTA
This sequence comes from Drymonia ruficornis, assembly GCA_947859195.1. NCBI lineage: Eukaryota > Metazoa > Arthropoda > Insecta > Lepidoptera > Notodontidae > Drymonia > Drymonia ruficornis. The sequence continues at coordinate 11,584,911 of OX401908.1, forward strand.
TATTACCAAACAGTGATTGGTTGAAAATACTCAGTAATGAAAACAATCAAATTACGTAAGCTAATTGAACTAGACACTGCAATTGTCTCAATACTGTAGAAAAGAAGTATAAGAATAGTGATGATCAGTATGCAGACGTGGTCGCGGCGCAATGCAAAACAAAGAGCAACGAACTTGGAGGAAGAGTCCTTGCCATCAGCGGCACTGTAACTCCATATTCGATGGATCGGAAAGTGATTCATGTTCAAGATATTCTATTTCGGGTGTTAATTGCCAAAAAAATGTTAGATCATCGCTGGACTGTAGTTTTACTCAATCCTGCTTTCACTTAGAAAATGACTTAGAACTTGATTGTTAAGGCTTGTCTAAAGCAATGAAAGGAATCTCAACAAATAAATTTAGGGTTAAATGCGCAGCTTTTGGGATGCTTGGAATGATAAACGAGATCCTTAATTCAGGTAATTTATAAAGCGCCGAGTTTGCCGTGCCCCATTTCCTAAAGTCCTCGGAGACTTCTGCTTTGAATAGCTTCTGCGTATTATGGTCTTACAGTAAAAAGCAACTGTCGTGGTTGTCCCATTTATGTTTTATCTATGGTCAGACACGTGTGTCTGCCTTGCCCGTGTACAAAATCATGCTCTTGACACAGCTGCTGTCCGTTTTGGGCGTCCGTGAAATTAACTTTTTTTATCTAGCTCGGTTTATTTAATGAATCAAAAACATAATTTATTAATTAGTCAAACAATATTGATGAGTTGGTTTTGTGTTTGTCACCTGTAGAAATTAACAATAAATTTTTAAATGTACAAAATAATTGTATTATAATAAATGTTCGACGAGACCGCTTCAATGTAACTGTTTATCAGCATTTACTTCACAATAATTTTCTTTCCTTCCTGTTATTGAACCGCATTACGTATTTTGTATTGTTTAAAGCTTATTCAATAAAGTAACGGATCAAATTTGAATTTATAACGTGTACCTAATCCAAGCCATGTTGTTATTTCTACATCGCTGCGTGTATGAATTAGTATTTAAACCTTCATGATCCACATGTCGCGTTAACATTATTATAAATGTTCAATACATGCAAAATATAAGCAGTGGTAGCCGATTGGTTAAGCACGCGTCTTGCGGGCTTAAGGTCCTGGGTTCAAACCCTGGCTCACACCTGGATTTTTCGAAATCTAATGTGTGAATCATAACTTTAATATGATTATCACTTGCTTGCGGTGAAGGAAAACATTGTGAGGAAACCTGCATGTCTTTAGACATGCGAAATCCACCAACCCGCACTGGGCCAGCGTGGTGGATTATGGCCTGAATCCCCCTCGCATTGAGGGGAGGCCCGTGCCCAGCAGTGGGACGTTAAAAGGGCTAAATTATTATTATTATTATACATGGAAAAGAGGTATTTAATTAATATACAATCAATCCTTCAGACAAAACTGTTTTAGACTGAAACACCATTCTTCTTATTCTTTGCTTGTTATCCTATTCCATGCCTAGCCCATCACGATCAACAATAGAATTCAAATGTGATTATTTTTAAACCAACGCAGATGTATTATTTAGGAGGAATAATACGATAGCCAGTTCTTTCTTAGAGACATCACTACATAGTATAAAACAAAGTCGCTTTCCGCTGTCTATTTGTCTGTCTGTCCCTATGTATGCTTAGATCTTTAAAACTACGCAACGGATTTTGATGCGGTTTTTTTTAATAGATATAGTGATTCAAGAGGAAGGTTTTAGTATATAATTTGTCAAGTTTTGGTCGCGATAATCGACATCCACGCGGGAGAAGCTGCGGGCATCAGCTAGTATGTCTATATTTTAAAACCACGCATAAATTGCTTACGAATCTGCAAACAATTTGCTCCGCACATGGTAGCTCCCGCTCCCCATAATGTCAGCTAAGTAAACGCGTAATGAATAGACATCGGCGTGTGGTCGATCTGCGCGTCGCTCCCGGCGCGGGCGCACCAACGGAAGTCGGTAATTTAGCGAGTATAGCCGAGTTGTATAGCACTGAGTATTTATGTACTAACAGCCTGAGACGCTGGCCTTCACCCGACCGTCGGGATAGTCAACGTCGATTATCCCATTACACGTCTTCTATCTAATCATCACTCATGACACCAATTGCTTCTAACATTTGTGCTTGGCTCCTTCAGGATGCAGTTCCGAAACTTCTTCTTCAGAATTTCAATGCTTTCGTATGTCTGCTGTATTTAGAGCTCTGAGCGTGTCTTAACTCAGATGTATGTTTAAGTCCTATTTAACTGGCAGACTAGATTTAATAATATCTACGGTCGTCTGCTATTTCGTGTCTTTACAACAACTTAAGCGCTACATAACTCTTTGTCTATACACTTATCCAAATTTCTGAGAAGAGATCTGGAGATACCATAATTACGTCCTTCAGTACGATACGATACGATAAAGAATAATATTCAAATTTGAAAATAGCTTGTGATTTTTGTCTTTTACACATCTTAGAAGTCATTTTAGAAGATTAGAACTTAAATATCATCAGTATCACACATAATAAATTAAGAGGCAATCTAGTTTAACGTCTCTCAGGATTTTTCATAAAGACTTCAGGAATATATTATGTCCATTAACGTTCTGGCAAATGACTATATGAAATATTAAAGCCAGTTGTAAATCATCTCATAACTCCACGCCGCCGTCCGTATTCAATTTAGAGCGCGCTATGCGGAAATGCGACGTTAAACACTGTTTGAACATCGCCTTTTTAACGTCCAGTCCAAACATGCCGAAATGAAATATCGGTGGAACAGAAATCCCGCCGCATCCGACGTCCGACATCATAATATCCATATTTTATTAGATCCCTTATTTGTGCGCCCTACTATAAGCTCGTAACGACGCCATCTCGACGATCATTACAGTTTTCATTTTGCTGTATAGTCATCTATACACAATTTGATTAAAACAAAATAAGGAGCAGTGAACATGAAAATCTAATGAATAGAAAATGAAGTTAGCAAACGCGAAACTTTAGATTGCCGCAGAGTTGACAGCTACTTCTCTAATTGGTACAATTCAATAAAAGTTCCCTTATTTGCCCCGAGCGGGAATTTTGTAGATATGTTTGTAACATGGTCTTGCAAGTGCCCCGGGTTCAGTATTGGAACGCTAGGTATGCGAGCGGACGGGAGGACAGATATAATTAGAATGTCTGTTCCTGTAAATCCTACTCCTTCAGACACGGCTCCTACGTAAACAGCAGTAACACATGCCTTTGTTCATTTAGTTACAGCTCCTTTGTTAAACCAAATAATTTGAATTTAATATAATTATAACCTTGGTAACTAAATCATTAAGCATAATTATGTATAGAACAATACAGTTGTTTGTATTTAACACAAAGACGCCTACAGGCTTCTTTGCCTAAGTCGCCTTTGGCGTCGTTGAGACCACTTGGGGTTACAAAGCGTCTGAGAAAAGGGTTGCTTATGTAAGCACGGCCGGCCTTAATTAGCGATCTTTTTTGTTAGAAATACGTTGAATAGTGCCGTTAATTTTCCGTGGTATTCTTTGGTCTTTAAAAAAACTACGGATAATGTGTCGTATACTTTGCAATAGCCATGAAGTTTATCTAACTATGGTTGTCTTTTGAAAATGTTGATTCAATATTAATAATTTATGAAAGTTGTATCTCAAGAAAATATATGTACCTTTTCTATAAAAGCCGCGAATTTGCGTGCTTGATGGATATAAATAAATATCGAGATTCGAGACCCACAAAGGTACCGTTGGTGACATCAATTTTTTAAATGCATAAAGCGTTCTTCAGCGTTGATGGCGTATAATTCCCGTGTGAAGTGATCAATGATTCACTGTATAATTGAGACGGCAATCGAACCCGATACCCGTGGAGAGGCAGGCTCCGTTCCGCTGGCGTGGCTCGCTGAGGATCTGATTGCAGCTGATGCCTCACCCAGGTCACTTCACACAATAACACGGATGCGATCTTATTGGAACTGGACCAGAGAATTTACCATCCAACATTAACATTAAAGCAGAAGTAAGAAAGGTTGGTGCGTTTCAAGGTTAGGACACTAGGACTTAAAATAATGTAAGTGATTGGATGCGAACACATGCCCCGTGCTGTCGCGCCTGAGCCATCAGTTATGACATATCTATGCGCTGCAACGTCAAAACTGACTGCTCGGGCACCTAATAATGAACTTGAACACACGGCTCGCAAGACTCTCGCAAAGTCTCAAGTATCAAGTCACTCTCCACTCAATCCGCTTCTACATTTATCTTCTACGCTCCCGACTTCTCCGGTATAGTTGTCAAGTATACATATATTATTTGCTCTACCATCCATATCCTGTTCTACGCTTTAGTGGACACCGGACCTGATGCTGTGTGTGCCGAATCGTATCGAGTGTTGAACACGCCGGCGAATCGACGCACTCGTCACGGTTGCGCAGGCGCACACGCTCCGTGACTCATTGTAGAGTTATACTGCAACGAATTGTATTGTAATGTTAACAAGTTTGGATTTTTACAAAAAGAAAACTGGCCAGGCAACCACGTAATATGTAAATGGCTGCTGACGTTCATCGACAACTTGAAGCCCGAGTTTTCACATGAGGAATACGTATATGACCATGGTAATAGCAAGTAATAAAACAGAACATTATAATACATAACATTTTATTTTCTTAAAAATTATATTGCAAGAATTTCTAAACTAAGAACCAAATAAAGTCACTTTAACGACAAAAAAGCAAAATATACACCTACTTTCGGACGTTTATAAATAATGCATGTAACACAATTCCTAGAGCTCATAAAATTGTTTAAAAATTCTAAGTATTTTATTTACAAAATGTAACATTAACACAGATGTTCACTGTTATATAAAGGGGCAGCTACTTAATTAACTTCTGTCATAACTGTAATCAAATACTTTTCTTAATTGCGTCATAATCTAGAACGGTAATGCAACTGCACTTTGGAGCTCAAGAATTCGCGTGGTCGTGACTTGCTCGCTGTCTTACGAGGACCTTTTATAAAGTCTTTCTATTAACATAATCTAAATTCCATCAAACATTTGCACGACTAACTTTACAGAATTCTATATATCGCCTGTCAGTAAATCGTTCAATTTTAATGCACATGCCCTACTTTGCCAACCGGATCTAGCACCTCTTGCGAACACCGTTTCTGATTATTGTCTAAATTCGACGCTCATGGCAACCTGACCTTATTTTGGTCCGGTTTGCCATCTCACGTACATGCAAGGTCGTACTGGATGGTCACGAGTGGTTGCCATCTACGGCACCGGTCTCACCAGCCCAGACTCAAAGCGCATACACCATATGGCCGATACGCCGGTCAAGGGCGTCAATCGTTCCCAACAAACACTCGAGACTCAAGGAGTTCAAAGGAAAATTATCTGCTTCGATAAATAGTGTTGCATGTAAACTGTGGCCCACATTTTCAATGAAACTGCGTTAAACGATGTCGAGATAATTAACATTAAGGTATTACGTATTTTGCTCCATTAAAGTTTTTTACGAGGTTAGCGCACCGTATTTTCGGCTTCAAACGGCTTAAGTCATGTTTCAAGATTGTGGTTCTGTATTTTTTCAACCCCGCTTTTAGATGATTGAAAAGCGATTGGTTTCAAAGGAACAGCTGTGTTTTCCTATCGGGGATCTGATTTCCCGGTCATTAGCGAGATCAATAATCTCGAAGTGTTGGCCGGAATCAAATTCAATCACGGCATGGCGAGCCCTTGATGGCTGCTATAGACAGAAAATGAAATTACCGGTACGCGTTCGCGTAGGCTCGACTGGACAGGATATTGCTGTCTGATCAGTTCAATACGGCACTACTATTTTACTATCATTTAACAGTTTAGTTGCTGTAATTAATCGGTGTTAATTAACGTGTTTGTGATTGTAATTAGAATTTTCTCTTTGACATGAAATAAATAAACGTACGTTTCACGCATCAGTTAAAATATCTCACTTTCTAAAAACCTTTTACGCATATTTTAGGCATTCAAACGATTCAGTCTGCGAGTATTCTCACTTATGATGCTACTTTTTCCCACGGTTTGACTATTTATATTAAACATAAATGCTTTTGTTTTTATGTATACGTACAAAATTGTGCTCTTAACTTTCATCTTAATTAATGTTTACTTACACGGGCTACAACACATCCAATCCAATATTTAGATTTAGCGATATCTTTTGCAGATTACTACAGGCCGCCTTCCTCAATGTAGGTGTTACTCATATTGTCTTCACTGTTTTATAAATTACCTACTTATAGTATTTTATTAAGTAGAACCGTACGATTATTTTGCTGTACTTAGACCTTTTGAAAAATCTCCTTATTATAATCGCCTTAGTATTGCAATGATTACATGGAACAATGGTTTTGGATGCAAATACCTGACGTAGCGGCAAATCTCTCGGTGCATCTCCGTAGATTGTTAACGAATGCAGCATGATTCTGCGCATCCGATCGATCCTCGTTGTGCCGCACGCAATTGAATCGGCCAAGCAAATCGAATTGCCAATTTAAGATGATTATGGTCTGAATAGAATTACCCTTTATGTAACAATGTAAACAAGGTTATGCATAATGAATTGTGTACCTGGATATTTATTTGCTTCGCTTACATAAATGGTAATGTTTCAGAAATATGTCCTATCCTATTTTGATTATGATCAAACCAATGTTAATTCGTTTATATTCACTTTCATTAGAGCTTTCTACATTCTTTCATCAGGGTATATCAAACCTTTAGCGATATGAATTGGGTGTGCAAAATCTTTCCAAAGCTCTTTTAAATTCTCAGAAATAAGCAGACGCAACTCCGCGCATGCAATACATGGGATCGTGATGCGAATACTCGTTTTTGTTCGATGTCCACAGCTGCGGAGCTGATAATCGAGTACGGGGCGTACAATTACAATCTTGCCATGTTGAGGCTGCATTCTACTTGCTTAAAAATGGTAATAGAGAAAGGCCCATGCGAGTTGTTGGGTTGTTAACAGCGGGTACACATGGCGAGGCGCCGCGCCCCTCCGGTCGTCGCCATCGCCCGCACGTTTATTCGGTAGTACCATCCGCGCCCGTCACGGATATTGACGTGTTTACGATATAAATTTCACTGCCAACTTGGCTTTGCTCAGAACTTAATTGTGAAACAGTTGTGCAATTGCTTGTTTATTTGGAGATTGGACTTTTTTGATTGATAACGTTGTGTACACCGCTTCGGTTCTATAAACTTTCAGGTAGGTACTTAAGTTCTTTATATTATTATTTTTTTTCATTTCCCCCGTATTCATTTTAGGTTTAACACTTAACAACATTCCAGTATTATTTATAAGTACTATAAAACTTGAAAAATGTTGCTATATCTGATAGGCACTGTTGAAATGAAACCTATAAATCGTAACATTTAGATGTTATCTGATAGCTGTCGTGTTTCAACAGTCAATATATCAAGGACACATGTGTGCGTGTCACATTATATGGCATATCTGAGTAACATCATTATTTTGATTTTTATATGAAAAAGAAATCCGGACTTTTTACGTTGATTGAAATCTCTTTGTCTCTACATTTCTTGAACGAAACGTATTGATCGTTAGACGAAAATCAATGTTGGTTATTCCCTAATTGAGCATTCCCATTTCGCACTGTGTGAGGAGGGTGCCCAACGTGGGGGACCTAGTGTTTATCGAACCAATATGAACTGTGGGCTGTGTCAATATTCGCTCGAACCCTCGAACCACGATAAACATTTGAACTTGACATACTGCGATTTTGGCATACAACCTTCACGTTGTCATAACTTTTGTAGGCTGGAACTTTTTCTTTTGAAATTTTATTCTCGCTAATTGCTCCTTTTGGGGTATGCTGGGTATAATTAAAGTATTCTTAAACCGTGATGATGCTTTTTTGAACTTGCAAATCTTGGAATATATGATTTAAAGGATTTATTATAAGCCGATTGTTTAAGCATGCGTCTTGTGGGCTTAAGGTCCTCGGTTCAAACCCTGGCTCACACCTCTGGATTTTTCGAAATCTATGTGTGAATCATAACTTTAATATGATTATCACTTGCTTACGGTGATGGAAAACATCGTGAGGAAACCTTCATGTCTGAGACATGTGAAATCCACCAACCCGCACTGGGCCAGCGTGGTGGATTATGGCCTGAATCCCCCTTGCATTGAGGGGAGGCCCGTGCCCAGCAGTGGGACGTTAAAAGGGCTAATATTATAATAATATTATAAGAACAAATTTTTGTTTTTGAAACTATCGACATCGTTTTTAGCCAAATAAAGTGCTCTGTTATTTCAATTGAGTGATGTTGTTGACCTCAGGTGACCTTTGCAGGTCCGTCAGACTATTCTATTTGAACAGCCTATAATCTATATTATTATTTATCTGAAAGTTGAGCTAACAACTAAAACGGCCTCTCTTGAACCGATGTTTTGTGGTTTTCTATTGTGTCTAGCGACCGCCTCGCCCTCGACGCCAGATCTGTTTACAATTCCCATTATAAAAATATTCCATTAAGAATATTTTACTTTTTTACCACTTTCAATGGATTTATAGACCAATCGAATTTGTGGGTGGCAATAAAATTATACTTTAGCTACTTATATTTTCACTTTCAGTAATCAGTATTGATTGAGGTATAAAAAGTAAATTACAATGTAGTAAATGTACAATATCTTCAATAAATTTTGTGCCATTACTGAAATAAGAATACTTTTGTCACGAAATATTTATGAGGCAGTATAAATGTTATCTGATTCGATTCTGGTAATAATGTCATAGGGGTCGTTAAAATGACGCGGGCGTTTCTTACTGGGGTGCGGTGCGGTGCGAATTGCCGAACGATGTGGGAGAATTGCCCTTCGGCATCGGCAATAAAATTGCGAAATATTGAATTGCTATATCCGACCTTTGCGTGGATCAAGATTCTGCCACGAATCGTCTGACATTCGAAGTCGATATTTGGCCTATCATAAATACCTCGTAAAAATAGATAGACAACTTTATAATTTGGGCACGTATTATGTTATGCATAAATTAACTATGATTAGATTGTAATTATCATACTCACGTTGCCGATCTTCAGATAGTAATTCAATTAGCATAAAATATGAATATTATAGTTCTATTTCCGATAGCCAAAATAGTTAAGAAACTAGATACACTTGAAAAACATTATTTTACACATAGATACTTATTTGTGAATATAAGGGGCACCGCATACTTGCTACTTTTTGCATCGGCGATCGGCGATTTTGGAACTACATCGCATTTTGGCGACTCTCTGCGGTCGGACGTAGCGACTGCTCCGGTTCTAAAAGCGACTAAATCGCCGTTCGCCAATGCAAAAAGTAGCAAGTCTGCGGTGTCCCTTAAACAGTAGAATAGTTATAGATACAAAGGTGTAGTATACATTCCTTCTTACATTTTGTACCAAATAACTTTATATCGTGGCTCTCGAGTATCGCAGCTGACAGCTTTATTCTCGTCGATCTTGACGAGGGTCGCTGAGTTGTGCTGAGGTCGTCCGATTAACACTGCTAATCTACCACCAGTCAACCCGGAGGGATGAGCAAAGAATTTATGATAGAATCCTCCTCTTAAGCTCAAAAAAGGACATTGAATTGTCTCGCCCGGCTGTTATCGCATAATGTTAGTGACGGCTAAGAGATAATTAAAATATTAAAAAGAAAACAATATCTTTACTACGCTCGATCTTAATAGCTTTATCAGATACAAGCAACGGTTTGATTGCTACAAACAATTCTTTTGGTAAAAGTATTAGTGACTTACAGAAAGCAATTAAGTACCATGCACCAACCAACGCATCTTTGATCCTATAATGTGGACGTCATAGACTTAAATTAAATACAGCTGAGCAATCACAAAATTATAAATAACTACTCTTTCTTTCGTACTCCACTTATTAACTTGTAATTTTCTATTTATCACCGGTCGATTAATTCAGGCATTTGCTCGCGTAATGACAGGCTAGCCTGCCGAGCCCAGCCTTCTACATCCGGTCCCGCCCTGTCTACAAAAGCGACGCGAAAGGGTACTGTAAACGACCTATTGTTATTACCTGTAAAACAACTCATAGTACACTTGTTTTATTGCCAAAGATTAACTGGCATTAATAACATGTTATTGTTAGCAGATAATATTGACCAAAACAAATCGTGCCGGTTATAGGCTGTTGACGTCAGCAACCAAACATGCATTGAATACTTGTTATTAATTCCTCTGAACACAAATCTTGTCCTTCAATAAGTTATTTAATTTTCCTGTTTATTCATGTGTCTTCTAATTTTAAAACCCGAAACCTCACTTGTCTTTAAACGAGCTGTAATTCGACTCTACAATCCTTTTTAATCCTAAATATATCACAAAACCTCCAATAAATTCTGGAAAGTTGTAGATAACAGATAATTCAGTTCTTCAGATAACTACAGATAAGTGCAGCGATATCCACACATGTTTTATAACATGATACATTCAGCTATCAACATGCTAAAGTAATTTCAACATCACGTCGTAAAAATGTAATTAAAATAAATAATTTCCTGGGACTTATACTGCGATGAGCGACAAGGCGGCGGCGTGATGGCTGAGCCCTGGGGGCCGTACAACCAAGCCCAAACTTCTGTTATAGCTGACATAATTATTTTACGGGTGGCCACAACGTGCCATTTTTCATGAAATGAACTGACTGTCAGACACACAGATTCCTTAAAAGTCTATCAAAGTTTTGCTATTAGACTTTTGTGAACGTCAAGACCGCGGGACCATGTCTCAAAAAAAAAAAATATAATTTAATTTTAAACTTATTGCGTTGAGATCGAGGTTATACAGTCAGGAGATGTTATTGGTTCTTTCAACGACATTCACGGACTTCCTTGGATTGCTTTCTATTATCCATCATAGATCAGTGTCGTTTCCTCGTTTCCTTTTATAGTAAAAGAACGCTCAAAGCAATGCCATAATTAATAACAGCTACATAGCGAGCCACCTTGAAAGGGAAGGATATCCCCTGCTTCCTATGTTACATTGAGTCATAGTGAAATCCAGTTCACTATAAATTCTGTGAATTAGATTTTAGTGACTGTTACCTAAATTACTTAACGCTTTCCTGCAATTCACTGTAAGATCAAGTAAGTGAACCACGGTATCCATGAGTTTGAATAGTTTCAAGTAGAAATAAAGACAGACAATACCTATGTGAATAATAGACATACAAAATCAATTTCTGAATGCTGCTTCTAATCAATTTTTTGGTGGCCTCCCGTTCAATAAAGTAGTGTAACAAAAAGTGCCAAAACCCACGTCCGGCGATGACATGGCTGGTGTAACGACCTTGCCTCGTCTGGGCACGACACCGAAGGACATGCACTCTGCATGTAATAGGATCCATTTGGCAGGCTTTATTGTTTGGGAGAATAAAAGACTAAAAGAGAATGGAATAATCAGTATGACAGCTGAACTGATGGTTGTATTAAAAAAATATAGCTTTATTCCATTAGGAATGGCTGCAGTTATGTCCCAGATCATATTATAAATAATAAAGAATCTTACATTGTATGAAATATTTGGGTAGCTTGAAGGCAACGAAACGTGGTATAAAAATGGTAAACCTTGTTGGAATATTTTTATGAATTAAAATCAAAGTACTAAGCTAAAAAGCCGTATATTTAAATAAAGATACTGTAGGTACTGACAATTTATTTCTCAATGCATGCATGTGGCAATAAGACTTCTATGTGAATCGACAGAGATTGCTTCTCAAGGTGAGTGAGCGCTACGGGTTCGCATCAAAAGTATTTCCCTTTAAATTCTGAGGTCTATCCTAGGTCGTTATCTGTAATTTAATCTCGAAGTTGTGAACCTTGTCGATGCAATCATGCTCTACAGGTTTTTTCTCTCAATCCACTTTGTAAAGGTCGTTATGTTGTTATGATTTTGTTAATCTTGTTTTACACATTTTTTGTACACATGCTAACCTGTCATTTATCTTAGTCGCCAGTAAAGGTGCGTTCTGAAAAAATTACGTCATGTTTTCCTGTACTATTGTAGGCGGTTTTGTTTTTTCTAATATCATTAATTAACATTTTCACATCCTTACAAACTAATTTGTAGATTGTCGAATTTTCTATGCTCAGTATGTCAAGTTATTCAATCTTAGAACTTAAGATCTTGTTAAACCATCCTGGGGGCTTACCACGACCTCTTATCGCGATCGCAATGACGTACCTTATTGTCATGACAATAAGAAACGTCATTGCACAAAAAGTCGCTGAAACGTTAAAACAAAACTGCTATAAGAGGTGGTGGTAGGGCCCCTGATCTCCAGTCTTCCGAACTAGCTAGCTCTCTGAATTCAATGAGCTACCTATACTCGCATTCAGTATTCTAGTCTAAATTCAGGATAGCATTATTATAGCATTGCCTAGACCAAGATAGTGAACCATTAGCGTAGAGCCCTACCGTAAAAGATTTTATCTGAAACCTTTTACGCCCAAACATGTCAATAATTGGTACAGATTTGTGAAAATCTTGTAAAAATATCGTGAAAAAATTGGCTCGCGACATCATGTGTTTACACCGGAGTCAATCAATGGGGTAATGTTTACTAGTTAATTCGTGAAACAGCTTTTCAATGTGTCACCGGCATACAACGTTTGCTTAGTCTCAAATGATGCGCCGGACTTGTTTGCAGCCGACCAATGTCATAGCTTCGACCAAAACCTGTTATATTTTAAGGTGACGGTAATATAGATCTGTCCTAATTGAGATAACCTAGCGAGCTTTCAATGCTTTGGTTGACTCCAATTTTGGGTAAAGTGATAAAAGATTTCTGCCTTTGAAATTGTGTTTCATTTTCTTCTTACAGCAATTCGAAGATATTTATTGTAATGGCGGTATTGTTTACTGGATAGGCACCGTCGTTTTGATGTATTTTAGTCTCCAAATGTTTATATCAGTTAAACTAAACAGATCAAAAGAAAACGGTTTATTTTTATCGTTTCGTTAGTTAGAACTTTTAAAGAAATAGGCATGGTGATTGCCAAGTTACAGAAATGAAACACGTGTTATTCCACTTGTGGAATTATAGAGACTAACCATAGTCAACCTAAAAATGACAATAGGTTGTTTTAAGGTTTACTTATATTCACGATTACGTGGTATCCACCTACTTGCAGTGGTTACCTAACGATTATTTCTATAACATCCTGCATGCCCATTAAACGTAGTATTTTGAAACCACGAGCAACCAGTAGGTACGCGACGGTTGCATGACCATGACTCCAATTGATGCACTGAGGGTAACTTAACGTGCGAACAAAAAAGCTTGCGAATGCTTCTGTGAAACTATGGGATTATATTTTCCCACATAATAATGTCGAGAGAATGAATGAAGAACGATTGACGAAAAGAGTGTATAAGGCGAGTGTGAATGAAGGTGTTGGAAGGGGTAGACCTAGGCGGACGTTCCGAGACCAAATCAGGGACGTCTTGAAAAAAGGCCAGGTCAAGAGTACCCTAAACCGAAGAGCATGTATGAAGGGAATAATGAAAGTGGACGAAGCGAAACAAGTATGTAAGGATCGTAGCAAGTGGAAAGAAGTGGTCTCTGCCTACCCCTACGGGAAACAGGCGTGATTATATGTATGTATGTATGTAATAATGTGAACATAGATGATTGATGAAATTAACAGTACAATCCATCGATGCTTTAATCGATGGTAGCAAATTGCTAAATTCAATTGATACGATGTGTATATTAGATTATGTTGATGTTATAATTGCGAGCAAGTAATTCCAGCAATTCCCCACACCGGTTAACGAACAACGTGTTCCGTTCAATTCTCATTAGCAACCAAATATATTAGCACGCGGTGTGAGCGCGATTCAAAATCGTATAATATGCATTAACCTAGATTCAAGTTACTATCGTTCAAGCTTATTGCGAACTGACGCCTGATCATGGAACATAGCCAAATCCCCGGAATTTCTGGAGTTAGCTCTCCTTGAAAGATTGTGCAATAGATGTAATGTCTTAAATTCGAATTGGTTAAAACCACAGAGTAAAGACTAAAGAAAGAGGTGCCCTTATTAGATATTTGTATGAAACAAAACGTGGTTATTGTTTTTTCATTTTCATTTTACTATTTACCGGTAAATAGTTTAACTACTCGCTTCGTTTTATGTCGATGTTAGTACTAGGCCGACCACTCGGCCGACTTGCTTAGGGCCAGTCCCCTTAGTAACTGGTCCATGGTTAAAACTGAGTTAATTTCTGAGTAATGGATTCTTTCTCTATGATTCAACACTTGAGACTGTGACTTGAGGCTTTTTCAAGTACACCTATAACAGATCCTTGTCATCACCACCGCTTACAACTAATCGTACAGTCAGCAACGAAAGTCGCTGAACATTCTGTTTTTTTCTAATCGGTTATACTCTTTATTCCACAAACGTTGGTAAACCTTTATAAAACCAAACATTAGCAACATGTCTAAATTTTGTTTCGATAAAGAAAAAATATGGATTTGATGCAAAACAAAAGTGTGCAAGCTATTTGAAAATCTGAGAATGTTCAGCGACTTTCGTTGCTGACCCTACCTCGAGATACTCAAAAGAATGAAGCTAATCTAGACATGAGATGTTATTGATTGCCATAGTGTACAAGCGTTGCTTAGTTTGGGACCATACAGTTGGTGTGTAAGTCTAGCGATTATAATGATTGAATGCTAGAGATCGAAGCTTCGTCTATATCGGAAATTTTAGCCATTATTATATTTTGATCACCGAATTTTACTACACACGTAGATAATAAACTGCTTTTATGTAGCGGTCATCACCACTATAAAGGTTATTTTCGCTTTTATGGCATCAGTGTGAGGTTCAATGGCTCTATCTATATTATTATAATTTATTATGGATGCATCGGGAAAGTGTTTTTGCGTTTCTTCTATCGTAAAGTGTTGTAATAAAACGTTTTGCTGCGTCTAAAAGAAACTCGAAGTTTTCTCGAAGAAAAAACGCGAGGTCTACGTGCTTCGCGTCAATACAACGCAATCCGGCCCTCTTTAGAATGTTAACTAAATCAATGTGAAGCTGTATCTGCTTCGTATTTCAAACGTGGACCCAACACAAGAAAGTTACTCAAACGGAAACTGACAAAGGTATTTGTAATTTCGATGAGAGGCCTGCAAACGTTTCTACACGTAATCGCATCGTCCACTCGCTACATAACACTAAGCTAAGAGGCGTATGTATTATTCATGTATCTTATTTCTATTGGACTTTTTCTAAACGTGGCAACGACTTTAGACCTTCGCCGTGGCCTTTCTGGCTTGTTTAATTAACGGGCTAGCAACGCTGGTCTGTTGTGTACTTGATATAAAAATAACCTGGTGCTGGGTGCGCTGTGGGTGCGCAGACGGCGCGTCGCTGTATTACTCTACTACCGTGACAAATTGGATAGGAAGCGTGTAGTATAAAGACATAGTATGTATTCTACATGTTTATTTGAATAGTCCGAGCCGGCGCTCCCCCGTGAATTGCGGTACGATGACCCTGTTACCCGATAGAGTTTCCCTATCAATTTACAGCTTAGTACAGGAGAACTTGTGCGAAGAAATGTAGCTTGTAATCGTATAGTGGCGGTGTTATACTATTTATTTTCGCTTTTTGACGCCTTTTGAGGAAAGTTTTAATACAATAGTTCTCTATGAAAAGAATACCAACAATACAGATAAACATGGAACGTGTGAAATTGCAAAACACATCTCAAGTACGTACACCTAACCTACCTATTGTCTTGTATGACTCAAACAGCACTGGTGATCTTATGCAGTAAAACTAGGGTTGTCAGACGTCGTATTCTAGATTAATATATTTAGCAATTATTCACTGCCTTGCCTTGGTTAATAATTTGTTCTTCCTGATTATAATCTGCTTACAAATGTTTACAGAATGTGCTAATAGTATACAAATGTATGAGAATGATTTTCGATGATTTGATCGAAAATAAAGTTTTGATTCTTAAAGTTTTAAAGTGGCTACCCCTACGGTACGAAACATTGTGCCTATAGTCTGTAACACAGAATAACTTGTCCATGGTCTGTACGTATCAGACGATAACTTATCGCGAATCCAAGTATTTCCACTTCAAATGCGTCCGTATGTAAGCTATCATTGCACACCCTTGCTATCATCGGTCGACGTTTCAAATTATTGTAGCATTCCGTTGTTCATACTAAAATATTGATGTTGCTGTTCCATTGTGCCTGAAATAAATAGTCCAGTAAATACTCTGGTTCCACAAAATGGACTGAATAGGCACGGGCCGGGCGGGAGGCCTCGATCCATGAGAACTATTCTTTGTAACGTTGCTACACAATGCGTCGATAGGTTTTACCCATTGTTGGCCGTTTCACCATTTGACATTCTAGTGCCCAACTTCTTACAATGCCTATTCTGCGACAGTTATGTAGTTGAACGCCTTGTACACGTAGTTTAACAAGTATTTTATACGCGAATGTGAAGTGAAGCCATAATAGACTTGTGTGGTTGCAACCGTGAACTTTGTCACCTAGAAATATGGTTATGGGTGTCGTATTTTGTTATCAGATGCGCAGTTCTAAATTTATAGATAGATGGATCTACTACCTATTGTTCGTTTCACAGTTATTCTGCCATAGCATATTTGAATAGCGTCACCCGGGACAATAGCAATATGCTCCCCCGAGATTGCACTAGCAAAGCTACGCCCAAAGGCACAATGGACGCAGCCCCATAATACTGCTGCAGTGGACTGAATACTGCGCTCCAATCACTCGCTAACTAGAATTCATTAATCACCCCGCTCGTTTCTTTTGCTTCAGAACATGTAATTTACACCAGAAATGGAAGAGGAAAGTACACCCTGCGCCGGCGAGGCCGGTCTCCCGAGCGGCGACACGCAAAGTGACACCGTTCCTACCAGTGATACTAAACAGGATAGTGACACCGTCGCGACTGGTGAAACAACAAGTGTAAATAAAGACGAAAGTGATAAAGACATTAGTGATAATAAGGATGTCAGTGCTAGTAACGAAGACGTTACGAAGAGAGAGGAAAGCGTTGCCATCCAAACACAGAGCGAGGACGTCAAATGTCCAGAGGCGGTTCTGAAGGAATCATGCGCTGAGCAGGAACCGTGCGAAGTGAATGACGATGCGCGGTCTTTTGGCGATCTGGACAGCTTGCCAGCGGGAGATGAACTCCTGCTGGGGGCTACAGGAAGTGATAGTGGTGTGGAGGGATGCGGGCGCGCTCTGAGCAGCGGTGGGGGGTCTCGGTCGTGCGCCTCCAGTGTCGTCTCCTGCGGGTCAGGATGTGGCTCCGAAAGCTCATCCTTAGCTGGAGCTCCTCCCCGCCCTAGGCGCCGGGTTAACGTGAACGTAGCCGACCCGAAGCGCAGCTCTCCCGTCGGTTCGACCGCGCCGCGACCTGCTACCGCACCTCGTGGCCCTAACTTAGCCACGCGAGAACGCGCAAGGAGTCGGGAGAAGCCGACGCTGCCGGAGAAACCTCGCCCACTAACGCCGAAGCCTCGTATTCGTCCTAACGCTGACCTGCCGATCCTCGTTCGTGAGAGCCCAGCGCTGCGCGCTAAACCCACGAAGACCTCGACGGCTCGGTGCAGGACGCCGAACTCGCCGAGTGAGGAAAAAAGGTGGCCGGTCAACGGACCCCGGCTGACGACGGTTGCCGATGCGAGTGCTACCCGGGTAGCTGCTGATAAGTACGCTACTCTTCCGCGACGGAGACGTGACGCGGATTCTGAGGGCTCCCCGCGTCACGAAGGGACTCCGCCGACGTCGCGCCGCCCTACCGTCACGCGTTCTGCGTCCTCGAGGTCCACAGTGAAGACGCGAGTGAGGATCTACGCGGAGAAAACCTCGCAGACAGTGCTGCTCGGGACTGACATCGAGTCGGCGCTAGCGGGAGTCGTGCCAAACGTTGAGAAGTAAGTTCCCACTTCTCATTCAGATGCAAAATAACTTGATATACTAATAAAAATATAGATTACCTAATACACCTGGTACAAATGACATAATATCTGGCTGAATGAAATGGCACAGATAGAGATAGTTGGCTAAACGACGGAGGCTTATGGCTGTGTGTATTTATTTACTATCTGGGGCCATTTGGTCCGGCCATGCACGAACCTATATAACCTCCCTAACCCCCCCCCCCCCCATACTTGTAAGGTCCGGACCCATCTTCGCTTTACTAATCTTCAGACCCATTTGTGTTCTAACTTTTACGGCGTGAAGGCACGGTCAAGAACTTTACATTGAAGAACTGTGCATTTTTGGAGCCCCCAATGTGACAGCCAAAGCTACGTCCTTGTGTCCTGTTATATTGTATTGAAGGGCCCGTTAGCGTGGTTGGCGCGGTGGCGCCTTTCACGCTGCAGGTCGTAGGTTCGATTCCTACCCGGGACATGCATTTGTGTGCATGAACATGTCTGTATATCCCGAGTCTGGATGTATTTGTATATTAAGTATGTATTTACATACAAAAAAGTAGTATGTAGTAATATCAGTTATCTGTTTTCCATAGTACAAGCTCTGCTTAGTTTGGGATCAGGGGGCTTACCACGACCTCTTATCGCGATTCAATTATAGGAACGTTTTAACGTCTCAGCGCCTTTTGTGCAATGACGTACCTTATTGTCATGACAATAACAAACGTCATTGCACAAAAGGCGCCGAAATAATACTGCTATAAGAGGTGGTGGTAGGGCCCCAGGTAGCCGTGTGTAAAAAAAACCCAGGATATTATTATTGTATCTTATATTGAGTTGTGTTATCGTCATAGCAATCGCGTGGAGGTGTCCCGGTGCCACCGCGGCGTGCAGGCGAGCGCGCGCGACGCGGAGGCTGGGCGGCTGGCGGGCGCGCTGGCCGCGGCTGCGGAGGAGCGCGAGCGGCGCCAGCTGGCGGAGGCGCAGCTGGCCGCCGAGCGCGCGGCCCGGCTCGCCGCCATCGCCGAGCTGGAGCGCAACTCGCAGCGGCTACTGGAACTCGCCGGCGCTGGTGAGTCACCCCACTGATGAAGAAACGCCTCTCAATTGACCATTCGTTAAAAGGTGGTAGAGTCAAGCTGTAGCCAATTGACTGCAGCTCATATACGGGCTGGCTATACCGGGGTACATATACGGGGTACCACCCTCTCACAGAAGATCGGCGTAAAGTAGCTATTACAGCTGCGTTTCGTACGATGAGTGAGAGACCAGGTAGCCCAACTAAAGTCGAACTACAGTAACCAAGACAATCAAAAAGTAAACACAAAATTTCCCTACTGAAAGACTTTCCATTTCACTGTATGCGCAAAAAAATGATTTTATCGAACAAAGCATTTTTGTGAGCGCTATCTGTCCTGTTAATTATTTTGTAGCACACCTAAAGGTTATCATGTCTACGGACTGTTCCACTGCGTTATTATATCGTTATCGATAATAACATTGCAATATCGAACCATGTTAATTCGCAATACTCGGAAATAACAACGGATTATATGACATTCAAATTAGATAAGCGGGGCTTAAAATGCCACATAGCAATTCTGCAATGGCAGTTAATTTTTCTGATTTTCTTCAGAATCCTTAGCAATTCCGCAAAATTTCCTTAAAACATTCACTCATTTTACGCCATTCGTGACCATTTTTGGGTTTTTTTCTGGAATTCCTAAGGAAAATTGTATTGATTTTGCACATTTGCTATGTGGCGTTTTTAGCTCCCAAGTTATCTACGGGTATGGATTATCTACGCTAACTGCTTAACATCAGGCGGGCCCTACGCTGGCTTGCCATCTTGGTCCCTTAAAAAAGACATTTTTTTATTGATGGCCTATATCCACTGAGTCGAGCCCAATGTGATTTTACCAATGTCAACGTAGTGGCGAAGATACGAGTCATAGTGTTGTATTGTTGTCATATTGTTGTTGTGTGTGTTGTAGGCGCAGGCGCGGGCGCGGACGGGTGCCTGCGCGCGCTGGATGAGCAGCTGCGCGCGGCGGGCGAGCTGGCCGCGCGCCAGCGCGCAGAGATCGACGCGCTGCGCGACCGCTGCAACACGCTGCACCACGTTAGTATCTAACATAACATTCATGGACATCTTAGGGTCATGCAAATTTAGTTCCTAGCGCCACGATTTGTATCTGGATTAGGGAATAATAAAGTAACGAAAACAAAAATACTAATTATCATAAATAAAATAATATTTGCCCTTTTAACGTCCCACTCCTCAGCACGAGCGTTACCTCAATGCGAGGGATACAGGCCATAATTGTGTTTCTAAACATTGAGCATAGTTACACGTACATTGATGAACGAACATAAAGCTCGCGTTTACGATCCCCTTTCCTATGCCTGATTTAAATTGGATTGACCCAATGGCAACTCATGTGTGTGCTTATGTTGCTGTCCGTCGTTATAGCGCGCTTATTCAGTACAACTTGCGGCTCCATTTTGGATAAATATGTAGCACAGAACATCAACATTGCTTCTCTCAAATCAAATCAATTTTATTTATAATAATAATAATATCCTGGGACATTTTTTACACACGGCTACCTGATCCCAAACTAAGCAGAGCTTGTACTATGGAAACCAGATAACTGATATTACTACATATACTACTTTTTATTTGTAAATATATACTTAATATACATACACACCCAGACTCGGGACATACAGACATGTTTATGCACACAAATGCATGTCCCGGGTAGTAATCGAACCTACGACCTGCAGCGTGAATGGCGCCATCACGCCAACCACGCCAACGGGCCCGTCATTTACTAGTAAATATATGTAAATTCTGTGTGTAATGAGATTAACTGGAATGTTTTGTCTGTAGGAGGCTTGCGGTGCCCGCGAGAGCGCGCGCTCGGCCGAGGCGCGGCTGGGCGAGGCGGAGCGCGAGGCGGCCGAGATGCAGGACTTCCTGGCCGCCGAGACCGGCGCGCTCGGCGACTCGCTGCGCGACGCCGAGGCCGAGCTCGCGAGGGTCAACGCCGACCTCGACAGAAGGTCACCGCACTATCTTCTTACCTCCTCTACGGGATTCACAATATCCGCGATCCTTTATTGATATATTTTTATTTATTTATGTACACAATAAATTAAATGATCTATACAAATAGTTTAGATTTGTGTCTGTTTGTAATGTTAAAATAACAGCTTTTTATTAGGTACATGCATCTCAAAGTATATACGGTAACGAGTGGACCGATTTTAACGGGATTTTCGTTGACAGATAGCTGATGTTATAGGAGTAACTTAGGCCACTTTCATTTTAGAAAAAGAATTAGGGTTCCGCGCAAAAAAATAAAAATAAAATTGAATTGAAGAAGAACTATTGAATTCCACGTGGACGTAATCGCGGGAATTTTAAAAATGTACGCGTATAATCTGATCTTGAAGTAGACAAAGTAAACTAACATGTGCTAATGTCACTTTTCGATATAAATATGTAATATAGTGACATTTTCAGCTGTCAGATTACTTCGTCTAATTAAAAAAACAAGCTATAGTAATACAATATGTTGTGTTGATGCAGGCGTGCGGAGTGTCGGCAGTTGGTGCGCATGTGCGAGCAGCGGCGGCAAGAGGCGCTGGCGGCGGCGGCGCGCGCGGGCGGCGCGTGCGGCGCGAGCTGTGCGCGCGGCGCGGCCACTGCGCCCGCGCTGCACGCGCTGGACGCGCTGCACGCGCGCCTGCACCGCCTCACCCGGGCTGTTGCAGCCGCCTACCGCTTGCCCGCGCACGCGCTCGAACCCACCGTCTACCATAATGACGTATACAGGTCAGTCAACCCCCTCTACAGATTACTAGATTATTCAAATCATCCAAGATTTATTTTTCCGGCAGTTCCACATTGCAGTAGAGTTACATTGACACTGGACATCGAGACCTCGCGGTTATTAGTATTTGTGATATGATGAGAGAGAGAGATGTTTGATGATGATGATGATGTGATGTTGATGGGCTTTGAGTTGGTAAATACCTCCACAATGTGGTGGTGTATGGCCACTCAAGCCTCTGACTACCCCCGAATGGGGATAAAAGTCGTGACGTTACATTTTTTTTTTTATTTTTTTTTATTCTTGTAGGAGAACACATACCGCTAAATTGATAGAGAGATTTAGGCAGTTTACAATGGTGTTACCAAGCATTTTCAGGAACAAAAGTGATTTGTAATGCCAGTCTAAGTCCATCATAACTTCCTATAAATTTGGGGGATAATGTATAATTAAATATGTTGCAGCCGCAGCGACAGCGGCGAAGCCCTGTCCCCGGAGGAAGATCCCCCGGGCGGCGGGCTGCTGGCCGCGCTGGCCCGCGCCATGCGCTCGGCGCCGCCCGCCCAGCCCGCGCCGCCCGCCCAGCCAGCGCCGACCGCCCAGCCGGCGCGGGACGACGACCGCTCCCACATGTCCGACGACAACGACAACTCCGCCGACCTGCTGGATTCAGAGACAGAACCGTGCTTGGTCACCGACCCTGGTTAGTTGATCTTCCATTAATTTTAGTGAGATATTATTAGTTTGCGTTTATAAAAATACTGATTTTGTTATAGAATGCGTAGAAGAATGGTGGTCGGGTGCCGAGGGAGCGGGGGCGTGGAGCGGGGACGAGTTGTCGCCCGAACGAGACTCCTGCGGAGACATTGGAGGTGAGACGATGATCATACGATGAGAAGAAGAAGAATGGAGATCCGTAACGAATTTAGTTGAAAATGCAGATTTATAGAGCTAAGAAATCCATAACATACAGTGCAACAATTTTTGTTCTGCGACAAAAATTAACGAAGTTATGACCAAATTACTAGCGAAGTTCGCGCGCGGTTGTTGCGACGTCATTTGGGCAACGCGCGCTTTGTAGTGAATGGCGGCCCAGGCCGGCGCGAGTGCAGCGCGCCTTCAAGCCGAACGGCCATGTGATGCGTCACACGTGCAGCGCATATTGTATAAAATGTGTGCTAAAACCGCAACGGATGGACCCCTTTCGATGATTTCAAATTAATATTGATGTGAAGGCTTAGTGTTAACTATAGTATTGGTTTTGAGTTGATTTGTCGGCCTCGTAATTATTCTCATTGAGTGTAATTTACGATGACGTGGTGATGCGACCTAATGTGAAATCGTTTGTTCGGTCAGAGGGCGAGTCGGGCTCGGCGTCCGAGCGCGAGTCGCTGCGCACGCTGTCTGCGGCCATCGCGGCGCGGCAGCGGTGGGAGGCGGCGGCGGCGGTGGGCGGGGCGTGCGCGGGCGGGGAGTGCGGGGGCGGGGGCGGGGGGGCGCGCGGCGGCGTGCTGCGGCGCGCGCTGGCGCTGGACCAGCGCCTGTCGCGGCTGCTGCTGGCGCTGCGCCTGGCCGCCGCGCACGCCGCCGCGCAAGGCGACACCGACGCGCTGCGACTCGCCGCCGCGCTCAAGTCAGTACACAATACAGAGTGGTGACGACATAACGACAATAACAGAAACCACATACTGGGTATCGCGTGAGTAGTTCGTTCATAAAAATTTCAAATAATATTCGAAGGTATAATAGGCCACGGGACGGCTTTTTTACTTACTAACTTTACGCCTGCATATGCATCGATACCGAAGCGATTTGCCACCCTTGTACCTACAGGTTAGTCGATGAGGTCAGTATACGATTATAAAGGATGTAGTGTCACGTTTAAATTATTTCCGCATTTTATATTGTGAAAAATTTCAATTTTACAATTTTGATGTAAACCTAATTTGTCAATTTTAAAGTATTGTGATTGACTAATAGGGATCGTGTTTAAATTTATTGTCGTTATGTCGTCACCAGCCTGTATATCTACATGCTATATGCTACGTCGCTACCCCGATACTATCACTTCATTGCAAGTAAAAGTCACACGAATTTATCTGGGCCCGATTACGGCCCGGCCACGACTTCGCGCTTCAGCAACGGGCGACAGCGCGGGGGTGCTAAAAATGTTACATCGCGCGCGTTGCTGCCGAGAGCGGAAGCTCGGGGCGTGAGGCAACATTTTGGTGCCCCCGCGCTGTCGCCCGTCGCTGAAGCGCGAAGTCGTGGCCGGGCAGTTAGGGAATCGCAAAGTGTGTTTCACTCGAAGCTTCCATTCGTAGTTGGTAGTTCTGTTTGTTTGACGGGTAGATTCATAATAATAATAATAATATCCTGGGACATTTATTACACACGGCTACCTGATCCCAAACTAAGCAGAGCTTGTACTATGGAAACCAGATAACTGATATTACTACATATACTACTTTTTATTTGTAAATACATACTTAATATACATAATTATACACCCAGACTCCGGACATACAGATATGTTCATGCACACAAATGCATGTCCGGGGTAGGAATCGAACCTACGACCTGCAGCGTGAAAGTCGCCTCCGCGCCAACCACGCTAACGGGCCCGTCAAAGGGTCATGTTTAAAGGGTTTTGTGTTCTAGCGTTTTCATTCTTGATTTCTTTTGCTGTCACAACATATTAATAAAGAATGCTGTTTGTTTGCTCAAGCCCACCTTTATAAGAAAAATATCGATAATCGAAAACACGTATTTTCGGTATTTTCCCACATAAAAACATTGCTTTATACTCGCTACATAGCTGTATAACCCTCGTATCGTAAAGCTAATGTGCACTCATATCGCTATTCCAGAGACAGAATAGACATGACAGAAAAGAACGTAGCCGACGTAGTAGTTAAAAAGCTAGCAGAGCTCGACGCCAGCAAGAACATGATGGAGCAATACCGCCAGTCCGTGGAAGTGAGTATTACATGTGTCCTACAAAGTAGTTGTATAACTTTACTTATCAAATACACGAATAATACGAATTCATCATTAAACAAATTCCATTAGAGTACATTACAGTTAAACAAACATATTTTGGTAACTTTGTACTCTCGACGAAAGAATCGTTTGTATTTGTTGTACGAAACTATGAACAGAAATTAGTAATGTTAGTGCCGTTAACTGATTTAATATGAAACAGGTATTTACACCATTCAGGGCCTGCTTGGCGATCTCGAGTCAAGAATAAAACGCCAAGGTTAATAAGAGTTTGTTCCTACGCTGGCAGCATCACTCTGCTTATAGATACTAGAGCACCGCGTCATATGTTCTCTCCATAACAATGTCACTAATACGGCACATTATGTTGTATATTTTGTTTTAAATAGCACCTCTTGAAACATACGATAATATACATAAGATTGATAATGAATAATATTTGGATTAAGAGTTATAGATAAATTTATTTTAAGTGCCAGGTATCGGGTTTAAAATTATATGAATTTATCACTTCAATCAATATTGTGCACTGTTTTTTACTCAAACTTTTGTTCTAAGTTTCTACAATAAAAAATATCTTCTACTAATAGAAAGTTTAAATAGGAGAGAACATACTGACTTAATCGGCATAGCTTACAATGCAACAACGTTATTATTGATATTCAAATATCGATATAAATACTCAGCACTATGTAAATAGTCACTGGACAATTTGTAAAATTGGCTAGAGAATGGGAAATTGGTGTAATCAATTTAATTAAAATGGCGATTATTTTGCTGCATTATTATTGAGATTGTTTTGCGAGGGTTACGTGATTGTATGTCACATTTCTGTTTTGTTTCGCAGATGCTCAGGAAGCAGCTGGCACAGGCCGGTGAAGAGGACGACTTAGAATTTATTGAGGAGGTGAGTGATTTACGATTAATTGAATCTTGGTCGAAAACTACACATTCTAAACTAACAGATAGGGATAAAATGATACTGCCTAGGTACTTTCGTGTAAATCGTATATTGAAAAGTAATATCGATACAAATAGTATTAATTCTAAGATTATCGATACGGTATCTCGAATAATTTATTTGTAATAAATAAGCTGTTGGATGTCAAAATAAAGTATTTATTTTGTTGTTTTGTGATCCCAGGAGCTGTCCGGTTGCGGCGAGAGCGAGCGGCGAGCTATATACGGCGCGCTGGACGGCGCTCTCGCGGCGCTGGGCGGCGCGCCCTGGCCGCGCCTGGCGCCGCTGCGCGCGCGCCTCGAGCGCCTCGCCTTCGCGCTCGCCGCCGCCCCGCCCGCCCTCGCCGCGCCCGCCCTCGCGCCGCCCCCGCCGCCGCTGCAGACCACCGCGTAGCGACGGGACCATGCGTCCAAACCCGCACACCACTTACGCATAAACACACAGACAACTACCCAAGAAGCTTTCATTGTCAATTACGATACCGATTGTATCACGCGAGTATGACGCGTAAACTCACAAACCAAAACGGCGAAGTCACGGAAGCCGTTCACCCGCGTCTCACTGTTTTACTGACAGTGCGAATGTAGACTAGATTATTTTTCGAAATACTCGAGTCGAGAACAATTCGAGCATTTCGCTTGAAACTTTCGAACGAAACTACACGTTCAGTCTACATTTAAGTATAGATAGAGTTCGGCTAGATAATTAATGTGTGTTGACATCACGACTCGATAATGTAGGTTAGAACCTCCCCGGTACTACAAATTATTGGTTTTAGAGCCAAGATGTAGCCAATTGACTGCAGCTCGTGCCAATTGAATGCAATGAGAATCCCTTCGAGATCGACCAATCAACTCAAAACCAACCCTATAGCTAACACTAAGCTGTCTCATCAATATAATTTTTAAATCATCGAAATCGGTCCATCCGCTGCGATTTTACAACACATTTTATATAATGTGCGGCCGGCACGTGTGACGTCACACGGCCGGATCGGCTTGAAGGCGCGCTGTGCCCGCGCCGCATTCACTTCAAAGCGCGAGTGGGCTTCGTGACGTCACAACATCCGCGCGGGAACTTCGCTAGTAATTTGGTCATAACTTCGTCAATTATTGTCGTAGAACTAAATGTTTTGCACTGTATATTATGGATTTCTTAGCTCTATAAATCTGCATTCTCAACTAAATTCGTTACGGAAACGCATTGATCCCATCCAGACGATGCAACATTTGCTGGAGTGTCCCTTGTGCCCATACACGTGCACGAGGGATGACTTGAACTCGGCCACAGCCAACGCTATTAATGTGGCCAAATACCTTGTAAATAAAGTCTAACCATAGTAGAACTGTTGACACGAAAAGAA
Source organism: Drymonia ruficornis (assembly GCA_947859195.1). Lineage (NCBI taxonomy): Eukaryota > Metazoa > Arthropoda > Insecta > Lepidoptera > Notodontidae > Drymonia > Drymonia ruficornis. Next base: position 11,612,174 of record OX401908.1, read on the forward strand.
GAACTGCAGCTCATATACGGGCTGGGTCGACCGGGGTATTACCACCCTTTCACAGATCGGCGTAAAGTAGCTGTTACAGCTGCGTTTCGTACGATGAGTGATAGAGCCGGAAGCCCAACACCCTCCCTCCTTCCCCTCCTGCTGTCTCAATCCCCTCCATGTCGGCAACGGCTATATAGGCTAGTTGGTAGGCTGAAGTGGCAGTGGGCAAGGCACATAGCCCGAAGAACTGTTGGCCGATGGGGCAGAAAGGTGGACCGACGACCTAGTGAAGGTTGCGGGAAACCGCTGGATGTAAGTGGCCCAGGACCGGTTGTTGTGGAAAACCTTGGGGAGGCCTATGTCCAACAGTGGACGCCTTTTAGCTGAATTGATGATGATAGGCTATGGTTACTGCTTAACATCAGGTGGGCCGTACGCTTGTTTGCCACCTCAGGCCCATAAAAAACACGACACACGGCTCCATATTACAGGATCAGGCAGCAGGAAGACCAGACGTAAGAGCTGCAAAAGCTGTTGAATTATTTCCAGGCACTAGCAGTGTATCATGATCATCATGATTTCAGCCAAAAGACGTCCACTGTTGACGTATACTGAAACTTTCTTCCTAGGAAGAAGAGGCGCTCCTGAACGAGATGGAAGTGACCGGGCAGGCGTTCGAGGACATGCAGGAGCAGAACTCGCGGCTGATCCAGCAGCTGCGCGAGAAGGACGACGCCAACTTCAAGCTCATGTCTGAACGGATCAAGGCCAACTCGCTGCACAAGCTGCTGCGCGAGGAGAAGCAGCTACTGCAGGAACAGGTGCGTGCTTGCGGCCAATGTTGGGCAAATGCGTGGCTCATGTTGGTTGATAAAGTTAGTTTCCAATCTAAATGCGGCACTGTCCAATGGCTGTATTCTAGCCACAAAATTCATCGAGATTTTTAGCCAGTTTAAGCATTTTATTTATTTTTATTATTATTTTTATTTCTGGGAATAAAAGTGATTTGTAGACAGTGTAAGTCCATCATAACTTTATATAAATTTGGGGTTATATATTTTTATGCGATTTGTTTTTAGTTGTTTTATAGTCAATTTAGTTGACCAATACCATGGGCGCTCTGCTTAGTGGTGATAAGTTATATGATTTATATTGGGGAATTGTTATTTTCACTTGTGATCATGCTTCGAGTGGTTCAAGGTAACGATCTAATATCCTTGACAACGCGCGCGATGATTTGGACACACATAGCTATAAGAAATTCAAGACGGACCATGGAGACGAAAAGGGGAGGTCTTAGTCCGGTAGCAGGACACTCGATAGGTGAAATAGTACATTACTGCCACGGTCTGTAATGAGAGTGTTGCTGTTTGCGGTGTTGATGGCCGAGAGCGCAGCGCAGCACAACTCCAGGCCTCCACAGCGCGGTCAGCATTGCAGCCCTTGATGGACAAGCTGAAATAAATATAATTATAGCGTGGCCAGCAAGGGCTGCAATGATTACCAAACTTGAAGGCCGAGAGCGTAGCTAAGCTTAGCTTGAGGCCATCATAGCGTGGCCAGCAGTACAGTCATTGCGGACCAAGGCTTTATGGTGCTTTACTCAAAAATGACGTCATCTCATCTTAATTTAAAAACACTCGTGTTTGTGCCGGGGCCTGGCGCACCAGCCAGCGCGGGGGGGGGGGGGCAGAGTGAGGAGCCCCTCGCTGTGCCTGCTCCCTCGCTGGTGAGCAAAGTTTTTGCTGGCGGCTGAAGCACGATTTGAATTATGAAATCTCATACAACTTTGATTGCGCCTTTTTTGCAGCAACATCGACTTTGCTCGAAGAAGGTTTGCAAAATAATGACCACATTATAAATATTTTTGAGTAAAAAATGGTAATGTGTGTGTGTGGTCCTGTGTCAGGTGGTGACGCGCGACCAGCAGATCGAGTCGATGGGCGGCGTGGCGCGGCGGCTGGAGGAGAAGGAGCGGCTGCTGCAGGCCACGCTCTCCGCCGTCGAGAAGGAGCTGCTGCTGCGCCAGCAGGCCATGGAGATGCACAAGCGCAAGGCCATCGAGTCCGCGCAGTCCGCCGCCGACCTCAAGCTGCATCTCGGTACGTACCATCACTATCACTAACAATAGGGGGTTAAGCAACGCTTGGCGAGGTCAGTCAGAGATGGATGACCATTTAGTGGTATTTGAACTGAGCGTCTCCGTGCGTTACGTAGCAGTCGTTAGTCTCGTCACAGGCCTTCGGGCGGCTTGATGGATTGTTGTTAGTCTATTATGATATATTTTGAATCTGAGTGATTCCACCATATATCAAATAACCAGTTATCTCTTTAACATGAGATCTACATCCTTGAGTTTGACTTTTCAGTGTACTTCGAGTGGAACATTGGCGAAATCCCACTAATATTATAAATGTGAAAGATTGGATGGATGTATGGATGGATGTTTGTTACTCAATCACGCCAGAACGGCTGAACGGATCTGGATGAAATTTTACACAGAGATAGATTATAGTCTGGAATAGTACATAGGCTACTTTTTTTAAATTATGCGTGGACGAAGTCGCGGGCAGAAGCTAGTACAAAATAAAAATGATAGTGCTGTTCTCCACTTAGCTATGAATTGAAAGTTAATAGAGAACTATTGGTTTATACAGAGAAATACCACGCCCAAATGAAGGAGGCGCAGCAAGTAGTAGCGGAGAAGACGAGTGCGCTAGAAGCCGAAGCGTATAAAACAAAAAGACTACACGTGAGTATACCAGACACTTGTAAAATTACTCTACTCTTCTTCCTTTTTAAATAATAATTTAGTAATGGTTATTTCTCTGCACTAGTAATACAGGGTGAAATTGAAATCATGGGCATCCTTTTAAACTATGACTATACACATGATTCAGAATATGTTGGGAATGAAAATAAACAGATCTATTGATAAAAGCAAATAATCAAACCCGTTAACTTTTATTCCTTACCTGGGAAATATTTTTTTATCAATTGATTTGTTGATTAATATTCCCTAAGTATTCTGAATCATGTGTAGAATCTCCGTTTAAAAGGATGCCCACGTTTTCAATTTCACCCTGTATATTATTGGTGCTGGTTGTACAATTACAAAGGTAATTGTAACCCATTGTATTATCTGTCTGGCCTGTTGCACAATTCTCAGATAAAGTTAGTCTCCTAATCAATAAGATGTTTTCACATAAATAATGTGGAACAACTCTCAAAAGGTAACATTATTTGGAATGAATTTATTTTATTATTGGCGGCTTATTAAAGTAGGAGCGTTGCCCAATCAAATAGTTAAACTAAAAATATACAAATAAATCAGTCAGTGGGCTGCAAGCTACATTCTATTCTCCTAACTAAAGTACAATAAGTCATCTCGCACTTAAATCCATACACTCTATCCTCGTCATGAATTTATTTAACAATAATATTAATTAATTATTAAATACAGGTATATAAACTATGTCCACTTGTTCGATTTCATGATATTTACCCTTAATATACAACATAAAAAAGTATCCAGTACACCACAATGTCGTGAAATGCATTAAATTCTTTCAATACATGTTTGTAATTCATGTATAATACACCATCACGCCTTCATTCCCCGAAAGGGGTAGGCAGAGATCCATGTATTAGAAATAACGTGGAAAGCTAATTTATTACCAAATTAACATTATGAGAAGACAAGGAATGAAATTTTAATTTTAATTGGCTTGCATTTGACATTAGCACTACGAATTAATGTCGTTAAAAGCGTCGCCCAGGCTTTCTTTACACTAACACAATTATGAACAATAATATTGTTAATTAAAAAACCTAATTGTCCAAACTTAACAGATGTCAATTCATGTGGTGTATCATTGAAATGTAAGTATAAATAAAATTGGTAACGTCGTTTATTTGTCAAATTATCGAGCCAGATGACACGGCGAGTGAGCATAAGGCAGTTAAAGGCGGCTACTCACGATGAAATTTCGTATTCAATCCGTCGATTCATTTTGTTGAAGTCGACACTGACTGAACTGAAATTAAGCGACAATTTGCCGCCTTATCGCAAAATCTGTCAAATCAACTCAGGTCGAATCAACGGGTTGAATAAAAAATTGAATCGTGAGTAGCCGCCTTTATACACCGACGCGACGCAATCGACGAATTGATACATTGCCAACCACACCAAAGCGATCGACCTTATGTCAATCGATGTCGACATCGAGTGATGATCGAACGACAATTTAATTCGATCTACGATCGATTCCGTCGTTATAACCTCAGCCCCTCTAGACAAGTGGCATGAACGCTAATCAAATAGAATAGACTTCACAATGAATGGAAATTACATTACAAGTCGCTATGTAGATCACGTGACTTATGTCATTTCCATACATAAAGCGTAGCGATTTGAAGGAACGCTTGTAGACGTCAGCCACTTGTCTATAGGGGCTGTAAATTATCGATATTATTCACTGGATAGATCGATTTTAGCTCGATGACAACGTCACATTGTGAATAATAATACTTATGAGTTAAACAACCAAATATTAATTTCAATACTGCTCCTCTGATCTAGGCCCGAGCAATAATAATTATTAATACGTGGTCACTGGCCAGTGCCTAATGCTCTATGAAGCAGAGTTGCATTGAATACCCAGATAATGAAAAGGAATGGCCTGGGTTATTAATATACAATAATATTTAAAATCTACTGAAAGCTAACTTTTAACATTTTATACGTCAAGAAATTCGTTAAACAATGATAACATGTCATAAAATGGCATTGATAAGTTGAAATTGATAGTAAATTTTAATAAAATATTTATAACATCCAACTTGGTATGCGTGATTGTTAATTACATTTTAGAAATATTCTGTATTATAGAATAAGCTGTAATATCGGCCTGTATAACTTTGAAATGTAGTCAACATTTCCACGTTTGTCAACCATAACTAATACATACTCAGTAATTGTTCTGACACTTCACATTGTTACTGCAAAATATATAAAAAAAACTGCTCAAAACGAGCTACTCGTTGCGCTCACAACCGTGAACGATACACCAGCAATCAGTTGCCGCTATGTCACTTGGCTAGACACAATTGCACGTATATTAAACATTGAGACGCTGTTGAACAGCGCGGCGTGTGATGGAACTCGTATGAAATAATGAAAATAATATTTCTAGGCTATATTATACCTTACGAATGTATAAGACATTCAGTTTAACTAGGGATTCTTAATTGTTCGCGTGGATGCGTCCATCGGAAATTTGCGAGTTTCACGCAACCGACTCCTTTATAGCCTTCTCCCAAATACTATTAGTATTGGGGACACTAATTTAGCTGATTACCAATATTTACACGGATTGCTGTCTAGACTCAGAGACCCGGTGGGACAACCTATAATCTGGATTAGATCGATTCAGTCATCAGAATTACAGTCGGGATAGCTTAACGTGCGTTTCAAATATAAATCGACTCTTGAAAATTCTATTAGGAATCCAGCCGTCAATCGGTCACCTTGTTACCCGAGTCGGTCCTGAATGAAACGCTAGATCCATAGCCGGCGGCACGTTGCGTAATATAGTGAACAATGCTATTGGTCTATGTGGAGAGGTAGAGTCGGTGGTAGTCGTTGGCGCCGAAGGCCGCGTTGCACTTGGGGCACTTGCGCTGGCGCGTCTCGTAGCGCGTGCGCAGGCAGTCCCAGCAGAACACGTGGAAACACTTCGTGAGCACCGCGTCCTTGCGTTTCACCTGTTACAACAAATACAAGATCATCAGAATGTGAAGAACTCATGGCTTGTATTGATGATGCAATACGCTGAGTTCTAGTCGAGACTTTGCCATCTATTCGATCGAAAATCAGAATTTTATACATTAGAGGAGTTCTCGGTCGATGATTATCATCATCAGCCTATTGCTATCTACTGCTGGTTATAAGCCTACCCACCCCTATGCACGCCACTTAGTTCAGACTTCAGCCACTAGTTCTTCATTCCCCTTGGTTGCAGGGTACTCAGCACTATGTTGCCTACTTGCGGTCTCCGCACAATTGCCGGTTCTTTGGGAAACGCATCAGCCCATTGCATCTCCAGCTTGCAAATTTATGTATGGCAGCTGTACACGCTCGTCGAAACACCACAATCGTCGTCAATCGAAGCGGGCATCCAGAGTTCAATTGATACAAAGAGTGTGTACATTTTCAACGAGAGGCACGCGAGGTGGCGAGACGACCGTGTACAGCCGCCATATAGAGAAATAAGAATTATGGAGAGTTGTGTGGGCTAGGTCCTGTGAGAAGGGAGTCGGGAACAGCGGGTGTGTACCTTGCAGGAGGGGCAGGTGAGCGTCTCCTTGTACTCGCGGATCTCCTCCAGCAGCACCTCGTCCATGCTGCTGCCGGCTTGCTCCATCTTCTTCATGCGCTCCGCCTTGCGACGCAATATCGCCAACTCCTCCTGTTACATAACAAATATAACTTATTAATTTATTAAGAGCCGGTTTCATAATCTTCAGGTGAAGTGAACTCAATAAGGTGCGTATTAATACAAATTCGGATGCAAATTACAATTTCCTCATCATTATGAATACATGCCCTTATTTGTAAAGGTCGATTTTACTCACCACGAATTATTTATCATGAACCTAATATAATTCAGTGGATTCGTCAGATGGGGCAGTATGGACAGGTTACTCGGCTGTTGCTACAGCTTTAACGTTTTGATTAAATGTATCTTGTTCTCTCAGTATCTGTATTCACCCAGTGCTGGGTATAGACCTCTCCTCTTTTACGTCATTCCTTTCGGTCCTGTGCTATTCTTGTCCAGCGAGTGCTGGGCCGGCCACCAAATAGCTACTTAATAGAAGACCCAAAATAATTGAATAAATTTAATGTTACCTTCGCCTTACGGCCCGGCCACGACTTCGCGCTTCAGCGACGGGCGACAGGGTGGGGGTGCTAAAATGTTGCATCGCGCTCGTTGCCGCCGAGAGCGGCAGCTTGTGGCTAGATGCAACATATTGGTGCCCCCGCGCTGACGCCCGTCGCTGAAGCGCGAAGTCGTGGCCGGGCCGTTACGTAGTGTTACTGTTACAGTCTTGATATGTATTCTGGTTTGCGATTAATTGAAAACGATCCGCGACAGCCTACTGTATCTAAATCATTGAAATATCAAAACCGCCAAAAAATTGCTAACGCACTGTTAGAACTTTACCGACCAATTGATAATTTTGGTGTGTGGTGTAAGTGACAGCGTGATGTGCAGGTGCGCAAGGAATTGGAAGAGTCGGCCCGCGGCGGCGGGGCGGGCGGGGGCGGCGGGGCGGGCGGCGCGGGCGGGGCGGGCGGGGCTGGCGGCGCGGGCGGGGCTGCGGGCGACGCGGCCGACGAGAAGCCGCACGCGCTCAAGAAGGAGGAGCCCGACCCTGAGGTGAACACACACTATGCTACGTCTAACGGCCCGGCCACGACTTCGCGCTTCAGCGACGGGCGACAGCGCGGGGGCACCAAAATGTTGCCTCACGCCCCGAGCTCCCGCTCTCGGCGGCAACGCGCGCGATGCAACATTTTAGCACCCCGCGCTGTCGCCCGTCGCTGAAGCGCGAAGTCGTGGCCGGGCCGTTAGGCTATTCCTGCACTAGTAGCACGGCGGAGCGTGACAAGACAAACGCAAGATAATTCGATTTTGTGTCTTTCTCTCCTTCGCGAAAGTAAGAGTGAGATCGACTCGGTGCAATATTAGTAAAGTAGTGATAAGCCGATTGGTTAAGCACGCGTCTTGCGGACTTAAGGTCCAGGGTTCAAACCGCGACTCGCACATCTGGATTTTTCCAAATCTATGTGCCGATCATCACAACTTTAATATGATTATCACTTGCTTACAGTATAGGAAAACATCGTGAGGAAACCTGCATGTCTTAGAAAAAAAAACTAACAAATTTTCAAAAGATATGCGAAATCCTGAGGCCATGGATTATGGCCTGAATCCCCTTCGCATTGAGGGAACACCCGTGCTCCGGAGTGCGACTTTAAAAGGGCTAATATTTTTAATTCTTTTTTAGATCCCATAAGGGGGCAAAAAAGCAGGTGAAAGTTTGTATGTCAACTCCATCGGGGTCACGGCTAGTAGACATATAATTCATTGCACTTGTTGTTGATTTATTGAATGTATTATTGGGGTTTATTGAATGTGTTATTGGGGTTTTTATTTTATTTATTATTGGTGTGCGTGCAGGGGTCGGAGGGCGCGGAGTGCAAGCCGGCGGGCAAGGAGCACGGCCGCGCCAAGCTGCAGGAGCAGGACCTCGTCATCAAGGAGCTCAAGCAGCAGCTCAAGTCAGTACCCCTACTATGAATGACCCACGTCAATGACCTCGCACCCAGGCCAGACGACCGAAATGTCAATGACCAATGAAATATATGCCTTATTTCGATTGGATAAGTATTGAATTCGATTGATAAAAATTAAAATGCCATGCCCTGCCGTCCTCACTGTGCGCCGGCCATTAACCTACGGAATAAGCAAATGCATCTCAAGCGTCATTACTCTCTGGATCGATAGGGGTGGACTATGATGAAAATGCCTCTTTGACTATCATATTCTTCTTAAGTTGCCCGTAGAAATGTATCGTTGGTCTTCCGGCTCTCTCACTCATCGTACGAAACGATCTTCTGTGAGAGGGTGGTATTACCCCGGTCGAGCCAGCCCGTATAAAAGCTGCAGTCAATTGACTACAGCTTGGCTTTACCACCTTCAAACAATGCCTCCTTCCTTCAAGCTTGCAATACTAACGGCTCGGCCACGACCTTGTCACTGTCAGCGACAGAAGCATCGCGCGCGTTGCCGCCGAGGTCGGCAGCTCGTGGCGTCTTGCAACATTTTAGTACCCCCGCGCGCTTCTGTCGCTCATAGCGACAAGGTCGTGGCCGAGCCGTAAAGTCATTTCATTTTTAAATCTGCATGTTAGGAAAGCGGTGAACGAGCAGAAGGAGTTGAAGCTGCTGCTGGACATGTACAAGGGCGTGAGCAAGGAGCAGCGCGACAAGGTGCAGCTGATGGCGGCCGAGCGCAAGGCGCGCCAGGAGCTCGACGACCACCGGCAGAAGGCCAAGATGGCGCTGGTACGGAACCCACGGACAAAGACCCGACACATACATACGGAGTTCCGTTTCTAAATATCGAATCGGGGATTCCGAACGCAGTAAATCCATCCAAATGTATGGACGTATCGCGTTCGGAAACCCCGATTCGATATTTAGAAACGGAACTCCGCATGTATGTGTCGGCCTTAAAGGGGAGGGACGTTTTGGCCGCGCTTGCCAGTCGCGCGGGTCGTAACCGTCACTGTAATATCAGCCTAGAACTGCATTCACTGCAGTGAAGCGCTGTCGCGACCCTGTGTGATTGTGTTTTATTATTATTATTTTTTTATTAATGTAGTCTGCCTTCGCGCCACAGTGTTGCCACTAAGGTCCGACCGAGATCACGGCTAGGTCTCGGCCGTTCTCGGCAAAAATTTAGTCTCGGTCCCGCCGAAAATGTTGGCAGAATCTCGGCCGTGGCCGAAACTGCGCATGGCTAAAGAATTTGAATTTGTGTTCGATTGTGATTGGCTTAAAAACCTCTAAGAAAAACTTTTTATTGGATGGTGAGTGACTGGGCCGCCTTATTTATAATGTTGACATCACCCAAGACAATGACTATAGAAACTAAAAAAAAAATCTGATCGTGTGATATTTTGAACATTTCTCGGTCTCAGCCGAGATTTTCTTTTTCTTGTTCTCGTTGTCTGTCTCGGCCGAGATAAAACCGGTCTCGGTCGGACCTTAGTGGCCACTGCGGCTCCTTCAAGCTTGTCATTATATTGTTTGTTGGTACCAGGAAAGCAAGCGCGAGCGGCGGCTGGCGGATGAAGACGCGCTGCGCAAGATCAAGCAGCTGGAAGAACAGAAGTATGAACTACAGAAGCAGTTGTCCTGCGCCCGCCCCAGCGCAGACCCGCTGCACGCCTTCTCCAGGCCCTTCGCTGGCTCCCCGGTACTACAAATTATTGGTTTTAGAGCCAAGATGTAGCCAATTGACTGCAGCTCGTGCCAATTGAATGCAATGAGAATCCCTTCGAGATCGACCAATCAACTCAAAACCAACCCTATAGCTAACACTAAGCTGTCTCATCAATATAATTTTTAAATCATCGAAATCGGTCCATCCGCTGCGATTTTACAACACATTTTATATAATGTGCGGCCGGCACGTGTGACGTCACACGGCCGGATCGGCTTGAAGGCGCGCTGTGCCCGCGCCGCATTCACTTCAAAGCGCGAGTGGGCTTCGTGACGTCACAACATCCGCGCGGGAACTTCGCTAGTAATTTGGTCATAACTTCGTCAATTATTGTCGTAGAACTAAATGTTTTGCACTGTATATTATGGATTTCTTAGCTCTATAAATCTGCATTCTCAACTAAATTCGTTACGGAAACGCATTGATCCCATCCAGACGATGCAACATTTGCTGGAGTGTCCCTTGTGCCCATACACGTGCACGAGGGATGACTTGAACTCGGCCACAGCCAACGCTATTAATGTGGCCAAATACCTTGTAAATAAAGTCTAACCATAGTAGAACTGTTGACACGAAAAGAAGAACTGCAGCTCATATACGGGCTGGGTCGACCGGGGTATTACCACCCTTTCACAGATCGGCGTAAAGTAGCTGTTACAGCTGCGTTTCGTACGATGAGTGATAGAGCCGGAAGCCCAACACCCTCCCTCCTTCCCCTCCTGCTGTCTCAATCCCCTCCATGTCGGCAACGGCTATATAGGCTAGTTGGTAGGCTGAAGTGGCAGTGGGCAAGGCACATAGCCCGAAGAACTGTTGGCCGATGGGGCAGAAAGGTGGACCGACGACCTAGTGAAGGTTGCGGGAAACCGCTGGATGTAAGTGGCCCAGGACCGGTTGTTGTGGAAAACCTTGGGGAGGCCTATGTCCAACAGTGGACGCCTTTTAGCTGAATTGATGATGATAGGCTATGGTTACTGCTTAACATCAGGTGGGCCGTACGCTTGTTTGCCACCTCAGGCCCATAAAAAACACGACACACGGCTCCATATTACAGGATCAGGCAGCAGGAAGACCAGACGTAAGAGCTGCAAAAGCTGTTGAATTATTTCCAGGCACTAGCAGTGTATCATGATCATCATGATTTCAGCCAAAAGACGTCCACTGTTGACGTATACTGAAACTTTCTTCCTAGGAAGAAGAGGCGCTCCTGAACGAGATGGAAGTGACCGGGCAGGCGTTCGAGGACATGCAGGAGCAGAACTCGCGGCTGATCCAGCAGCTGCGCGAGAAGGACGACGCCAACTTCAAGCTCATGTCTGAACGGATCAAGGCCAACTCGCTGCACAAGCTGCTGCGCGAGGAGAAGCAGCTACTGCAGGAACAGGTGCGTGCTTGCGGCCAATGTTGGGCAAATGCGTGGCTCATGTTGGTTGATAAAGTTAGTTTCCAATCTAAATGCGGCACTGTCCAATGGCTGTATTCTAGCCACAAAATTCATCGAGATTTTTAGCCAGTTTAAGCATTTTATTTATTTTTATTATTATTTTTATTTCTGGGAATAAAAGTGATTTGTAGACAGTGTAAGTCCATCATAACTTTATATAAATTTGGGGTTATATATTTTTATGCGATTTGTTTTTAGTTGTTTTATAGTCAATTTAGTTGACCAATACCATGGGCGCTCTGCTTAGTGGTGATAAGTTATATGATTTATATTGGGGAATTGTTATTTTCACTTGTGATCATGCTTCGAGTGGTTCAAGGTAACGATCTAATATCCTTGACAACGCGCGCGATGATTTGGACACACATAGCTATAAGAAATTCAAGACGGACCATGGAGACGAAAAGGGGAGGTCTTAGTCCGGTAGCAGGACACTCGATAGGTGAAATAGTACATTACTGCCACGGTCTGTAATGAGAGTGTTGCTGTTTGCGGTGTTGATGGCCGAGAGCGCAGCGCAGCACAACTCCAGGCCTCCACAGCGCGGTCAGCATTGCAGCCCTTGATGGACAAGCTGAAATAAATATAATTATAGCGTGGCCAGCAAGGGCTGCAATGATTACCAAACTTGAAGGCCGAGAGCGTAGCTAAGCTTAGCTTGAGGCCATCATAGCGTGGCCAGCAGTACAGTCATTGCGGACCAAGGCTTTATGGTGCTTTACTCAAAAATGACGTCATCTCATCTTAATTTAAAAACACTCGTGTTTGTGCCGGGGCCTGGCGCACCAGCCAGCGCGGGGGGGGGGGGGCAGAGTGAGGAGCCCCTCGCTGTGCCTGCTCCCTCGCTGGTGAGCAAAGTTTTTGCTGGCGGCTGAAGCACGATTTGAATTATGAAATCTCATACAACTTTGATTGCGCCTTTTTTGCAGCAACATCGACTTTGCTCGAAGAAGGTTTGCAAAATAATGACCACATTATAAATATTTTTGAGTAAAAAATGGTAATGTGTGTGTGTGGTCCTGTGTCAGGTGGTGACGCGCGACCAGCAGATCGAGTCGATGGGCGGCGTGGCGCGGCGGCTGGAGGAGAAGGAGCGGCTGCTGCAGGCCACGCTCTCCGCCGTCGAGAAGGAGCTGCTGCTGCGCCAGCAGGCCATGGAGATGCACAAGCGCAAGGCCATCGAGTCCGCGCAGTCCGCCGCCGACCTCAAGCTGCATCTCGGTACGTACCATCACTATCACTAACAATAGGGGGTTAAGCAACGCTTGGCGAGGTCAGTCAGAGATGGATGACCATTTAGTGGTATTTGAACTGAGCGTCTCCGTGCGTTACGTAGCAGTCGTTAGTCTCGTCACAGGCCTTCGGGCGGCTTGATGGATTGTTGTTAGTCTATTATGATATATTTTGAATCTGAGTGATTCCACCATATATCAAATAACCAGTTATCTCTTTAACATGAGATCTACATCCTTGAGTTTGACTTTTCAGTGTACTTCGAGTGGAACATTGGCGAAATCCCACTAATATTATAAATGTGAAAGATTGGATGGATGTATGGATGGATGTTTGTTACTCAATCACGCCAGAACGGCTGAACGGATCTGGATGAAATTTTACACAGAGATAGATTATAGTCTGGAATAGTACATAGGCTACTTTTTTTAAATTATGCGTGGACGAAGTCGCGGGCAGAAGCTAGTACAAAATAAAAATGATAGTGCTGTTCTCCACTTAGCTATGAATTGAAAGTTAATAGAGAACTATTGGTTTATACAGAGAAATACCACGCCCAAATGAAGGAGGCGCAGCAAGTAGTAGCGGAGAAGACGAGTGCGCTAGAAGCCGAAGCGTATAAAACAAAAAGACTACACGTGAGTATACCAGACACTTGTAAAATTACTCTACTCTTCTTCCTTTTTAAATAATAATTTAGTAATGGTTATTTCTCTGCACTAGTAATACAGGGTGAAATTGAAATCATGGGCATCCTTTTAAACTATGACTATACACATGATTCAGAATATGTTGGGAATGAAAATAAACAGATCTATTGATAAAAGCAAATAATCAAACCCGTTAACTTTTATTCCTTACCTGGGAAATATTTTTTTATCAATTGATTTGTTGATTAATATTCCCTAAGTATTCTGAATCATGTGTAGAATCTCCGTTTAAAAGGATGCCCACGTTTTCAATTTCACCCTGTATATTATTGGTGCTGGTTGTACAATTACAAAGGTAATTGTAACCCATTGTATTATCTGTCTGGCCTGTTGCACAATTCTCAGATAAAGTTAGTCTCCTAATCAATAAGATGTTTTCACATAAATAATGTGGAACAACTCTCAAAAGGTAACATTATTTGGAATGAATTTATTTTATTATTGGCGGCTTATTAAAGTAGGAGCGTTGCCCAATCAAATAGTTAAACTAAAAATATACAAATAAATCAGTCAGTGGGCTGCAAGCTACATTCTATTCTCCTAACTAAAGTACAATAAGTCATCTCGCACTTAAATCCATACACTCTATCCTCGTCATGAATTTATTTAACAATAATATTAATTAATTATTAAATACAGGTATATAAACTATGTCCACTTGTTCGATTTCATGATATTTACCCTTAATATACAACATAAAAAAGTATCCAGTACACCACAATGTCGTGAAATGCATTAAATTCTTTCAATACATGTTTGTAATTCATGTATAATACACCATCACGCCTTCATTCCCCGAAAGGGGTAGGCAGAGATCCATGTATTAGAAATAACGTGGAAAGCTAATTTATTACCAAATTAACATTATGAGAAGACAAGGAATGAAATTTTAATTTTAATTGGCTTGCATTTGACATTAGCACTACGAATTAATGTCGTTAAAAGCGTCGCCCAGGCTTTCTTTACACTAACACAATTATGAACAATAATATTGTTAATTAAAAAACCTAATTGTCCAAACTTAACAGATGTCAATTCATGTGGTGTATCATTGAAATGTAAGTATAAATAAAATTGGTAACGTCGTTTATTTGTCAAATTATCGAGCCAGATGACACGGCGAGTGAGCATAAGGCAGTTAAAGGCGGCTACTCACGATGAAATTTCGTATTCAATCCGTCGATTCATTTTGTTGAAGTCGACACTGACTGAACTGAAATTAAGCGACAATTTGCCGCCTTATCGCAAAATCTGTCAAATCAACTCAGGTCGAATCAACGGGTTGAATAAAAAATTGAATCGTGAGTAGCCGCCTTTATACACCGACGCGACGCAATCGACGAATTGATACATTGCCAACCACACCAAAGCGATCGACCTTATGTCAATCGATGTCGACATCGAGTGATGATCGAACGACAATTTAATTCGATCTACGATCGATTCCGTCGTTATAACCTCAGCCCCTCTAGACAAGTGGCATGAACGCTAATCAAATAGAATAGACTTCACAATGAATGGAAATTACATTACAAGTCGCTATGTAGATCACGTGACTTATGTCATTTCCATACATAAAGCGTAGCGATTTGAAGGAACGCTTGTAGACGTCAGCCACTTGTCTATAGGGGCTGTAAATTATCGATATTATTCACTGGATAGATCGATTTTAGCTCGATGACAACGTCACATTGTGAATAATAATACTTATGAGTTAAACAACCAAATATTAATTTCAATACTGCTCCTCTGATCTAGGCCCGAGCAATAATAATTATTAATACGTGGTCACTGGCCAGTGCCTAATGCTCTATGAAGCAGAGTTGCATTGAATACCCAGATAATGAAAAGGAATGGCCTGGGTTATTAATATACAATAATATTTAAAATCTACTGAAAGCTAACTTTTAACATTTTATACGTCAAGAAATTCGTTAAACAATGATAACATGTCATAAAATGGCATTGATAAGTTGAAATTGATAGTAAATTTTAATAAAATATTTATAACATCCAACTTGGTATGCGTGATTGTTAATTACATTTTAGAAATATTCTGTATTATAGAATAAGCTGTAATATCGGCCTGTATAACTTTGAAATGTAGTCAACATTTCCACGTTTGTCAACCATAACTAATACATACTCAGTAATTGTTCTGACACTTCACATTGTTACTGCAAAATATATAAAAAAAACTGCTCAAAACGAGCTACTCGTTGCGCTCACAACCGTGAACGATACACCAGCAATCAGTTGCCGCTATGTCACTTGGCTAGACACAATTGCACGTATATTAAACATTGAGACGCTGTTGAACAGCGCGGCGTGTGATGGAACTCGTATGAAATAATGAAAATAATATTTCTAGGCTATATTATACCTTACGAATGTATAAGACATTCAGTTTAACTAGGGATTCTTAATTGTTCGCGTGGATGCGTCCATCGGAAATTTGCGAGTTTCACGCAACCGACTCCTTTATAGCCTTCTCCCAAATACTATTAGTATTGGGGACACTAATTTAGCTGATTACCAATATTTACACGGATTGCTGTCTAGACTCAGAGACCCGGTGGGACAACCTATAATCTGGATTAGATCGATTCAGTCATCAGAATTACAGTCGGGATAGCTTAACGTGCGTTTCAAATATAAATCGACTCTTGAAAATTCTATTAGGAATCCAGCCGTCAATCGGTCACCTTGTTACCCGAGTCGGTCCTGAATGAAACGCTAGATCCATAGCCGGCGGCACGTTGCGTAATATAGTGAACAATGCTATTGGTCTATGTGGAGAGGTAGAGTCGGTGGTAGTCGTTGGCGCCGAAGGCCGCGTTGCACTTGGGGCACTTGCGCTGGCGCGTCTCGTAGCGCGTGCGCAGGCAGTCCCAGCAGAACACGTGGAAACACTTCGTGAGCACCGCGTCCTTGCGTTTCACCTGTTACAACAAATACAAGATCATCAGAATGTGAAGAACTCATGGCTTGTATTGATGATGCAATACGCTGAGTTCTAGTCGAGACTTTGCCATCTATTCGATCGAAAATCAGAATTTTATACATTAGAGGAGTTCTCGGTCGATGATTATCATCATCAGCCTATTGCTATCTACTGCTGGTTATAAGCCTACCCACCCCTATGCACGCCACTTAGTTCAGACTTCAGCCACTAGTTCTTCATTCCCCTTGGTTGCAGGGTACTCAGCACTATGTTGCCTACTTGCGGTCTCCGCACAATTGCCGGTTCTTTGGGAAACGCATCAGCCCATTGCATCTCCAGCTTGCAAATTTATGTATGGCAGCTGTACACGCTCGTCGAAACACCACAATCGTCGTCAATCGAAGCGGGCATCCAGAGTTCAATTGATACAAAGAGTGTGTACATTTTCAACGAGAGGCACGCGAGGTGGCGAGACGACCGTGTACAGCCGCCATATAGAGAAATAAGAATTATGGAGAGTTGTGTGGGCTAGGTCCTGTGAGAAGGGAGTCGGGAACAGCGGGTGTGTACCTTGCAGGAGGGGCAGGTGAGCGTCTCCTTGTACTCGCGGATCTCCTCCAGCAGCACCTCGTCCATGCTGCTGCCGGCTTGCTCCATCTTCTTCATGCGCTCCGCCTTGCGACGCAATATCGCCAACTCCTCCTGTTACATAACAAATATAACTTATTAATTTATTAAGAGCCGGTTTCATAATCTTCAGGTGAAGTTTATTATACAAATAATGTTACCTTTTGAGAGTTGTTCCACATTATTTATGTGAAAACATCTTATTGATTAGGAGACTAACTTTATCTGAGAATTGTGCAACAGGCCAGACAGATAATACAATGGGTTACAATTACCTTTGTAATTGTACAACCAGCACCAATAATATACAGGGTGAAATTGAAAACGTGGGCATCCTTTTAAACGGAGATTCTACACATGATTCAGAATACTTAGGGAATATTAATCAACAAATCAATTGATAAAAAAATATTTCCCAGGTAAGGAATAAAAGTTAACGGGTTTGATTATTTGCTTTTATCAATAGATCTGTTTATTTTCATTCCCAACATATTCTGAATCATGTGTATAGTCATAGTTTAAAAGGATGCCCATGATTTCAATTTCACCCTGTATTACTAGTGCAGAGAAATAACCATTACTAAATTATTATTTAAAAAGGAAGAAGAGTAGAGTAATTTTACAAGTGTCTGGTATACTCACGTGTAGTCTTTTTGTTTTATACGCTTCGGCTTCTAGCGCACTCGTCTTCTCCGCTACTACTTGCTGCGCCTCCTTCATTTGGGCGTGGTATTTCTCTGTATAAACCAATAGTTCTCTATTAACTTTCAATTCATAGCTAAGTGGAGAACAGCACTATCATTTTTATTTTGTACTAGCTTCTGCCCGCGACTTCGTCCACGCATAATTTAAAAAAAGTAGCCTATGTACTATTCCAGACTATAATCTATCTCTGTGTAAAATTTCATCCAGATCCGTTCAGCCGTTCTGGCGTGATTGAGTAACAAACATCCATCCATACATCCATCCAATCTTTCACATTTATAATATTAGTGGGATTTCGCCAATGTTCCACTCGAAGTACACTGAAAAGTCAAACTCAAGGATGTAGATCTCATGTTAAAGAGATAACTGGTTATTTGATATATGGTGGAATCACTCAGATTCAAAATATATCATAATAGACTAACAACAATCCATCAAGCCGCCCGAAGGCCTGTGACGAGACTAACGACTGCTACGTAACGCACGGAGACGCTCAGTTCAAATACCACTAAATGGTCATCCATCTCTGACTGACCTCGCCAAGCGTTGCTTAACCCCCTATTGTTAGTGATAGTGATGGTACGTACCGAGATGCAGCTTGAGGTCGGCGGCGGACTGCGCGGACTCGATGGCCTTGCGCTTGTGCATCTCCATGGCCTGCTGGCGCAGCAGCAGCTCCTTCTCGACGGCGGAGAGCGTGGCCTGCAGCAGCCGCTCCTTCTCCTCCAGCCGCCGCGCCACGCCGCCCATCGACTCGATCTGCTGGTCGCGCGTCACCACCTGACACAGGACCACACACACACATTACCATTTTTTACTCAAAAATATTTATAATGTGGTCATTATTTTGCAAACCTTCTTCGAGCAAAGTCGATGTTGCTGCAAAAAAGGCGCAATCAAAGTTGTATGAGATTTCATAATTCAAATCGTGCTTCAGCCGCCAGCAAAAACTTTGCTCACCAGCGAGGGAGCAGGCACAGCGAGGGGCTCCTCACTCTGCCCCCCCCCCCCCGCGCTGGCTGGTGCGCCAGGCCCCGGCACAAACACGAGTGTTTTTAAATTAAGATGAGATGACGTCATTTTTGAGTAAAGCACCATAAAGCCTTGGTCCGCAATGACTGTACTGCTGGCCACGCTATGATGGCCTCAAGCTAAGCTTAGCTACGCTCTCGGCCTTCAAGTTTGGTAATCATTGCAGCCCTTGCTGGCCACGCTATAATTATATTTATTTCAGCTTGTCCATCAAGGGCTGCAATGCTGACCGCGCTGTGGAGGCCTGGAGTTGTGCTGCGCTGCGCTCTCGGCCATCAACACCGCAAACAGCAACACTCTCATTACAGACCGTGGCAGTAATGTACTATTTCACCTATCGAGTGTCCTGCTACCGGACTAAGACCTCCCCTTTTCGTCTCCATGGTCCGTCTTGAATTTCTTATAGCTATGTGTGTCCAAATCATCGCGCGCGTTGTCAAGGATATTAGATCGTTACCTTGAACCACTCGAAGCATGATCACAAGTGAAAATAACAATTCCCCAATATAAATCATATAACTTATCACCACTAAGCAGAGCGCCCATGGTATTGGTCAACTAAATTGACTATAAAACAACTAAAAACAAATCGCATAAAAATATATAACCCCAAATTTATATAAAGTTATGATGGACTTACACTGTCTACAAATCACTTTTATTCCCAGAAATAAAAATAATAATAAAAATAAATAAAATGCTTAAACTGGCTAAAAATCTCGATGAATTTTGTGGCTAGAATACAGCCATTGGACAGTGCCGCATTTAGATTGGAAACTAACTTTATCAACCAACATGAGCCACGCATTTGCCCAACATTGGCCGCAAGCACGCACCTGTTCCTGCAGTAGCTGCTTCTCCTCGCGCAGCAGCTTGTGCAGCGAGTTGGCCTTGATCCGTTCAGACATGAGCTTGAAGTTGGCGTCGTCCTTCTCGCGCAGCTGCTGGATCAGCCGCGAGTTCTGCTCCTGCATGTCCTCGAACGCCTGCCCGGTCACTTCCATCTCGTTCAGGAGCGCCTCTTCTTCCTAGGAAGAAAGTTTCAGTATACGTCAACAGTGGACGTCTTTTGGCTGAAATCATGATGATCATGATACACTGCTAGTGCCTGGAAATAATTCAACAGCTTTTGCAGCTCTTACGTCTGGTCTTCCTGCTGCCTGATCCTGTAATATGGAGCCGTGTGTCGTGTTTTTTATGGGCCTGAGGTGGCAAACAAGCGTACGGCCCACCTGATGTTAAGCAGTAACCATAGCCTATCATCATCAATTCAGCTAAAAGGCGTCCACTGTTGGACATAGGCCTCCCCAAGGTTTTCCACAACAACCGGTCCTGGGCCACTTACATCCAGCGGTTTCCCGCAACCTTCACTAGGTCGTCGGTCCACCTTTCTGCCCCATCGGCCAACAGTTCTTCGGGCTATGTGCCTTGCCCACTGCCACTTCAGCCTACCAACTAGCCTATATAGCCGTTGCCGACATGGAGGGGATTGAGACAGCAGGAGGGGAAGGAGGGAGGGTGTTGGGCTTCCGGCTCTATCACTCATCGTACGAAACGCAGCTGTAACAGCTACTTTACGCCGATCTGTGAAAGGGTGGTAATACCCCGGTCGACCCAGCCCGTATATGAGCTGCAGTTCTTCTTTTCGTGTCAACAGTTCTACTATGGTTAGACTTTATTTACAAGGTATTTGGCCACATTAATAGCGTTGGCTGTGGCCGAGTTCAAGTCATCCCTCGTGCACGTGTATGGGCACAAGGGACACTCCAGCAAATGTTGCATCGTCTGGATGGGATCAATGCGTTTCCGTAACGAATTTAGTTGAGAATGCAGATTTATAGAGCTAAGAAATCCATAATATACAGTGCAAAACATTTAGTTCTACGACAATAATTGACGAAGTTATGACCAAATTACTAGCGAAGTTCCCGCGCGGATGTTGTGACGTCACGAAGCCCACTCGCGCTTTGAAGTGAATGCGGCGCGGGCACAGCGCGCCTTCAAGCCGATCCGGCCGTGTGACGTCACACGTGCCGGCCGCACATTATATAAAATGTGTTGTAAAATCGCAGCGGATGGACCGATTTCGATGATTTAAAAATTATATTGATGAGACAGCTTAGTGTTAGCTATAGGGTTGGTTTTGAGTTGATTGGTCGATCTCGAAGGGATTCTCATTGCATTCAATTGGCACGAGCTGCAGTCAATTGGCTACATCTTGGCTCTAAAACCAATAATTTGTAGTACCGGGGAGCCAGCGAAGGGCCTGGAGAAGGCGTGCAGCGGGTCTGCGCTGGGGCGGGCGCAGGACAACTGCTTCTGTAGTTCATACTTCTGTTCTTCCAGCTGCTTGATCTTGCGCAGCGCGTCTTCATCCGCCAGCCGCCGCTCGCGCTTGCTTTCCTGGTACCAACAAACAATATAATGACAAGCTTGAAGGAGCCGCAGTGGCCACTAAGGTCCGACCGAGACCGG
The DNA here is from genome assembly GCA_947859195.1 of Drymonia ruficornis. NCBI lineage: Eukaryota > Metazoa > Arthropoda > Insecta > Lepidoptera > Notodontidae > Drymonia > Drymonia ruficornis. The sequence continues at coordinate 11,633,402 of OX401908.1, forward strand.
TTTTATCTCGGCCGAGACAGACAACGAGAACAAGAAAAAGAAAATCTCGGCTGAGACCGAGAAATGTTCAAAATATCACACGATCAGATTTTTTTTTTAGTTTCTATAGTCATTGTCTTGGGTGATGTCAACATTATAAATAAGGCGGCCCAGTCACTCACCATCCAATAAAAAGTTTTTCTTAGAGGTTTTTAAGCCAATCACAATCGAACACAAATTCAAATTCTTTAGCCATGCGCAGTTTCGGCCACGGCCGAGATTCTGCCAACATTTTCGGCGGGACCGAGACTAAATTTTTGCCGAGAACGGCCGAGACCTAGCCGTGATCTCGGTCGGACCTTAGTGGCAACACTGTGGCGCGAAGGCAGACTACATTAATAAAAAAATAATAATAATAAAACACAATCACACAGGGTCGCGACAGCGCTTCACTGCAGTGAATGCAGTTCTAGGCTGATATTACAGTGACGGTTACGACCCGCGCGACTGGCAAGCGCGGCCAAAACGTCCCTCCCCTTTAAGGCCGACACATACATGCGGAGTTCCGTTTCTAAATATCGAATCGGGGTTTCCGAACGCGATACGTCCATACATTTGGATGGATTTACTGCGTTCGGAATCCCCGATTCGATATTTAGAAACGGAACTCCGTATGTATGTGTCGGGTCTTTGTCCGTGGGTTCCGTACCAGCGCCATCTTGGCCTTCTGCCGGTGGTCGTCGAGCTCCTGGCGCGCCTTGCGCTCGGCCGCCATCAGCTGCACCTTGTCGCGCTGCTCCTTGCTCACGCCCTTGTACATGTCCAGCAGCAGCTTCAACTCCTTCTGCTCGTTCACCGCTTTCCTAACATGCAGATTTAAAAATGAAATGACTTTACGGCTCGGCCACGACCTTGTCGCTATGAGCGACAGAAGCGCGCGGGGGTACTAAAATGTTGCAAGACGCCACGAGCTGCCGACCTCGGCGGCAACGCGCGCGATGCTTCTGTCGCTGACAGTGACAAGGTCGTGGCCGAGCCGTTAGTATTGCAAGCTTGAAGGAAGGAGGCATTGTTTGAAGGTGGTAAAGCCAAGCTGTAGTCAATTGACTGCAGCTTTTATACGGGCTGGCTCGACCGGGGTAATACCACCCTCTCACAGAAGATCGTTTCGTACGATGAGTGAGAGAGCCGGAAGACCAACGATACATTTCTACGGGCAACTTAAGAAGAATATGATAGTCAAAGAGGCATTTTCATCATAGTCCACCCCTATCGATCCAGAGAGTAATGACGCTTGAGATGCATTTGCTTATTCCGTAGGTTAATGGCCGGCGCACAGTGAGGACGGCAGGGCATGGCATTTTAATTTTTATCAATCGAATTCAATACTTATCCAATCGAAATAAGGCATATATTTCATTGGTCATTGACATTTCGGTCGTCTGGCCTGGGTGCGAGGTCATTGACGTGGGTCATTCATAGTAGGGGTACTGACTTGAGCTGCTGCTTGAGCTCCTTGATGACGAGGTCCTGCTCCTGCAGCTTGGCGCGGCCGTGCTCCTTGCCCGCCGGCTTGCACTCCGCGCCCTCCGACCCCTGCACGCACACCAATAATAAATAAAATAAAAACCCCAATAACACATTCAATAAACCCCAATAATACATTCAATAAATCAACAACAAGTGCAATGAATTATATGTCTACTAGCCGTGACCCCGATGGAGTTGACATACAAACTTTCACCTGCTTTTTTGCCCCCTTATGGGATCTAAAAAAGAATTAAAAATATTAGCCCTTTTAAAGTCGCACTCCGGAGCACGGGTGTTCCCTCAATGCGAAGGGGATTCAGGCCATAATCCATGGCCTCAGGATTTCGCATATCTTTTGAAAATTTGTTAGTTTTTTTTTCTAAGACATGCAGGTTTCCTCACGATGTTTTCCTATACTGTAAGCAAGTGATAATCATATTAAAGTTGTGATGATCGGCACATAGATTTGGAAAAATCCAGATGTGCGAGTCGCGGTTTGAACCCTGGACCTTAAGTCCGCAAGACGCGTGCTTAACCAATCGGCTTATCACTACTTTACTAATATTGCACCGAGTCGATCTCACTCTTACTTTCGCGAAGGAGAGAAAGACACAAAATCGAATTATCTTGCGTTTGTCTTGTCACGCTCCGCCGTGCTACTAGTGCAGGAATAGCCTAACGGCCCGGCCACGACTTCGCGCTTCAGCGACGGGCGACAGCGCGGGGTGCTAAAATGTTGCATCGCGCGCGTTGCCGCCGAGAGCGGGAGCTCGGGGCGTGAGGCAACATTTTGGTGCCCCCGCGCTGTCGCCCGTCGCTGAAGCGCGAAGTCGTGGCCGGGCCGTTAGACGTAGCATAGTGTGTGTTCACCTCAGGGTCGGGCTCCTCCTTCTTGAGCGCGTGCGGCTTCTCGTCGGCCGCGTCGCCCGCAGCCCCGCCCGCGCCGCCAGCCCCGCCCGCCCCGCCCGCGCCGCCCGCCCCGCCGCCCCCGCCCGCCCCGCCGCCGCGGGCCGACTCTTCCAATTCCTTGCGCACCTGCACATCACGCTGTCACTTACACCACACACCAAAATTATCAATTGGTCGGTAAAGTTCTAACAGTGCGTTAGCAATTTTTTGGCGGTTTTGATATTTCAATGATTTAGATACAGTAGGCTGTCGCGGATCGTTTTCAATTAATCGCAAACCAGAATACATATCAAGACTGTAACAGTAACACTACGTAACGGCCCGGCCACGACTTCGCGCTTCAGCGACGGGCGTCAGCGCGGGGGCACCAATATGTTGCATCTAGCCACAAGCTGCCGCTCTCGGCGGCAACGAGCGCGATGCAACATTTTAGCACCCCCACCCTGTCGCCCGTCGCTGAAGCGCGAAGTCGTGGCCGGGCCGTAAGGCGAAGGTAACATTAAATTTATTCAATTATTTTGGGTCTTCTATTAAGTAGCTATTTGGTGGCCGGCCCAGCACTCGCTGGACAAGAATAGCACAGGACCGAAAGGAATGACGTAAAAGAGGAGAGGTCTATACCCAGCACTGGGTGAATACAGATACTGAGAGAACAAGATACATTTAATCAAAACGTTAAAGCTGTAGCAACAGCCGAGTAACCTGTCCATACTGCCCCATCTGACGAATCCACTGAATTATATTAGGTTCATGATAAATAATTCGTGGTGAGTAAAATCGACCTTTACAAATAAGGGCATGTATTCATAATGATGAGGAAATTGTAATTTGCATCCGAATTTGTATTAATACGCACCTTATTGAGTTCCTGGCTAGTGTCCTTATACTTCCTCTTGTACCTGTGCACCTCTCCCTTGAGCTGTTGGTTATGGTTCTGTAGCGACGTGATGAGATGCCTCATCTCGCGGTTGATGGGCCCGGTCTGCTCGTTGGCCGCGAGGTTCTGCTCGAACTCTATACGAAGCATCTCATACTCTTTCCTAAGTTGACCTAGAACATCTTCCAGTTGTATCATTTCCGCTCGTAGCGTCTTCTGTCTTGATAGTTCTTCGCTCTGGAAAATGTATTGTGTAAGTACCTTGTAGTCTTAATAGGTATGAAGGTTAGAAGATAGAGTAGTCGTTTGAGATCCATAATCCGACCATATATTGAGTGATTCAGCCAAGGTCAGGCTATTGACAGGCTCTCGAAGTTCAATAAATTACAGTATAAAAGCCTCAAGCCTCTGACTACCCCCGAATGGGGATACGTCGTGACGTTACAAAAAGTGTCTTTTACAAATGTGCCTGGATAGCCAAATCCAAAACTACAGGGAATAGCGGACAACGCTCAAAGGAGTCTCGGGACCGATTTTGATAAATACCAAAACCCCATACCTACTTAGATTTCGAAGAAAAAAAACTAGCCAGGAATGGACCCGGATTATAAAAATACACGGAGTTCTTAGTAGCATAGAAGTAAAAACGGATGTGGAAGATGCAGGGCATGTTCCAAAATATGTGGAACTTCCGCGATTTAAAGAAAGAAAAACTTTATTGCTACAAGAAAAATCAGTGACACAACGACTGGAGGACGCGGAAGAGTAATGGCCGGCGCAAACTGGGGACGGCAGGGGAGAGGATTTAAATTTTTATCGATCGAATTTAATACTTATCCAATCGAAATAATGTGCCCCGGCGTGCTCTTCGGTGCACCGAGAAAACTGCTCCGAGATGCTCCACGGTCGATCACCGAGCGTTGAAATATATACCTTATTTCGATTGGATAAGTATTAAAAACGATTGATAAAAATTAAAATCCTCTCCCCCGCCGTCCCCAGTATGCGCCGGTCATAATCCTCACCAATCCTAATGAGAACTTTCATTAGTAAAGTCACACTGATGCCATGATTGATTTATATCGCAGAGCAACTTACCTCCATCATCTCGATCTGCCTCATGTGTAAGTTCTTGGCGTTCTGCAGCTGCATGCGTGTCTCGTCGAGCGCCGTTTTCATCTGCATGGACTCGTTGTACAGCACCGAGAACTGGCTCTGCAGGCACTTGTACTCCGTCGTCTCCACTATCACAGACTCCGGCAACTGGCGGATCTGGTGGAATTTTGTTAACGACAAGGTTCTCATATTGACGTCAGGCGTCAGTCTAAAGTTGATTACACATCTATCTGCTTGACACGCACCAAATTTTTTCAACAAACCTTGCAAAATATTATCAGTGCGATATTAGTTTTTGTTGTTCTATATCGATAATAGAACTGATTTCCATAAATTATTCTGCATGTTTAAAATAATATTTTTCACATTATATCCGAGCAAGAAATAAGCAAATCATGGGAAGACCAGTACTTTTAATACGTATGAAAATAAAAATAATAAAAGATAAAGTGCAATTATTATTATTCTGATTAAGGCGCACCAAATACATACGGAATTCCGTTTCGAAATATCGAATCGGGGTTTCCTAACGCGATACGTCCATACATTCGGATGGATTTACTGCGTTCGGAATCCCCGATTCGATATTTCGAAACGGAACTTCGTACGTTAAATTCCGTATGTATGTGGCAGGCCTAAGACTATGTGATCTGTCCAAGTCCAAAGTCCATCTACCACAGACCACAGGACTTGTTCCATGATAACAAGTAAAAATATTCAACGATACTAACATCCATCTTGAGTTTCTCGACCTCCTTGAGCGAGTCGCGGTGCTGTCGGTGCAGGCGGTCGAGCTCGGCGAGGCGGTTGTTGGCCAGCTCGCGCTGCTCCTCCAGCTCGGCGGCCGCGTCCTCCAGCTTGGCGGCCGCCACGCCCGTCAGCGGCGCGCCCGCCACGCCCGTCCCGCTGGTCCCACTGGCCCCGCTGGTCCCACTCGCCCCGCTCGCCCCGCCCGCCGCGCTCGCGCCCGACTGGTGGTAGCTCTTCAACTTCTCGATGGCTTCCGCCAGGTGATTCTCTAGTTTGTCATTGCGGGACCGCACCTGTTAGGTTTTAATTTTATTTTAGCTGGTTCGAAGACTTTTATTTAAATTAATACATTTACCAGAAATCGAAGTTTATGATCATGACAGAATAACATTATGAATTATTGCTAAAATGTGATAAAGTTACCTTTACGAGTTATTTTTTAATTAACCCTGTAAGGTTGATTTTACGAGACGCATTTTAGGCGTCATCCTAACATGTTTCTAGTCGGTGGTTACTGGTCAGTTATATAAAGAAAGACCACTGTCCGTTACCGTTGCCTATGATAAGCAAATTTTGCCCGGCGCAAATTATTTTGAATCTTATTTTATCATCCCGAGGTCATTTATCATCATGAGGTGGTACACCTAAAGACGGATTGTGTCAATGGTTGGATTGTATTAGGCGAGACGATGTAGTGTAGTGTATAGTCTGACCTTCAACAGTTCGTACTGCAGGTCGTCGATCTGGTTCTTGAGCTCGGCGTTCTCGGTGTCGCGGCTGTTGACGGCGTCCTGCAGGCGCGCGCCGCGCAGCGTCATGGCGTGGTGCGCCTCGTGCAGCGCCGTGCACAGCGCCTGCAGCCGCCGCGCCTCCGCCGTCGCCTCCGCGCTCGCCGCCACCACCACCGCCTCCAGCGACTGAGCCGCGCCACCCTCTACCACACAACACAATGGAAATCCGTAACGAATTTAGATGAGAATACAGATTTATAGAGCCAAGAAATCCATAACATACAGTGCAAAAAATTTTGTTCTACGAGAAAAATTTACGATGTTATGACCAAATTACTAGCGAAGGTCGCGGGCGGTGGGTGTGACGTCACAAGGACGACTCGCGCTTTGTTATGAATGGCGGCGCGGTCCGGCGCGGTTGCAGCGCGCCTTCAAGCCGATCGGCCAAGTGACGTCACACGCGCAGGCCGCACATTATATAAAATGTGTTATAAAATAGCATCGGATGGACCGATTTAGATGATTTCAAAATTATATTGATGAGAAAGCTTAGTGTTAACTATAGTGTTGGTTTTGAGTCGATTAGTCGACCTAGTATTGATTCCCATTATAAAAAATACTAATGTAACTACTACACTAAAATCTTCTTCCTAGTCTTATCCCATTATGAGGGGTCGGATTTCAGTCTACCCTGATTTGGCTGATCACTGATATTTACACGTAGCGATTGCCATCTGCCCTCCGAGACCCGACTAGTGGGACTATCGGCAACCTAAGGGTAAGACCATTTTTGTCAGATTTTTCAAGCCTCTGACTACCCGTACGACTGTCAAAGATCTTCAAATGTAACCCGGGACCGCCAGCTTAACGTGCCCTCCTTAGCACAGAAGAGGTCAGATGTTATAATTCGGACACCCATCCAAGGCCCAACCGAGCTGAACGTGGCTTAACGCGTCGATTTATCGGGCGTATTACCAACTAAGCTACGACCTCGTCTACTACTACACTAAGATAAGCGAATAAATAATTCGCTCATCATCACAGCCGAGAGACTGCTTTCCCCAAAGTTCGCCACAATGACCGGTCTTGCGCTGCGCGCATCCAGCGTATTCCCGAGACCTTCACCAAATCGTCGGTCCACCTAGTGGGAGGCCTACCCACGCTGCAAACACTGATCGGTAAACGATCAGAGGTTAAGCAAGGCCAAGTCAGGCAGAGCTGGGTGACTATTTTGTGGCAATTGAACTGAGCGTCTCCGTGGTTCGGAGGGTACGTAGAAAGTTGGTCCCAGTTGTTGTTATCTAGATAGCAGTTGTTGAGCCTTGTCAGAGGCCGTCGGGCGGCTTGAACAACTCTGACACCAGATTGGCCACTAACCATACGATAAGAAGAAGGCTAAAATAAGAACCCTACTAAATAAAGATGCCTGAACTCTACCACTATCCATACATACCCTTCGAATCCCAACCCAAAAATTAAATAAAGACGACCCTGGTGAAAATCCCCATAGTAAAAAGTTCTCTGCCTTGGTCGCCACTCAATGCGTTGCCGCGTCTCGTAAAAGAAAGGAGTTACGCAACAGAAAGCGATCCTTATACGTATAAGTCTAGGCACCCAGCGCTCTACGAGCTGACTTGCAGTTACTGACTGTACTGACTGTACTGACTTAAAGTACATAAATATGTGTATATGTAATCAGTGTTACTAGTACATAATAAACAAAAAAACATACCTTCCCCCTCCCCCTTGATGGCGCGCCATATCTTGTCGTTCCTCTGCTGGAGGCGGTCGAAGGCCTGCAGCACCTTGGCGACGGCGCGCTTGCTCACCTGCACGCGGTTCGCGAGCTGCGCGTCCAACTCCTCCTTGTCCCAAGTGGACAGTTGCATCAGAAATGACGTGGTCGCTTCATTCTCATCTACAACAAATTGTCATATAAGCTGGGTGAGCAAACTAGCGTACGGCCCGCCTGATGTTAAGCTGTTACCGCAGCCTATACTGGGTGAAATCGAAATCGTCGGCAATATTTTAAAATATGACTCTACACATGATTCAGAATATATTGGGAAAATAAATAAAAAAATCTATTGATAAAAAAATTTTGCTCGGGTAAGCAAATGAGCAAACCATTTAACTGTTATACCTTGGAGCTTACCACAAGCTCTTATTGCGATTCAATTACAGGAATGTATTAACGTTTCAGCGACTTTTTGTGCAATGACGTACCTTATTGTCATGACAATAAGAAACGTCATTAAAACGTCGTTAAAACGTTCCTATAATTGAATCGCAATAAGATAGAGCTTGTGGTGACCCCTTACCTGCTTACCTGGGTAATAAATTTTTATCAATTGATTTGTTGATTAATATTCCCTAAACATTCTGAGTCATGTGTAGAATCACCGTTTAAAATATTGCCCACGATTTCGATTTAACCCAGTAGATGCTTATAGATGGAGGGAGGGGAATGGGGGGTGTTAGGCTTTCGACTCTCTCACTCATCGTACGAAATGCAGCTGTAATAGCTGCTTTACGCTGATCTTCTGGCAGGGTTGTACTACCCCGTTCGACCCAGCCCATATATGAGCTGCAGTCAATTGGCTACAGCTTGGCTCTACCACCTTGAAAACGCTTACGGCCCGTCTGATGTTAAGCAGCTACCGCAGCCTATAGATGCTTATAGGAGGGAGGGGAATGGGGGGGGTGTTGGGCTTCCGGCTCTCTCACTCATCGTACGAAACGCAGCTGTAATAGCTGCTTTACGCTGATCTTCTGAGAGGGTTGTACTACCCCGGTCGATCCAGCCCATATATGAGCTGCAGTCAATTGGCTACAGCTTGGCTCTACTACCTTCAAACCTTTAAAACTTGGGTACTCAATGCGAGTAAGCGATACACACTATAAGAGATTCTAGTTTAGCGGTGGAGGACTGTCATGTGTGGAAGTCATTGGGGGAGAACTATGTCCAGCTTAGGCTGTTGATGGATGGATGCCCAACACTCAGAGATCCCTTCTCCATATAAATTTCACGTCCGATGCGTTTATCATCAAAACGGGTCATGTCTGGGTCTATCAGCAGAGACTGTGAGTGTTTATTCTGTGATGTAGATTAATTATTAAATCAAACAAATATAACACACCGCCTCCGCCATTATTTAGGATGTCCAACGGTCAAGGAAAATGCTAATAGAAATTTGTAGGAATAGTTGTGTCATGTTGAACTGAATTTCCTTCCTTTTAACACTAATTATTTATATCTGTCAAAACACCATATTTATTTAGTGGATAAAAGTTATCTGACGATTTTAAAATAGGCAGAGGTCTGTGAAACAGGCAATATAAGAAATGAAAATTTATCCCGATGATCAGCAGGATAACCTTATAAAAACAACAAAACCAATGAATGGTAAATCAATATGTAGTAAGCAATTCACTCACTTTTGTTTTCTGATTCATCAGCTGTCTCCGCATCAAAACGTTGCAACAACACTCTTATATCCTCGTTCAACAAGTTCCAGTAGCGGTTGACTACGCACAACACTGCATCATCTTGTGTCTGACGCTTCTCCAGTTGTTCAATCCGAGCGCGGAGCTCTGCTTCACATCTGTGACGTTGTTCTATTCTCTGTAAACACATTTACATGTCATTGCCATTCTATGAAAACTCCAAGACTTGTGATCTCTGTCTGCAGGAGTTATAGATAAAGATATGAAAGAAGAAGAAAGTGTTTTTTGCATGGCTCCTATTATAGTAAATAAATTGCCGAAGAGTTGGAAAGAGCTAAGTAATGAAGCGTTTAAAAGAAAGCTTAAAACTTTCTTAGCAGATATGAATTTATATTGAGTAGATTTTAATTTAATATCTGTTGCTTTTGTATCTTTTTTATTTTTGTATCTAGTTATTTAATTTTATAAAGAAAATTTCATTTAATTTTATATAATTTCAAATTTCAAATTTTATTTTAAATTTTATTTTCTAATAGCAACAAACAACCAAATATTTGTACGCCATACGTGGCAAACATGAAGGGACGATTTTTATTTAACATCTTGCATGCTTGATTGTATGTACACTCATGTTTAGACAAATAAATATATCATTATTATTATGCTGCTATTCCAATGACAAACTCAAATGAAAACCCAGTAGAACACAGTAAAAAGATAATACAGTAATTTATAATCACACTTTAATTAGTTATTTTGACCTCATTCTTCAAGTCTTCTTATTGAAGTGTCATACAACCCTAATTTAGTGTAGCTGATGGAGCTCTTTACATCTGTCTCTATTTAGAGCAGTTTTTTTTATATCGCCAAAACATCTTAGGTATCTGCTTTCATTTCCTTGTATTTCACACTATACAATTTAATTGGTGGCACAGCCAAGCTGTAGCCAATTGATTACAGATCATATAAGGCCTGGTTCGACAAGGGTAGTACCACCCTATCACAGAAGAGCGAAAAGTAGCTATTACAGCTGCATTTCGTACAATGAGTGAGAGCCGGCAGTCCAACCCCCTACCCCTCCCTCTGTCCCACTTCTATTCCAGTGGTGCATATTGCCCACCGCAATGCCTTAAGTATTGCAAGCATCTATAGGCTATTAACTGCTTAATGTTAGGCGGGGGTCATATTCACAAAATGATCACTAACCTAACCCTCACACTTTTTTGATTCTATTATGAATTTTGGGTTAACAAAGATTATCAATTGTGAGAAAACTTGTGCATCTTTTGAAAAAGAATTGTGAAGTTTGCCAACATGCCTAGGCCTGCATGGTGGACTGTGGATGAAGTTGAGGGGGAAAGTGCCTTGCATAAAATAAATAGGTTCGCCTGCTACAATATTGGGACCAAATACCATTGGCCAAATGTGGTTGCATGGTAGTGCACCACTGCCTGCTCCATCAGGGAATACAGGCATGATGGTGGTGTTTTATTAATAAATCTATACTAATATAATAAATGCGAAAGTAACTGTCTGTCTGTTACGTTTTCACAACTAAACCATTTAACGAATTTAGATGAATTTTGGTATAGCGATAGACAGGGCCTTGGAGAAGGATGTAGGCTAACTTTGTGTTGAGAAAATAAAACTTGAAGGGAGTCAAATAGAGGATGAAAGTTTGTACGGCAGACCAATTATTTCTCAAGTTTTTTTATTTATTTATATAGTTTAGACTCTAATCTAGAGAAAAAAATAGGCTACTCAAAGTACATATTCTACGCAGAAGAAGTCGTGAGCCAACGGGGCAGGTAGTTTAATCTAAATAGAAGTTTCACAAACAATTTGTGGCAAACAATGCTGGAACAAAGTGTCATTGTTAAACAGGTCAAGTTGTTATCTATGCGATGTTCGCAATAAACAACTGCAGGACTCCACATGGCAGCCAGGGTTAGCCAGCAGCGTTGTCATAGTAATAACTATGTTACGTTACAATAACGCTGATAAACAGCTGATCATGACAAACAAATGTTTCAGGCTAGTTTTAGACAGAAGCAAATTGCAATCTATCATTATTGTTTAGTTGTACAGATGGCTAGGAAACTTGTTGAATGAGTGATACCTGAGCTAATTTCTTATTTTGGAACTGTAAAACTTTTATGTCCATTTCCTCCAGGGTGGACACAGGGCCAATGAGATGGGGCTCAAAGTGAACCTTCTTGATGGCTGGTTGGCCACTGCCATTGCCGCTGTCTTCCGCTGCACGCTTCGACATCGTAAACTAAAAAACAAAAGATATTTACACGTAGAATTGGCGATAAAATGCACTTTTATTACGAAAACTATTGATCCATATAACCTAACCAAATTCAAAAGATGTAACAAAATATGGCAACCAGAGTACATTGACGTTTATCATATTTTAGTAGGATTATAAGCATACCTGCTTGTCAATATTGACACTTTCCTATGCAGTTGTTAATTCATGTATTTGTGTAATTGGAGATTTCTAGTGTAATAAGAAACTATAATGTGTATCATTTTGCTAATAAAAGAAGATAACAAATTATAAAACACCAAACTCCGCCCGAAAATATTGCCAACCTAGTATTCAATCAACTCGCTCTCCCTCGTTCGTCCAATCAAATCACACTTGTCATAGACAATCGACGGCCGACCATAGATAAGCTATGGTTGGATTGCCATATAAAATATAATTTATTCGATGGCGGGAAATTTGAGAGTAGGTAATATTTATGCGGGGAGGAATCATAACATTCATTAAGTAAAACCTTAGTAAAACAATCGTTAGAAGTATTATAACTTTGTTTATTTAGGTTTTGTTATCATGAATATCATTATTTATTTATACAGACAGTAGGTCTTTACTTATACCATAAAATAAAGGTCCCAAATGGTTATGTACCTTGCAGGCTAAAATAATTCCATAGAAATGTTATCGCTAGAGATTAGAATTCATGATAGTTCTGTATTTTATTTGATCCTGGAACATTCTCTGGAAAACCCTGTATTTCTTATCATGAAACGATTGAGAACTAATATTTGGCTTTATGACATCGGCTGCACCGCCCATGTTCTCAATAGCGTCATTAACATTGTTGAAGTACTGTGAGGCGCAAGCCCCTAAAATAGCGGATCCTACTAGCACGGAGTCCGCTGCGTGCGGCTTCAGTATCGGTAGAGCCACAGCGTCCGCTTGCGTTTGCACGAATAACGGATCTTTAGAGATGCCGCCGCATATCAATAAGGACTTGAATGGCTTGTAGCCTGACAGGACCAGGGCGTCAATGATGTGTCTCGTGCCATACTGAAAACCAAATTAATAAAGTGTAAAATAACATATTTAGACATACAAAACATGGGTTCGATTCCCGCAAGAGGAAAATTTCGGAAACCGCCTTTAGGTAGTTTTCCCAGGTCTGGATATCACTGGAATCGACCCAGTCCATTGTACGGTAGTCATAGTACAAGCGTTTCTTAGATTGGGACCATACAGTTGGTATGTTAGTCTCGCGACTTTTATTTTTTAAGCTGCAGCTGCCTGCTTTATCATGGGAGCCATATCTCCCTCTGGTGGCTTACTAGGGAAGCATGGCCTATTTAATGGTACTTACCGACAGCGCTTGTAACGTCGCAAGGTATAGAAGCGCCAAGTTCTCCTCACTGCTGTTAATTGATAGCCCACTAATCATACCCCTCATGGTGGGGTCTGCCAGTGGCGAGCGGTTGCCGTGGTAATCAGGCCACACGTGGATATCACGGGTTAGGTTACTGACGTCTGTGAGACCCTGACTTCTTGCCATCTTTGTTAAAAGAACCCTCAAATGATTTCGAACACTGAAAAAATAGACACAGTCTAGGTATAATATTTTGAGAACCACAATAAATACGGGCTACTGAATACATAGCACAGAATAAAGAATTACTGGAAATTGCATGTGTGCAGATCTTACGCCACCCAGTCTATTAGCAAGCACATGGCCATAATATCAACTAAAAACGTGCGTCAATTCATCTCTTGCTGCCATACTATTACATATATAAATGAAGTATCTAAGTATTCTAAGTATTATGTAGGAAAAAAGGACATGTTATTTATTCTCCTATAAAACTTACTCTCCAGATGACATCTTCTTTTCTAATTCCACACCAGCAGGATGCGTTGATATTACAAAGTCCAGTAGCATCCCTGAAGCGCTTTGACCCGCTTCATTGAGCCACATGTCCGGGACCATTGCACTGTAATATGGACCCCAAACACCTTGGACTAAAACAGCTTTCTTGTTAACAGCCATGTGACATGTAGATGTGCCACAAATCAAACTGAGCCGAGATGACATATCTTTGTCAATGTTTTCACCATGGGTTCCTATCATTCCCAGGCCTCCGGCATGTGCATCTATAATAGATGTGGCTACTGGGGTGCCTTGTCGTAAGCCCAGCTGACTCGCAGCTTCAGCAGATAGCCCCCCACAAAATTCCCCTGGCATCAACACTTTGTTCCCAATTTTCTCAAAGTTATCCGCAGCCAAGTCTTCTAAACCAATATCCTTTAAGAAACTCAGATTCCAACGTCGTGTTCCTTCAATGGAGCATTCGTAATTCCACTTGCAGACCAAAGAACACAATGATCGACTCAGTGACCCTGTAGCTTTCCAGGTTAGAAAATCTGGAAGGTCGAAAAAGTATCCAAATTCTGACCATTTGTTAGGCAGATTTTTCTTTAGCCAGAGCAGCTTAGGCATTTCCATTTCCAAGCTCACTTTTCCACCGACATACTTTAGTATATCATGGTTGGTTTTGTTTATTATATTGGCTTCGGCTTGTGCCCGGTGGTCCATCCACATTATGATGTTCTGTTCATTATTGTTTGTACTTACTGCTATCGGATTGCTATTTTTGTCCAGTGCAACCAATGAGCAAGTGGCATCAAATCCTATTCCTTTGATATTTGCTGGATCTATGTTAGTGACTACATTCTGGAAAAAAACAATCTTGGTAAGTACTTACGAAAAAAAATAACATAAAAGTACAATATGATGAGTGCAATAATTCTTACTTTTATAACAATAGTGCAGCACTCCCAGATGTCATTAGAAGACTGCTCATAGAAGTCTACTTTTGGTTTCCATGTTTTAATCTCTTTCACCGATGACTTCACAACATGCCCTTTATCATCTACCAGGGCCGCTCGTACACTGCCTGACCCCACATCCACACCAATGAAATAAACCTCTTTACCCATTTGAACAAATGCCTGTAATATGAGAAAGAAAAACCGTTTTTTTTAAACCATTGAATCAACAGTAAAATTAAATTAAATTTTACAAGCAGACAGCAAGCAAGGTAGCGAAAAATACTAGTATTACAAGTAGAACAAAACAATTATTAGCAACACCAACCAATAACGTTATAGTAACTTGCCCAAAGACTTGCCTTTCAGTGAATGTTAATCTGCTGCGTGCATTATTATACAAACTGATAAAACGACCTTGGGCTTGTAGATACTATGTATCAAGTAATAATAAAAACATAATAAAAAAAAACAACTTGCAATCTTCGCAAAGATAACCTTAGTCTTTTGAACTCTCTCCTTATGAAGATTGAAGTTTTAAAATCTCTAAAAATAAACATGTATGATTATAAAAAACAAGTATTTTGTAAGTGTAAAATATACGTTTTTATAATAAAATAAAACTCACGTTTGTACATAGAAAACCACATTACTTTTTTATTAGAGTAGTAAGTAAAAATTAATTTAATTTTCGCGCCAAACAGTTTCCACTTGTTTGTTTTTTTTTTTTCTTTGTTATGGCGTCGCTTTGCGCATATGCCAGTGTCAAGTAAAATATAATAATTACAATTACAATTTTTTGCTGCGTCAAGCAAAGGAAGACCTTTGGCTAGGCCTAAAATACCCCCCCAAACCCTATCAGTAAAGTGGCTGATACTTTACTGACAAATTAGTAGACTTTTTGGCGGAACCCGAAAATCGTGTTTTACCACTTTCGTTCCAATTGCCCACACTCACGCACATTTATGAACATCTAATGGATAATATTCCACCAACATTACACATTATAATACAAGGAAACACTTTGATTATTAACTTGTCTAGATATAGTGTTCGAGCGCCTAAACGCCAAAAAAAATATCAGCCAACTGTTGGCTCATAAGTAAAGATGTGATAAACGGCTTTATATTAAAAGCACGTTGTTACGCTTGTGCTTGTTTTTAAAAGTCGTTGTAAAAGTGCTTTTCTGCTTTTTATTTTTTTTCAAATTTAACAAAAATTCGTCCGTCAATAAACGGACAACAAAAGCAAAATGCTTACTAAACATAAGTTCAAGCAAAAAGCCAAAACTTACGCGCTGAAAAATTGATAGTGAGTCTTATGTGCATGGAAATATGGTTTTTAATCTAATATAATAAATTATTGCTTTTTATGGGTAAAGAAATAAGGTTAAATATAATTAAATATTGATTTGAACTGTATTGTCATACAAATAAGGTTACTTTTTGGATTTTTTTGGAATTTCTTTCTCTTTCTTGCTGTCATTGCTTAAAAGCAACACGCTTAAATTTGTAAGCGCGCTTAGGCGCTTACTTAAAAAAGCGAACTTTTCAAACGGCTTTTCGTTTAAGCACCCACTTCTACTCATAAGCTGATTTCGCCCGCTCAGTAGCGATACTGACATTGTACGGAGAACACGAGTTCTATGGCGTATAAAAATGACGATATGCGCTAATAAAAGTGTGCAGGAATTACAACGGAAAATTTAAAAAAACTAAAAAAATTACCATCATCGGTCTAAGTAAACTTGAAATAACAATTTGTTTAAGAAACAATTAAATTAATAAAGTGTACATTTATCCTAAAAAGTACCGCCATTTGACGCCATGTTTACAGGGTTGCCTGTTCATTGAATTTAAAATTCCCATGTGAGCGTTACCTTATTTTAAAAAAATATTTTATCATAATCCAAAAAGCATTATTTCGAATTTTTAAGCCGCCATATAAAGTATTAAATACGAAATAATAAAATTTTAGTTTACCTATTTTAACTAGTAATATTTTACCTAGTAATCCATATGCGCATACGGCTAGTATATGAATAAAAATAATTAAATGAATTTAAATTTAACATAAAAAAATATAGATACATCAAAATCAAAACTCTTTTCCCCATCTTTTGAAATATTATATTAAAATATTCAAAAGCTGGTATAACTCAGAACGCACCGTCAGTGACGTAGAGACAATAGTTTACTCATACTTGTGTGCGTGACACGCACACAGCGCTTTCAAATCTGGCCTGTTTTTTTCGTTACGATTGCAGCGCAACAGTCCATCTAGACAAGTAAATAATCAAAGAAGGAAACACAAGTTTTGGAAATAAAAAACAAAAATGACAACATCACTTTTTACCCGACTACGGAGGCGTTATGATTTTGACCGGTATGTATGTATGTATGTATATATGTATGTATGTATGTATGTGCATCTGTTCCCACCTAACTTCCAAACTACTTGTCGTAATTTGACAAATGAGGTATCGTCAGAAGCGGCTTAATGGCGCGCTGGTTATAGGCTATGTGACGTCACATAAAATTGCATATGGCGCCCCCTAGAGGACATAATGTCATGAACTAAAAAAATAACATTTTTTAATGAAACCGTGTGGGGTATCAAATGAAAGAGCTTGATGAGCACATTTCAAAAATATATATATTGTTACCTATAACTCCAAAATAGTTAAATAAAAAGTAAGCTTAAAAACTAAAACCCGACTACGGAAAAAACGCGCTCTAAAAAGTATGAAACAAGAAAATATTCTCATCTAGAGGATAGCCGTGGTCCGTGTTCATGTGCCATTTGACCCTAAAAGACCTGCACGGACCACGACAATATTTTCTTGTTTCATACTTTTTAGAGCGCCTTTTCGGGTCGAGTTTTAGTTTTTAAACTTACTTTTTCCACTGTCATGTCAATTGTCAAAATAGGCATTTGCGTGTCACCTGTCAAATACCATAGACAGGATAGGATAGATAGGCTACTTGTGCTGCGTTCCATTCACCGTAATTTTTGTTATTTTCGTCTACTAAAACTGTAAAAAACGATCACTTTCAGTACAAGTTGGTGCGAGTGGAACGAGATTTGTGATCGAAAATAACGAAATTACCAATGAATGGAACGCACCATTGCTTGCAATGTTTGTTTGTTATTGTTGGCTAGGTTAGGTTCAATTTTATAAAATCGCAATAATTCGATATAGTAATCTATTATATTCACAATGGTGAGATTTAAAAATAGGTGAGTTACCGTTTTGTTGGTCTGAACTTACTGTATGGAGTTTACCGTCAATTTACTTGCAGATTAAAAAAAAAAAAACGCACATCACCAAATCTATTTTGAATATTTTTATTATACTTTTTCCAGGTACATCACTGTGGAAATAACATCTCCAATGGTTCCTGACAGTAAACCATTACAGCTCAAGTCCAAGATGTTACATGAAACAGTGCTCAGTAAAATTCAGCAGTTACACGGTGACTTTGGTGCTGCTGCAGTTTCCAATGGCATCCTGACAAAATATTGTAATGAAAACACTAGAATAGCGATTCTAAGATCGAGGCATGGGCCACACAGATTCGTAACTAGTTCTCTACCTTTCATCACTAAAATTGGAAGACTAGATGTTAGATTGAAGACTTTGCATGTTGGTGCAACTCTCAAACACAGTTTTAAATTCATTCAAAAGCATCAAAGGACATATTTAGATTCAATGTGGTCATCATTAAAAACTGATGAGGAGCGGAAACAATTAGAAAGTGCAGTAATGGACTTCACCAAAACAGATGTTTCTGTCAATATAGACAATATAACATGATTGTTACAATTTAATAAACCCACATTATAATAAGCTTACATAGTTTATTTATTTGTAAAATATTATGATGATTATGTATAAGAAAAATCTTTAAATTGATATGATTAAATTAACAGAGTAAAAAGATAAATAATAAACTTACCTATCTAAGTGAAATAATAAGAAAAAAATTTTTTTTAGGTACGTACCTACCCACACATAACATTTAAAAACATGATAGGTAAGTAACCTTTGTCTAACACTGATTACATTATGGTATAAAATAAAAGCGATATAGCTAAATATGCAATTCATTAGTCTAAATAATTATAGCTAGTATTATTGTATGAAGTAGCACTGATTTGCTATTAACAACAGATTGAAATGGTTTTTATCAATGTACTTAGTTAAATAGGTACAATGTACTTATTTTGGAACCTGCAAATACAATTTTTTCATCAAAGTAGATTGAAACAGAGGCACTTGCACATATTCTAGGCTAGTGCACAGATGTGTCACATTGTAAGTCACATTAGTGAAGATATCAACAACATGATCTTTCCTAGCCTGTTTGGCAATAGTCTTACATAACAATTGTATGAAAACTGAGCCCTTCCTCTCAGAGCGATAAGCTTCTAATTCAGGTGCAGTGGCCCAATAAATGAGAAAATTAGTTTTTTTGGTAAGCATACCTTTTGGACTGTCTGCAACTAACGTTGACTGTGGTGCCTCCTCAACCTGACATGCTTGGACTATTATCAATTTAGGTTTATTATGCAAGTTTACAGCGTCATCTGAATCTAACATATTTTGTATATCATCCATTTTGACTTTCACAGAGTCTGCCGCATAGACGTGGCCTCGGACTCCGTGTGATAATATACACAGCATAAAAATGCTGTCATCAGTAGTAAATTTATTGTGAACAATATCTTTGATAAACTCAAACATTTCCTTATGATCGATGTTTGTTTTACTAAACACATCAAAGTTTAGTGACTCCATTGTTCTTTCTAAAGTTGCTTTATCTTTGTCAGAGCCCAGTCGTCTTTCCAGTACATTGCATTCGTCTGTGCTTTCTATACTGTTTTTTGATGGATAAAAATCCTCTTGGTTTATTATGGCACATATTCCAACTCTCTTTGGATTCCTTATTTCATAGCTATCTGGTCCTAATTTAATGGTATCACATTTGAAATTGTCAAAGCCTGATTCGTCCAAATGCATCTTACCTATAAGCTCATGTAAGTCATCAAAGTTATTATTAGAGTATTTATCATCTGCGGGTGGTGTCACTGATTCTTCTGCTTTAACAATTGACGGTGTCTGTGTTGGAAGATTTGGTTTTGATTCATCATTCAGTATGCGCTGTAAGTTACTTAGATCTGAAGCGATGTCTCTGAGACCAGGCAAGCTTTCTGTAATTTTTATAAGTTTATCAATTTGAACCTGATACCCAAACACTTTTTTATCATACTGATATTGACTCAGCGTGATGAACTTTTGGCACATGAGCTCTAGCAGAACGAGCTCGCAGCTCTCGTGAGCCATTGTATTAATGCCATACGTAAGGAGAGTTTTCTTAAATTTCATGAAATTGTTCGAGTCCATATTTTCACACAACTTGTACAACACCTTCTTCAAAGGATTTATATTAGTTTTGGCAAGGATATTATCAGGTGAATATTGTTGTTTTATAGCTGGAACGTGAAATCCCAGTTTTCTTATTATGCTGTTTAATTGGCAGATTGTTAATGCCTCTATAAACTCGTTCTTCCAATTGGGATTGTTCTTGGCGTGCTGAAACCATTCATGTAACATGTTGAGGTTTGTAGAACTGCTTGCGTCTTTGGAAATCCGTTGGAACACGATCAGTTTCTGGAGCGCTGTGTCTGGGACATCGTACAGCAGGAATACCAGTGAGACCAGGTCGTATGGGTTGTCCAGCAGCTCCTTTTCAATCTCTGATATAACTTCATTGTTTATTGCTTCGTTATTAGCGATTACTTGGTCTGGCTCGATTTTATGTTTACGGGCGTCTGAATTCAACATTTTCACTTTCAGAGGGCACTTCTTGATTGAACATAGAATAGTTCACTAGCCTATCAAATACGAATCGAATAGGTACGTTGTTGCTTGAACATGAATAACCACGAAAACAAAATGAAAAGAAAACCAAACAACGATTAATACGCAAGCACAAAAGTGTAGTGTTGTCTGTTTTTAATCGATAGATAGGTATGTTTCTGTTATTACATTATCTTTGATTGTTATCAACCAAAACCCGTTACCGTTACCTATACACTGATTTTTAATTTTGTAGACTTAAATGACAGCTTTTTATGTCAAACATAAAATTTATTTGATCTGTTCGTCATGAATTATGCTGTTTTTGTGATTCTGGTTCAAATTAATTCAATTTTTTTTTTTTTTTTTTAATATAAAGAATACATACAAGATCACTTATAAAAATAGATTCAATTAAAATATAAATTTGACATTTATAGCTGTAATTGGCTGAAATTCGTGGACTAACCACGAAATTCCAAATCAGAGTATACCCCTTTTAATTAATAATTACTTTAAAATTTTAACCAAATAGTTTTTTGTTAAAAAAAAAAAAAAGTTTTTTGTTAGCCCATCACTACAGTGCCGAAATGACCTTGCTGTACTTGACATTTCATTTAGGGAATTTCCCGTATCAAAGTGAATGAACGAAATATATCTAGTCATAGATTAATAATTAACGTCTCCCCCCGTCGTAGACTGAAAAACTTAAATAGACTAGACCTAGAAATATTCAGAGGTCGGAGTGAATAAGTTGCGCTTGGGCTTGGGCTATTTTAAATGCTTGGGCGTAGGCTGTAGACTGATGTTGATACGACACTTTCTTCACTTGAATATCTATGCTATGCCCCACAGACTCAAGTCAGGGTTGCCAGATGTACGATTTAAGTCGTATTCATACGATGCTGTACCTATCTGATGCTGATAACTTCATGCGATTGCTGTTTTTAACATGTACGATCCAAAGGTGATAATCGTACGTATTCCTACGACTTTTTCACATTTCGTAAAAACCGATATAGAATTAACCAAAATCGCTATTTCTACCTCAATAGTAAGGGATTTCCCTTGACTCCCTTGATTTCCCGTTACAGATAAAACCCGACCAATTTGCGAAACACTTCATAAAGACAGCTAAATTTAATATAACGAAACTTTGAACGGCAATACAACATTTAAAACGGTATGGATTTTGTGTACATTTGTCTCCAACACAAGAAATGCTGTGTAAGATGAATAGTAAAACTCTTTATGGACATAAGTAGATACACACTACTTATCTCCGTAAAGAGTTTTACTATTTATTATGCTGATTTCATTACAATAAAAGTAGGTAGGTATATTATAAAATACATAAAGTTGTTAGAATCGTGCTATTTTTTTGTATGAGCCTTCTTAGGGAATACTACTTTTTATTTACCCACCGTACGATCTCCCCATTCACGACGTCTGGCAACCCTGTTTACAAATTATAAAATAGGTTATGTTATTTACATTACAATCATAAAATCATTTCTTCAACATTTATAGATGGTTTTAGACCGAATATTCCACAGTATTATACTTCAGCAAGAGTCAAACTGAAGTGCTGGACAACGGCACGTCCAACGGCGTAACATGCAAGCTACCAGGTCTGAGGTTCTCAGGCTCTATAAAAATCTCCTTTTATATTCTAAATCACTCACTTTAACTGACCCCGCGTATTTCAGACGTAGGGTTGCAACAGAGTTTAGAAATAATAAAGCTTTAATAAAAGCAGAAGACATCACTTTTGCATATCAGGTTAGTATTTTTTTGTTTTGTTTTAGTTAGTAGGTACATGATAGAGTTCCAGTGCAGATTATTTAGGGTGCCTACTAATCGGAATGGCTCACAGTGTGGGAATAATTACGCCTTGAAATTGCACAGTGCACGGTCCAGTGGCTACAACATGCACTATGAAATACAGTAATTTCATCACAACATAATTTAAAAAAAAACTATTGTATCTACGTATAGTTTGTATACAAGTACAGTATTTTTTGTCAAATATGGTAACTTTCCCTGTTGTGTACGGTAGTCCTATAACTAGCCAGTGGCAAAACTGCTCTTGACAACAGTACATTAAATCAACAAAATTAATTATGTATTAGTGTAAATATTAAGGTTTCTCTAATTTTCACTAAAATTGTACGTTGTGCAAATTTCAGAAAGGAGAGGCATTGCTGCGTCGTTCATCTGTCGTGTAAGATGTTATTCTTGAACCCCGTGTGCCAGTTTCGTTCTGCAGTATCTGCTCGAGTAATCGCAGCCTTCAAGCACACGTTAGATTACTCGAAGGTGCCCAAAATAAATGAAACTGATCTGTTGGAGAAGTTTGTCAGAGGCAGCGGCCCTGGTGGATCAGCTGTCAACAAAAACTCTAATTGTGTAGTTCTTACACATTTACCTTCAGGTATAAATAATATTATAATTTTAGACTAAGTATGATTGATGGGGTGTTGTGCGTTGTGAGTGTATGGTAGCATGATGACAACCTCTTTCTGTAATGGTTCAGTGTAGGGGGCTCAGCTCACTTCCTATTGTATACTTAGTGGGTTGCCAGGTATAGGGTTCCTTCTTATAACCGTACAGTTGGTAGGGGGGCCACTATAATAAATCTCTAGTATAGGTATGGGTCCTTGTATATTTAGTGGCTAACCTTGCGTCAGAGTTGTTTAACCCGCCGGATGGCCTCTGACATGGCTTAACAACTGCTGTCTAAATGATAACAACTGGAATGGACTCAAAGCCTGGAGACGTTCAGTTTGAAATGCCACTAAATGAACACTAATCTCTGACTGACCTTGCTGAGCGTTGCTTAACTTCGGATCATTTACCGATCAGTGATTGATCAGTGACAGTTTTGTTTTAACGTTTCAGCGACCATTTGTGCAATGACGTTTCTTATTGTCATGACAATAAGGTACGTCATTGCACAAAAAGTCGCTGAATTGTTAAAACATTCCTGTAATTGAATCGCGATAAGAGTTTGTGGTAAGCGCCCTGTTATTTTAGCAGTTTGCCCCAAGCCCATTGTATGATACCTACCCATATTTTACAAGTGTTGCTAAGTTTAGCATTGTACAGTTTGACTGTAAACAATTTTAATTTCTGTCAAAATCTTATTTTAAAACAGACAAACCTATTTCAGGTACTGTAATCAAATGCCACATCAGCAGGTGCCAAGATGAAAATAGGAAAATGGCACGTGAAATGCTCATAGCTAAGCTGGACGAAGATATTAACGGGGAAGAGAGTGTAGCAGGACAAAAGAAGAAACTAGATGAGAAGAAATCTAAGAAATCGGAGTATAAGAGAAAGAAAATGGCGCAACTGAAAAGCGAATGGAAGAAAAGGGAAGGACTGTCGTAATGACTTAGTAATTTAACTATTGTTAAAAATATAGCCTGTAGATTTATTGTTATCACGTCTTTTATTTTTAGATGTACCTATTATGTTTGAACAGTGCCATCTAGTAGCAAGGGTGGCAATTTCAGGTATTACCTATTCTGTGGTTTCAGTTCAGTCTGTTCCAAAAATATCTACAGGATGAATTTGAAATCATGGATGCTCATGATTTCAAATTCATCCCCATAAAAAAATAATTCCTAGAATCAACCCCTAAGGGGGTAATTTTTGGGGGAGAAGGTCGTGTGAAAAAAAATTTTTTGTCCGATTGACTTGAAACTTTATATGTATATTTTGCATAAGAAATAATGAAACTCATGTTTCAGGATTTTGAAAAAATCACCCCCCAAAGAGGTTAAACGAGGTGTTGAAGTTTGTATCGAGTTACCGTTTATCTCTAACGTTTATGAACCAATTTTTAGGGTTCCGTACCCAAAGGGTGCCAACGGGACCCTATTACTAAGCCTACGCTGTCCGTCTGTCTGTCTGTCTGTCTGTCTGTCTGTCTGTCTGTCCGTCTGTCTGTCAGCGGGCTGTATCTAACAAACGGTAATAGCTAGAGACATGAAATTTTCACAGAATGTGTATTTCTGTTGCCGCTACAACAACAAATACTAAAAATAAAATAAAACTTAAAAATAAAGGGGGTCCCCATACAATAAACTCGATATTTTTGGCGTTTTTATTGATAACTCATAAATTAAACAATATATAAAGAGAAAACTAACATTTTAACCATGAGTGATCATTATGACATATTTTAGATAAATAGTTGACAAAAAAAAGAAATGTAAAACTACATTTTTGACCCATAAATAAGTTTTAAATTAATAGTACCAGTCAAAGTAGCGCCATCTAACATTGTTATGATATCATTGGCATTACAGTGTCATAACTAGTATAATAATTCGAGTGCAGTACTAGAGATCATCTTAGCCGTATGGTTAAGGCGTTAGTCCACGTGTATGTGGGTATTAGGTTCGAATCTTACTATGAGTTGTTTTTTTTTTTTGAGTAATTCGCATTTTTTTTGTCGCCCACAGCTTAAATTAAAATAATGTTAACACTAAACTGATTTGTGCAAATACATTGTTTACGTACGTAAACATATTTGTAAATCAAGTTTCAAATGCATTCGGAGTTTCAAGCACAGAGTATTAGAACTATAGATGGCGTTGTAATAGTTTTTCACAGATGTGTATTTATTTATTTGTGTACTTTATGTACCTATTATTGCAGGTGTGTACTAACAATTATGGGACTGAGGTGGCAAAAAAGCGTACAGCCCGCCTGATGTTGAGCAGTTTTTTTTATGGGAGTGAGGTGGCAAAGAGTAAATAATTGTTGCTATAAAAAAGATAATATAAAATAAGAACCTCATAATATATAAAATAATAGTACCGCTACGCACCACTAGATGACGCTAGATGAGCTCCTAGATCGCGCTATGGTTTCGTTTTTCAGATCGCAATATAGTCACGACCAAAATTCGCCTGCTATTGACAAGTTTTGCGTTATCTCTAGGTTTCGATCGATTGGAAATTGTTGTATTGCTTTCATAGTGTCATATTTGATGGCAGAATACTCCCGTTGCCTCCGACTATAGTGTGCGGGGATTTTAATGTAGACTTACTGGAATCTAATGAGAATGCACCTTTAAAAAAATATTTTGACCATATTGGTTTAAATTCAAAACTTCCTCGTGTTGTTACCACAACGGGTTATACTCAAATAGATAATGTGTTTATCAATATTGACTTGAATGCTGGCACATACTGTGCACTCTTTAGTTACCATAGCCCTTTATGGATACAATTTCGAATTGAGCAATAGATTTTATCAAAACTATCCGAAAAGTCAGAATAAAATTTGTATTTCTGTTGCCGCTGTAACAACAAATACTAAAACAGAATAAAAAAATATTTAAGTGGGGTTCCCATACAACAGACATGATTGCCGTTTTTATAGAATGGTACGGAACCCTTCGTGCGCGAGTCCGACTCGCACTTGGCCGGTTTTCTTTTTAAACTGTTATTTGGTAGGTGACTAAGTAATTTTGGTCCCGTAAAAGAATCATTTCGGAAATCTACCCCCAAAGGGGTAGAAGTACGGTAGAAAAATATATTTGTGTCCGATTGACTTGAAACTTAGTATGTATACTAAGTAAAAAAAATCACTTTCACAGTGATTTGGGGTGATAAAGTTTGTATGGCGCCACTAAAAATCATGAAATAAAATTATTTTTATAAAAAAATAAAAACCGTCTTCAAAAAAACCTGGAGCACTAAAAGCCTGAAATAATATTTCTATTACCACCACTGCCTACCCCTTCGGGAAAATCAGGCGTGATGATGTGTTATCGAGTATTTGGAGTCGGTGCCAATCTTGGTATGCCGAGTCTACCTACTATAAAAGTAAGAAGATACCGTTTATATATATATATAGGTATATATATATATATATATATATATATATATATATATATATATATATAATAGGGATATCTAATAAGAACACCTGTACTCTCTATTTTCTTTGTGGTTCTTATCAATATGTAAGGTATCTCCCTTATCTTAATCTGACGCGCTTGAGTAAATCCAGAAAACCCTTCTACGGCTCCCCATCTAGCATCTAGTACGTTTTACGAAAGAGTAGGCATGGTACAACAATACGGTTTTAAATCCGCAATAAGAGGATTTTGCTCGCGGTTCGAAACGTTAAGTAGGTACCTAGGCAAGGACACGGAACGAGCACTGAGCGAAAGCTTTTAACTATTTGAGGTGTCGTCCATCTTTAAACACTCGCACAGAGTGGACCACAGACCGACTTATGAGTCGGCTGTTGTTGCGTTGGTGCGGTCCAAAGTGGCAGTACGCACACATTTGGCGTAAATGTATGTACCTACCTACACACAAGTGACGATCATTTGAAATTAAGTTACAATTTAAGAAAGAAAAACGATATTACGACTAGCAAAAAAAAATAATAAAATAATAAATGGAACAAAAAAAAAACAACACATTCTGCTCATCGCAAACTGACCCAATTCAGCATGTGCTGGTTAACCAGAACCAGCGCTGGTCTTCCATTGGGCCCGCTTGGCGATATCACGGGCGCAAACCATTAAAAATCAATATTAAATTAAATTAAAAGGGCTATTAAAACTAAAAGGGTATGTACCTCCACACAAGTGACTATCACTTGAAATGAAGTTACAATTTTTATTTTATTTTTTTAAGTATATATTTATTTATTTAAAAGTACAAAGTTAAATATAAAGCTGAACTTAAAATAAACAAAGATGCATTCGTAAACAGAGAAGGAAAGTTAAGGTTAATTATCACTTAAGGTTAATTATGCTTACAGGTAAAACGGTTAGGGTACAATATTGTTATTATTATTTTTTAAACTAGATTTAAAGATTAACAAATTAAACTTTAGTTAGACAAATATGTGTAAGTAGGTACTGTTTGGGAAGTTACAAGTAGGTACTTTTGACCGAAATCCAGTTATGCATCAATGCCTGTGTTTGGTAAACCTCCTTCTTCATGAAGTTACAATTTAGTTAATTACTCAACTATTTAATTCGTGTATGTAAATCAGTGACTTTTCAACTGCTGCATTTTCCGAGCAACATGCATCGTTATACAACAATAACGAAGCTTTTCATCTGGAATTTTACCCGTCAGGCTGCGGTTCCGCTCTGTCGGCTTGTGAAAATAAACAATAGACAGCAAACGAATTCGTAACGAATAAACCGAACTGCAACTCGGAACACAACATTGAATTTTAGCTTTTATTTACCTATTTGTACATCCTCTTTGTTATTCGGATAACTCCAGAGAGTCGTTAACGTAATAATAGTGGTACCATATCTATCTCATTTGTAATATCTCATCCCTGTGAATAGAATAGGGTTAAGTAATTGTAAAATGTTACCTATCCTTGACCTAAATATAGAGGTTTTATGTCAGTGTTCCCAGTTCCCCTATCATTGTTTTCGTCTGTGAGTTTGTGTCGACTTACCTAACCTATATGATACCTATCTGTAAATCTACGGCTAATACTAGGTAGGTAATTGCAAGCGGTTAATGAATTGCTTTTGGATCGCTCTCAGAAGCCTTGGTTTGTACTGAAAAAATATTAATACAAAACAACATGTTCCAGTTAAAAAATTTGGTTAGTGCAAGCAAACCTAGGGTTACCTACAATATGAGGCTGGCTAACTCTACTGCGAGTTTATACGTTTTTACATCCGCTAGGAGAGTTGTTAGCGTCTGTAAAATACTTAGGTACGTAAGGCAAATTGGCGGTTCCTCGGGCACCTAGTCGATAAGGGCATAATTTTCCGTAGGTACCTACTTATAAATATTTTACGCACACGCTAGCGGCTGGCGAGCGTAAAATACGTGTAGAGCTATGCGGCAAAAAATCGAGTGATTGCTGCCCGTTGTAAGTTTTCGTGACTTTCTTGATGCTAGAAACTCGAACAAAACTCGCTTATATGACATTACTGTGGAGGGTGCGTGGTTGGTATAAACGGGGCCCACTGGGTCACGGACGCGGACGCCTACGGCACGGTCGCGGCCGTGCGATCCCCGCAGCCTAATGTTCCTCTTTGTTACTATGACAGTACCACTGTTTCCGATAACGCATCGACATTGCTGCTAATTCTGCTGTTCATAAACTACGACAAAATTTTAACTGATCTAAAACACTATTGCTGCTTTTCACACACTAGATAACACCTCTAGATATAAGTCTCTTAGCAATAGATTCTTACTGACAATTATTGGATTATTAGATTCTTACTAGCCGATTTCAATCATAAATGTAAATGTAAATGAAATGTAAATGAAATGAAATGTAACGTCACGATTTTTATCCCCATTCGGGGGTAGTCAGAGGCTTGAGCGGCCATACACCACCACATTGTGGAGGTATTAACTAACTCAAAGCCCACGTTTCACCAGATAGTCAGAACCCAACGTGACAGGTGGTGAACATTGTCGCCGTGTATACAGGAACTGACTATTACCTAATCCCGAGGGATAGGTAGGTTTCCTCACGATGTTTTCCCTCACCGTCAGCGAACTGTAAATTATGCACATAGATGAAAATTCATCCATTGGTGCATGCCCCACCGGGGATTTCAATCATCATCCTGAAATTTTCTTAAAAGTAGACAGTGTAGGTATGTCTGTAATACGTAATACTATGTCAGTCTCCACTTTCTGACATTCAAATTATCTATCTAGGTAAGTTATAGGTACCTATTGCTTTTGTAAGTTCAGACAACTTTCTACCTATAAATTTAGCTTTTATCATAAGTCTGAAACTCCAACCAATTTCTTAATAGACCAATTTCACTTAAATAATGTAATTTATTTTCGAAATACAACACTAAGTGAATTAGAAATTAAGTCAAGTTTCTAAACAAATGCGTTGTTTACTTGTTGATTTAACTGTTATCGGGTAAATGAATTATTTCATCTATGTAGCATTTAAATGTGCGTTCGACGACTGTAGTTATATAAATTAATTATTATAACGAGCGCTATGAGATTTTCCTTATTTTCTTATCTAAAAACAATAGGTAATTCAGTATGTCTTGTGGTGCCGTGTTTTTTCCTGGAGGCAAAATGTGATGTAAGACACCGCAAAAGCTGTATCATGTCGAGCTAACGTGTCGTAAACAGGTATGATGGTTGAAGAAGTCGCTACAACTAACTGTCCATCGCGCGATTACAAAATCTTTACTACTGTGTTGTTTGTTTGATTGAACATCACGCAAAAACGGCTGAACGGATATAAATGTAAGTAAGGAATTTGATAGATACCTAGGTAAGTTATGCTCTGTAATAAAATATACCTACTTAGGCTACTAATCTATCTGTATATTTATTTATTTTATTTTTAAATGTTTTTGTTTTTTTGCTTGCCGCAATAAAGTTTTTTCTTTCTTTTTGTTTTTTCTTTTCTAATCTTATTAAACTTACATAATTTGGTAACTTATCTCAGGTTGCCAAGATACAGGCACTCGCCTTGTTTGGCCACCGCTGCCTAATTTTAATTTACTCGTGCTTCCATGAAAATAAACACATTTTTTTTATTTTAAAATTCCACGCAGACTGCGCCGGTGTAACTAAAGTAGGTAAGTATATCATAATAATGATGTAGGTTCAGCATTTCCAATATTACCCGAGAAAATATCCTTATCAAGTTTTCTTTCCCTACGCGATCAGATTACAGACTTCAAACAGTAGGTACCTACCTAAGCCCATGTTAAATAAAGGAGGTAGACAGGGTATAGATTATGCTTACCTTTAATAAACCGTGTCTGTAACAAGTTAAGTACAAAAACATGTTCCATAGCCTGCGGGTGCGAGGCCGTAGAATATGGAAACATGAAATACTTCATCAAAAGCGGCTTGCTTCACGAGATTAAACCTGTCTTGATATTCATGTGTTTATTTAAACGAGCAGCAACGCGTGGTAGGTAGGTACCTTAATAATAATAATAATAATCAACTAAAATATTCTTCAAACTAAGCGAAACTGTTATTCTATCTATGTATGTAGGTACATTATCAAACTGTTTTAGGAATATTGAGATTTTGGTAGTGCCGAATAAACCCTATTAATTATTACCCGACTTCCCCGGAAGGAGGGTTATTTTCCATGCGTTTGTATTACCCAAAGGACGCTCGGAGTAAACTGAAAACACAATTCATTAATTGCTACTTGAAGCGCTTCGTCTCTGTTTGACCCAAGGGACTGAAGATGTCTGATAAAATTAAACAACTCCCGCCGTAGTAACAAATTTATTAGCCTTTTTTAAATAATTAAATTACCTACGCTTCAATTTTTGTATGTAGGTACCAACCACAGAGTAAAGACTAAAGAAAGAGGTGCCCTTATTAGATATACAGCGTGTAACGGAAAGGGTATATCTATTCGAAAGGGGTGAAAAGTGTATCTGCTATAGAAACGATATGCAAGTTTTCAGCTCAAAATAATTTTTCAAAAACATTTATATCAAAATATTAAATTTGGTAATGTTATTGAATTCCCATCATAATAAACGTGTAACCGCACTACGAGTGTCATTATCCTCTTCACGTCACTTCCGCGGTCAGGTGACTTGGTGCTAGTGATGTGCAAATGTAAATTTGACATGTTTGGTATTTTGTTTTCATGTATTGTGATGTCTTTTATCTCTGTAACGTGTAGATATAGGATTTTAAAACCCTTGCCGTCTAGTTCGTTATCATCCAAAGAAGCCTTGCACTTCGTATGTATATACCCTTTCCGTTACACCCCGTATGTATGAAAAAAAACGTGGTCATTGTTTTTCATTTTCATTGTTCTATCTACCGGTAAATAGTTGAACTACTCGCTTCGTTTTATATCGATGTTAGTATTAGGCCGACCACTCGGCCGAGTTGCTTAGGGCCAGTCCCCTTAGTAATTGGTCCATGGTACCAACCTACCAAATGAATAACGGATCATTACAATTACATTATGTACTACCTACAAATCACGGTGATCAGATGGCACATTAAACACATGCCTCCATTCCCGGCTTAAGTCGATAAGTCATTAGGTACGGACAGAAAACTGAAAAGGTTTTAGGTTTAACCCATGGGCCGGTAAATTTAATTTCCTATAGGGCCGGAGGCAGATATAAGCCGCTCCATGTAGGTAACCTAAACCAATTCGTAATAGGTTTTTAAAATTAAAACAACATTTATTTCCAATATAAATCCATGCTACAATATCTCTCCAAAAAGCCTGCCCAATCCCTAGGTATTATTGATGCAATGAAAGCTTATTTTAGTAACGGAACTGATGTTATCTGTTAGAACAACAGACTACAGACTCCCACAGCTCGTGCCCTACTCTTCGTGAAAGGATGAAAATAAGGTTTTGATTGAATCCTTGTGGAGAAAGATAAACATGGCTAATACGTGATTCGAGCAGTATTTATCTCCTCTGAGAATTTACTGAGACTATTTTGGTAGATAGCGGCAATAGCCTAGGCCCTAGGCCCTAGGGGGTTAGAGGGTCCAACCTCGTAACCGTGGCGTTTCTCAATCCTATCCTAGCCTCGTTTAGCTTGGTTGGATTACTTAGGTAATGTAATGCCATGCTGTTATTTTTCTTAGCCTATGGGGCTGACCCACTTCTAGGTAATTTCATGAAAGTGTGCCATTTCATGAAATACCCAACGAGATCATAATATAGCTCATTCTACGATCCTGCTACGACACCCATAGGTACATTGAAGTGCATTGAAGCGTAACGATTTTTTTTTTACAAGTAAACGAATCTACTTTTCTTGGCTCCCAGGTCATATCGCCTTCTGATTCGACCGCGATAGCGATGGATTGGCAGGTATCCAGCTAGTGCTGATATTGGCCCACCTTCCATGCGGGTCCATGCGTGTTACGTGACCGGACCACGCCCACTTCCACTTCGCGGTCTTCTTTCTGTCCCACTTCCGTGGTGCTGCTATTTCTATAAATAAGAATAACGTTTATTTGAAGTAGGTCAGTACCTCAACGTAGCCGTAAACGTTCAATCGCACTTAATCCCTCCCTACTAACTTAGCGTTATCCAATTTCCTATTACTAAGAACGTTTTGCAGTAAACGACGGTAGCCGGTCAGTTACTCCGCCAGCAGCCCCTATAATCCAGGACTTAGACCCTCGGCCACGTAGCGCCGCGGCCAACGACCCCAACCGTACGTCTCGGGAAACTTTAAGTAGGTAGCATAACTAAGTATTTAGTTGGTACAGACAGGGATATAAATAGCTGAATATCATCCAATGTCGATGATAAGCATTCTATTTTCCAATCGGTTGCACGTTTGTTATGCATCAATTCCATTTCCATTATTTTTCTTGATGTTTTAAAAGACTTGTTTTATAACCAAGGCGGCTATTAAGCGCACCTACCGCCCGCCCCTAGCATAAGATGCTTGCATCACCAAAGGTACCGGTCGCACGTTCCGACCAGCGGGGCGATTGCGTAACTTTTTCGTCAATGTTTCAATTGGTTTCGTTCATCCTGTGTTGTTTTATCAATTGAAATTTATTGAAATCGGGAAGAGTGAACTCCAGACTCATCCGGATTTCAATTAATTTCATCTGAAAATGTAATACAGAATGAAACATTGACGAAAAAGTTACGCAATCGCCCCGCTGATCCTAAGGAATCCCACTAGGTATTTTCGGTTTACCCATATCTGATATCAGTTTTTTTTTGTCACCACTATAAAGACAAGAAAAGTACCTATTACTTGGTATATGGATAGGCTCAAGGATTACTGCTATAGTAATACCTTACCTAAATATTACTGTCCAGTACCTAATGTACGTACTTGTTTATTATTTAAATCCCCTCAATAACAAAGTTTTAATGTTTTCGCGGGATTGTTTGCTATTAATTTGATTATAACTTAGTTGAGATAACGATACCGAAATTCCAGAAGATTATTAAGATTTCCGTGTTTGTTGCCTAATTTGTAGCCGAGTGTAGGCGTTATGTATATTATGTGGTGTATAATAGACAAGTGAAACTCGATTACCCAAATTTTATTAGATATTTTAAATTTCATCTCACTTACTTAACCCATGACGTTTATTATACTCCCGGGTGTATTAAATAGATTAACTGTTTTCATGGTATTGGTCGCTCGTCAGGGTAATGACATTATTCAGACTAACCCCCAATAGAGATGACCCAGTTGACAATGGTTTTGAAAAGCATTTCTAGGACCAAAATATGTGATTTGTAATACCAGTGCAAGTCGATCATACCTAACTTTCTATAAATTTGGGGGTAGGTAATAATCAGCTTTCACAAGTGCAATATGACGCTAGAGAATGTACCTATTTAAGCATACGGCACAATTAAATAGGTAGAGGTAGGTATTGATTGAGATTTGCTACTGAACTTATGAACGCGACTGTACATACTCTTGACGTCGTCGTCCGACGAGTCAGGCCGACAGCAAGAACGTGGACATGCTTTAATTTATTTTAGCTTTTCTATAATGCGGATTAATCGTTGTGAAAGTTCTGACAAGAATTCTTCCCGATATTGTTAGCATGATTTGTTGAATGGACCGGATTATCGGCTCGGAAACGGCTAATACTATCGAGCAAACTTTCCTGAATGCTAAATATAGTTTGACGAAGGTTTGCGGAGCCGCGAGTGTCGTGAGCAAGCAAATTTCCCGGCCCTTTTATTAAACCGCGTAAGTACAAGGAGTCATTTATCATTTTCTATGCGACCTGTGTTTATTCCTCATACTTGAGACTTGGGCCGCGTTCTGAGGCAACGCTCCGCGCGCAACTTTTCATTTTGACGTCGTTTCGAACCCCAGGTTGAAGGTTCGGTTGTCGCAACTCGGCCGTTCAGAGGCTCCGAGTGCTCAGACCGGTGCTGCACTTTCTGTATGTCACTTGTCGCATATAAATTGTAAGGTTATGAAAACATGAAACAATCGGGTATAGTCGTTCCGTACATTCGAGCGGGTGAAAAAACGACCGACAACTGCACTCGAAGCCTCAGAACGAAGCCGTACTTTCATAAATGTTTTCAAACAACGCTTAAAGTAAGTATATCCATTGTGTGGAGCAAACACCCGGGTGTGAAAGTAAGTCCTGCCCTTTTAGGGGTAGAGCCGTAGCGCTAAGGCCTATTTAATAATGTTTTGAGTTCATTGTCCAATAAAGGCGTTGCTTTAAGGTTTAACCAAGATATAGTATTTTATTATGGGAAAGAGTTAATCACACAATAAAGACGACAACGATTTTACTATAAATTTTCACAGATAATGGCCGTATTCGGCACCTGTGAACTGTAATATTTGTGAAAAAATTGTAGTCGCGTTAATATTGTATTACCATCTCGTATCATTTCTTGTTGGCCGTGGAAAAGGTACATTCCGTGGCATATTTTATTCCGAATTGGAGAAGGGCAAGCGTAAGCAGGGCGGACAACTTCTCAGATATAAGGATGTGCAGCGTCACATGAAGAGGGGCCAAATAAATCCGACACAATGGGAGAAGTTGGCAGCACAACGGCCAGAGTGGAGAGCCTAGATGAGCTAGCCTAGATGAGCCTAGAAGTTCTTGAGCCTGGACCAAGGCTCAAGAACTTGAGAAGAATCGGTTTATCGAGCTTGATACTAAAAGAGATGAGCTGGAACTCGGCCACCAGCGGCTATAACTTATAATTATACAGGGTGAATTTGAAATCATGGGCATCCTTTCAAACTATGACTCTACACATGACACTGAATCTTTTGGGAAACTAAATAAAAAAATCTATTGATAAAAAAATATTGCCTGAGCAAGCAAATAAACAAACCAGTTAACTCTTATACCTTACCCGGGCAATATTTTTTTAACAATTGATTTGTTTATTAATATTCCCTGAATATTCTGACTCATGTGTAGAATCACCGTTTAAAGGGATGCCCATGATTTCAAATTTACCCTGTATAAGCGGTGTGCTCAAGTGCCCAGCGTGCGGGCGGATCTTCAATAAGAAGATCGGTGACATCAGCCACACGAGGGCATACCTTCGTCAGGATAGGAGTTAAAGCGGTCGCCTTCGGTTGGATTGGCGTCATCATCACATTCCGCGGCGATAAAGCGAAACTATTGATTTAGGTTGTATTCAAAGCAGCGGCATATTTTACTGCGTCATTTGTCTGATCGACCATTCATAGGATCGCCGCGGTGACACGGCACATTTGACTTGGTAATGCGGTCCGCTCTATTCAGCATACATTCGTTATTGCGACTGGTGTTAGCGTAGGTATGGCCGTATGTAGGGCAATTATTACCACATATATCGGAAACAATATAATTATATGTCAAGTTTCAAATCTTGTTATTTGTCATTACAGTAGCGGCGTTTTACGATGACCGGTTTGACATGTGGGGGCGGGGAGAAAATGAACCTTATTATAAAGAAATAAGACTGGTCGTTTTAAAAAATATTAATGTCATAAAATGAATGCGAAAATGAATATTATTTCGATATAATAAGGTTCATCCTTTCCCCCTCCCACATGTCAAACCGGCCATAACGATAACAAATAAGACCGAACACATCTCTATCTCAGAAATATTACACACTTTAGACTACCGTGTACTTTTATTTATAGAATAGCCAATTGGTTAAACACGCGTCTGGTGGGCTTAAGGGCCAGGGTTCAAACCCCGGCTCGAACCTCCGGGTTTATCGAAATCTATGTGCGAATTATATCTTTATTACGGAAAACATCGTGAGGATGTCTTAGAAAATCTAATTAATTTTCGAAAAACACGTCAAATCTACCAACCCCGCACTTGCCCAGCGTGGTGGATTATAGCCTGAATCTCCCTCGCATCGAGAGGAGGCCCGTGCCTAGGAGAAGGACTAACATTATTCTTAGGTATAAATAGAACTTAATCGTAGCGAGAAATGGTTCAGCAAATCGAAGCCAACGTGTTGGTAGAAATTGAATATTATTCAGTAAATCTCCTGCAATTCAATCAAATCATACCGCGCGGCGCTTTGACGAATCATTGCCCTATCAACTTTAATAAATGTATACTTATTCCGGAATCGATTTCATCGCCGTATCTACCTGTGAAAGTATAGTAATAGGTAGTAGTAGACAGGACTGGAGGCTGTAAATGGTAGATATATTTTATTAATTAAAGGTACCTTTTCTGTTGTGTTTTAACAACCGCTTGGCGCAGTGGTTCGAGCGTAGGCCGCTCGGCTCACTGTATCGGGTGGTTACGGGTTCGATTCCCGCCAGAGGCAAATTTCAGAAACTGCCTTTTTGTAATTTGCCCTGGTCTGAATGTCACTGGGATCGGCCCCAGTTCATTGAACGATACCCATAGTACAAGCTTTGCTTAGTTTGGAACCATACAGTTGGTGTGTTTGTCTGGCGATATTTATTTATTTGTTGTCTACAAATCAAAAGATTTTGTGACATCTAAAATTATTGCTGTCTTCTTCACACATTACGACGTGAAGTACGTATGCACTTGTTAGGGTGCGTTTCGATTGAAGCGGAGCGGGGCGGAGCGGGGCCGAGCGGACCGTGAATTGGCCAATCACAGTGCTCGAAATCTCCACTCCGCATCAGTGGAAACAGTGTAAGCGGGGCGGAGCGGAGATGAGTGGACTTTCGAATAAAACAAATGAACACGCGGCCCCGAGCCGGACAGAGCGGAGTCGAGCAGGCTGTGGTGCCGAGTGGTGGGCACGAAGCGGAGCGGAGCGGAGAGGAGAGGAGCGGAGCGGAGCGGAGCGGAGCGGAGCGGAGCGGAGCGGAGCGGAGACGAGCGGAGCGGAGTTGAGCGTACTTTCGAATAACACAAATGAACACGTGGCCCCGAGCCGGACAGAACGGAGTCGAGCAGGCTGTGGTGCCGAGTGGTGGGCACGAAGCGGAGCTGTGCGGAGCTGTGCGGAGCTGAGCGGAGCTGAGCGGAGCTGAGCGGAGCTGAGCGGAGCTGAGCGGAGCAGAGCGGAGCTGAGCGGAGCTGAGCGGAGCAGAGCGGAGCTGAGCGGAGCAGAGCGGAGCTGAGCGGAGCTGAGCGGAGCAGAGCGGAGCAGAGCGGAGCAGAGCGGAGCTGAGCGGAGCAGAGCGGAGCTGAGCGGAGCAGAGCGGAGCTGAGCGGAGCAGAGCGGAGCAGAGCGGAGCTGAGCGGAGCTGAGCGGAGCTGAGCGGAGCTGAGCGGAGCTGAGCGGAGCTGAGCGGAGCTGAGCGGAGCTGAGCGGAGCTGAGCGGAGCTGAGCGGACTTTCGAATACAATATATGAACACGCTGCCCCGCTCCACCCCGCTCCGCTTCGCCGCGATCCGCCCCGCTCCGCTTCAATGGAAACATTTGCCACTTCTCACTGCTATTCTCCGCTCCACTCCGCCCAGCACCGCTCCGCTCCACCCCGCTCAACCCCGCTCCGCCCCGCTCCACTTCAATGAAAACATTTGCCACTTTTCACTGCTCTTCTCCGCTCCACTCCGCCCAGCACCGCTCCGCTCCACCCCGCTCAACCCCGCTCCGCCCCGCTCCACTTCAATGAAAACATTTGCCACTTTTCACTGCTCTTCTCCGCTCCACTCCGCCCAGCTCCGCCCCGCTCCGCCCCGCTCCGCCCCGCTCCGCCCCGCTCCGCCCCGCTCCGCCCCGCTCCGCTCCGCCCCGCACCGCACCGCTTCAATGGAAACAGTTGCCACTTTTCACCGCTCTTCTCCGCCCCGCTCCGCCCCGCTCCGCTTCAATGGAAACGCAGCCTTAGTAACAGCTCCGCTATAGCAAGTTTGACATTTCTATCGCGCGCAATATAAGACCTTAAAGTATTGTTTTTTCGTCATAAGTTTGTGGTTGTAGTTTACCAACAGAGCATCATTAATCCTGTTAGATTAATAAAAAAATCGGGCGGTACTTGCCAAAAAAATTGTTTTCACGATGTTATGAAAAACACGCCTGCAAAGCTGTTTTCCAATTTTCAATTAGCGGCGAGAAATCTGTGCCGCGCCTCTCCTAGCGAGAGATCCATCATTCATCAACAAATCGCAAGGTGATGACAGAATTCAATTAAAATGGATCTCGAAAACACTACGTTATAATAAGGCGTATTTAACTTACAAATTGAGTTAATTTACATGATATAATAAATGGAAGCTTATGGCTATATCACACCTGGCGACGGGACTGGCGACCGTTGTCAAGTAGAGTCCTGTCATATTTTGACATAATTCAATACGAATGATTGGCGACGGTAGCCAGCGACGTCGCCAGCCGCGTATCCAAACAATTCCTATTACCTGTGAAATTCAATACGAATTAGTTGGCGACGGTGGCTGGCGACGCGCCTGGCGTCCCGGTGAGACAGAGCCCTTAGAACGTATTGGTATACGAAAAACTCGAGCGGTAATTGAGTTTAGGGTATTATATAGTAACGTATTTATGTTTACAAGGGTTCTGTAGGCTATTTGGCCAGTGTCTTAAAAAATAAGTGTTGCCAAATAGCTACGTCCAGATGTGTCACATGCCGCGCGAGGCAAATTGCCTCATGAAGTTTGACTAGCCTCGCGCGAGGCAAATGCGCGTCCTGCCTCAGCTGAGCGCTGTCATTTGCCTCGCCTAGTTTGGCATAGTCATCAGACAGAACGATGTCAAACGTGTCAAACTGATTGCGCGGCTACACCTTGTCTAGAGAGTGTCAGTTGCCTCGCCATTTGCCTCGCGCGGCATGCGACTGACGCAAACGTCGTGCATCGCGAGGCATGTGGGTGAGCAGCCTCGCGCGGCATGTGTATGTTGTAGACACGTCTATTGACTAAGAAAGAAGAATACACGTGACTGACCCAAATAGTGTGTCCTACTAAAAGGAGAATAATCTTGAAAACATGTCGGTATTGCTAATACTGCTCATTCTCTGTTAAATAACAATGAGTGTCGCTTAGTTGGTGAATTTGATGAAAAACTGTCAACGAATATGATTATATTTACTTGAAAACTATCCGCTCTGTCTGTATGTCTGTCTGTTTCTCCGCTTTCTTCTAAACTACGCAACGGTTTTTTTTTTGGTCCGTGCGCTTATTGGCCCTGCACGCGATCTCCCTCTGACGTGGGGGTCAGAGACTTTATTTATACTTAATATTAACTTACTACTAAATAATGTTTACGCAAGCCTTTTATTAAATTAATAAAATAGTAAGTACACCGATTTTTATTGACAAATATAGAAAGCAAATACAATGTACAATAAAAGAGTAGCTTGTCAACTACGCAACGGTTTATGATGCGGTTAATAGATAGTTTACGCTTTCAAAAACAGGCCACACACTTTGCAATTTCTGGAATGTTACTCGTAGGGTGGGCGTTGCTCGTGACCAGACGACGCTGACAAATGATCGTAATCAGTCACCGCAATCCTCGAGCTCCCACCACTATCAGTCATCGCAGGATCGCGGGATCCGGTTCACTCAAGCGATTTATCTTCACGGGAATCTGCATGCGAAGTGGGGGCGAAGTGTAGGTACCACAGTGCGAGTAGCTACCTATCATAACCACAAGTTAAATGTATGGTGTTTTGTAATTATCTTAACTAGCTTCTGCCCGTGAATTCGTCCGCGCATAATTAAAAAAAAAAGTAGCCTATGTGCTATTCCAGACTATAATCTATCTCTGTGCCAAATTTCATCCATAGATCCGTTCAGCCGTTCTGGCGTGATTGAGTAACAAACATCCATCCATCTATCGATCTAAACTTTCACATTTATAATACACAAAACAAAACAAAAACTGAAGGTCATTGAGGCTCAAAATTAGTTACTTAAGTGCGGAATTTGCGGGTAGTATAAGAATAAGTAAGTAAACAAACAAAACCACAGAGTAAAGACTAAAGAAAGAGGTGCCCTTATTAGATATTTGTATGAAACAAAACGTGGTCATTGTTTTTTCATTTTCATTTTACTATTTACCGGTAAATAGTTGAACTACTCGCTTCGTTTTATGTCGATGTTAGTACTAGGCCGACCACTCGGCCGACTTGCTTAGGGCCAGTCCCCTTAGTATTTGGTCCATGAACAAAACGATGTTATCTCTGTTACAGAGGTTAATGCATATAAAATTCAAAATCGAAAGACCGAATCCCAGATATAGAGGTTTGCTTCGGCCCACTAACAGAGGTAATTCAGTGCCAAAGTGTTGGGACCTCAGCATGAGTTCCAGTTATGGAGGTTTCTCATTTATCCAGGTCCCACTTTACCAACCAAGTTTCACTGTATTTGTGGGATTATCAAGCGAGGTTACAGCTCAGTATAGTTGTCAAGGTTGACGAAGAACCTAAATAATGTATGGTTGAAGTCAGAATGTGTTTTAGGTAGGTAGTTTTATTTTTAAAGAAGAAACAGCACTCATTTAGCGCCGCCATACACGGACTGCATGTTGCTGTCGGAAGCGACAGCTCTATTGCAGTTGGTTGCAGTCGACCGCACCGACAGCACCCGACAGCTCGCCGACTGCTTGACGCCAAGCAGTCGCGAGCTGTCGACTGCAACCAACTGCAATAGAGCTGTCGCTTCCGCCAGCAAAATGCAGTGCATGTATGGCGGCGCTTATTCATGTAATAAATAATTAGATAGGTACCTAGTTATCCCATTAAATATCGCCTAAATAAATATAAATATCGCCAGACCACACTAACCGTTTGGCCCCAAACCAATTAATGCTTGTACTATGGCTACCATATTATTATGGACTGGGAGTTATTCCAGTGACATCTAGATGAGGGCAAATTACGGAAAGGCCGTTTCCGAAAATCTGCTTCTGGCGGGAATCGAACCCGCAACCACCCGATGCAGTGACCTCGAACCATTGCGCCAAGCGGTCGTCAATATCCAGCATTATACAGGGTTATTGGTAAAACACTAACAACCTTGCAGGGGTGTATTACTGCCATCAAAAACAACATTTTTTATTCTATGACTTCTTACAAAACAAAAAAAAAAAATAACAAAAATCACTTTCTAAAATGTATGGAAAAAATGTTTTTTCTCATCTAGAGGAAAGCCATGGTACGTGGTTGTATTCCTCATTGCCCTAAAGTACTTAAACGTACCACAGCTAGTCTCTAGATGAGCATATTTTCTTGTTTCATACATTTTAGAGAGTGATTTTTTGTTATTTTTTTTTGTTTTTTAAAAAGTCATAGAACAAAAGTTGTTGTTTTGGATGGCAGTAATACGCCCCTGCAAGGTTGTTAGTGTTTTACCAATAACCCTGTATAAATCTAGTCACCACTTACAAAGATGGCGTAATGGCGATGATGTCAGACATTATCCTCGCTACATTTCTTTCGGAAGGAGCCATAATGATCTTTAACGGTCTCCCACTTATCCAACTTACCCCAATTTGAATGCTTTCAAAGGAGATTAAATAAGACGAATTGAAATAGTCTAAGGTAGCGATTACGATGCAAGGCATTTAGGTGCTAGAATTTAATCATTATTAATACTTACATACGTTACCATACCTTATGTAATGTATAATAATGATAGTATTATTTTAAATTTAGCTACCTATCCTACTTTATATAAAAACAAATGACGAAGAAAAGAATAATACCTATAGGTTCCTAGCTAATCGAAATGATCTACACAAGTTATTACAATTATGTTAATGGAATTAGGGAACCGAGGTAGACAAGTTATTTCTGTTGGAACAACGAATGTATTAATAACGTAGGATCAATATTTTATGGTGTTATTAACACGAAAAGGAGAGGCAGGATTTTATTATTTATATTTGTCGTCGCAAATTATTTTTCTAGCCATATTTTTTATGCGACTAAGGTGGCAAACAAGCACACGGCTTGTCTGACGTTAAGCAGTTACCGTAGCGTATAGATGCTTGCAATACCAAGCATTGCTCGTCCGTTGCCGACCTGCCGACCTGCCGACCGGGGGTTGGGCTTCCGGCTCTCTCACTCATAGTACAACGTAGCTATAATAGCTACTTTACGCCAATCTTCTATGAGAGGGTGGTACTACCCCGGTCGAGCCAGCCCGTATACGAGCTGCAGTCAATTGGCTACAGCTTGGCTGTACCACCAATAAAAACTCAACTAAATAACTACATTATAACTATACCGCCCACAACTTACAAGTGATTGCAAACAGTCACCAAAGTTGGCAGCAGCTCAGTGAACAAACAATGTTGACATCCCCGGCGGCTACATTCCGTACCATTCTCAGTTAGCTCCCAACATGAATAATTTATTTTTGTAGAGTTTCAAAAAAGTTCACTTCAAAAGTAAATAATTAGCTCTCTTTGTGTCTGACAAATGATTGTGTTTAAGTTGTAGGTACTGTTTGTAACGAAGCAACATAATTACTTACCTAATTTGTTCGTTCTTTTATCTTAAATCTGGTTCAGCTGAGTCAAGAAATTTTACCCCCTTATTCATAGAGATTTTAGCCAGTTTACAATGGGTTTGAAACGCATTTTTAGGAACAAATGTGTTCTGTAACTCCACTGCAAGTCGATCATAACTTTCTATGAATAAGGGGGTTAATGTTTTCATCAAATAAGTTTTCACGCACTTTCGCAAACTTTGTAGTTTACTAGGTATTCCAGTTAAAGTTTTATGTACTTAGGTAAGTACCTAGTATAAAAAACTTTCGGGCGATGAAGGTTTCAAAAAATATTGTCATTTGGTATCTACTTAGGTACTATCGTATTTGCTGTGGTATCTGCCAGCCAGCCATTCTTCAAATAGATACACGTTAAACATTTAAATGACAATCTATTAGGTTGTGGATTTTCCAATCAAACTCATAAAGTAGCCTGTAAACATAGATTTAGGAACTACAGATGGAGTGCATAGAACACGAAAGTGAGGCCACCAAAGCAAATACAAAACCAAAAAAAGGGAATACAATCTTGCCTTATGACTACACAACTTTACAAGCACACAGATGAATGTGCCCCTAGTGCCGCTCCTAGTTGTCACGCACACATAAAACGCTACCTGGCTTCACATCGCTTGTTGCCAAGACTACATCTGCCTACTTCTATTATTCTGTGCCTGTAACCAATTGAATAATGAAATAGCTATTGCTTTATTTGACTCCGCCTTATTAGAGGCAGCTTTATAAGACTTGCACTGGCAACCAAGTGTGGCCTGCTAACTATGATGCCGTGAGATCGACCTTGTCTTAGTTTGGGCGCTCGTTACATTGATTGAGTCTATGGAGGCCTCGTTTTCTCCTACCTCGTTTTCTCCTACTAGCTATTATAACCCGTCCAAAAACAGTTAAAAAACGAAGTAAGTATATAATAAAATAATGCAAAGTACAATACAAAGGTTTCCTAAATAGATACCACAATCGTGTCATTTTATATGAAAGGGATTGCTTTACCTGGCTTTTAATAATTATATTTTGTTGTCTTTTTTCAGTATTTTAGTCATAAAGGGTTGGTTAATTAAATTATGGTGTTTAAAAGGGGCTACACAGATACGCGTTTTAATTGCGAAACGAATAAAATGGAAATTCATTTTACGTTATAATTATGCTTCAGAGATTTATAAAAAAGAGGCGTTAAAATAGAGGTTGGATTTTGTTATTTATTCAAATACATAGTTGAGTGCATAGACAGCGGGGAAATCGTTTAACCTCTTTGGTTGGGTGCGTTTGGTAGGTAAACTTGGATTTTCATGGGATTTTCTGTTCAATGGTTCAATTTAATACGTACATGTCAAATACAATAGAATTGGAATTTATAACATAATGTAATTAACGAGACATACGAAAGAAAGTTTTACTATAATTGTTCAAGTCTACGCAGTCACCGTAGCAGGGGTGCTACCACGGTTTGCGAAACGCAACTTACGTTAACGAACGATATTCAATCCGAAATTTTGCTAATTTGCTACTCTTGTTCTTTTGCGGATGGGCCCACGAAGTACGGATCCATAGACAATTTTCGTGAACGAATGGGACGAGCAAAATAGTGTGGTTGCTTTTTGACGTCAACTTCGGTAAATTACGGTTTTTACTTTATCTTGAAATAATTAAACTAGGTAGCTTTATTTTTAAATTTTACGTATAGTATGTGGTAAATCAAGCATTACTTGTAATATTCATGCAGAAAATATTAATATATGGGTAAAAATTTATATTTTGAACAAAAAATACCACAGACAGTATAATTCTCTATA
This sequence comes from Drymonia ruficornis, assembly GCA_947859195.1. NCBI lineage: Eukaryota > Metazoa > Arthropoda > Insecta > Lepidoptera > Notodontidae > Drymonia > Drymonia ruficornis. Next base: position 11,677,881 of record OX401908.1, read on the forward strand.
GTGTTTATGGTGTTCCCTTTTACGGACATTGTTAACCAACTAAATTGAAGAGTACTATTTCTTGCGAACGATTGGTAGTAACGTATGACAATCATAATTATCCGTATATTCACACTCTGTCAGTCAATGTTTATGTTGTGAGATTTTTCGTTTGAATTAATTGATGTTTTCTGAAGTTAGTTTCTCAAGTGTTGTATTAATAAATGATGTTTCCAAGTGCTTCTTACATACTTCGGAATCGTGATACGCATTCCGTATAAAAGCTTCAAGCCATTTTGTCGGCATTTTGGGTCTCCAAAAGTTTGTCTTCCAAAACATGTAAGTAAACATTATAAATATACATAGTAATTAGTTATTTCACTAAATATATCTCATTTCCTTAATAATAACAATGCATATCTACATCTTTTCAGTTTAAAATGGCTACACAAACGGGTTATGGGGAATGTAGAAATCCGCCACGAAACCACGAGCCACTTAGAACCCCCGAGTCTACCACCGATGTGACAAGAATCCCGGACCTCCAGAAGTTGTGAGTATTTGTTAATGGTATTTTCAGTAATGCTATCATAAATATTTTAGTACATGATGGATTTGTATGAAATATCTTTCATAAGTCATTTCAGCCAAAGGCCGTCCACTGCTGGACATAGTAGGTACCCTTAAGCATAATCAGGGCAACTATTTAACTTAGTAAAAAGTGTCCATTTAGTTAAAATTATTTTTCTAAACCCGTTAAGTGTCCGAGGCATTTTTTGTTGAAGTATTTAAATTGGAATGTTGTTTTGCAGACTCACAACCTACACATACCAGAAGGAAAAGGCAATCAACTGCTGGCTGTGATGTCAGAAGCTTGATACAATTGGAAGAGGACCGTGCAGAGAGATAAACAGTCAGGAACACCGAGCTCGCAGGCATCAGGGGCTGCCCTATTACAGCTGTGTGGACTTCTTAGAGAATAGTAATTAGAATTAGATGAGTTACATTCAGCAATTTGACGGGCCCATTAGCGTGGTTGGCGCGGAGGCGACTTTCACGCTGCAGGTCGTAGGTTCGATTCCTACCCGTGACATGCATTTGTGTGCATGAACATGTCTGTATGTCCGGAGTCTGGTTGTATATGTATATTAAGTATGTATTTACAAATAAAAAAGTAGTATATGTAGTAATATCAGTTATCTGGTTTCCATAGTACAAGCTCTGCTTAGTTTGGGATCAGGTAGCCGTGTTTAAAAGAATTTCCCAGGATATTATTATTATATTATTATATTTTCCCAGGATATAATTAAGTCCTGTCTATCATGGGAGATGGGTTTGTTGGACGCCATACTATAGCCAGAGTGTCAGCCTTTAGTGAGGAAGTCATTCTTCAAATCTCATCAAATAATTCTACATCTTTGTTGTTAAAATATTTCTTCAACAATAATTGATTTCATTATAAAGATGAATTTTTATGTAAGAATTTAAATCTATTTTAATTTAAATCTAAATATCTATTAGCTATTAAATTTGCTTTATTTTCAGACCAATCAACCAACGCCATCCACATCCAGTCAAACAAGCCAACCACCGAGCTTCCCACAGCCTCAGTTTGTTTCAAGATTTGCCTGAAGTCATGTAGTTTGCCGTATACAGCCAGGAAGCGTCTAGTCACTCCACACAGCATGTAGACTGTTATTGTTATTTACCATGACGTTTGTAGGTAGGGGTTAGAATAAATAAAACTATTATAATAAGGGTTTTTTTTTATTTTACCTTAAGGTACCGATTTCCCTAGCTATGCATAAATATTGTACCTAGTAATATGTAATGCTGAATAGAGAAAATAAAAACGTAGAAATTCCTACGTCAATGGATATAGGTACAAACTTCTATACATGCTTAGGGCAGTAATTACTGTTATTTACCATGAACTTTGTAGGTAGGGGTTAGAATAAATAAAACTATTATAATAAGGCATTTATTTTTATTTTACCTTAAAGTACAACTGTTTTATAAGTTTGAAAGGTGTAGCTGTTGAAAAGAAACGGGGCAGGAAGCGCTTGGCATTTTTTTCACATCTCCTAAAACAAAGTAAAAATAAATTAAAGCAAATGAATTATATTTATACATAACTTATGTAAAACACAGCAGGCTATTATAATTTTACCTGCTGTTTCAGGACAGTAATGTAGTGCGAGCTGCCAAAAGACATCTCCATCGACCTTTCAATATGCCAAATGTGCGTTCTATGGTGGTGCGTGCACTCTTTTGGACAGAGTTGTATCTTCCCTCAGGAGAGTCTTCAACAGCATTATCTATAGGTATCATCATATGCTCCCTTTGAGCGTAACGAGAATCGCCTAAAATTTAAAAATAAATATTAATGTGAGTTACATTACATACATTATTATATTATATTTTTACACAAATAAATCAATTCAAACATGCCTAATAGATAAACTATTTCACTCTGGAGACCCTCCATGTGGGTTCTTATGTCACACTCTCTCCAAATATATGCATCATGTGTTGCTCCACAAAATGAAGCGTCCACATTAGTTATAAGTATAGCACCCACTGTCGCATATCTAGAAAAGAAAGTTATTCAATGTAATATACATAAATAGAAGGTAAGTATAGAGATTAATGGGAATCATATACAACAGTACCTAGATCTTACACCAACAACATTCAAACAATAATTAATATTTGGTCTTATACTCAAAACTTGAGTATTAATTGAATGAAAATGTTTTCGATTAAAATATTTTTCCTCTTCCTGCGAAGGTGCAACAATAATTGCAATATGAGTGCAATCAATGCACCCAATCACACCCGGAAGCCCATATTTTTCATTAAATATGGAACATTATGATATCACATTTATTCAAAATACACTAAGCCAATATTAATAATAAAACTTAGATACATGTTAGCTAGGTACTCACCGCCGCTTAATGAGATGCCTTTCATTAATATTTTGCGGGAATTTTATGTATTTCCTTAGTATATGGAGTGCATTGAGGGCAGTCGTAACCTCCTGCAAACAACAAGACACAGTCTGTTGTGCCATGGGCCCGTCTAGGTTTTGTCCCACAGATCCTTGGTAACTGCCTCAGGCATAAAAATTCAAAGCCGTAAGGACCTGAAAAAAAGATGAGGATTATGAACAGAGAAATGCCAATATTTATTTAAGAAAACGATAAAAAATATACACCACCTTAGTTGTGAGGTCGATTCCATAACACCTCCGAAGTGGAGGTAACAACGGCACTATTTCCTTACACAACTCCTCAAATTATTGCCGACTGAGTCTGTAATTTCCCACAAACTCTTTGAGTCAAAATTTGGCTAACATTTAATTGATTCCGCAGGCGACGCCGACTTCTTCTACGCTCTAAACGTTCCTTACGTAGAGCAGCCTCGATTAAAACTAATCTTGCAGCCATTTTAATACAATTTTCTAATAAAATCAACACAAACGATAATCAAACGATAACACTTTTGGTTTCGTCGATTTTGAGGTTAATATCGCGAAAATCATCTGTCAAAATCAAATTTTCGTTCGGAACATTTACCAATTAGAGTAGGTTTAGAGAAACGATCCGTCAAACAATTTGCGTTCGGAAGAAATTTCGGAACGGATGAGAACCGTGGTAGGAAACACGCGAAATATCGTCCGCAATATCGTTTTCGTTTGAAAGCGAGTAGCACCCCAGAGATAGCGGCTACGTAATGCTACGAATTTATGTTAGGGAGCCAATACCTACTTGTAGCAGTCTGGGATGTCGCGCTAAAGTTTTTGAAACCATTTTCTGCTAATTTTCAAGTTTTTTACATATTTTTTGGTTAAAATTAAAATTATTCATGATACAAAGCACAGGGGTGCTACCACGGTTTGCGAAACGCAACTTACGTTAACGAACGATATTCAATCCGAAATTTTGCTAATTTGCTACTCTTGTTCTTTTGCGGATGGGCCCACGAAGTACGGATCCATAGACAATTTTCGTGAACGAATGGGACGAGCAAAATAGTGTGGTTGCTTTTTGACGTCAACTTCGGTAAATTACGGTTTTTACTTTATCTTGAAATAATTAAACTAGGTAGCTTTATTTTTAAATTTTACGTATAGTATGTGGTAAATCAAGCATTACTTGTAATATTCATGCAGAAAATATTAATATATGGGTAAAAATTTATATTTTGAACAAAAAATACCATAGACAGTATAATTCTCTATAGTGTTTATGGTGTTCCCTTTTACGGACATTGTTAACCAACTAAATTGAAGAGTACTATTTCTTGCGAACGATTGGTAGTAACGTATGACAATCAAAATTATCCGTATATTCACACTCTGTCAGTCAATGTTTATGTTGTGAGATTTTTCGTTTGAATTAATTGATGTTTTCTGAAGTTAGTTTCTCAAGTGTTGTATTAATAAATGATGTTTCCAAGTGCTTCTTACATACTTCGGAATCGTGATACACATTCCGTATAAAAGCTTCAAGCCATTTTGTCGGCATTTTGGGTCTCCAAAAGTTTGTCTTCCAAAACATGTAAGTAAACATTATAAATATACAAAGTAATTAGTTATTTCACTAAATATATCTCATTTCCTTAATAATAACAATGCATATCTACATCTTTTCAGTTTAAAATGGCTACAAAAACGGGTTATGGGGAATGTAGAAATCCGCCACGAAACCACGAGCCACTTAGAACCCCCGAGTCTACCACCGATATGACAAGAATCCCGGACCTCCAGAAGTTGTGAGTATTTGTTAATGGTATTTTCAGTAATGCTATCATAAATATTTTAGTACATGATGGATTTGTATGAAATATCTTTCATAAGTCATTTCAGCCAAAGGCCGTCCACTGCTGGACATAGTAGGTACCCTTAAGCATAATCAGGGCAACTATTTAACTTAGTAAAAAGTGTCCATTTAGTTAAAATTATTTTTCTAAACCCGTTAAGTGTCCGAGGCATTTTTTGTTGAAGTATTTAAATTGGAATGTTGTTTTGCAGACTCACAACCTACACATACCAGAAGGAAAAGGCAATCAACTGCTGGCTGTGATATCAGAAGCTTGATACAATTGGAAGAGGACCGTGCAGAGAGATAAACAGTCAGGAACACCGAGCTCGCAGGCATCAGGGGCTGCCCTATTACAGCTGTGTGGACTTCTTAGAGAATAGTAATTAAGATACTTAGAATTAGATGAGTTACATTCAGCAATTAAGTCCTGTCTATCATGGGAGATGGGTTTGTTGGACGCCTTACTATAGCCAGAGTGTCAGCCTTTAGTGAGGAAGTCATTCTTCAAATCTCATCAAATATTTCTACATCTTTGTTGTTAAAATATTTCTTCAACGATAATTGATTTCATTATAAAGATGAATTTTTATGTAAGAATTTAAATCTATTTTAAATTAAATCCATCAAATCTCATTTGATTACAATATGTCATGATTCTATTAGCTATTAAATTTGCTTTATTTTCAGACCAATCAACCAACACCATCCACATCCAGTCAAACAAGCCAACCACCGAGCTTCCCACAGCCTCAGTTTGTTTCAAGATTTGCCTGAAGTCATGTAGTTTGCCGTATACAGCCAGGAAGCGTCTAGTCACTCCACACAGCATGTAGACTGTTATTGTTATTTACCATGACGTTTGTAGGTAGGGGTTAGAATAAATAAAACTATTATAATAAGGGTTTTTTTTTATTTTACCTTAAGGTACCGATTTCCCTAGCTATGCATAAATATTGTACCTAGTAATATGTAATGCTGAATAGAGAAAATAAAATCGTAGAAATTCCTACGTCAATGGATATAGGTACAAACTTCTATACATGCTAAGGGCAGTAATTACTGTTATTTACCATGAACTTTGTAGGTAGGGGTTAGAATAAATAAAACTATTATAATAAGGCATTTATTTTTATTTTACCTTAAAGTACAACTTTTTATAAGTTTGAAAGGTGTAGCTGTTGAAAAGAAACGGGGCAGGAAGCGCTTGGCATTTTTTTCACATCTCCTGAAACAAAGTAAAAATAAATTAAAGCAAATGAATTATATTTATACATAACTTATGTAAAACACAGCAGGCTATTATAATTTTACCTGCTGTTTCAGGACAGTAATGTAGTGCGAGCTGCCGAGCTGCCAAAAGACATCTCCATCGACCTTTCAATATGCCAAATGTGCGTTCTATGGTGGTGCGTCCACTCTTTTGGACAGAGTTGTATCTTCCCTCAGGAGAGTCTTCAACAGCATTATCTATAGGTATCATCATATGCTCCCTTTGAGCGTAACGAGAATCGCCTAAAATTTTAAAATAAATATTAATGTGAGTTACATTACATACATTATTATATTATATTTATACACAAATAAATCAATTCAAACATGCCTAATAGATAAACTATTTCACTCTGGAGACCCTCCATGTGGGTTCTTATGTCACACTCTCTCCAAATATATGCATCATGTGTTGCTCCACAAAATGAAGCGTCCACATTAGTTATAAGTATAGCACCCACTGTCGCATATCTAGAAAAGAAAGTTATTCAATGTAATATACATAAATAGAAGGTAAGTATAGAGATTAATGGGAATCATATACAACAGTACCTAGATCTTACACCAACAACATTCAAACAATAATTAATATTTGGTCTTATACTCAAAACTTGAGTATTAATTGAATGAAAATGTTTTCGATTAAAATATTTTTCCTCTTCCTGCGAAGGTGCAACAATAATTGAAATATGAGTGCAATCAATGCACCCAATCACACCCGGAAGCCCATATTTTTCATTAAATATTGAACATTATGATATCACATTTATTCAAAATACACTAAGCCAATATTAATAATAAAACTTAGATACATGTTAGCTAGGTACTCACCGCCGCTTAATGAGATGCCTTTCATTAATATTTTGCGGGAATTTTATGTATTTCCTTAGTATATGGAGTGCATTGAGGGCAGTCGTAACCTCCTGCAAACAACAAGACACAGTCTGTTGTGCCATGGGCCCGTCTAGGTTTTGTCCCACAGATCCTTGGTAACTGCCTCAGGCCTAAAAATTCAAAGCCGTAAGGACCTGAAAAAAAGATGAGGATTATGAACAGAGAAATGCCAATATTTATTTAAGAAAACGATAAAAAATATACACCACCAAAATATATTGTGAGGTCGATTCCATAACACCTCCGAAGTGGAGGTAACAACGGCACTATTTCCTTACACAACTCCTCAAATTATTGCCGACTGAGTCTGTAATTTCCCACAAACTCTTTGAGTCAAGAATTTGGCTAACATTTAATTGATTCCGCAGGCGACGCCGACTTCTTCTACGCTCTAAACGTTCCTTACGTAGAGCAGCCTCGATTAAAACTAATCTTGCAGCCATTTTAATACAATTTTCTAATAAAATCAACACAAACGATAATCAAACGATAACACTTTTGGTTTCGTCGATTTTGAGGTTAATATCGCGAAAATCATCTGTCAAAATCAAATTTTCGTTCGGAACATTTACCAATTAGAGTAGGTTTAGAGAAACGATCCGTCAAACAATTTGCGTTCGGAAGAAATTTCGGAACGGATGAGAACCGTGGTAGGAAACACGCGAAATATCGTCCGCAATATCGTTTTCGTTTGAAAGCGAGTAGCACCCCAGATTTAATGAAAAAGCCTTCTTTGCTTATTTACTCTCCCATAGCCGGGCAATGCCGTCTTTTCGCTTCTTTAGCTAGCCAACTTTGCCGGCAAAATTATACTTACACAGAAAAATACTAACGAATATTAATTATTCCGAATAAAATTACTTCATTCATGCGTATTAGTAATGTAGTAGAAATAAGTTTTAAAATGAAACCTCCCATGATGGATGGCCGGAGTCGATGTACCTTGTATATTAATCACCGAGCGAGGGTGTAATTACAAGTTCCGTAATCTAATGGCGCCGGCCTCGGCCAGACGTTCAGCTTGATGGATATACTGAGTATACAGTATACTGAGTATATTGTAACTTAGTCCGTTTGCCGTCGTAATGGGAACGACCCTTCACGGAGTGGACTTTATACTTCTATGGAGTTTTGACGAATACGAACTGGGCGTACGTCGTTAAACGTTCCGAGTTTAAATGGGACTCAAGGCTTTTAGTAGGAAGATTAAATGGTACCCATGTGAAAACACAGCTGTATTAACAAAATTGAAATTCAGGCATGGAGAAATGAGTTGAGATCCGAAATTCCAAGATTCATTGTGTTACAATGTTTTTTTATAGTATAAAAGTAACAAAGAAGCATTCAACTCTCCTTTCGTAATCATGTACTGATTAATTCGCAATCATATAGCCTGTTATTCGTTATGTAGAGTTGTGTGTCACCATATTCTCACATTACACGAAGTGATCGGATACACCCGTTCGTAATTATGAACATATTAACTGGTTGAACTGGCAGTTATATTGGCTTTGATAAGGTATGTTACATAACCCGCACATTATACAGAAGAATGACAGAGAGAGACATAGTTGTACGAAGAAACAAGTAGCAAACAGGCAGGTAGCGCCCCTATGCATCTTATTTTTAAGTAACGCTGTGTGGTAGGTAACAAAGTTGTTGCTCTATGTGGAAAACATTACAAAATTGTTCCGCAAAACAAACACACATTCTCATATTTCAATAGAATAAAATTTCACGGTCCCTCGGATACACTTCCCGGGACACAATGAAAACGATCATAGAAGAGCCATGGAGTGGAAACATGAATGTTCATGAAGCTTGGCTTCCAGAAATGTACAGTTGTTATTGTTATGTAAATTATACATAAACTGTAAATAGCTAGAATATTTCAGTTCATTATGAAATTTTACCAAATTCCAACCAACCTAACCTATTTGTTTTTATTGAAAATACATGTTACCGAAAATAAAATAATACTTAATACAAGTCATTTTACATTTACAAACGAGAATGAAGTTTCAATAATTCAGTTTGATTGAGTAGAATAGCTTTACAATAAATTAATGGTTTGCAGTGTATCTGCATACCAAGCGTTGTTCTGGATTGCAGTACTAATAAATAATGTTCGGAATGTGGCGCCCAACATGGGACTATTCATATGCGGCTCGCAGTGGTTGTTTTTTAAATTTATAACTTATATGCTCTATATTAGGGCTTTTTTTGTGTTTACACTTTTACTTTACGATTAAATGAAAAACTATTTGGGCTCCGAGGCTGACTCCATTACTGTTTATATTGAAATATATGTTTTCGGGCATCAAAACAAAGTACGAATAGAGATACCTAACTACGATATAAAGAATATATCAAAAATCTTTACATATTCTTTATAAATGACAAGTGATAATAAAAGAAAAAATAGCCCTGCGAATAAGTAGGCTGAAGTGGCAGTTGGCGAGGCACATAGCCCGAAGAACTGATGGCCGGTGGGGCAGAAAGGGTCTTAAGTGGGGACCACGTACCGGAAGACACAGCGTGGGTAGGCCCACGACCTAGTGAGGGAAACCGCTGGATGCAAGTAGCACAGAACCGGTCGTTGCGGAAATCCTTAGGGGAGGCCTATGTCCAACAGTGGACGTCTTTTGGTTGACATAATGATGAATAATAAAACAAAACAACAATTTCAATTCGTTATTAAGGTTGTGAAAGTTAATAAAGAATAATTAACAGTGCGCACAAGTAATCAGTATTTTAAATTTTGATTAAAGAAGATATTAATGAAATTACGACGAACTCCCAACAGAAGCTTAAACGTTTCATAATGGGAAAAGTTTTGTTTAACATTTGCGCCTGGTCACGACGCGAATGAAAATCGCGTAACTTTGTTGTTATTTATTTGTTAAATTATTGTGTGTCTACGCTAATGTGAAATCAAAGAATTGAAAACAAAATACTTACTATAATTGATGGAATCAGGCGTAATTTTGCGGAAATCCATTGTTAAGACTGGATCGGCACCTAACGAGGCATGTTGAGGTTCATTCCGCCGTTTCGTGCAAATTTGAACGTTCCGCGGAATAAAAAAAAATGTCTGTTTTATGTAAATTTGTTTTAATTAATCGAGCTTAGATAGTCACCAGATCAGTAAAAAGTGGGAGGCACTCTTTTATCTCATTTAGTTACTGAGAAAATGACAATTGTAATTTTACAAGTGGAAGGTAATGAAATGTCTAAGGATTGTAATGAATAAGGGCAGGATGGTAATGGAAATTAAAGGGATTGTAATGAATTTGGAAATTATTAAAGTCGGGGTAGACATGACACATGGCAAAACAGTTGTGAAATAGGTCATCATCATCATCATCATCATCATCTCAGCCGAAAGACGTCCACTGCTGGACATAGGCCTCCCCCAAGGTTCGCCACAATGACCGGTCTTGCGCTGCCCACATCCAGCGGATTCCCGCGACCTTCACCAGATCGTCGGTCCACCTTGTGGGAGGCCTACCCACGCTACGCTTTCCGATGCGCGGCCGCCACTCAAGAACTCTTCGGCCCCATCGGCCATCTGTTCTACGAACAATGTGCCCTGTCCACTGCCACTTAAGTTTAGCAATCCTGCGGGCTATGTCGGTTACTTCAGTCCTTCTGGGTATCTCCTCATTTCTGATTTGATCCCGCAGGGAAACTCCGAGCATAGTCCTCTCCATTGCCCTTTGAGTGACTTTGAGCTTCCTAATAAGACCCATTATGAGCGACCATGTCTCAGTTTCATAGGTAATCAGTGGCAACACACACTGGTGGAAGACTTTCGTCTTGAGACGAATGCAATACAGCCAAGGTCTCGACCGAATCGACGGCTTTCTCGTAGTCCACAAACGCTAAGCAAAGGGGCAGGTTATACTCCTCGGTCTTCTGTATAACCTGTCGCAGCGTATATATGTGGTTTACGGTACTAAATCCTTTTCGGAAACCAGCTTGTTCGGGAGGCTGAAAGTCGTCGAGCGTGCGAGACGATTCATTATGACCCTCAAAAACAGCTTGTAGACATGGCTCAGAAGTGAGATGGGTCTATAATTCTTCAACAGAGCGTTATCACCCTTCTTGAAGAAAAGAGCCACCACACCTCTGTTCCATGCCTGCGGCCTTTTGCCCTCGAGTATGACGGAACCGAACAGCTTCTGAAGGGCCTTAAGGACCGGTTTTCCACCCACCTTCAGGAGCTCAGCCGTTATTCCATTATCACCCGGTGCCTTGTTGTTCTTAAGCTGTTTAAGAACAATACTACTCTCGTACAAGCTGACGTCCGGGATGTCTTCGGTATAGTGTCCGGTTAATCTGACAATCGGGACAATTTCTTGGGTCGTTCGCCTGGTTTGTAATGGGTGTCCGTATTAACGTGTACAACTGTCCATAGAACTTCTCGATCTCCCTCAAAAGCTCTGGTTTGGATGAAACGATTCTGCCTACATCGGTCTTCAGTTTCGTTAGCTGGCTTTGCCCAATAGTCAGATCTCTAGCGAACACTTTGGAGCCTTTGTTCCGCTCGATAGCCTCTTGCCTCTTTAATACGCTCGGTATTTAATTGGCGGAAGTCACGTGTTAAAGACTTCGAGATCTGTCTATTGAGCTGCCGGTACTCAAACGCGTCATCTGAAGACTGCAGTACCATTTCACTCCTTTCCTCCATGAGCTTAAGAGTACGATCCGAGATTTTTTGGTTCTGTTTGTACGACTGGCCTTGCAGTACCTTGACCCGATCGTATGGACAGTTTCCACGAACTTATCGTTACAATCTTCCACGCTACTAGGACATCGAATCGGTTTTGAAGTTCGAGCTGAAAGCTTTCGGGGTTTTGGATCTGGGTTGGTGCTGGCCGGAGCGTAGACTTTACAGAAAAGAAAAGAAAGAAAGATCTTGAAAGATCTCGACTGTAATGCTACGCTCGTCAGACGAGATCTTTCAAGCTTTATAGCTTGAAAGATCTCGACTGATGAAGTCTACGCTAGCCAGGACTAGCGAGGCTGCCGGAGACTGGGGGCCGGTCCCTTTTTGTGCGTTTGTGAGCTTGAAAGATCTCGACTGTAAAGTCTACGCTCGTCAGACGAGATCTTTCAAGCTTTATAGTTTGAAAGATCTCGACTGATGAAGTCTACGCTACCCAGGACTAGCGAGGCTGCCGGAGACTGGGGGCCGGTCCCTTTTTGTGCGTTTCATTTGGGGGATTTTGCCATAATCGCCACGCTTGGCAGGCGGGTTAGAGATCGCAGTAGATAGAATATGTACTCGGAGGACGCTGCTGCCCATCCTCCGGTGAATCCCTAATTCGCCTCTTACGACACCTACGGGATGAGATGGGTTGGTGCTATTCTAAGCCGGCACCACACGGTACATGTATGACAGGTATCTCACCTGGCGACGAATTAGCCACGTCGCCAGTCAGTCGCCAGGTGTATTACCTGTAATCATTTCAATAACTTCAAATTGTTTGGTTATTGTGGCTGGCGACGTCGCCATACAATTTGTATTGAGTGGCGACTTCGCCAATCCGTCGCCAGTTCAATACGAATAATTGGCTACGGTGGCTGGCGACGTCGCCATGGCTACCCGGTGTGTTATGGCCCCAATTTAAAAACCTTTCATTTCCTTCCAAAACAGTTCATTACCTTCCAGCAAAAAAATGGATGGTACGGACGGTAATGAAATGGAGAGGAATGAAAAAAATTAACTTTTTCTTGAATAACTCTTTAATCGAATATATTAGAAAATCTAAAGTAGAACATGAACGAAATGTATTAAAAAGGTAAACATTTTTTATAATAATAATAATTTCCTTACTTACATATCTTGTAAAACCAAAGGAATGTAATGAGAAGATTTTTGGACAAAGCACTATAAAAATTGGGAAATCGTAAATATTTTTATCAGCGATAGACGCACGTCCTTCTCGCCTGGGCACCGTGTCTGGCTGGCCAATAGACACACGCTGTGACCCGAACTGTAGTTGGGAACGTATAACTAGAGTACAAAATTATGCAGTTTCTGGGTGCGGATGGTAATGACGTTTTTATTGTGACAAATTGTAAAATAGGCTTTACTTATATTATTTCTGCGTTTATTATATAATCATAATCATTTATCAATACGTCATGAATTTGGCTTCAATATAACGTATTAATAAGAGTCATCAATTCAAATGCAGATAAATAAACATTACAGAACCTGCCGTGGTCCCTCGTTGGAAACAGAGAGGAATGATTTTACACGCTGTTTTATTAACTTTTTTAGAAAACTAACAAATCAAAGTCCAATATTTTCGATGCTGTTTTTAAAATGATAATCCATTTACCTATTTGGCAATTAATATTTAAAATATATATCATAACTGATGGGTTTATTAGGCTGGATATGCTTTTTGCACGAAACTACGGAACGACCCTTGAATGCTACCTCCTCTTACCGAGTGGAGTAAAAAATTAAAAAAAAAAAAAAACACCGTATTTATTGAAGCCTCAACTTTAGATATTAGGCAGGAAAGAAGTGCTACATGCTCTTTTACTATGTGAAAAAAAATATCAAAATGAAGCTGTTTTCGTCTTAAAATTTCTATCTCCTTCTAAACGGCTTGGAATTTTTAAGTATTTTTTTCACCAAAATATGGAAAAAGATAATACCTAAAACAAATAAGTTTGATTTTGGTAATGCAATAGTTTTTCACGTCACAATTAATGATTTTCGATATTTTCGCAACAAAAGTGGGCGGGGTCTGTGCGCTCTCGACCAATCAAGACGGCCAAAACGCTCGGCCGGGAAGCGGGGCCTTAAACAATTATAGAGAGGGACCCATCACTCGCCCTCTTGTCAACCTCCAAAATTATAAACCAAATGAATTGATCGATAATAGAAGAGGCCAACAAGACCGAAATCCCTGTCAGTCGAGCCTCATACTCATACTCTCATATATGTCTCATATATGTCATTCTCTCGACTGACAGGGAGTTAGGTCTTGTTGGCCTCTTCTATTATCGATCAATTCATTTGGGTTATAATTTTGGAGGTTGACAATTCCGAGGGTGAGTGGTGGGTCCCTCTCTATAATTGTTTAAAATACTTACTGTAAACGGATTGGTGAATGCTTGGTTTCTTTTAAATAAGTAGGTATTATCACTAGGTCACAATCAGTTTCTAGGACAATGGTGCTAATTATGTTGTCAAACTTGACTAATATAACTGTATTGTCATCCTTCTCATGTTCGTAACGCAAAAGCAAGACGGAAAGGCTGGTTCGACCGGGGTAGTACCACCCTAGCACCGAAGATCGGCTCAAAGTAGCTATTACAGTTACGTTTTCTTCCGTGAGTAAGAGATCAGTGGCCCTACCACCACCTCTTATAGCAGTTTTGTTTTAACGTTTCAGCGGCCATTTGTGCAATGACGTTTCTTATTGTCATGACAATAAGGTACGTCATTGCACAAAAAGTCGCTGAAACGTTGAAACGTTCCTATAATTGAATCGCGATAAGAGGTCGTGGTAAGCCCCCTGGAATCCCAACTCGCCTATTCCGTTCCATCTGTCTCACTACCCTTCAGGTCGGCAATCTAATTTTCGACCTTTGGTAATTCTAAGCTTCCATAGGCTACGGTAACTTAACATTAAGCGGGCCGTACGCTTGCTTGCCACCTCAGCCACAAAAAAATCAAAATTGAGGATTTCAAAGTTCGCGACATGAGTAATTATTATATTTAAAACACTTCTCTGTAATATAACGGGCCAATATTATACTGGAATATAGACCAAACCTCACACAATGAGTGAGGAGGTGACCATTGAAATTTCAGTTCATTAGCAACCCATGAACAAAATGGCTACGTGAGACCCGTGGGCAACCACGCAGTGGATTCCAAACAACGGGAAACGACAACGCGGCAGGCCCAGGAAAAGATGGCGGGATGAGCTGGACTCCTACTTGACGGATTGGTCCCGGGTAGCCATAGACCGGAGCAAGTCGAAAAAGGGAGGGGAGGCCTTTGCCCTGCAGTGGGACAGTACAGGCTAGAAATGAAATGAAATGAAATGAGACCCGTGGGACTAACTGAAAATACTGTGGTGCATAATATACAAAATATTTCACGACCTGAATTCAACATAAACCCGTTCTTTATACGCGCGCAATATGTGAAATAGAGTCATAAAATCTGTCTCATAAAGAGCATCCGCACTTTGCTAGCTATATAGTATTATTGAAAAAACACTAACAACCTTGCAGGACTGGACAGGACATCATAAACAACAACTTTTGTTCTATGACTTTTTACAAAACGTAATACATTTATCAAAAAATCAACTTTCTAAAATGTATGAAACAAGAAAATATTCTCATCTTGAGGAAAGCTATGGTACGTGGTTGTATTTCACTTTACCCTAAAGTACCTAAACGGACCACGGTTATCACCAAGATGAGCATATTTTCTTGTTTCCTACATTTTAGAGTGTGATTTTGTAAAAAGTCATAGAACAAAAGTTGTTGTTTTTGATGTCGGTAATACAGTCTTGCAAGGTTGTTAATGACTTTTCAATAGCCCTGTATACTTATATTATATAGCTTTTATATAAGACTTGATACATCAATATTTCAGAATCTACACTTAGTACCTACCTATTTATCCCTTTCTTCTGAAGTTAAAACTTGATATTTTATTTTTTGTACAACTAGGGCGGCAAACAAGCGTACGGCCCGTTGCCTCAAAGGGGAGTGGGATTGTAGGAGGAGACAGAAGGGTTAGGGCTCTCTCACTCATCGTACGAAACGCAGCTAAATTAACTACTTTACGCCGATCTTCTGTGAGAGGGTGGTACTACTCCGTTCGATCCTGAATATGAGCTGTCTATTATCTTGCTTGGGTCTACCAACTTAACGTTTTACAACTTTATACCTATAAGTGTTTAGTAGGTATATTTCCTTCCACAGTTAAAGGCTGTTAAACCTATACGTAGAGCTATCAAATCAACATTATACTCGTACATATACAGAAATATTCTGCAAACGAGTTCCAATTGACTGCAGCTCATATGCGGG
The DNA here is from genome assembly GCA_947859195.1 of Drymonia ruficornis. Taxonomy (NCBI): domain Eukaryota; kingdom Metazoa; phylum Arthropoda; class Insecta; order Lepidoptera; family Notodontidae; genus Drymonia; species Drymonia ruficornis. Next base: position 11,693,933 of record OX401908.1, read on the forward strand.
CTGGGACGACCGGGGTAGTACCACCCTCTCACAGAAGATCGGCGTAAAGCAGCTATCACAGCTGCGTTTCGTACGATGAGTGAGAAAGCCGAAAGCCCAAGCCCCGCCTCTTCCCCTCACTCAATCCCACTCCCCTTCAGGTCCGCAATGTGAGAGCAATGCCACTGCAGTCCTATAAAAAAAATAAAAAACGTTTGTTCCCAGAAAACTGCCAAAAAATCTCAATAAAGTTGACGGTGTTATTTCTGCTTAGTAGAACAGCTTTGGGTGAATCGTGTCTACAAAAAGAAACATCAAATAAAAAGGAATTCCCAGAAATCAGAGAAAGAACGCTTAAAATGTCCTATTCACTGAACAGAAAGCGGTGGGTTAACGAACAGATTAATTAAAAGATAAATTGTTCTCTTTTTTTCGGTACCCTTATTTATGCGTAACGATACAAATAAATTTCAAATATTTTTCGGAAAAATCTAGTGATGAATTATTTACATGCGAATACCCGTTCATTTCCATAACGAGCCATTTATGATTTTGTTTGGAAGCTTAACTGAAGTTATATTAATGCTTTTAGAGGTGTTTTGAAGTTGACAGTCTGGAATTTGTGATTATTATCAACATGCAGCCGGCCAGTGCTAACAAATGGCCGACGACATGTCGACCATAAAGAATTTACGTTTTATAACAACGCTTGGCAAGCCGCAAGGTTAGTCAGAGATGCGTCTCGGTGCGTCTTGATGCTTCAGGCATGTAAAAAGTCGGTCCCGGCTGTTGTCATCTATGCAGCAGTCTATAAGCCTGCTAGAGGCCTTCAGGCGGCTTGAACAACTCTGGTTGGCCACCAACCATACGATAAGATGAAGAATGGAAAAATCACGAATATAATATTAGAGACCAGTGGTTGTCAAATGTTTGAAAAATAGACTTGGACTCCAGAAGTTCTGCTGATTCACGACGCTATCTTGTATTATCTATGTCGATTTATCAATAAGCGTATCGTTCGTTATGTAAGCGGAACTCGTCTTGTGTATCGCACGTAGCATAGATGACGTCACGTACGCCGCTACGAGGCTACGTGAGACCATAAATGGAAACATCCACCACTTCCATCAGTGTGTTTTCCTATCAAATATTTTCTGACGAATTTAATGGAAAATGGTTTCTGTTTAAGTAATTTTTCTTGGTCTGGATGTCATTGGGATAACGCACAGCTCTGTGCGGCACACATAGTAAAGCGTTATTAGTTTGGGCATACAGTTTATTTATTTATTTAAAGACACACCAACAGTATACCTATTAACACACTGGTACATATAAAATAAATAGAAACAAACTGGTCTGATAGGTACACCAATGTGACAGGCGTGTACAACTTTCACCGACGTGACGTGAGACTTAGCTTACAGTTGCTTGCTTACAGTTAACGTGTTATTCTGGAGATATGTTTTAAATTACTCAGTATTTTATATTAGTACCTAGTCCAGGAATTTTGACGTCATGGAATCCTACTTTTTATTACTAATTCTTTCCCAGCCTATAACTGAAGTCCAGTCAACGTTCATAAATGTAGTAGCATAATAAATACTGTATTGCTGTGTGTGAACATACGGGACAAATGATTTGGTGCGTCCGCATGCCTCGCATGCCTCGCTCGAGCACTCATGTTAAGACATTAGGTCTATGCTATTCGGCGTAAAAACGGAGTATTCGGTTGCAGCATGCGCCTGATGACAAGGCCAGTTGCTAGTGCGTCCAGATGCCTTGCATGCCTCGCTCGATATTAGGCCAACTTATGTTGGCGCAGCCGCTGCGTCACGCTGTATGTACCAAATATGTAGCTGTTCTGTTGCTAAAGCAACAAAGCTAAATAGAAATGAAAGCCTGTTTGTGCGGAATATTAAAACAGGCCCCGAGGACTTCATCAATTTGCGGAATTCAACTTTGATTCCGCATTCAACGGGTAAACGTTATGATGGGAAAGGTTTATTTTGTAATATTTATTCATGTTTCCGATGAAATATAAATACTCGTAGATTAATATTGGTTTCCAATAATAAAATGCGGCAACTGGGGGGTTACTCCGAAATACGTCGCTGACGGATCGTCCGAAGTACGGATTCGATTTACGATCAAAACAATGTCAAATCGTAGAGAAAAACGAAAGAAGAAATGTCAAATCCTCGACAATCCGTCAGCCAAAACGTTAGGTTCGTATTTCGGAGTAGGCCAGCTGATGCTACGCCGAAGTCGACGTACTTCAGTACATCTGACAGCAACTAATGTTTAAAAGTGACATGCCGCGACGATAGTAAGATTCCGCATTTTTTGGAGTGTTTTTTTTTATTAGTAGGGCGATATTTAGTAAATCGGGCGTACGTAACTTTTATAAATATATGTAAATACTGTTTTCAGTATGATACGTTAGCAAGTTATTATTTTTAATTTTTTATTATGTAATTATTTATAAATGTTTGTTTTCTAGTGGTGGATTAATAAAGAGTTATCTATCTATCTATCTATCTATTACGTTAGCAAGAGGAAGTGAGTCTAAAAGCACTGTTATGTAATTTGTAGATGTGTCACGTTCCTTGGTAGGACGTATATTATAGTATACCTACATAGGTACTTTTTGTGCGTTTATTGATTGTAGTGTAAGTACATTCCTATAGACCTCACGCTTTTTTAAGGGTGTCAACGCTTAGATATAACTTATACGCATAAAATATCATAATATAATTGTAAAATAAACGGTACGTACAAAAATTGTATAATAGGTAATGATATGAAAGTCATGTAAAATATTATAACTGTAGTAAACAACGTCTTATCAAATCGCTGTTTCATTAAAAATCTTATCGCAGTTTTAATAAAAGCACTTTGATGAAGGTACTAAGTTACATTACGTACTTAGACCGCTTCTAAAGGCTCTAATCACACTTTGCATATTCAGTCAAGCATAAAGTTTCAAAGACGTTGTCATACTGACTGAGAGAGATCCAGACGCTTTTGTTGGATTATAATAAAATATATTTCAGTATTTAACATTTTAAGTTTTCTGAATCAGGTAACTGGACATTACGTGACATGGCTAGATAAACCTGGCAGTAACAATAATAGGTAGTGTAGCGACCATACAGACATTCACGACGCCACCGATAGATGGCGCTGAGTGCACGCACGCTTCAGTACAAAAATGAAGTCTGAACCACGCAAGCAAGATTCGCAAGACACACAGCATATATACGAGACCCCGACAACAACCATCGGGGCATAGCGGCCGGCCCCGCCAGGCATACCACCCGCCTGGCTGAAAGATCTTCCCTTTACCCCCAAAGTAGGTACTGCTGATATTATCCTACTAATATTATAAATGCGAAAGTAACTGTGTGTGTGTGTGTGTGTGTGTGAATGTTTGTTACCACGTATCTCCATAACTACTGCACCGATTTTAATAAAATTTGAAACGTAGATAGTGTAAACTCTGGAAGGAGACATAGGCTAATCATACCTATAAATTTCAACCCCTAAGATGGTTAAATGGGGGATGAAAGTTTGTATGTAGGTTCGTCATTTTTGAAGTTAGAATTATGAAAATTTGTAATTAGGTATCTTTTGAAAAATAAAAATTAGTAATTTCAGCGGTTTTGAAAATTCAACCCCTAAGGGGGTAAATAGGGGATGAAAGTTTTGAATGTTATTTTGCATGGATCTTTGTCAGTTTTGAAGTGAGAATTGTGAAAATTGGTGTTTAGGTTTCTTTTTATATATGCAAAAAAATAATTTCAGGGTTTTTGAAAATTTATCCCCTAAGGGGGTTAAATAAGGGATGAAAGTTTGTATGCAAGTTCGTCATTTTTCAAGCTAGAATTATGAAAATTTGTAATTAATGTCTTTAAAAAAATTAAAAATAGTAATTTCAGCGTTTTTGAAAATTCACCCTCTATGGGGGTGAAATAGGGGATGAAAGTATGTATGTTATTTTGCATGGATGTTTGTCAGTTTTGAAGTTAGAATTGTGAAAATTTGTGTTTAGGTTTCTTTTTACCCGACTACGGCGGAGGGTTATGATTTTCACCGGTATGTATGTATGTATGTATGTATGTGCATCTGTTCCCACCTAACTTCCAAACTACTTGTCGTAATTTAACAAATGAGGTATCGTTAGAAGCGGCTTAATGGCGCGCTGGTTATAGGCTAAGATAGTGTAGGCTCTGGAATAAGACAGACTAATCATAAACATCGATTTCCACGCGGGCGAAGCCGCGGGCACAGCTAGTCTTTCATAATTTCTAGACGACTGCTTGGCGCAGTAGCTCGAGCGTAGGCCGCTCGGCTCATTACATCGAGTGGTTACGGGTTCGATTCCCGCTAGAGGCAAATTTCAGAAACCGCCTTTTCGTTATTTGCCCTGCAGGCCCATTGCGTAACTTTTCTGTCAATGTTTCAATTGGTTTCGTTCATCCCGTGTTGCTTTGCCGATTGCAATTGATTGAAATCGGGAAGAGTGAAGTCCAGACTCATCCCAATTTCTATCAATTTCAACAGCAAAGCGGGTTTGGGTTAAACTGGGATTAATATTTTGGTTGTGTACGTGAGGTGCGGTGGGGAAATACCAACCTTGTTAAACCGGCTACTTTCTTTTTAAATGAATGGCTGTGTAATAATATGTTTATTTTATTTATATTGTCATAGACGCAACGCATCTTATAATATGTATACAGGGTGGTGACGACATCATGACAATAATTAAAACCACATACTGGGTATCACATTAGTAGTTCGCACATAAAATATTATTAAATTATATTCGAATGTATTGCTTTTTTATTTTGTCAATTTTAACTTTACGCCTACAATGATACCGCTAAAACACCGACACCGAAGTGATTTTGGCACGCTTGTACTTACAGGTCAGTCTATGAGGTCGGTAGACGTTTATTAAGGGTGTTGTGTTTCGTTTAGACTATTTCCGCATATTTTTTTTAGAAAATTTGTTATTTTGGACTTTGATGTAAACCTAATTTTATAATTTTAATGTGTTGTGATTGACTAGCAGGGATCGTGTTTTAATTTATTGTCACTATGTCGTCACCACCCTGTATAATATTATAGATAATGACAAAAAATACAATGTTGTAGAGTCTATATGAAGGCATAAATAGTGTCTCGAGATAATTAACTTTATCCAGTTTTTGAATCAGCTCCAAAAGCCTTTCCGTTTAAATTAAATATCATAATCTACATAAATCGTAGGGATCGGGTCGCAAGCCGGCTGAGCCATTAAAAGCAGGAAAATCCCTTAGCTTATCGAAACATTTGTAAGCGTCGAGCCGACCCCTGATTTAGGTATATCAGTTACTATTCTGCTGAAGAAGAGGAACCATTGAATCTCTTAAAATGTATTGCTTTTTACGTAGAGAAGAAAGTTTAAAAAACCGGCCAAGTGCGTGTCGGACTCGAAAATAAAGGGTTCCGTACCACCGTATAAATTGTATTTTATTTTTAGTACTTATTTGTTGTTGTAGCGGCAACAGAAACACACCTTCTGCGAAAATTTCAACTATCTACCTATTAAGGTTCGTGTCTGACGTAGATTGTGTATTTTGCTTTTTGGTATTTTGACACTTTGTCACTCTGTTTTCTTTAAAGGCCAGTAGGTACTTTTTGTTAATAAAAGAAGTAGGTAGGTACCTACTCAAACTCTAATTTAAATTTCGACTACGGGCGAACACTAGTATAAGTAAAAACTTACCTGGCAAATTTGAATAATTCATAAGTCGCAGATGTCCTGGGCGGCGGCTTCCACATACCAACAGGTGGACCGTCTGCCAGTGTGCCTTGGCTATAAAAAAAAAGGATTGTCATAGTTTGTCAGTCTTGTATCGACTCAAATGATGCTCTCAGCGGCCAGATAGGTTATGGGACTGTACCTATCTAAAATCTGTCATGTATCGGGGGTTGAAATCAAACTCAGTACCTAGTATAAATCGTGTGTAATGTGGCAACATTGGCTGAGCCGAAAGATAACAATAATATAACCCAAAATGTCAAATCTTGTGTAAACCCATATTTGCAAATAAAGAATTGAATTGAATTGTATGTGACAATTTATAAACAATGTACAGTTTAGCAAACTCTTTTCCGGAAGGTACTAAGGTACGGAACCCTGACTGCTTCTTCACGAAGTTAATACTATATAGCTTTCTAATTGGCTTAAGTCTCCGGAGAGTTTCCGGAGTGTTCCGACTCGAAAATTCTGATTACAATCATTCCCGAAGTTTCGGAAAAGCAATAATTCATTCGATCTCTTGATTCGATGTTTTCCGTAAGTAGGTACCCACTCTACCTTCTGCGAGAACGGAGGTATTGAGTAAATGGAAAAGTTTAAACAAGTCTCGCAATATTTTTTCATGATATTCACAAGTTATGGACAAGTTTTCGAAAGGAGTTGACCTAGCGTAGCGTAGCGTAGCGTATACCTAATTTACATAACATATCTTCTCAGTCGAGGTCGCGTTTCCGATCCGGCAGTAGAATTTAAGGAAAAAATGTAAAATGACAATTTGTAAGTGCCCCCGTAGGCCTAAACAAAATAAACGCTTTGACTTTGACTATCGAAAAATTGCCCTTTTACGCTTTGTTAAGTACCTAAAACACATTACGTTACATACTTAGCATAATATAACTTGTATTGGTTGGGAAAATGTGAATAGAGTTCTTTCGCACGTAAAAGAGCTCTTGGATAGAACATCGCTTGCCTTAATTTATTATGGGTATCGGCCCTGTTCAAAATAATTTTTTGCAATAATTTTCCCATGCATGTAGTGCATGTTCCTAGTTAAGATGTTATGAGTGATAAAAAAGTACATTTTAAAAACTAAAACCATACTACTGAAAAACTACATTCAAAAAGTATGAAACAAATTAAATACATAAATAAATAACCATCGGACGAACAAGATGCATCCAACGTTACCTTATTTTATAAAATTATGATAATTATGATAAGTAGTTCGTAACTCATGCGTACCGTGTTATGCGGGAACAGATGAACATACATAGATACATACATACCGGTCAAAATCATAACCCTCCGCTGTCTTCGGGTAATACGATATGCTGTGCTGTATTTAATATCGTGAACTCAGAACAATTTCAAAGCGAATTTTGAACAATTTCCGAGTTATTCGGATAGCGTTGTTTCGGCGATGTGTCACGCCGAGATCGTAACCCACAAGTTCGCGACCCTCCAGGCCTCCGGCCTTCGAGATGGGGCTTACGTGAGAAATCGAACCCCACAGGGAATACGAGCTACGTGGTATGCAAAATGACATAAATTTCAATGTATAGGCACACGTTGGGCTCCAAAAGCATTACCTAAATAGATTTTTTATGATAGCAGGGGGCTTACCACAAGTTCTTATTGCGATTCAATTACAGGAACGTATTAACGTTTCAGCGACTTTTTGTGCAATGACGTACCTTATTGTCATGACAATAAGAAACGTCATTAAAACGTCGTTAAAACGTTCCTATAATTGAATCGCAATAAGAGCTTGTGGTAAGCCCCCAGGTATGTTTTGCAAAACTGTTTTGGGTTGCTGCTTTTTGTATTTAATACAGTGCGGTTTTAGTACTTATGGGGTTTTATGTTCAACTCGCGCTTGACCAAAAATGTACTACGCCTTTGTTTACACATTTCCCCGTATCTCCTATGATTTCGGAGTTGCCAATACTGTCCTAGTCAAACAAAAGCATACGAGCCCATCCCCTTTCCCCTGCCCCCGTCCCACTCCCCTTCAGGTCGGCAACGTGCGAGCGATGCCTTCGGTATTGCGAACATCTATAGGTTACGGTAACGGCTTAACATCAGGCAGGCCGTAAACTTGTTTGCCACCTCAGTCCTATAAAAAAACACGTAGATACTTATTGGCTTATTAACTATGGAGTGAGAATAAGTACCTTCCTATATTATAACCCAATACAAGTGATGTACTTGAAGAAACACAAACAAAGGCTGTGAAATGTAAACAAAACAAAATGCTAACCAATAATCGAATATTTCGCCGGCGACCAAACAACTTGCCGTCGCCGTGTTGTGTAGCAAATGAGATTCACGTCGATATCAGGCGATACGCCGACGTTATTTTAAAATAAAATGCTACGGCCAACCCTTTTAACGATAATCGCGAATAGATTTTTTGTTTCACTTTATCAGCCAGACAGGTAAAATTCACAATCCATGCTTCATCACAATTTAACAAGAATTCGTAGATAGTTTTTCCATTGAAAATATCTGTGAAAGCGCCATATTTGTCTGGTGGATAAAAATTATTTGACAATTCTGAAACAGACCATTGTGTAATAAATAATAAATTGAGTATTAGGTACCTACCTATGTATCATAATTATAATCTTATGTTTGTTTTTTAGTACCTATCTAATCTATTTTTGATCTGTCAGTAAGTACCTACAGATTGTTAACTTATTCGACAGTCGAGTCCGAAAAGGGGAAACTGTTAAACTTCGGTCGAATGGGACCCTAATAAAATTTTACGACGCACTAAATGAGACTTCTTTTCCTAAATGATAAATGATCTTGGCCACAAATAGTCTTTATAGCTTCACGAAACGAGTCTAAACGAGACAATATGGTGCTAATTATGTTGTTACACAAACTAACCTTGCTTATAGGTCTATCCTTCTCATGGCGGAAATGCAAAAGGAAAACAGGAAACATTTTTAGGGTTCCGTACCCAAAGGGTGCCAACGGGACCCGATTACTAAGCCTACGCTGTCCGTCTGTCCGTCTGTCAGCGGGCTGTATCTGACGAATCGTAATAGGTAGAGAGTTGAAATTTTCACAGAATGTGTATATCTGTTGCCGCTACAACAACAAATACTAAAAATTAAATAAATTTTAAAAATAAAGGGAACATACAAGAAACTTGTCATTTTTGACGTTTTTATTCTACGGTGGTACGAAACCCTTTACGTGCGAGTCCGACAGGCACTTGGCCGGTTTTTTTAATTGTACCAACTTAGTCTACTAGACGTAATTTAAGTAGGTACCTAACAGAATTGTGTTGGTCTAGGTAAGTACGTACAACACTGAATTGACAATTGCCAATTTTCTTTAATACCTAACTGAATTCTAAAACCTATATATATTACCACGTAATTATAACAATAGGTGTACAAAAATACCAGTCTACCCCATCGGGGTCTCATAATGGAGCGTTTTTAACAAAATAAACTGACGTCTAAATTCAATATTGAAATTAGTATTCAATTTACTAAAAATACGTTTCTAGTCTAGACCTTTTAAAATAATATATACTTATTCGACTTTTTTTATCTCTATGTTCAACTCGTATTGTTTTTAATTAACTTGTAACTGGCTGAAATCGTAATACTGGTTGAATTAAAATACTGGGGAACGAAAGCGATTCTCGATATTGGTATTCGAGTATTGTTAAGTACGATACATTTTGTTTTTAATTACCTATTCGAAGGCAGTTAGGGTCAGTACAATACCGTTCTATTATTTCATAAGGTTCTCATTCTATAGGTACTGTCCGCTTAAGATTTATTTAAGGTGATATAGGTACTATGGACTAGGCCTTAGAGATTGAATTGAACTACACTGGACCGCAAAGAAAAAGGGTCGGTTAGAAAATCTTCAATAATATCTTCAATAAAATTTTAGGGTTCCTTACCCAAAGGGTGCCAACGGGACCCTATTACTAAGCCTACGCTGTCCGTCTGTCCGTACGTCCGTCCGTCTGTCAGCGGGCTGTATCTCACGACCCGTAATAGGTAGAAAGTTATAAAACTTTCATAAAATGTGTCTTTCTTTTGCCGCTACAACAACAACTATTAAAAATAAAAAATAAAATAAAAAAAAATATTTTATATATTGACGTTTATATTCTACGATGGTACGGAACGCTTTATGTGCGAGTCCGACACGCACTTGGCTGGTTTTTTTATTTTAATTTAAGAACATTAAAATATTCTTTAATTTAGTGTTTATTTCATAAAGCTAGGTCAGGTACTTTTGAAGATATTGAAGATTTTCTAACCGACCCGTTTTCTTTGCGGTCCAGTGTAGATGAATATCAAGAATCAATATGAGTGTTAAAATGTATAGAAAGTTATGATGGACTTACACTGGCATTACAAATCACTTTTGTTTCCAGAAATGCTTTGTAAAACCTTTGTAAACTGGCAAAAAATCGCTATAAATTTAAGTAAGATGCTAGTGACTCCTGCAGCGAACGATATATGGCCATGCTAGAGGTAAATTAAGTCAAGTCAAGTCAAAAGTTTTTTATTCATGTAAGCTCAAAAAGCATTCAGGTATAAATAGTCAAAATAAACATTATTTTAAATTGTAATATTTCCTCGTTATTAATTAAGTAGATGCGTATATTGTTTTTAACTCTTAAGTACTAACTTGCAATATCAATAATACCTACCAATTAACTTATAATATAGCAATTCTTTTTGACACATCTTTACGAAAATCAAACATGAAATAATGCAATAAAATCTACATCCAAATGTTTTACACAATATGTAAGGATATTGAAGAGCTATGAAAGCTACCATATCCTCGGTCGTCTCTATTAACTCTACTTTATCCACCAGCGGCCGCCAGCACGAAGCCTGACAAACACAAAACTTGCTTTCGAAACCTAAACAATAAATATTAATTAAGAACTTTATACCTGTTCCAACTTCTGATAACCTGATATTTATAATGCTGAACATAATATCTTTAGGTATGGACTATGTACACCTACAATTTGGAGCTGTAATCTTCATAGATATTCAGTATTCATCCCTTTCATTGCGAAGCTTAGTGTAGCGTTAATTGGCATTGTGTAGTACGACTATTCAGAGTAACATTTTGCTAGCCTCTAACGAACGTACCTATGAATAAAGTATTTATACCCTTTTTCTCAGATGGTTGATCTGAGCCATTTCTTCAACTAAGAATGAAAATTAATTGAGAGTAGCAATAATTTTCATGCTTAGTAGATACGTAGATATATACCACACTATATTATTAGTTTACCCCACGACCCAATACATCAAGAAAACTTTGGTAGATGTCCATAATAGTTACGGTATCTGGCTACGTTCATTTCGGAAATGTTTCGTTCATTCTACGAGGTCGCTGTGACGGCTACGCGAGGCGTATTCTCTTTCAAACTCCTTTGACACGTTTTTCCGACCAGCGCCGGACGCCGGATGTTGCACCATCCGCTGGCTGGCAACGATGTCGTGAAACATAAATTGCAAAATGGTGTCTATAGGTAAAGATGGATTTATAATGTAGCTGCATTTGATTTACTTATTTTTGCTCAAACAGCCATAGATCGAGTCTACAAGCAGTGAGCAGCCGCGCCCGATCCGATAAAACGTTGTCTTTGTGGTCAGACGCTCGGTGGCAAAACTGATTCCTCGGGTGTGCCGCTCGCCTAATATTGACAATATGAATCAATGAAGAAATACTTTCTTGAGCTTTTCTTCTCAAGTATCTGCGTAGGTACTTGAGAAGAAAAGTTCAGTTAGGTACCTACTTATCTCTAAGATCCAAATTTAACTACTCTAACAAATGGAATAATTGTGCATTTACTCTGATACGTAATACCCATTTTTCTCTACGAGTTCTGTCTACAGGGATATAAAAGCACTCATAATTAAATAAGCATGAACGTTATTACCGCCATTAGTGCCCCGTTATGATATGGAACACACTCTGTATATTACTATTATTAAGACACAAATGAGATTGTTTTTGTCTGTAGGGAGCTTATTTAATTACAAGTACCTAGGTAGTAGGTACCTAACTAAATTTTTAACATTTTATTATATTACTGAAAGGTATCACGAAAATAGAAACATAAATAAGTAAAGTACTTTTTTATATTTGAATAAGAAAAGACCATCGACAGGTAGGTAGGTAGGTACCTATATAAATTCTTTGGAAAAGACACATTCAACATTACTTAGGTGCCTGTTTTATCCCAAGGTCATCTTTCATAAAAACACGGTGATAATTTTATTACAAAGTAGACATTGCAAATACGTTATCAAGAAAGATATACCTACTATACCTTGAGCTAATATCAGTAATTTAGTTAGTACCTAGTCTACCTAATGGTGTAAGATCCACTGAAGAGCGACCTTCAACGATCGATTTACCGGATCAACCCTGTTTTTATCAAAAAGCTAAAAGCATGCACAGCTTCGTCGCGCGCAGCTGTTGTACTGCATCCTCCTCAATCGCATGAAATAGTACTCGGATACGCAATGCTTCTCTGTCAATCAATTTTTCAATTTCACATTTTTAATTTCAAAACCCGGCTACCGTTATTCTTGACTAGATTTTCGCAAGCAACACTGTACACTGTATTCGCAATAAAATTGCCTTCATTTTGATATAATTTTCATTTGGCATTTGGTGAAAATTGTTTTAAAAAATGGTTTTTATAACTTTAATTAATCATAGCCATTACCATATTTTTTACGGCAACCCCATTGGTATATGTTCAGAAACAAATTTTATTTGATAAAATATAGGGTTGCTCCGGTAAGTCGATGGGTGAAGGTCGTCCTTAAGCGTATCTCGTACTATAATGTTCAAAGGTAAGATTGAACGCGGCCACATCAAAACACGTTAAACCTCTATAATAATTATAAATTGTGATCAAACCTATACTAGTAGGTACCTACCTATTATTTTTATGAATAAAAAATACCTGGATATAAATGGTATTATAATTAAACTGTGCGACTAATAAAATAAAAATAAAATGCTTACTCTCTGAATAACTTAATTTGATCTTCGTGAAAGAAAAAATATGAAATGTTTCTCTTGGTTAAAAGGAGGGTGCTTCAGAGGACAATTATAAATTATAGCCCACAGCCAGAGATGGCGGAAAAATATGGGCTTTCCGCGCGCCCATCAAATTGCATTTATTCGTCCGTTTCATTGAAATGAAACCAACACTCAGCGTGGAGTGTATATTACTAAGTTATGAGACATTTTAATGTTCCGGAAAACCCGTTTATCTGCTGGTCTGAGGGGAAAATGCGTGTTTTATTTTTTACGAAATGCCGCTGCAGACAAACACACTAACTGACAGTATGGTCCCACACTAAACAACGCTTGTACCATGGGTACCGTATAATGTGCACTGGGGGCGATCTCATACTAAGTGCAAATTAAGACCCGCGTTTCTCAAGTAGGTGTCACCATCATTGCTCAATAGGTCCGTCCAGATGACTCGCATGCTTCGCCCAAACACTCATGTTATGACATAGGTATTCAATGGGTTCCGAAGCGACGTCAAAACTGAGTGCTCGGGCGCGGGCGCGGCATATGCGCTGGATGTAGACGCAGCCATTCATATTTAACGTTTCGAAATAAGTACAAGGATTGATTAAAACTGTGTGATATATATCATTCTGAGTTTTGATGACGTCTATACTTCATAGCAAACTTTATTCCTATACTAATATAAAAAGTTATAACCAATTTTAACTTCGCATTGCGGAGGAGTGTGTGTGCCCAGTATAGTTGCAATAAGCTCGCCCACACTTGGACCAAAATGCCATGGGCGACATGATGAGGCACTGTAGTGAAACTGTGCCTACCCCTTCGGTAAATCCAGGCGTGATGGTGTATAGATAAATCAAAAGTTTGTTCCCCGACACATAATTAGGTAGGCTAATGAGTATCCCATTACTTATTCCGTAGTCTGCGAAGTTAATTTAACTGTGATGAGCACGATATTAGAGCGTAAAAATTTAATTAGTACCGACTTTGGTCCTCACGTCAATAATTCTTGCTCTAGGGCCCGACACATCAAATTGGGAGCGCCGAAACGCAGTAAACATCAATTATATTAATATTTTATTATTAATATTTTATTCAATGGTCGTATCCACTACACTAAACATGGTGGTAGACGAAATGAAAATACTTAGTAGGGTTATAGTTATTTAGATACCTTTTTACCCGACTACGGCGGAGGGTTATGATTTTGACCGGTATATATGTATGTATGTGCATCTGTTCCCACCTAACTTCCAAACTACTTGTCGTAATTTGACAAATGAGGTATCATTAGAAGCGGCTTAATGGCGCGCTCGTTATAGGCTATGTGACGTCACATAAAATTGCATATGGCGCCCTCTAGAGGACATAATGTCATGAACTAAAAAAAACATTTTTTAATGAAACCGTGTAGGGTATCAAATGAAAGAGCTTGATGAGCACATTTCAAAAATATATATATTGTTACCTATAACTCCAAAATAATTAAATAAAAAGTAAGTTTAAAAACTAAAACCCGACTACTGAAAAATCGCGCTCTAAAAAAAGTAGGGAAAAGTAGGTCATATGCCACTTTGACCTAAAGGGCCTAAACGGACCACGGCTATCCTCTAGATGAGAATATTTTCTTGTTTCATACTTTTTAGAGCGCGATTTTTCAGTAGTCGGGTTTTAGTTTTTAAACCGACTTCAAAAAAGGAGGAGGTTTCTCAATTCGACCGTATATATATATATATATATATTTTTTTTTATGTGTGTTCGCGGATAACTTCGTCGTTTATGAACCGATTTTGATGATTCTTTTTTTGTTGGAAAGGAGATTTTCCGGGGGTGGTACCATGATAAGGAAACCAGGATCTGATGATGGCATCCCAGAGAAATCGAGGGGAACCTTCGAAAATCGTAGGGGCGACTAGTGCGTTTGTAATTTTTTTCATTAAGTATTTTAAAACACTACTATTTTATGAAGGTCTGGAGTCGATCTGATGATGGAGCCGAAAGACAGTCGAGGGAACTCCTCAACGACTTACAGCAATTACTTGGTGTTTGGGCTTGATTAATTTGTATTGATGAGAACTTTACACCAAGATGGGTTGTGACTGTCATTATGGGTCTGATGATGAAGACAAAGGACAGTCAAGGGAACTCCTCAACGTTTTACAGTAGCTACCTTGTGTTTGGACTTAATTCATTTCTATTGATGAGAGCTTTACACCTAGATGGATTGTGACTGTCATTAGGGATCTGATAATGAAGACGAAGGACAGTCAAGGGAACTCCTCAACGTTTTACAGTAGCTACCTTGTGTTTGGGCTTGATTAATTAGTATTGATGAGAACTTTACACCTAGATGGGTTGTGACTGTCATTAGGGGACTGATGATGAAGACGAGGGACAGTCAAGGGAACTCCTCAACGTTTTACAGTAGCTACCTTGTGTTTGGGCTTGATTAATTAGTATTGATGAGAACTTTACACCTAGATGGGTTGTGACTGTCATTAGGGGACTGATGATGAAGACGAGGGACAGTCGAGAGAACTCCTCAACGATTTACAGCAATTACCTGGTGTTTGGGCTTGATTAATTTGTATTGATGAGAACTTTACACCAAGATGGGTTGTGACTGTCATTATGGGTCTGATGATGAAGACAAAGGACAGTCAAGGGAACTCCTCAACGTTTTACAGTAGCTACCTTGTGTTTGGACTTAATTCATTTCTATTGATGAGAGCTTTACACCTAGATGGATTGTGACTGTCATTAGGGATCTGATGATGAAGACGAAGGACAGTCAAGAGAACTCCTCAACGTTTTACAGTAGCTACCTTGTGTTTGGGCTTGATTAATTAGTATTGATGAGAACTTTACACCTAGATGGGTTGTGACTGTCATTAGGGGACTGATGATGAAGACGAGGGACAGTCAAGGGAACTCCTCAACGTTTTACAGTAGCTACCTTGTGTTTGGGCTTGATTAATTAGTATTGATGAGAACTTTACACCTAGATGGGTTGTGACTGTCATTAGGGGACTGATGATGAAGACGAGGGACAGTCAAGGGAAGTCCTCAACGTTTTACAGTAGCTACCTTGTGTTTGGGCTTGATTAATTAGTATTGATGAGAACTTTACACCTAGATGGGTTGTGACTGTCATTAGGGGTCTGATGATGGAGTCAAAAGACAGTCGAGAGAACTCCTCAACGATTTACAGCAATTACCTGGTGTTTGGGCTTGATTAATTTGTATTGGAGAGAACTTTGCACCCATATGGGTTATAAGTGCCATTACAGGTCTAATGATGGAGACCAGAGACAGTCGAGGGAATTCCTCAAAGATTTACAGCAGTTACCTTTTGTTGGGCTTACTTCATACGGTTCAATATGCCAAAATGTTCATTGGTATGGCGCCACTAAAAATCGTGAAATAAAATTATTTTTATAAAAAAAAAAACCGACTTCAAAAAAACCTGGATCACTAAAAAGCCTGAAATAATATTTCTATTACCACCTCTGCCTACCCCTTTGGGAAAACCAGACGTGATGGTGTGTTATCGAATATTTGGAGTCGGTGCCAATCTATCTTCTTACTTTTATAGTAGCTATACTTGGCATACCAAGATTGGCACCGACTCCAAATACTCGATAACACACCATCACGTCTGGTTTTCCCAAAGGGGTAGGCAGAGGTGGTAATAGAAATATTATTTCAGGCTTTTTAGTGATCCAGGTTTTTTTGAAGTCGGTTTTTTTTTTATAAAAATATTTTTTTTAACTTATTATAAATAATATGTATCCTAAAAATAAGTTCAATGAATATGAGGTGTAAGATGTCCAAAAAATTAAAAATAACAAACTTATTCGACTTTTCCCATAATATTGGGACGTCACGACGTTTATTTTACTGTAAATTTTGCATCCTTGAAGGCGAAATATGGAGACTCTTTCTTTAGATTTTAACAGCTTTTATTGTAATTACCCATATTATTAGCAAAAAAAATGTGTTGAATTGAATTGTGTCTTTTTTAAATAGTAATAATATATTGATTGATTTATTGCCAAATACAAAAATATATTACATAAAAGTTGAGTTGTTCAGTGTTGACAATGGGTTACAGTTGTTCTAAACAGTGAGTCCCAAACTGTAAAAAACTGTGGTGGTCTTCAACCTGCATATTAATTAAGCTTAAGTAGATAGGTAAGTTTGCATCTAACTAATAAAAGCTCCAGTTAGAAGATAGTGGGAAGTTATATAGGTAATTTTTTCCTAAGTTCCGTCGTTTCAAACTAGCTTTAACTAAGTTAGCCAGCGAATATCAAGATACTTGAAAAGCTCTTTCCCCATCTTAGGTAGGTCCATGGTCAGTTAAATATTTAACTTTCTAAGGTCTCTACTGAAAATGGTACTGAAGTGGAGGTAGATAATTATACAGCTGACAACCGCTCGGTCTAAGGAACGCCGGACGCTCCGCTGCACTGCACCGGATGGTTTTGGGTTTGTTTCCTGTCGAGGGGAAATTCGGAAGTGAACACTTTGTAATTTACCCTAGTCTGAATGCCACTAGAATCGCCCCAGTCCGTTTTACAGTACCTATAGCACAAGCGTCGCTTACTTTGGGACCATGCAATTAGTACGTTGTTAGTTAGGCGTTATTTATTAATATAATATTTTTTTTTTATAGGACTGCGGTGGCATAAAAGCGTACGGCCCGCCTGATGTTAAGCAATTACCGTAGCCTATAGATGCTTACAATACCAAAGGCATTATTCGCACATTGTCGACCTGAAGGGGACTGACTGGGATGGAGGGAGGGGGAGGGGGGGTGGGCTTACGGCTCTCTCACTCATCGAACGAAACGCAGCTGTAATAGCTGCTTTACGCCGATTTTCTGTGAGAGGGTGGTACTACCCCGGGTGGTTCTATTAATTCTACTAACAATATAGCCGAAGATTGAGAAGAGCCGAAGATCGAGTGAAAGCAGCTAGTCAAAGTCACCGTCAAGGCTTTTCAGGACGGACCTTCAGAAATGAGGAATACGATGCTGAGGAAGAATTCTGCCAACTCTTATGGGTTACCTTGTACGGAGCTGTGTATTACCTATGTATGCACTTACTTATGTACAATCTCACCTCCCTCGTGAGCCGGTTTTATGAAGGGCGTCGACCGGAGCGTGCCTATCATCTATTTCAATATTATCTGCGTAATAAAACGTCCCAGGGATGGTCATAAAATTCATAACGGCTTTGTTCTGGGTATATTCAGCGTTTAACGGTTATTATTGCGTTTGATTAGATGGCTGTGACGTCCAAATATCGCGAGGATATGAAAATCTCCGATATGAAATTATTTTGTACCTTAGCATCACGGGGTTTGACTCGCAAGCGTTCTCTTGCCACTACGCCGGTAAAGATGCGTCGATAGCATGGGTGAATACTTCGATTAATAGAAATAAAAAATATATAAAGAATGGCCTATAACTTTTATGTACAAAACGGAAATTTCAGAAGTAAGACTATTATAATAAATATTAATGTAATAAATTTACTACATGAGAGACATTTTGTCTATGAATAATAAACAACAGCCCTCCATAATTCATCCGAAAGTGTTTACCAAATCAGAAAATAATTTGTAACGCGCTCAGAAATAAGGGCCGCGTAAAAACAGCAACGCCATTTATCTTTTAATTAATCTCAATGTTAATCCGGCGCTTATGCGAAGAGAAAGAAACATTTTAAGTATTCTCTCTGTGGGATCTTCAAACAGTAACATTGTGAGGAACTTTCACGGCCATTACCTTGAAAATACTTTTGAAAATTATTATCACAGATTAGAGAAGTAGACAGATGTAGCCTTGACAACAAACGATGTGAAGCCGGGTAGCATTTTATGTGTGCGTGACAACTAGGAGCGGCACTAAGGAAACATACATTTGTGTGCGTGTAAAGTTGTGTAGTTATAGGGCGAAATTGTATTCGCTTTTTTGTTTTGTATTTGCTTTGGTGGCTTCACTTTCGTGTTCTATGCGCTCCATCTGTAGCTCCTAAATCTGTGATTATTATTATCTTAATAAATACAGTACTGTATTTGACATAGGTATATTTAGCACTTATAGTATTTATAATTTATCGCACGACGGACGGTCTATCTATAGAGATATAAGCGTACCTATTCCACTTAGCTCATTGCAGCGGCCAGTTGTGGGTTGAAATTCGGCCTGGGAAAATTTCGGAAAAAGCCGAGAGGCCTACGTTCGAACCACTGCGTCAAGCGTTATACCTATATATCTATCAGAGTTGGGCAAAATTTAATTGCGAATTTAATTGATTAATTAATTTCTAATTGCATGTGGTGTCACAATTAACAATTAATTTTGATTTGTTCGTCAATCGTGAACAAATCACAATTAATTGTTAATTGTGACATCACATGCAATTAGCAATTAATTAATTTCAATTAAATTTTGCCCGACTCTGATATCTATCCGCTTAAATAATACATCAACGTTGAAAAGGTCATTTTTATGAACATTTATATGTATGATAGTACAATAGTTTTCGAGGCAGTTTTCTTCCGTTTACAGTATAGTAACGTTAAAACATACAAAACGTATAAATTAAAAGGTTGCTAGCGATGTCCCCGGATGCCTATACCCGCAGCTAGTACCGACGTACATTATATAATTAAACAGGTCCAAACACATCACAAAGGCCTCACAAACCCTCCGAATCCCGTTTAATTACGCAAACGTAGCGACGCCGTACATCTGCCGTGGAGCGTTGTAAAAACTCGTAATGCGAGTTCTAATTTCATTCGGACTAATTAAAATGCGTCTCATCGCCTCGAAGAGGAACTAAGGCAAAGACATCCCAAGAATGAGGGAGATGTGATTGTCCAAAATAGTATTGCCTACTAAACGGAGTCGATGGACATAGTACTAATCAGTTCGCGGAAAATAATGTTGAAAACTAGTCGGTATTGCCAATAAGGCTCATCTTTTGGTGGATAAGACACATGCCATTATGTTGATTGTCGAATTGAGAGTGCGATAACAGATGTCTGAATTTCACTGCATGTTAGGAGGTATCATATCTGCTAAAATAATACATCAATGAACTAAGGTATTCCTACCTTGAACGTTTACGTTTCATTAAAATTACTTAAGGTATCTAAATCTTTTAGACAATTTCTTTCGTAATAATGTTACTTTGCCGCAATTGTTACTAAATTGTTTGGAAAATGGGAGGGTTTTTGTCTTATTTTGGGTAGATTAAATAAGTAATAGGTCACTTAGTCAAAAAATCACTTAGTATTTCATAGCTAAGGAAAGTTGAGACGAATGTTATTTTTGGTGATTGAACACGAAAAAATATTACTTTCTTACTCGATCAATTCTATTCAATTTAAGTTTACTTACGGTTCTTGTGAAAATAGTCACAGACATCTCCTAAAAGACCTCTAACTTTTCCAATAAAAGTCTCGACTGCTTCAAATAGAATTACTATTAAAGTATACCTTTAGGTATCCAATTACGTAGAAAGTACTGAGTACATATTGTTATGTGATGTCTGCGTCATAAAATTACATACGTTGCGGCTATGTGACTTGTTTTGCATAATATTGCCGTTGCAAGTTTATTTGCCGTATGCACGGAACGTACGCGATTCAAACTACCGTTCTATGTAAATGTTGTCTCTCGATTTGAAATATTTATTCTGTAATTTATGAGTTCTAAAATATACACTATACTAGGTATTATTACTGTGGAGTGCAATATTCACGTTAACTTATTGCTGTTCCCTTGGCGTGCACTGATTAAACATTTTTACAAAAACTTATTGATGTCTCTATTTTTTGTTGCCATAAAATAGAGACAAACACATGTTTGGCCATATGTCGCCTTTACTAAAAATAATTATCAGTCTTTATGCCACTGTAAAAGATAGAACAGGTTCCTACTTAGTTAATCAATAAGAAACGTAGGTATTATACGTGCTTAGCTTGTAAATAATTTCAATTGGATAACTGCCGTAGGTACTAACCGAATTCCATTGCGAATTAACGACCGTTGACTATTAGCGTGGTTGGTAAGATTCCGCCTATCACGCTGCAGGTCGTAGGTTTCTACCCGGGACATGCATTTGTGTGCGTGAACACGTCTGTATGTCCCGAGTCTGGATGTAATTATATATTTAAGTATAAGTATGTATTTACAAACAAAAAGTAGTATATGTAGTAATATCAGTTATCTGGGTCCCAGGATATTATAATTGCGAAATTCCATAGCATATTCCATTTCACCTTATTAAATCCAACAATATAAGCACTACAGAATATGTCCAACATTTGTTGTCTAATCATCCATCCATAAAACCACGGTATTATCGTGATAAAACTCACACGAAGTAAACATATTTTAGTACCTACCGACTTATTCGTTCATAAAAAGTAAGAAAAACAAGCACACCGTGTTGTTTCTAAGCCGGCTACGTGCTTTCACGTAGATTGTAAAAAAACAACTTCTCAAATTACGATGATCAAAAAAATACAGTTAAACAAATACAAATACTTGCGTTTATTATTATAATAAAATTTATTAAAGTAGATGGGTGAATCACGCATAGATTTAATCTAAAAATCTGGGGTGTTCATGAAATTTTCACATCATCATTTTATTAAATAACTTTCAGGTGCTGATGTAGGCAAATTGAGTGGGATTTTTTTAATATTGGTCCCAGGTAGGAGCTGTTAAATAAGGTTGTAATGCCTTTAAAATTAATCACTGTAACCAATTATATTATAACCACACTAAAATAATTAGATAAATAAATAATTAGTAAGTAGGTGATCCACATGTTTTTTTTTATAGGTCTGCGGTGGCAAAAAAGCGTACGGCCGCCTGATGTTAAGCAGTTACCGTAGCCTATAGATGCTTACAATACCAAAGGTATTGCTCGCACATTGCCGACCTGCAGGGGAGTGGGGCGAGGGAGGGGGTGGGGGGATGGGCTTACGGCTCTCTCACTCATCGTACGAAACGCAGCTGTAATAGCTGCTTTACGCCGATCTTCTGTGAGAGGGTGGTCAGTCCGTATATGAGACCTCATAGAAAAGATAGTAAAAGTAAATTTAGATAAAAACGTACCTTACTCCAAATACGCATTACGTAGTCTTACACTAGGGATTATAGAAAATTGGATAAGAAATAGAATAAGTGGTAATGTTACTGCTTGATATTGCGTAATCAAATCGTCAAGTTATACTATGTAAGTTTATTACATTCAGCCTGATGATGGTATAAGGTACTAACGTAATATTGCTTTTGTTCATCATCTTCTTTCTTCTTTTCTATCTATTTTATCTATCTTTTTATATATAAAAATTAATCCTATTTCCCGTGGTCATGACTTGACGCGAGAACGGCTGGAACAATTTAGATGTTTATTTTTAGATTCAAGGAAGGATCATACATTAAAAAAAAAAAAAATAGCCCAGAAAACGCTAAAAACACCCATTTTATGTAAAAATTATGATTCAAATTATTTTCAATAGATGGCGTAACGAACGCCGGTGTCAAATGGCGACTACAAATTCCTGCATATTCTTATTTTTCTAATTGTTCATTTTAAATTATGAGACAGAATTTTTTATATTTATCTGAAAAGGGGAAGAACGGACGACGAACGGGGAAACGGGGGGTTTAGTTTTTTTTCAGCTAATAAGTTAATACAACATTTATTAAGAGGAGGGTTCGAAATTTGGTTGATTTTCTATTCTTCCTTTTCTTTAAGTAAGTATGTGGACTAGGAATCTTATATTTAGATGTATGATTTTTGACTATATTATCTTGAGTATCTTTAAATCCAAATCACGATTTGATGAAATTTTCTCGATAAAAATTTTTTATGAAATGAGCTCTAATTATTTACAATTTTCCTTGCTACCACGATGTTTTTACGATTTAGATCACGAAATTATTTCTAAAACATAGCAAATAATGATATCTAAACTACCCTTCAACCATATTTTAATTCATGAAGTAGTTTTTTTTTAATTCAATAAATGTGGTTTGGCGCTTACGTTGTTTATTTCCGAGCGCGCGCACAATATCGCCATCTCACATTTTAAGTACTTGAACTAACCATGTCTCTCTCTAACTTTGTATTGTCAGTGTCCGCTCGGACTTGTTCGACGTCGGACCTGTGAAGGATTTTTTAAAAAATATTACGAAAAAATATTACGGTCGTGCCACATTACAGGTACAGTACAGTATTTACAGTCCGCCGACGCCTATGATAAATAAATAAATATCCTTGGAAATTATTTTACACATGACTACCTGATCCCAAACTAAGCAGAGCTTGTACTATGGAAACCAGATAACTGATATTACTACATATACTACTTTTTGTTTGTAAATACAAACTAAATATACACTTAATTACACCTAGACTCGGGACATGCGGACATGTTCATGCACACAAATGCATGTCCTGGGCAGGAATCGAACCTACGACCTGCACTGCAGCGTGATTTTCGTTTGCTTTTCCTTGTCTTGTGTAATTTCTTTTCATCTCTTGTCATTTTGTGTCATCTCTTGTCATTTTGTGTCATCTCTTGTCATTTCATAGTTATTCGTGTCATTTCTGTAAAAACTCCCTATTTCGCTTACTGTTATATACTTGCAGCATGGTCTTGGGCCGACAGTGGGAATAAATTGCTTGTCAAAACAATGGAGTCGCTTTATTGCGTTTGTTGTAGGTATGGATGGGCAAGTAATAAATATATCATACATCAATAAATTATCGTAAAAAATAACATTACTAGGCCTACGCTGTCCGTCTGTCTGTCTGTCCGTCTGTCAGCGCGGGCTGTATCTCACGAACCGTAACAGGTAGAGAGTTGAAATTTTCACTGAATGTGTATTTCTGTTGCCGGTGCAGAACAAATACTAAAAATATAATAACATTTAAAAATAAATATTAAGTCTCAAACTTGATATTTTTGATGTGTTTATTCTACGGTGGTACGGAACCCTTTATGTGCGAGTCCGACGCCTTCAGATCTTATGAATGTTTTCTTGAAATAAATATAGTGTATTTTAAGTAATTAACTGGCCAACCCTCAGGTCCTACCTACCATGTTAGGATCTTTTTCGTTCTAGCGGGTGTAAACCGTGATTTAACGAGTTAATGTGATAATTTTTGTATTTAAATTATTCAATTCAATGTATTTGTTTCAGACATAGTCCAATATTGATTATTAAAATTATTATAATTTCACAATAAATATAAAACAATAAATAAAAGTAAAATTAAATTTAAAAAAATAAAAAAATATTTTTTATTTTTCATGTTTTATCATTAAAATACAATATAATATAACATAAATTAAAATAAAATACAATAAAATAAAAACCTACCCCTAATTAAACAAATACCGTCCGCGTGGGATACTGGCTGCATGTCCTCCCTGTATTCAAGCTGTTCCTGTTGTCAAGCGAATTTTTTGAGCAAGGAAAGAGCCAGCCCTCTTGTCACCTGTGGCGGTAACCAGTCTAAGGGTGATTTTGATAGATAAAAAAATAAAGATAAAAAGATAAACAATAAATAAATGCATGGTTAAATCAATAAAATTAATAAAAACTGAAAATTAAATTAAAAAATAAATTAAATATGGTAAAAATAAATATTATGACACCGCTGATGACTTCATGATCGGCATCGAAGTTAAGTACCAAAGTATTCCTTTGCCTACGAAACATGAAAAAGATACTCATATCCGGCAGTCAGTCACTGACACAGAGTATGTACATTTTTACCCGACTACGGTGGGCGGAGGGTTATGATTTTGACCGATATGTATGTATGTTCATCTGCTCCCGTATAACGTCCAAACTATTTTTATCATAATAATTTGACTAATGAGATATCGTTGGACGCGTCTGGATCGTCCGCTGGTTATAGGCTATTATACGATCGAAATATTGTTATACGTATCTATCAGCATATTGTAGGTATCGTTTGTCTTCTTTTGACTTACTTTGTCTTCAGCAATAAAAACAACATAGAAATTAAATTATTTTTTTCAAATACACTCGACATAAAAATCCCATATAAAACGAAAAAAATATATTTGAATATTTTCATCCATTTCATCTATTTTAAAAGGTGCACTGGGACATATTATTTTAATTGTACGAATTAAACAATATTGTTCCTTCAAAAAATAACTATACTATAGTCTACTCCATAGCTGTTCTGTCCTAGCTAAGCGAGAGGGATATATCCTTCGGCAGCTCACGCGACGCTAGCCACACCCCGAAACTAAAATTCATTTTTTTCTTGTATCGTCTTAATTCTAAGGCGGCACGAAGTTCGCCGGGACAGCTAGTTAGTAATAAATGTAAGTAGGACTTGACGAATGCTTGGCGCAGTGGTTTGAACGTAGGCCGCTCAGCTCACAGCATCGTGTTGTTGCAGGTTCGATTCCCGCCAGAGGAAAATTTCGCAAAACGGCCTTTTCGTAATTTGCCCCGGTCTGGGTGTCACTGGGATCACCCCCAGTCCATTGTACGGTCCCATAGTACAAGCTTTGCTTAGTTTGGGACATTCAGCTGGTGTGTTTGTCTTGCGTTATTTATTGTTTATTCTGTGATAGGACGGTAGGTATTCTGTGTCGGTGAAATAGGCTATGTAGTATTTATAATAGAAAATAGTCCTAACATCTCGTATCGAAGGGGTTTTTATTACATCTGTATTGCGTCCTGTTAGTAGAGCAGTATTTAACTAGATAGATAATATAATATAAACCAATCATTAGCTTATAAAAGTTTTCCGTTTTCCGCACTTTACATAAAGTTATGGCTGTTGCCACAGCTAAGCTGTTAATTAACTAAAACCGTCTGACAAGAAACTGTATTCCTATTTACCATATTACAACCCCAGACCCAAGTAATCAACATCAATTTCTATACAGCTTAGCAACAAGCTTACACGGTTTTAGCGAAATTGCAGCCCTGAATACTGTAGTAGACATGAAAAAACTAGCGAGGCAAAAAAAAACCTTGCCCCTTGCTATACAATCTCACAGATTGCTTACCAAATTTATGGCAAGATACAATCGATTTACGATGAAATAACAAAGCATTTTTGTGCTAAAAACACTCTGTAAAGCCATTGTATATGGCCTAAAATAACAAATAATGCATAACAAATCATGATTACCACTTTCCCACCGCGCTGACTTCGTGCTGCATAGCGCTACGTGGCTACGCCGTAGCCCGTAGCCTCCGCTACGAGATAACCCCGATATTGAAATGCAATCCGACGATGAAAGATATTCCATCTGAATGTAAATCATGAAGCTATTTATTTACGAGTATTGCAAACTGGGATTTAATAGTATGGCATATATCGACGGTATTGACAATAAACCTACCCTAAGCCGTAGAAAATGTGTTTGCTTTTATCTTATTGAAAAATTCCTTTGTGTGCGATACCGAGTTTGTGGTATAGTTTGAATATATTATTTTATATTTCTTATGTAGTTTCTAAGCGCCCTGTTGTTGGAATAACTAAAATTGAAAGCTTACAAACACTCCCTTACCTGCAAAGTAATAGCGTCATACATAGAATGTGCCATAAAGGGCAAACTGTTTATCAAATATGATAACAATGTTAACATATAAACCACATTATCGGTAACGTGTTGAACACACGCTGTGTAATAAATTAGATTACTGGAGGGCTCCTCCACAGTAGGGACTAGGGAGGCGTGTCCCAGTTCTCAACCTTTGATAATATGAAGGTGCGTAACAGGTACCTAAATTAAGTGTAATTTATTTTACGTACATTTTCGACAATTCTCATTAGATACCGATCTAAATTACTCCAGCCATGTTATTTATATTAGGAATGAAAGGTATCGTAACGTTTCCATCACAAGCTGAGCTCACTTAATTAAATAAATAAATAAATATCCTGGGACATTCTTTTACACACGGCTAACTGATTCCAAACTAAGCAGAGCTTGTACTATGGAAACCAGATAACTGATATTACTACATATACTACTTTTTGCGACAAGGTTCACCACCTGTCACTTTGGGTTCTGACTATCTGGTGAAACGTGGGCTTTGAGTTGGCTTAATACCTCCACAATGTCGTGGTGTATGGCCACTCAAGCCTCTGACTACCCCCGAATGGGGATAAAAGTCGTGACGTTATATATATAATTTATTTTTTACTACTTTTTGTTTTTAAATACATACTAATTACACCCAGACTCGGGACATACAGACATGTTCATGCACACAAATGCATGTCCCGGGTAGGAATCGAACCTACGACCTGCAGCGTGAAAGGCGGAATCATACCAACCACACCAGCGGGCCCGTCAATTATTGACACACGCAATTAAGAGGGCCCTGCAGTGGTAGCACAGCCGGCCGTGACAAGACAAAACGCGAGATTACTTGATTTTGACTCAGTCTCTCCTCTGGATTAAGATAGAGTCGCAGTAAGAAAGAGAGAGCGACTCAGTGTGACAAATTGCGTGAAAAAAGTCTTGTCGTGGCGCGTGTGCTAGCCCTGCAGCTTATGTTGGAAATGTTACCATAGCCGTGCAAGCGACTGCACCTTGGATGGTATCAAACCTCTTCCATGCAATAATAAAAAAAAATCTCCAGATGGTACATCATAAGAAGCACCACACTAATCAAATGTTTATAACTAATCTATATCTATACTAATATATAAAGAGGGAAATGCTGACTGACTGACTGACTGACTGACTGACTCATCAACGCCGAGGCGAAACTACTGAAGTTAGAGACATGAAATTTGGATAGTAGATATATTTTGTGACGTAGACAAGCAATAAGAAGCGATTTTGGAAAATTCAACCCCTAAGGGGGTTAAATAGGGGATGAAAGTTTGTATACAAGTTCGTCATTTTTCGAGTTAGAATTATGAAAATTTGTGATGAGGTGTCTTTTTAAAAATAAAAAATATGGTTTTCGGCGTTTTTGAATATTCAACCCCTAAGGTGGTAAAATAGGGGATGAAAGTTAGTTGGGAAGTTTGTATAGATGTTCGTCATTTTTGAAGTTAGAGTTATGAAAATTGGTGTTTAGGTTCCTTTTTAAAAATAAAAAACTTGAATTGCTGCGTTTTTGAAAATTCAACCCCTAAGGGGGTAAAATAGGGGACGAAAGTTTGTATGGAAGTTCGTCATTTCTGAGGTTAGCATAATGAAAATTTGTGTTTAGGTTTCTTTTTACGTATTAAAAATAATAAGTTCATCTTTTTTGAAAATTTAAACCCTAAGGGGTTAAAATAGGGGGTGAAAGTTTGTATGGAAGTTCGTCATTTTTTGAAGTTGGAATTATAAAAATTGGTGATTAGGTGACTTTTAAAAGATAAACAATATTAATTTCAGGGTTTTTGAAAATACATCCCCTAAGGGGGTAAAATAGGGGATGAAAGTTTGTGTGGAAGTTCGTCATAATAATAGCGTTTTTGAAAATTATACTGGGTATGGGATATGGGATACGGGATTTTGTATATGAGATACGTGATACGGGATACGGGTTACGGGATATGGGATGCGGGATGCGGGATGCGGCATACGGGATGTGGGATGCGTGATACGGGATACGGGATACGGATACGGGATACGGATACGGGATACGGGATACGGATACGGATACGGATACGGATACGGGATACGGGATACGGATACGGATACGGGATACGGGATACGGGATACGGGATACGGGATACGGGATACGGGATACGGGATACGGGATACGGGATACGGGATACGGGATACGGGATACGGGATACGGGATACGTGATACGGGATACGGGATTTGGGTTCCAGAAAACGGAAACGGAATTTTTTAAATTTATATTCTGCGCGGACGAAGTCGCGGGCAAAAGCTATATGTAAATAAACTTGTTAAATGTTTGCTGATCTGGGTTTCGCTACAGATTATGTCCCAAATATTTATATTACGATAACTTCCACTTCCTCCGATATCCCCAGTCGATACTAAGGGGCCATCCATAAATTACGTCACACGTAAAGGGGGGGAGGTGGTCGACGAAATGTGACATTGTGTGACAAGGGGGTGGGGGGGGGTTCCTAAGTTTTGTGACGTCACATTTAAAAATCTAATATATCTAAGTATTAAAACCGAAATTTGGATTATTAACGAAAAATTTTGCAAATTTCTGAAAATTGTATGTGACGTCACACTGGGAAGGGGGGGTCTCGAAATTGTGACCAGCTGTGACAAGGAGGGGAGGCGTCTAAAAATCATGAAATTCGTGTGACGTAATTAGTGGATGGCCCCTTACAATATGAGGTGCTATTAATCACTTGTGGTCAGTACATCACTATCTCGATCTATTTCCATGGCGCCATTCGCTGGTGACCGGGATTGGTATACATTCCGAATAGCGTTGGTGAAATAGATGTTGATATTTGGTTACTTAATTAATTGTGCGGGTCATTGCGACTTGAAACACAAAACCCCTGTTCTAAGTATGGTAATAATTGTAAACATTTCTGGTAGTTAAACAGTTCTTGTACCTAAACATCCAAGGTTTTAGGTTATTTTAATTTATTCGTTGAATATTTTTTTTAAGGTGGTGGATTCTATTCAACTTTGTTTTCGTACGAGATAAACTTCCATATTAATTACACCATTAACATATTTTAAAACCACGGTTTCATTTTAATAATTAAACATCTTCCGCATAATAAAATATTGCTGAATTGGATACCATGTTCATAACATTAGGTTCATTTATTTATTTATTTATAGCTAGGAAAAACAACAGCTTTTAATAAATTGTAAGCAATAAATAATACCTAAAAGACCGAAATACGCAATACATCGTAACTATCGAACTGTACTTCATAATGGGCTCATCGATGCGGAATGTTTTGGCAAATTGATGTATTGCCGAAACGGGGTGTGTTTTCCCACACAAATCAGTGTTCCAGCCTGTGAAGATATTTAGTTCAATACAACCGAATTGGGTTAACATTAGGTTAGGTAGGGCCTACTATTATCTGTAATTTTGGTATGGGTAAACCCGTATCAAGGGTTCGATGTTTTTTACAAAGAGTAGATTGGCTAACCGTGTTGCGTAGTGATACATTTTCAACATGTTTATCCAACCCAAATATTACACAAACTTACACATAAAAAAAACTGAAAAATACACACAAGGTATTTAAACAATCCAAAATATAATAATTTTCAATGATCTTAAAATACGTCGTTGTAAACACCCGCCTCAAAAATCCTAGCGAAGAAGAATTTAATATCCGGCAGACAAATTGGCTGTAAAATAGCAAAATCGACCGAAGACAGCTCACGCAGCTCTGCTTCTGGCGCCGAGTCCGTTAACCACAATTGCGCAGAATGTGATGAGAGTTGTACAATTTTGACGGATTTCTTAGTCTACTGTCTCTTAATGACAACTGCAAAGTGCTATTAGTAGTATTACGCACAGAGTACTAATTATAATTATTTTTAGATTTGGGTACGAGTCTTTATAGTTTTAGTTTATTTTAAGGTTTGCGCCCGTGAAGTCGCCAAACGGGCCGAATGGAAGACCAGCGCTGGTTCTTGTCAACCAGCACATGCTGAATTGGGTCCGTTTGCGGCGAGCAAAATCTGATTATTATTTATTTTCTTTTTATTTTATTATTTTTGTATTTTTGCTTGCTGCAATAAAGTTTTTCTTTCTTTCTTTCTTTCTTTCTTTTTATTGCCAACGACTAACTTACGTATAATTCGTAATCTCATAGCTATTAAACTGCCACCGGAGTCATTCTGACCGACTGACCAGAGAAGGACAAAGCCATTCTACCACACAATATCAACGTAATAGCGAGATAGTTGGCTATCATTCATTAAACTACGGATTTTTGGCACTATAGTAATCGTATTTTCCCATTTGTTTACAGATGGCATTTAAATGGCAATCGTTAGGGGACTTGAGGGCGTGGTAACCAGGGAATACGTAAATAAATAGCATCAAGATACGGTATCAATCCAATCTTCCCTCTGCCGTTCAACTTACCCATCGCGATAGGTACTTAAACGCTCTGCAAGGGTATAATATTAGATCCTTCACATTTTTTGACTGCGTTATGTACGACGTCTGATAATCCGGCCTTTGTAAAGACTCACGTAGACGCAGCTGAGGATTTAGGATCTCTACTCCACCAAATATCGTTTCAGGGAACGCTTTGTACGACGGAATTTAAATAGCGTCTTGGAATTATAATCTCGTGAGAATTCTTGAAAAAAAATGTAACGTCACGACTTTTATCCCCGTTCGGGGGTAGTCAGCGGCAGAATTCTTGAAGCACACAATATTATAGGTACTATAATCTATTTGAAGAGAACCCGCGATATATTTATGTAAAAGCTTTATCCTTTGCTTACTTTCAATTAATTCTACAGGTAGTGTTAAATTTTTACATGTCTATGCAAAAATTAATAATCTTATTGAGGTAGATAAGGTCAATTATTCCTTGAATCTGAATTTCGGAACCTTATCTAAATATTTCAAGTCTTTTAGGATTTTTATTTTTAGCAGTTAGAAGTCCTAATGTATTAGAATTCTTATTCTTAATCTTAGAATTCTAGATATTTCAAGTCTTACACCCATATTCTAAAACGTTTCTCCAAAGTTCCCTCGACTCCACCTCAACCGAGGTTACCTTGAGGAATATCTCAAGGAATCCTCGAAATTGGTATTCTTAGTTGAAACTTGAACAAAGCTCGAGGATCCTTGAATGAGGTTGAGTCGAGGAAGAGTCGAGGTAATACGTCATTAATTACGTCATTGTATCAGAGATCTATATAGTTTTGGGCAGAAATGCTTGAATTTTTTGTTTATGGTCACTCAAAAGTCAACAGATGCTTGTCATTTTTCATGTCATTGTAGCTCTTTATTTTTATAATTATTTGTTATTAATATTTAATTTAAATTTTATCATAATATCTTCGCAATATAATTCACCGAAAAATATACCATGTTTATCAGACTTATTGTAATCGCAGTTTATGATTACCACCACTGTTGATTTGACGTAGAGTGGCGTGTTCCTTACTGGGCCATAATATGAATAATGTAGCAATCAACCGAAGCACAGCTTAAGAAGTGCTGGGACAACTTGAAAACCAGAAAAATCACTCCTAGCTGTGGAAAAAAGAGCTCATGAGTACAGGAGGAGGGCAATTCCATCCAAGCCAGGGCCTTCACAGGAAGATAACGGCATGCTATCATAGTCGATGATGCACTGTTGGAACCAACAGACATAGAATTACATAGATTTTTTATAATAAAAAACCCAAATAGAAAAAGTGCTGAAAAGGTTCCTTCTTCGCTACAACCAACTGAAGAGAGAAGAAGCAGAATTATTATTAGGAATACAAAAAATAAATATATACTTACAAAAAATAGTTTCATTTGAATTTAAAATACCTATAATTATTATATTATTGACAGCCCAGTTAGCGTGGTTGGTTTAGATTCCGCCTATCATGCCGCGGGTTGTGGGTTCGATTCCCACCCAGGACCTGCATTTGTGTGCATGAACATGCATGCATGTTAAATATCTCTTTTTCTTAAGAAGATGTTAAATAAAATAATAATTATTATTTATTTCAGGCGACTAGGCCCATAGATACATACCTTAGAGACTAACATTACATTTATATTTATTAATAATAAAACTAATTTGATGGTGTTGGTGACGGCGGCAGCCTCCCCCGAAAGCGCTTGAACACCACACCTTTCGGCCAGTACTGTTCTTGCACGAAAGTGGGAAGCTATTCAGTGGGGACCAAGACCACAAACGCCTTGAAACTGGCGTTGTGATTCGAGCCCAACAGCTGTACTCTCAATGAGACATTGCTCTTTAATCTGATGTACACAGCAATGTCCCCCGCCTTCATGGTGTAGTGGAGACGGGACAGGTAGACTGGGGTGGTCGGCACAGCAGCACGAAACAGGGAAGTTCGACCCTGTTGCCGTCATGCCACAGTGGTTTCGGTTAGCCCGCCGCCGCGTGCGCTTCTTCTGCACCACAATAAAGCCCTCTTCACCTCGGTGATCGGCGCGTGCACACGGGCCACGCTCGGTACCTTCTCTTCAGCTTTCGGCTTCGGGACAGTATGTCGCGGGGTAACAGGCTTGCTGCCCGCAACGGTGGCAAAATTACGGTGCTTCGGTGGCGTCGTAGATTTTGCCGGCGGGGCTGCCTCTAATATAAGTGGTAACAATAAATAATTACGGATTGTCATAAAGATAGTCCAACACATAACACTCCACACCACGGAGGTACTCCACACCTTGGTAATCCTTGGAAATCCATTTCAATCACTTTATAAAATTAAAATAATGAGCTTTGGTAGTTGTTGACAAGCAAAAACTTCCTTGAGTGTTCCTTAAGGTAGTTCCCGACGTACTTTGAGGTTGACAGTTGTTTCCTCACTTCGAGTGAGGAAGCGCGTCAAGTGGAGGAGATTTGTTGCAACTATGAATACCAATCTCTCTGAGTGAGGTTGAGTGGAGTCGAGGAATTTGCGAGGAGCCGACTTAGAATATGGGTGTTAGTCTTAACTGGCTAATAAGTTCTTGAATAAAACTTTATATAAAAACAAAATCAGACGCTTTTTTTCTCATTACCAGGCATCTATTAGCTACTTGCAACACAGAGAGGAAACGAAGACCAAAAGGGTATTATTATGTAAATGGACACGGTCCCAACATTAATGCATTTTAACAACCGTCGCGTACCCTGGGTCTCGGGTAGTCTTGCTACTTACGAGACGCCAATGGGTCGGGATGCTAATTAACGGGCCACCGCTAGTCCCGCCTTTATGCGCCTCCAGAGAGGCAATCTCGAAGGCACTAAACAGAGCTTGGTCACTCAATTGAGGCTGTTAGGATGATTGTTGTGCGACAATCGAAAAACAATATTTTTTTTTGGATTTTTTGCATGATAAGTGATGAACATTTAAGAAACCTTTTGTCGTTGTAAAAGTTGGTTAAATGTATCCAGCAGGACAGTAATAAGTCCTATTCTATACAAAAATGGTTGCCTGTTTGCCACCTAAGTCACATAAAAAAGTAAATAATACAGACAGGAACGTCGACAGACAACTCAATTTCAATTCAATTCCGTTCAATTCAATTCTAAATCTGCATGTCCAAAATGTTCGACTAGCCAGTCTTAACTAATCGGAATATTTATTTCCAAGTAGTTAGATCATCCAAGACTAGTCTAACTAGTTGGAATTTTTTTGTCCGAACAGTTAGATAATCGAAGTACTAATCGGACTACTCGGAATAAACGAACCTATCGCTATCTAGCTATGCA
Source organism: Drymonia ruficornis (assembly GCA_947859195.1). Taxonomy (NCBI): domain Eukaryota; kingdom Metazoa; phylum Arthropoda; class Insecta; order Lepidoptera; family Notodontidae; genus Drymonia; species Drymonia ruficornis. The sequence goes on from OX401908.1 coordinate 11,728,197, forward strand.
GAGCCACCTACAACAATAAACGTATTATAATGGCTGTATTAAAATTATAGATTTCAAATGGCAGACACTTACGGTCTACTGAAGTTATGACTACCTTTATTTTTATGGTAGCCTTTAAACTACCTACAGATCTGGCACAAAGAACATCTATATAGGTACCTAGATACTGTGGATATCTTATCATCTTCACTACTAAAAGGTACTACTTCTAATGGCTAGTATTATTATTTCTATAGTAATTTAATGCACCGTACTATCACGAGTCAAAGGAGTTTTTGTGTGCGAACACTCCCCTTTGACAACCGTCCTCTCGTAGTCAAGTACTTGATTGTAGGCTGCCCGGCATTATACGAAGGGTCACATTTTATTGCGGAAAAGGACGACATAGGTACACTGGTACTGTAGCTTGGTATGGTGGTATGGTGCCCATAATACAAGCATTTCTTGGTTTGAGATCATAATTACATCTAACATTTATATACTTAGAACACTCTCGTTAGGGGCCATCGATAAATTACGTCACACGAATTTAATTATTTTTAGACCCCCCCCCTCCCTGTGAGACGTCACATATTTTTTTAAATTTTCAGAAATTTTCCAATTTTTTCGTTAACACTTCAAATTTCGGTTTTAATACTTGGATATATTCGATTTTTAAATGTGACGTCACTTAACTTAGGACCCCTCCCCCCTTGTCACACCATGTCACATTTCGTCGACCCCCTCCCCCCTTTAGGTGTGACGTAATTTATGGATGGCCCCTTAACAAATGTACCTACCTAATGCGAAACGAAACATTGTGTACGATGGTAGGTATCCAATTTCCAGAAATCAAAGTTTAATCAGAAAAAAATGTCAGCACATGTTATCTAATAAAAGTACTCGCCAGAGCCTACAGTGGAAACATCCAATAACATCAAGGAGCTTCGACCAATACCGACCAATTACATGAAACAGGATTGTTCGGCCCGCATTCCGAAAGCTGAAGGTTTTCACGGCCATAAAAAGAGAAGTTTCTCTAATTATTTGATCGTAATAGAAGCCGTGTTTACGGTATCTCGGCCAGCTGCGGTTGATTACCTGCCGTGTTCTCCCCAGGCGATAGACCGGCGAAACGTCGGCTTAATTAATTTGAAAGCATACCCTAGTTTAATAGCACTTTTTACTCCGTTATAAACCCGTTTTAATATTCGTGCGAAGGTGTACCTCCTCCGGGAACCCACTAGTTTCACGCTCGCTATATAATTTATGACATATAGACTACGGTCAGCGAAAAGCGATACGAAAATGAATATTTTTTCAGACATTAATTATCCACCCTAATAATAAATTATAAATGCGAAAGTGTGTGTGTGTATATATTTGTTACCACGTATCACCATAACTACTAAACCGATTTTAATGAAATTTGAAACATAGATAGTGTAGGCTCTACTCTGGAATAACACATAGGCTAACCTTACAAATCAATTTCCACGCGGGCGAAGCCGCGGTCCAGCTAGTACATTTATAAATTGGCCACTCAAATATTGGCGAGCGAATATTATTACCATTTCATATCACTTCACGTTATCCGTGGTATAGTATCGCCTGGTTTTATTTTATACCTAGCAACTGTGAATCAAAGCTATAATTTGATAAGGATTCCAATTTCACGGCGGCCACCCCGGCAATAAATTAAACAAGTTAGCTGTTTTGATTTGATTTATTTTCGTAATTTTCAACTGTTGACAGATAACAAATGATCTTACAATATCCAATTTGTACATAATGACTTAAGAAAATATGGCAACACTCATATTTTAACAATAAATACGTGGTGGTACTCTGGTGTGATTTTAGGAGATTGTATAGATAGTATTACTAGAAAGGGTAGGGGAAGTAATTAGAGCATTAACAAAAACTGTTCAGTCATAATTACAATCACAACAGATATCTGATTTAGCGGCATTTAACCAAGTATTAAAATGTGGTGAAACTTGATCTTAAATTTACGATTATATTTTCATTGAATAGAATACTTATGGATCGGTGGATTTATTTACCGTTAGATACCACATATTAACGAAATTGCTATTTAAATAAAACGACCGAACCAGGGCCCTAGTCGCTTAGCCATTGCCATTGAGCTGCTATAGTGATCGACCCTCTGATTGGTCGGTCAGAATCAACCGACAAATCATAGCAACGACCACTATAGCAAAACGCCACAATAGCGCCACAAAGCTAAGCGACGGCCCAAACGTCGATCTTCAAAAGTTGTATAGTCACTATCGGAGTCTATTGAATGATTTTCTTATATTTACTGCACTCAGTTGTTGATGGAAGTCTTGAATCTGTATATGATAGGCAAGTTATAGATAGATATTATTGAATATAATTAAGAACATTCAACAAGTTATTTGAACAGCAATCATTGATAGTCGACTTCCACTTATTTAGAAACACTAGCCACAATAAATAAGCTTGTCTTTTACAAAATATTGGCATATCTAAAAACACAGTTGAAATTACATATGTCGAAGCGATTTTACATAGAAATAAGAAATAAAAAAATCTGTACAAACAGCTTACCAACCGCCCCGCAACCGAAGGTACTTTATTTGGTTAATTGTTATAAAACTACTCGATACTTGTCGATGGTATTGTAAATGCGTTGTAAACTAAGATTAGGCCGCGGCTACACTCATATTTGATTGCGCTATGATCAAATTTCTAGGACTAATGGAGCATTTTGTAGCATCGTTACCTATTTGACCCAAAGCAATATCTGCCCTATCATGTCTTTCTCATCTACATGTGTTTTAACACACAACACAGTCCAGTTCAAACCAAAATGAGTGTACCCGCAGTCAAAAGGTGTATTTTTACACGTCACTGCCTCACATAAAACAAAAACTGGAGATCCAAAGTACCTTTGAACCCAACGAGAACAATTTCACACTATGTACTGTTATTATAAAATAGAACGACAAATGTTTATCTAAAATGCTTCCTAAATATTTTCAACAAACAACGTTATTCAAGTCTTAGTACAGAAATGGATCAAATGACCGCCCATGGTCGTGAATCTCACTGGCTATGAACCGGGAGTGGGCTTTGATCCTTCTTAACAACACGATAGACGATACGAAGTGTAACAATAGTTCCGCCCCGCCGGCCCGCCCGCCCAGCGGCGCGAACACCGTTCGTTGAAAAACTTGTTCCGAAGCCACTAAATCCGTACAACAAAATTTTTAAAATCTATAAACATCTCTTTAAAATACTTGATATGAATCAATTATTCTAAAATTGTCTTGTGCGCTAACATACCAATACAAGGAAGACGATAATTATTATTAGGAAAAAACATTGAAACACGCAAGTTTTCCAACGAACACCTAGCTCCCAAGATAAAGTAGATACATTTAATCGTAATTAGATCACATCAGAATTAATGAACAATAATTTAGTGCTTGAAATTATTACTCGGTGACACTTTAAAATACATTAATTCGAAATGTAAAAATATTTACACCAGCCGTCATCAGTTTACGCTGTTTCTGTAGTTGGTGAGTAGCGTGCAACTGCCCGTCGCACTCCTGTCGGCGGCATATAATCAAACTCCACTAACTGAGTTGTCTCCACCTCTGATTAGTCGATATAAACTCTCATAGTGGAATTTGTCTGCAAAATCCACTTATTGAGTTTGAGGTCTTTAAATGTGAGTTAAACTTTTGGGTGTTTATAACAAAATTAAACCCTTAGAGTTATTTTTCTTTTGACCACCCATAATTTCTAACCACGCAGAACCACTACTGTTCGTCTCCTGAACGACCAATCAGAGGCCACATTCAAAGTGGAGTTTGCTTATGTGCCTCTCGGGGGACACGCTCTGTGCCAGGCACGGCTCGCAGTTCCCAGCCAACTACGTTTTCATATACCTTTCACTTAATTCATTCCTACCTCCTGTGCGGAGTTCAAAATATTATATGACATACAATAAAATATTCATAAAAACATGAACGATGTTCAATTCACTCTCGCGTTCGGGTGTTAGCGGCGCGATGCGTGTAACTCGACGTCGACATCGTAATATCGACATGTAATACTGTTGAATACCTACGATGATATCGATCTCCGTCGACGAACACCATCATCGAACTTCTCGATTACGACTAGGTATGTTTAACGTTTATAAATTTCAGAAAAGTCCTATCTATGATACTACAGGTCCGCTACGCTTTAATATATCTTTATGAACTACACTCCGACCCAGTCATACCGATATTATATCCCCAGAAAATATCTTTCAGACGTTCTCCTTAAAATCATACAAAGCGATGAATGAATATTACTCGTTTGGCAATTTTTTTATAAACAGAAATATTATGCATTATTTTTTGCCGCACAAAAGAATACTTCATTGATTGCCCTCTGACAGCGTCCACGTCTAAGATATTAATATTAAAAGTAGACCGAGCCGACGGCTCGCTTCCCGACGGATGAATAGAGCCAAACGAATGTCTCCACCCTTACACAATATTACTGCGAATATCTAAACGACGAACTCAGCGCCGAGCTCAAAACGTCGAATACTTAATGAATACAACATCATGGTTAACTATTAACTTTGGTTAACCGACTACGCGTTAGTGATGGGATGTTCTCGAGAACATTCTCACCCTCGTAAACTAACGGAAACTTACTCGTGAGAATTTTCGAGAATTTTTCTTCTGAAGCATGTTAAACTTGGCATAAACCTCATTAAACATGCAAGTATGGTGGTTTTAATTGTTTTTTTAAGATTGAAAGTTAGGATAACGTCACCCAAAATAAGAAAAACTCACGAGTAAGTTTCCGAGGGTGAGAATGTTCTTGAGAACATCTCATCACTACTACGGGTGAACATTCCGACAACTTAAAACCGCGTCATCATCATTAAATAAACCCGCGACCGAGGACCATCTGCGTGCAAGCTCTGTATATATTATTTTTTTCCTGTTACATTATAAAACCGGTTATCCTTAAAGTTACAATATTCAACAAAATATTCTTAGAAATAGTCGTATTATTCAGCTAATCACGAAGCACTGGAGATAAGATAAAACATCGATGCGATAATAAGTGAGGCGATTACGTCACGCGTGTCCACTATAGAGTTATGTATGTGGAGAGTGGACAGAGCTCGCAGGAAGGACACAGCGCCTCAGAGCACCTCTCAATGGTGTCGGAGCCGCGTCTACGCGTCTTCGTTCTGTTGTTTATATAGTAATGTCTCCTCGAAGATGTACTGCTTGAGAGTCTCCTTGGGCAGGTCGTCGAGCTCCATCGCGAATCGGAACGGCTCCTCCGCCACTGGCTGTAATTAAAACATGTCTTTGAACCACGTCCGTCGCACTTAATTACTTTACATTTATGTATTACATTAGCATATAATTTATCTCTTTTGTGAATTTCGAATGTAAAAGGGAATCTAATGCGCACGGCGTATCCGTGAATCTAAATTTGTTGAGCAAATTAACTCGTAATTTGGTAGGAAAAGATGTGTGATGGTCGGGACGAGGTATGAATAAAACATTGAAACAAAAGGGGTGTTATTTGCGAATGGATGAGTGTTAGAGTGAAATAAGGGTTATTTGCAGGCGTCGTGCCCGGCGCGCGAGTGATGTCGATTTGATTTCCCTATCGTCTAATAAACTTCCCGCCGTACATTATGTACGAGAACCTATAATATAATTTGCATGTCTTGCAGCTGACTAAATATTAACATTCACTGGAACATTTTAAAAGTTATCAGAATTGTTCTGTTTAAGAAAATATAAAGTCTTCGGCTATAAAGGTTCGGTAGCGAAACAGTTTGAGCGTGCCGTATATTTGATGTAAAACTTTGCTCTGAAATAATAAAATTTATTTATTTTAGAAGAACTGGAATCACATAAATTTATCGAAGTAGGTAGGTACATAACGATATTCCGTCACGAACTTATCTAAACTCAATTTTCTATAAGGTCTGACCTTATACTTTATCAAAGCAAGACTTGACTTAAAAACAAACTTTGAAATTACTTACAGGTACGTAATAAAAATATGTAGGTATAGGTATAACGTCACGACTTTTATCCCCATTCGGGGGTAGTCAGAGGCTTGAGTGGCCATACACCACCACATTGTGGAGGTTTTAAGCCAACTCAAAGCCCACGTTTCACCAGATAGTCAGAACCCAACGTGACAGGTGGTGAACCGTGTCGCCGTGTATACAGGAACTGACTATTACCTAATGCCGAGGGATAGGTAGGTTTCTTCACGATGTTTTCCCTCACCGTCAGCGAACTGTAAATTATGCACATAGGTGAAAATTCATCCATTGGTGCATGCCCCACCGGGGATCGAACCTGGGACCGTCTGATTGCTAGGCCAAGAATTTAAGTTGAGTCATTTATAGCTAGAGGACAATCAAGACACATAAAATTACAAAATCAACAGCCATATCATGTCATCTATCAACACAATACTTCATTGTAATATCAAATTCCAGTCTATTTGAAGGGTACAATGTACCGTACCCCGTTATTACAAACATACCGTAATACTAATATCAATGTGATTAAAATTTATCGTAATTATACTCTAGTCGTGACATTGTTCCTGACACAATAGGGTAGTTACGACCGACTACGCCCCGTCACGGGTGCGACACAACACAGCCTCCCTTCCAACCCCCTCCCCGTCCCACTCTAGAGCCGCGTATGTTGAACCCAAGGATCTTTTAATAGAGGATAGACAAGTTGAGTTTTTGGTTCAGAAGGAATTCAACTTTATTCTGCTGCCTTAAGGTGTATTATACCTAGACAATTCTTAGACAGAAAAACGATTGTTAGTTTTAAATCAAGCAAATAAATTAATTTAGTATTTATCGTGACTATTGTTAATATGATAAAACAATAGTCACGATAAATACTAAATTAATTTATTTGCTTGATTTAAAACTAACAATCACTACCCAACGATACTATTATTTTGGCATGGCAACTCGAAATGAGAGGGACACGGTCCCAACTGGGGCCTCTCGCTCGGCTCGTTTTTTGTGCAGTAGTGAACAGTCCAGGTATGTATTTAAGTTCGTGGTTGAACCCCACGTCTGACCTGATATTATAAAACATCCCCTGTTTACCTCATCGCGACTTTTACTGTAACTTTTTATTCGGGCCGTATTATTTTCAGGCAGTTTACGATGTTAATTAGAGATTTAGTATTTAAATTTGTACCCGACTATCCCAAAAGGAGGGTCATTAACAATTCAGACATAGACAAAACTATCTACATTGAACTCAATATGTATATCACTACTATGTACGGAGTATAGTATATTCTCGTATGTTCTTCAAAATGAGTCCTTTCCTTTACTTTGCCATTAGACATTACTTTCCAGAATTTGGCCTTTAGAAGCGACACTATTAGCTGGTGAAAAAAAAACCGGCCAAGTGCGAGTCGGACTCGCGCACGAAGGGTTCCGTACCATTCTATAAAAACGGCAATCATGTCTGTTGTATGGGAACCCCACTTAAATATTTTTTTATTCTGTTTTAGTATTTGTTGTTACAGCGGCAACAGAAATACAAATTTTATTCTGACTTTTCGGATAGTTTTGATAAAATCTATTGCTCAATTCGAAATTGTATCCATAAAGGGCTATGGTAACTAAAGAGTGCACAGTATGTGCCAGCATTCAAGTAAATATTGATAAACACATTATCTATTTGAGTATAACCCGTTGTGGTAACAACACGAGGAAGTTTTGAATTTAAACCAATATGGTCAAAATATTTTTTTAAAGGTGCATTCTCATTAGATTCCAGTAAGTCTACATTAAAATCCCCGCACACTATAGTCGGAGGCAACGGGAGTGTTCTGCCATCAAATATGACACTATGAAAGCAATACAACAATTTCCAATCGATCGAAACCTAGAGATAACGCAAAACTTGTCAATAGCAGGCGAATTTTGGTCGTGACTATATTGCGATCTGAAAAACGAAACCATAGCGCGATCTAGGAGCTCATCTAGCGTCATCTAGTGGTGCGTAGCGGTACTATTATTTTATATATTATGAGGTTCTTATTTTATATTATCTTTGTTATACCAACAATTATTTACTCTTTGCCACCTCACTCCCATAAAAAAAACTGCTCAACATCAGGCGGGCTGTACGCTTTTTTGCCACCTCAGTCCCATAATTGTTAGTACACACCTGCAATAATAGGTACATAAAGTACACAAATAAATAAATACACATTCTGTGAAAAACTATTACAACGCCATCTATAGTTCTAATACTCTGTGCTTGAAACTCCGAATGCATTTGAAACTTGATTTACAAATATGTTTACGTACGTAAACAATGTATTTGCACAAATCAGTTTAGTGTTAACATTATTTTAATTTAAGCTGTGAGCGACAAAAAAAAATGCGAATTACTCAAAAAAAAAAACAACTCATAGTAAGATTCGATCCTAATACCCACATACACGTGGACTAGCGCCTTAACCATACGGCTAAGATGATCTTTAGTATTGCACTCGAATTATTATACTACTTATGACACTGTAATGCCAATCAATGTATCATAACAATGTTAGATGGCGCTACTTTGACTGGTACTATTAATTTAAAACTTATTTATGGGTCAAAAATGTAGTTTTACATTTCTTTTTTTTGTCAACAATTTATCTAAAATATGTCATAATGATCACTCATGGTTAAAATGTTGGTTTTCTCTTTATATATTGTTTAATTTATGAGTTATCAATAAAAACGCCAAAAATATCGAGTTTATTGTATGGGGACCCCCTTTATTTTTAAGTTTTATTTTATTTTTAGTATTTGTTGTTGTAGCGGCAACAGAAATACACATTCTGTGAAAATTTCATGTCTCTAGCTATTACCGTTTGTTAGATACAGCCCGCTGACAGACAGACGGACAGACAGATAGACAGACAGACAGACAGACAGACGGACAGCGTAGGCTTAGTAATAGGGTCCCGTTGGCACCCTTTGGGTACGGAACCCTAAAAACAGGCTGTTATTTTTTTTCAAATTCAATAGATGTGTCCATATGGCGCGCATGCCTCACCCGAGCACTCATATTATGACATTACGTCTATGCGTTCCGACGTCAAAAGTGAGTGCTCGCGCGAGGCATGCGCCTGATGAAGACGCCGCCATTCGAAACGATTCTCGGCTAGGGAAATTAATTTTTCAAAAATCGAATTTTGATATTCGAATTTTGGTCATTAAAGCCGTTTTGATTTGCATCAAAATCTACCACAAGGATTCTATGAGCATTTTTCGCTATTCCTTATAGTTTCAGGTTTGGTCGTTCACGCACCTTTAAAAAGTTCATCTTAAATATGGCTTCAACTCTGAATAAGACTGTTACAACGGGACCACCCGTTGGTAACAAAACACGTCATTACCGCGACCTATATTTTCAGTGATATAAATTTGTTCGGTAACTTGTTTGTTTTATACACCTTCTGAGTTATGGCGGGGAAGTTAGCGAAAACTTTCTTCAGATTCTTTATTTTACTACGGATCGACTAAGTTTGAATTAAGATTGACAGGCCATTTTCTTTATTTACGAGCATATCTTTTATATTCGGAGATTTTAACATCGGTACTCTGTGCTATATAAATAAACTTACAGTTTCTCTGACAAAATTGTCGTTTTTCCGCGGTAGTGCGATGGTCATTCTTGAGATTGTTTTAGAATACGTGTCTAGTGCAGAAGTTAATCAAGTTTGTTTTTACTTTGGCAAAGAAACCACTGTCGATAATTCACGCGACTTTTCCGCAAGTGTCGGTTAATGCCTTAACGCTCTGGGCACATAGACCAATAACACAATACGCCTAAAGTGCAATAAAAAATTGCGTCAAAAGTGGGCGGGGTATCGGGGAAGACAGCGAATTTTGATTGTTGAAGTGCCATAACGTAGTTCGAGCCAACTCCCCTGTACCGCTTAACCTCATAGTGCTTAAAGGGCTCCTGGATTCAGACGCAAGTATAGATTTGATTTTGATGGCATGTATAAAGTTTTGGAGAAAGACGCATGACTGGTTATTATATTTACCCAACTGCCGCGAAGACCCTCCCTTTGTTATAATTTAGTAGACCGTGTAATTAGCCTGTGGCCTTTCGGCCTACATAAATAAATAAATAGTTCAGATGCGGTCCCATATGCAGTGGTAATGCATTAGTATAGCTTATTGTTCTATGATGTTGGGTTACCTCATCGTTGGGGTCGTAGTACTGCTCAAGGTAGGGGTGCGCGAGCGCCTCCTCGACGGTGATGCGCTTGTTGGGGTTGAAGGTGAGCATGCGGTGCAGCAGGTCGAGCGAGCGCGCGTCCGCGCCCGGGAACAGGTCGGTCCACGGCACGCGCGGCTTGTACGGCAGCGACTCCAGGTACCCGCGGGCCTGCCGACAACAACATGTTAACACCTGTTGGATGCTCAATTTCCCCTGGCCTGAGTTTGGGAGCAGCACGGATAACGGCATCCGAAGAATTCGCCTCGAAAACCACTACTGATCTGACCTCTTAAATAAAAAAAAAAAAATGTTCTCTGACATACCACGACCTGTTTCTATTATGACCATAAACGATCCGTATTTGAAAACATGAAGTCACACAGTGCGCGCGAACGCATAGACGCATTGAGAGTTTAATGTTAAACTTTCTATAGTGCTGGACCCTTGTGCTTACGTCCAAGTTCACCACACACTTACGGACCGTTAGAGAATTAACTAAGTGCTTTGTCAGCGCTTAAACAAGTCATGTTTGTGAATACGTCCATAAAACTTACAAGAGTACAGGTAGCGAAACCTAATTATATTTGACAAGTAAGAATATCAAACTGAAGTGGAACTGGGCGGGTCACATCTGCCGGATGCCGGAAACTTTATGGGCAAAAGCAACCACGCAGTGGATCCCAAACAACGGGAAACGACAACGCGGCAGGCCCAGGAAAAGATGGCGGGATGAGCTGGACTCCTACTTGACGGATTGGTCCCGGGTAGCCATAGACCGGAGCAAGTGGAAAAAGGGAGGGGAGGCCTTTGCCCTGCAGTGGGACAGTACAGGCTAGAAATGAAATGAAATGAAATGAAGAATATCAGAATATTTGTTCATGTATGTACTTAATATTATGTATTCTTTCTTGTACATGTATATGGCCAAGATGTTTTGTTACGCTTCATTAACGATTCCGGTCTTTACCCTCGTCTCCTATCATCATCCAAACTGACACTAACTAATTGTGAAGAAAAATGCTGATAGTGACAGCATTTATCATATCATAAAATACCCTTGTTTTAGCACTGCTAAAAGCTGGCTAAAATGTTGTCTAGATTTATTATCTGGGATGTTCTTTATGCGGAAAATGAAAAGCGCCGACGGTCCTCGGAGGTTTAAGAGCCATATCTTTCTTAAAGAATAGCTAATTCTAATTCTTTTGCTTGTACCCGTTAGGAGAGGCTTTATAAAAGGAAAAACAAATAAGTTTTTAGCGTAAATATAATTATTACAGTATTATTTATGCATGCAATTTCCCGCTACGGTTATTCTCCATCATAATTAAGGTTAACTGCCCGAATTATGTGAGAGACGCGCTTTTAATCGGTTTAAAACTCCAATACGGCGGATTATATTACCACCTGGCACCAACCGAATTGGAGCTTATTGAGACTTATTGACGACACCTGTTGATCTTCTAAAGCTTATAATGATTGATAGTGACACCAATTCATTAGGGGGCGTCCATAAATTACGTGAGGTGATTTTCGACCCCCCTACCCCTTTGGTGAGATGTCGAGAGATTTTGCTCGACCCCTTCTCTCCCCCTCTAATTTTAAGTGAGATTTTTCAAAATTTACTTATATTCTAGAGGAGAAACATGTTTAATAACTTTAACTTAATTTAACCCAGTTTTCTTGCAATTTTACACTGTATCTTGCGGTAATAAAAATTACGTGAAATTTACCGAGACCCACGAGAGATTTGGTGAGATTTTGCTCGACCCCCTCCCCCCCTAAATGCCTCACGTAATTTATGGACGCCCCCTTATGCTAATAGGTATACATACGATAAATATATTTTCCTTAATAACAAAAACACAGGTAGGTTCCTTTCACCGAACTTTTAAAGGGAAAACGGGATTCTATTACGTATATCATAATAATGTTCGCGTGTTCATACATTTTCGGTTGGCCTGAACTCATACGGTGGGAGCTAGTCCTAAACACACAGAGAACTTTCAAGGCGAACCAATTTCGCGAGACTTAGAGTTGGGCATATTTATTTTTAATCTTAAACGTCCTAGTAGCAGAACCGACCGTGACAAGACGAAACTCGAGATAATCGATTTTTCCTCATTCTCACTTTCATTGTGTATAGGAATACATTAAGAAACAAAGAGAGCAACTCGGTGCGATATTGTGCGTGATAAAAGTTTGCCTTGGCTTGCATGCTAGCCCAGGCAAGTCCATTGCGAAACTACTGGTCTCTAATATAACCTTCTAGAATTCATTGTAAATCGCCTATCCTTGTCGTCGGCCACAGGAGATGGTATACGATAGATGGTATTTGTAACAGATGGGACAGTGTTCTAATCCTCAATTAATTTTAATAAGACTTTGGAAAGATCCGTAATTCAACTTGGCCGGTACAAGTAAAACTTAGGTATTTTTATCTTGAATATTAGGACAGGAATTTTTTAAATTTCGCCATCTAAATACTAACCTAGGACATACATACTTGGCAAGACATATTTTTTAAGAAACTATGTTTTTATGTGTTACATATCTTTCATAGAAGTTATTTGGTTAGTATCAATATGAGCGTCTATGTAAATTTCGTAAAAACAGCTGGCTAGTATCATATTATCATTCCATCAAATAATGATTATAAATAAACAGTAAGTATGAAAAAAATTAATATCAGTCCCAGCTACTAGTTATTGAGCTCATTTTGCTCAAAAAATGTACAGTAGTTGACAGTTTAGTTTGAACATCGAGTTTTTGGCTTTATGTCGTCACTGTGACGGCCCGGCCACGACTTCGCGCTTCAGCGACGGGCGACAGCGCGGGGGCACCAAAATGTTCCACGAGCTGCCGCTCTCGGCGGCAACGGCCGCGATGCAACATTTTAGCACCCCCGCGCTGTCACCCCTCGCTGAAGCGCGAAGTCGTGGCCGGGCCGTGACAGAGACAACACTATACGAATGTGATTTCGTTCTAAAGCCCGATGTGTAAAGTACCGGGTATTGGGTTACCTTCTCGTTGATGATGCAGTCGAGGTCGTCCTGGCTGGGCGAGCCGAGCACGCCGAGGATGTGGTTCAGCTGGTCGAGGTAGTGCTTCCCCGGGAAGATGGGCCGGTTCGACAGCATCTCCGCGAGAATGCACCCCACTGACCAGATGTCTATCGACTTGGTGTAGCCCTGCCACCAAACGGGAAAGCTTACTCGATGTCACAAATACAACTTTTGGGATGTTAATATCAATGGGTGCGTCTACATCAGGCGTGCCTAACACTCAGTTTTGACCATGGACCAATTACTAAGGGGACTGGCCCTAAGCAACTCGGCCGAGTGGTCGGCCTAGTACTAACATCGACATAAAACGAAGCGAGTAGTTCAACTATTTACCGGTAGATAGAACAATGAAAATGAAAAACAATGACCACGTTTTTTTTTCATACATATATCTAATAAGGGCACCTCTTTCTTTAGTCTTTACTCTGTGGTTTTGACGTCGGAACGCATAGACCATAGATATAATTTCATAACATGAGTGCTCCGGCGAGGTATGCAAGGCATCTGCAAGGTTACGTACAGTATGTCTTCACTAATCATCTACATATCAGCTACCGTATATGTAGTTTAATTATTATTTCGTACTTTTGTAACTCGGTATTTAGAATTAATCTTTAAAACTGGAATCCCCATTGATCGCATAACCTATACAAGTAACTTAATGGTTTGTTATTCAAAACGAAAATTGAATAAAGCTCGCCCGTACAACCTTTCACAGTAAATATCTGTTTACTAAAGAATAATATCCATCAAGAACTATTTATAAACGTCGCTTTATACTTGTAATGAGTTAACGCAAAAGCTCAAAAGACGAAACGCTAAAGGGCTTCAACCTACAGCGAACATCTGAAGCGCACAATGGGTGTCCAATAATAGGAGCGATGTCGTATTGTTTCGCGTCTGTCAGAAGCCAAGCCGAGCCGAGCTGTGTTGTCAGCCGCGGCAGAGGGCTTAGTTCCCCGTGATTCGTAGGCCTTTATTGTCTGAAGCCGGCATTATCAACATTCTACGGAACAGCGATACGCCGTCGACATACCACAATATATTACGAACATAAATTGAAAACGCTACATTCCTTGTGGGAATATTACTTTTGACGTAACTCGTTAACACCTTGATTCTGTTCTGAAATATTGAACGGTCTAAATTATTTAAGCGCCTTCCTGTTAATTACAGCACGGAATTTCCAATAACGTTTACTACTTGGAAGGGTTTAATACATTGAAAGGTTTTTAATAAACTCCATTAAGGTGATGATGGAGGTAATGGATTGGACTTCATTATTATATTATACAGAATATTCTGTCGACCCTAACCAAGAGAATGTAACTTTTAACATAACAAGTTTTAAAAAGGTGTATATTACTAACACTTTATTCCAGAAAAATTGCAGTAATTTATAAAGCGCGCAGAGAGGTGATGGGACATCTACATTGAGTAAGAAAACCCTCGGCTTTAGCTCGCTTTAGATAAATAGCGTTAGCGAGTGACGAGCTCACATGCAGACACTATATTCTGAATTTCTGTGAAAATCGCACAACGCAATCGGTTGGTTAAGCCTTGAATAAAATAAGGAAAAATCGTTCAGAATATAAACCGCTTTGAAACGAAACACGAGCGTAACGGATATTATGTGAATTTGGATGAAATTGAAAAGAAGAGAGTCTGTTCATACATCTAAATATTATATAATAATAAAAATAATATAATATCCTGGGATATTTTTACACACGGCTACCTGATCCCAAACTAAGCAGAGCTTGTACTATGGAAACCAGATAACTGATATTATTACATATACTACTTTTTTATTTGTAAATACAGACTTAATATACATATACACCCAGACTCGGGACATACAGACATGTTCATGCACACAAATGCAAGTCCGGGTAGGAATCGAACCTACGACCTGCAGCGTGAAAGGCGCCATCACGCCAACCACGCCAACGGGCCCGTATTTTATATATTTTCATATATAAAATATTCTCATCTAGAGGATAGCCGTGGTCCGTGTAGGTCCTTTAGGGCAAAATGGCATATGACCACGGACCACGGCTACCCTCTAGATGACAATATTTTCTTGTTTCATACTTTTTCGAGCGCGATTTTTCAGTAGTCAGGTTTTAGTTTTTATTCTCTCACAACAACGCAAAGGTTAGTTTGTCCTTCAGCTGCAGACACGATGCGATCTGATTCAACGTCTAGACCAGACGATTAAAGTTGTAAAATATAAAGCAAAATCGTAGTACTGAGTTATTTATTTAAGTACAATAAAAATATATGCGGTGACGACTAAGATTAGGTCAGGTTATACTGATTGTTGTATGAGCAGCAACGTACCTTGGAATTGAGCATGATCTCCGGCGCACGATACCAGCGCGTGGCGACGTACTCTGTGAGGAAGCCCGTGTGGTCGTGCTCGGGGTCTGCCACTCGCGCCAGACCGAAGTCACATATCTAGGAGAAGAAGGCGCCAATATAACATATTTAATCAAATTACAAAATTGATCACAGACTTCTTAGCAGACTAAAAAGATTTGTCTTGAAGTTTACATCACCTGTCTTGCAGATACGAGGGAACAAAGCAAAGCAATTTCCAAGAAAATTAAAACTCGTTCGAATACCTATCTCTTGTTGGAGTCTTGAAGAATAGTTTGAAAAAAGTTATTTCACAACTATTTACTTCAGCGTAAAAGCTCAATGCAAATAAAAACTATAACCGAACTCTTGTCTAGACAAATTTTTATTTTTAATAAAAGAGTCCTGTAGGTATTCATTAAACAATAAAAAAGAACTGATAAATTGTCTTTAAAAAATCCAAGTCGTAGGTAACATTAAAGTCATTTTATCGTGAAATATAAAAATTTAGTAATACTCGTCGCTTGTTAAGTAGATACTTGATAAAGAATTTTCTGAGAACCTCTTGGGACTGACTTTGTAGGATAAGAGGTCGGTACTTTCATAATACCACTGTTGGTAACGACACTAGAACTTCGGCAAAGAAATGATGATAATAGTCTAACGATTTTTTCATAAGATTATGCAGGATTAAAGAAGTTCTTGATTTTTGTTAAAATACTAATAAAGAAATTTGATTTGATACAAAATGTGTCCAAAATTACACCCAAAATAATTTCCAAAGTTCGGTTAACATCCCAAAATTGCAAAAGCTATTTCAGAATTCTCAGATAACTCTTATCCACCAAATAAATACAACACTCCCGGCGTTTAAGAATCGTCAACGATTCTTAAACAGGCCCTTAGAGCACCAAATTCCAAATATTTGAGATTCAACTGAGTTTTCCTCAAACACAGATGGAGCATTCTCACAGGCGCAGACAAAAACTAATAGTAAAGTTTTTTTAATAACCGTTGCCTAACTGTTCTGGCGGTTAATAAGTCGCTTTATTGTGCTTCCACGTTTATTTATGACAGTGAACATGCAAAGCGACCACAATATTGCGGTCGTGATGTGGTTTTGCAATAACGCTCGAGTTAACGAACCGACGACAACTGTGTATATGAGATGTGGCTTGGCTATGTTATTATTAGAATTAATCCACGCATGCCTACGAATAAAAGAAGAATAAAACAAAGAAAGAATAAACGAAATTCTAGATTAACGCTCTCGTTTAAAGAATATAATGATTAAAATGATATTATAATGAGATCTCGCGATGCAAATGAGGAGGTTCCTTGTCGCTCACCTTCAAATCACAGGTAGTGTTGAGTAGTAAGTTTGAGGGCTTTAAATCCCTGTGAAGGACATTCGCCGAGTGAATATACTTCAGCCCTCGCAGAATTTGGTACAGGAAGTAACAGATGTGATCGTTACTTAATTTCTGAAACAAAATGCAAAGTTGAAACAGAACTCAATAAAGCGCGGGTCGTTTTACTAATGGACCGGGAGCCCAGCGTGCAATTCGTGGATTTGAACGAGCGCCGTCCAAACCTAGTAGATTCGGTAGATGAGATGATAGGAAGAATACATTGTTCTAGATGTTTCCACTTTCAGCGGTGGGGGAAGCGTATACATGAAAAAAAAATTTTTTTTTGTATAAAAAGCAATGACATAAAAATACTCAAGCGTGTCAGATATTGATAATTTTCATGCTCCAACATGATAAATTGAAAAAAAAAAATACTCGAGCGCGTCAGAATTTGTAAGCATCCATAGGCTACGGTAACTGCTTAAAATCAGGCGGGCCGTACGCTTTTTTGCCACCGCAGTCCTATATTTAAAAAAAAACTGAGGGGGTGAAAAAGTGAAACTTCCAGATGCTCCTATTTCTTAGACTGACGATCAAATTAGCAAAATTGACACTTTTGACACTTCTTAGCTAGTAATAAATACCCCTTATCTTAATCTGACGAGTTCGATTATTTTAAGATGGTCTATTTATTTTTTTGGTTCCCCCGAGCGAACCAATATTAAGGGCTCATAATTTTTTGAGGTTCTTATCAATATGTAAGCTATCTTCCTTATCTTAATCTGACGCGCTCGTTGAAATCCAGAAAGTCCTTCTGCGGCTCCCCATCCATAATGAGCGAAACGTTCCGAGGGAATATTATACTGAATTGATTAATTCATTAAAATTTCAATCTAACGCGTTTTGAAAATTAAATTGGTACCATTACGAAGTTACAAATTACGTAATATATTATAAGCTTGAAAGGGTTAAATACAAATTATTTCTGTTTATTAGGTTGACTGGATAAATTCTTACTTGTGTTTTTAACAATTTGTATAGGTCCGTTTCCATTAAGCACTGCACGATGTAGACATCTTTCATCTGGTCAATGGTTTCAGCTCTTAAAATATCCCGAATGTCTATTATCTGCAAATGAAGGAAAGTCGTTAACTTTAATCATCTACCCTTACATTGAACCTTGGTGAAAATCAAGGGTACTTCAATGTTTCAATAAAAAAGAGCTTACGTTTTCGTGTTTAAACCGAGTGAGAATTTTGATTTCTCGTAGAGTCCTCTGGCAGTAGGTCTGATGTTCGAAGGGTGATATTTTCTTGATTGCGACTTTACTTTTCTTCACGTTGTCGATGGCGGACCTGTGGAATAATAGAGGTCATAAATCATCCGGAATGGCGTACATTGTGCCTACTACTTTCAAAGGCTGTCGTACTAGCGTTCAATTCGAGCCCTACGAGCCATCGATAAATAATGACAAAATAACCTCCGTTTCGGGTTGGCATAAAATATAGATGGTATTTATATTGATAGCCTCAAGGGACAACCTGACACCAATTCCAAAAGATTTGTATGTTGTGCCTTTCTTTCTGAAATAAAGGTTCTTTTTTGGTGACATACTATGTATGATGGCGCAATAAGTTTAATGCAGGACGATATTTTATTGAAAGAAACAATCTAAAATGAAATATTATTGTTGTTGATTACGTCACATTCAAGGAGGCATGCGCTCTCATCTCGTAATCAAACCAGGGACCACATGTAAACCAGAATACTGCCTGCATGCAATCTCGTCACACTTGGCAGATTTTATGCATGAAAAAAAAATTAAATGAAATATACGTCACAACTTTTATCCCCTTTCGGGGGTAGTCAGAGGCTTGAGTGGCCATACACCACCGCATTGTGGAGGTATTAAACCAAATCAATGCCCACGTTTCACCAGATAGTCAGAACCCAACGTGACAGGTGGTGAACCTTGTCGCCGTGTATACAGGAACTGACTATTATTACCTAATCCCGAGGGATTAGGTAGGATTTTATTCATCAACAGCAAAATAAAGGGAACAATGTTATAGCCTGTACCAGTACCACTTAATAGTCCGTTAAGTTATATTTAAAGCTTATTTGGTTATACTAAGTGTCAGAGGAATTCTTGTTCGATCATTTCTTATTTTCATCCGATGAAGATCGTGAAATTTAGTTACCACTCAAGCCCTTTTGATTTCACTTGTAATTGTCTTAAAGATCGGTAAATTGTTTGGAAAGGTTCATCATTCGGCTCACTAATTTTCTATTAAGACGATGTTACATGGGAAATTCCGGGAAGGGTTTGTTGTAAAAATAAACGAAAATGTAGCGTCTATTTCTATTATTCTCCTTTTCGTGTCAACAGTTCTACTATTTGTAAATAACGACTACTTCTATTTAGTAGAGAAAATATAATAAAGAAATGGATATTTATGGACTCAATAACTTCGTAATACACGATAATCAAATAATTGCTGATTGATCACTCTCGGGGGAAACAAGTAAAGATGATGTTTGCGTGAACAGCGGAATAATCATATTAGTGTGAACTACATGAGAGGGCAAAATGAAAGCTTATCACCACCGCAAATCATTTAAAAAGTAAATAATTGTAAAAATATTAGCTATAGAATAGAATAACACAAGTGAATTAACTAGTACGAAAAGTAATTTAAAAACGTAAATTGAAATCGCCTCATAAAAGAAATGTAATGAGAACTTAATGAAAATATATGCAAAGAAAGCGAGCAAATTATTTGTAAAGGCAAATATGAGAATTCAAAGTAAGTACCTGGTCTTATCTATGTAGATATTAAGATATAAATTCTCAGTTAATGAATAACAAACAGGAGTTCTATTTTTAACAATTCTCATACTTCTTTGTAATCGCATGAACTGCAGGTAGAAAGGTTAAATTGTAGCTCTTGGGGCAGGACAAATTAGTGCGAGCTGCGACTTCCGCCCACCGAGCCGCCATTGAGCGGACCAACTTAATTTTGCTGTTGCACAAGAAGAATTACAACTTTGCGTCAATTGACAGATCGAGATAGCATCCGCAAATTGTAGTTTGTGAAACTACAACACCCACCGAAATTGGTCACTAGACAATATAGGTCACGTTGTTGACCTCAGTAACAAAGAACAGAGAAAAGAACAAAAATGATCCATTATTTTTCGTTACTTGGCTCTACCAACATTCGGATCCGCTCATGCGTATCTCTGGCTGGTAATACGCGAGTGCCCTGTCCTAAATAAATGTTTGTGTTACAATTTGCAGGTCACGAAGTTAATTCAGTTCTAATATTAGTTGAAGCAAGTTAATTAAGGCCGATTTTCTGTCACTGTCGTGTCCGCGTTGCGAGTTTTCTAGTGCAGGATGAATTTTGAAAGATAAATGTAAATTTCCTAGCTTGCAGTTCGCAAACCCACATAATGTATTCAGATACAAACCAGTTTATGACTACAAATTGTATGATACTGTTTGAAATGCATGCTTCAGCTCGCTACTAATTGATACAGCTAGTTGCTCAAATTGAGAACATGAATTATTCATGAAAATTCATCGAAGTAAATTAGCTCATTAATTTTAAAAAAATTAAGGGGAGAAAGGCCCTAAAAATGTGCTTACAGGTACATACCTTTACAATTCATAACTAAATAATAGGACAATTTGCTTTTATGTACCGACCTATATGCATGATGATGATGAATAATGGGCAGTTCACAATTTCTAAAATGTGCGAATAGCCAAACATCACACGCCCACATTGCGAAACTTTTTGTTAAGATTTCTCTGTAATTAATTAGTGTTTTTTGATATTTTTTTTAGTTACATGTAAGCATAAATTATCATGGGCTTGAATACGTCCCTCGTCTAACCTAACACCCTGTAAAAGTGCTAAAACGGTCGCCCTTTGAATTAATTGATAAAGAAACCTAATCGGAAGCAGCCAAAAGCATCTGCAAAAACCGCCCCGAAGGACATTGAACTATGTTAAGACTTTCGCAAATAAAGTAAGGACAATAAATAATCAAATTTCGATCGTTAAAATGGGTTGATGGCGTCAAGCCCAAGAGACGGGGGAAGCTCGCGAAACACGAGGCGTGTTATCCATCATCCTTTGTTTCGGGAGCCAAGGACGTACTCTAATTAAGAAATACTAGTGCTAAACTAATTATTAACAGCCCAATGAATTTAACAAGCTCTCAAAGATAATTGAGAGGGAATGGATAATGCAAAGGCTCTTAAGCACGTATCTCGAGACATGATTTGAATACGGTTAATGAAACATACCAAGACATTTCAATATCAC
Organism: Drymonia ruficornis; assembly: GCA_947859195.1. NCBI lineage: Eukaryota > Metazoa > Arthropoda > Insecta > Lepidoptera > Notodontidae > Drymonia > Drymonia ruficornis. Next base: position 11,749,598 of record OX401908.1, read on the forward strand.
ACGAATATTATACGTAGCATTGTGTGTTTGGGCAGAGAACTCGATGTAAGAGGTGTTGAATGATTAATGGAAACGGGGTAGTATCTTCTTCTTCTTCTTTTTCAACCTATCGCCACCCAATGCTGAGTGTAGGTCTCTTCCATTGCACTCCACTCCTTCCGGTCTTGTGTTTTCCGCATCCAGGTCTTTCCTGCCACCTTCACCAGGTCGTCCGTCTATCTCGCTGGTGGCCTACCCACGCTTCTGCGCCCAGTACGAGGTCTCCACTCCAATACCCTTTTCCCCCATCGATTGTCCGTTCTACGGCACACGTGACCCGCCCACTTCCATTTCCTGCGAGCGATAACTCTGGCTATGTCGGTCAGCTTAGTCCTCTTCCGAATTTCGGTATTTCTAACCCTATCTCGGAGAGAGATCCCCAACATAGCTCGCTCCATGGCTCTTTGGACTACTTGCAATCTAGTTATGGTCTGCTAAGTGAGCGTCCATGTTTCGGCCCCGTATACCATCACAGAGAGGACACACTGCTCGAAAGTACGTCGCTTGAGGTTCATCGGTATGTTCGTCTTCAATACCTCGGTCAGCTTACCAAAAGCTGCCCATCCCAGTTGCGTACGGCGTTTTATTTCTCGTTCCTGGTAGTTCGTATCGAGACTTAAGGTCTGACCGAGGTACACATACTCTTTCACCCTCTCTATTTGCTGTCCATGTACAATTATGTGGACTGCATTGCTGTCACTGCACATAATTTTAGTTTTGGAGGTGTTCATTTTTAAACCGATGTCTAGAGAGACTGCGTAAAGTCCTTCGACCATAGCTTTCAAGTCCTTCAAATTTTCGGCGAAGAGGATTATATCGTCAGCGAAGCGGAGGTGGGTTAGGTGATCCCCGTTTATATTGAAGCCTCTATCTGACCAATCGAGAAGCCGAAATACATCCTCTAGGCAGGAGGTAAACAGTTTTGGGGATATAGTGTCTCCCTGTCTCACCCCTCTTTCGACGCGCACTGGTTCCGTGAGATCATGCATCATTACTTGAAGTGTAGCTCCCCTATACACCGCACGGAGTAGTATATCTACGTAGAATTACCCATAGAAATCTTAAACAGGACGCAAACCAAAACAGCGCGTATACAGAAACGAATTTAAGTAATCTCGTGACCAGGTTGACATCGCAAACAAACCTTTATGGCAGTTTCTTTATTTTGGTTAAAATAAAAGTTAAAGAAGTAGGTAACTTTGTTTAGAGCTTGAGTCTGTTTTTCGCTTTTACTTGTGCCCTGGGATCAAGAGCTACTTAAGTACGCAATTCTTTGAGCCCAACTTGTGCCGTTACTTTTACAGCTAGCTTCAAGTTTTGAGCATAATCGTTAAACTAACGTTGCATCAAGTTGCTCTTACTTAGTTGGTTTACTTTAAAATCAAGTTCCTTGAGTAAATTCACGTAAAATGAAACTGAACAAGCGTAAACCTACAAAGTTTAATATAAAATATTGTTTCACTATATCAAGTCAAGTAGTTTTTATCTAATAGTTAAGAACAATGTAAGGAAATACAGTTTCCCTCTTGTCAGGGTTAAGCGGGTTCTAGTAGGATGGAAAATAAACAAGCGAGACTGTTGAACGTTGGATAAATAATACAACACTAATAATGTAAAATTCACCCTTCGTTGGGTTTAACGGGTACCTAACTTATAATAATCGCAACGTTCTGAAACGTAGCTACGAAAATATTATTGTGCTTTCAACAAGTTTAATTCAACTTGAATCTGAAGTACCTGAGATACCTGATTTATAGTATACTGAGCTCAGGCCCAGAAATGATTGGCAGGAAGTTTTAAACAAACATCTGTGCCCAGCAGTGGACGTCTTTCGGCTGATATGATGATCTACACAGCTCTAGGGAGGAATATGAAAGTTTTTCAGTCCTATTCACAGCTCAAATAAACAAGGACAACGTAAATAAATACGCCCATGAAAGTTCAGTATATGGAGTCCTTACGACAAAAATGTTCAGCAAAAATACGATACATAAGCGCGTCGTTCCATGCAAATTTATTGAACCGTGAACCGATTGCAAGAATGTAACCCTTCACAACACCGTTCTTTGAATGAAATCAGAGCATAAATCGAATAATAGTTCATATTTATAGCCATAACCTTATTATAGTGAGGTCTCGACGCTTTCTCAAAATCTGTTTTCATAGTGGGGTATCATTCGATTATCATATGATAGCAGGAAACTTGAAATCTGGTTTCATGTGAGGAGTGTTTTGTCTTTATTATAAAACAATACAGTCCACGAATTAGGTGAAATCAGTGACGCAACAATAATGTATCTAATGAACAAAACGAAATAATTGGTACAAACTTCAGCAAAACAAGAACAATTTCAAATACAATTTCGTGGTACAAACTTATCAGGAGAAATGTTAAATCGCTTCCTTGTAGAACTTAACCGAACTGTCCCTAAAGTTGAGTAACCACAATAACAATAAGCAAACTTTACTTTACTATATTAAGTAATGTATTGTAGATATGATTATAGAAACTTAACCAGTTACATGATTTTACCATCAGAAAGTATGGCTAAATGTGAACAGGATGATCTGAAGTCACCAAAGACATCTTCCTGAATATGGGGAGTTGTTAGCATTCAATTTTACTTCGAGCATATACCTCATACCTAATATAATATCAGCAGGGTTTTCACTTAACAGTATCCGCGAAATATTGACAATTACCGAAACCGAAATGTTCAGGATCTGATCCCCATCTTGGCCATTAAATTATAGACATGAACCCACAGCACACTAACACAAGAATTTCGCTTAGTTGAAGAGGCTAACTGGACTTGTAATATTATGACTTCAAATCTTAATAAAAATACAGGCATTGTCTTAGATGTTCACAAACCCCAATAAACTCGATTCATATTTCATAATGACGTCATAAAAATACCGTATTCGCCGCCGTGAACCCTTAATGGACCGTTATTTTCGTCGGCCACACCTCTGATTGCCTGTTTTCCACGCGATAGCGGAATTTATACACATAAAAAATGTGTTACGTCAGCCATATCTTATCAATAGACCGTGATAAGCTATTAGATGCTACTGTTAAATAAGACGTTTGAGTAGAGATATATTGGAAAACAATAATTTTGTTAAGTGAAGTGTATTTTATTCGGTCGTAACTTTGTTAGCGGCGTAAAATACGTTCGATGAACGGATTAAATGTGCCTATTGGATGAGTAACTGATGTAGGTATTGCATCGTCCAAATGCCTCGCATACATACATCGCCCGAGCACTACTACTAATGTTATGACATTGTCTATGCGTTCCGACGTCAAAACTGAGTGCTCGGGCGCGGCATGCCCCTAATGTAGACGCAGATATTGAGATATGCACTAAGTTAGGTTGGCGTTATCAGCTGACGTATCCAAAAATACTGGAAAACAGCTATCATTCAACTTATTTTAGTCGACAAACCTAATGGTGCTGATTGTATTGGCATCCTTTTAATGGTCTTAATGCGATACGGAATATTTTTATTCATATTCATAATCATCATATTTTTAATCGTATCAAATTAAGTTAAGTCTTCATTGGACGACATATCTGAGTTATGTAGGTATTTTAAAAAGAAAATCAAACGAAACGTAATTCTACCCAAACAATTGATTATTTTCATGACATGTACAATATAAATTGCATATTATGCAATTTAAATTGTGGAAATTGCAATACAAACAATGTGGCATTTCACAACCAGTCGAAAATACATTAGTGAGCATTATACGTATCTTAGTAATTGTATGCTTACGCTATACAGTTATAATTTAAATAAGAAAGTATTTATTTCCATGAACTAACCCAGATTTTATTTCACTCCTATGATGCTGATTGAGTTTTCCTGTGAAACACGTTAGGCGCGACGGGGAGGCTTTTGACCGCAAATGTAAATCCACCCGTGTACGTGTAGTGGGTGAACCATTTAACCTAAGTGCTTCAAGTAAATAAATGTGCTCTAAAAATAAGTAGCGTAATGGATGGCCGGTGCCACCGACTGAACGAACGCATTATTTCAGTACGTACGCAAGTACTTAATTAATGAATAGTTTTGATTCTTGCTTACCTATTTATAGCGCCCTTTAAAAAGCGGTCCGTGTTTTCTTTAAAAACTTCTAAGTCTTTGAACTCGATTGCAAGTTTGAAATATATCTGATGGACGTTATGGTTCACACTTTACATTGTTTCAGAACTCTATCCACGATAGTCTTAGCATTCTTCTCCAGCACAAGCAGCATATATTTTATAGATAAGGTTTTTTATTGAAATCACATAGTGCTTCATGGCAATGGAATGTCTGCAAAATGTTCCCAATGCCTAACATTCAATTAAGTAGGTACTTAAATTGTTTTGTGTTGACCAAAACGGGTCTGGGTGATGAAATGAATCAGAATGGCATGGGACAAAACGAGTTCGACATTTTGTTCGTAGGTATCGAAGTGCCTACCTGCTTAAGGTATTGATTTGAAACTAAAACTCGTAGACTTTAGGTGACACGACCCACTTATTACATGTGTATGTAATATTCCTAATATACCGTGTCTGTCCGTAGTCCGTATGTTTCTCGGATTAAGTAAGATCTAGGGTAATCGTGGGGTACTCGAGTCCATCCCTAATGGAAGCAAAAACCACAATTTCACCGTAAATAATCCATGTTCAATCAACTAAGTAACGCAACCCAGTTTCCCGGATTATACGCACACGAGTCGATGATTAGGCTAATGGTAATAATTAAACTTATGTGAAATAGCCAAACCCTTGTAGGCTTATGTTTAGACCCTCGCCGGGTCCCTGTTGGCCTTCATTCTGCTCTGCATATAGCCCACCAGTGCAATGTTCAACTTGTTACACTACATTATTCAAATTAATGTTAGCAAGAAACTTTTCAAAGTATTTTTTTACAGAAATTATCGCGTCTCGCTCACAAAAAGGTGACGAATTGGGTCTTTTGGTACAGTAAAGTAAAAATTATTCGTGTATCCATATACGCGCTCTGACGCACTTTTAAGTACCTAAGCCTAATTATAAATTCAACATCATACGTGTAACAAATTCAAAATCCATTCAATTCTAATATTCAACTGTGTTCATGGGTTCGTAGCCAATCGTAGAATACAAAAAAAACGATGAATCAATTTGTGGGGTATTCTATTCATGTTTATTTATGGTTAAACAATGTAAGAGACGGCCATCGTCAGCACGTAACCAATATCCGTAGCTGGATAATCGAACCTCGCCGGAGATCCTCCATAACCGATGAGGTAATTGTGCAAACCACAACAAAATACAAACATCGTCACAGAAGTACTGTTTACTTTAGGTAAAGCAGAATCAGAATAAACACAACACATGATACATTTGACGAGAACTTTACAGGGAATTTTAGAATGTAGAACTATACAAATGCAGAAAATGTTAATAATTCGTCAAATTTTGCAACAATCTCTTTACTGCATGCGACATTGAACAACCTTGACAATGATTAGATACTCTTTGAGAACACATAGTACAGTTTTACTACTAAACCGTGTCTGTACAATCGGCATGAGTCACTAGCTACGGTCAGACGCTCGATGCCACTTCCGTAAACGAACGGTCCCCAATATTGTCGACGCCCACGTTCTAACTGTACCAACTGATGCTAGTAACGTGGCCTCGTTATTAATACGTAACCATCGTTATCATGAAATTGTATTATGCTCAACTGAGGCAATTAATTATATGTCACTGGTTACCTACCGCGCTCGGAATCCAGGCGTCAATTCTGCTGGAAACAATAGGCGCGTCTCGAGGCAAACCCTTTCATAGGCTTAATAACCGGCCATCAATGCCCAAATGGTCGACATTAACATCACGAGGTGAACGCACCGAAAACATGGTGCGATTAGTTTAATTAAGGCTAATTGCAACGATCATACTAAAGACACGCCTCAATAACATTGTTTAAAATTATTACTTTAAATAAAACACTTCTCATCATGACTCTACATTCATTTTGTAAATTGATTGCAGAAGAAATGGAACTGAAAACAATAAAGATAACTTATAATAATGGAAGGTACAATGTTGTTAATAATTTGTATTCAACTTACCATTCAACATTCACAAGCTACAGTAAAGCAGACAGATACATAAAATCTTGGGACAGTTTGAATTATGAATTTAAAAGCAAACATGATATTTACTGCCCCATGGACCTAACATTTTCTCTGCATTAAAAGATAAATTAAAAAAGTCAAGTTAAGGCCTGAAAATCCGATCGAGGTTTCTCCCGAGCAACATCTAATGAAAAATGTATTAAGTTCGATATCGGAACCGTACACATTCCAAAAATCACTAGGTCGGCAAGTAAAAGGCATTTGACCTATCAGTCGCCCGTCACCCCACTTGTTGACCTTGAGCGAACCGTACTTCTATTTACCCTACTGTAGCCTGAGGGGGACACTGTTATCTCAGAGTAAAGTGCAACTTGACAAGCGGTTGGACAGGCGACGTTGACAGCCAACCGTAACCCAACCCGGAGTAACTATAATTTATTTACATTGGCACTAATACTAAATTAATACTGTCTTTTACTAATTGTAGATAAATTATCCTCTTAAATTGATTTACCTTCTATGATTTCTCTAAACTTATATAATTAACAATGTATGTATTTATAACCAACCGAGTAGAAATAGCAAATAGTCCGCATCGACACGGCTATTCGAAGTAACATTAAGGAAAAATACTGCTGAAACTATGTGTGGTGGAGTAATATTATCCATGCGTCAGCTACAATTAAAAACTAGAGCATTATAATAATCAGACCATCTTTGTGCAAATTTTGTCGACGAGACGCAATATCACCATTGCAATATTTATGTAAGTCCATGAACAGATGCACTACACAACTGAATCACTCCACAACACAGGACCTAACGAAGTGACAAATTAATAAGAGTTTATGCTTCACTTCGGTTAGCTTTAGGACCTTGGCTAGTGATCTGAGCTCAACACTGGCTGGGAGAGCATTGTCGTGGAATAAATGATGTAAACTCGACGAGACGAGGGCGCGGCAACCGCATTCCACGATTCACCTATTGGACATGCAAATGAAAGACATAAGTTACTTCTAAATTCCTCATACTGTATTACACAAAATTACATTGTTTATTCCGAGGTATCACCATTCAATATTCAATTGGAAGAGAAAATGTAAAGCGACTTGCGAGGTCTTCTCGCTTAACCCTCGCCGATGTTAAGCGGTTCAGAGGATACTTTTAGAAAAGGGTCGTTCCTATTCAACACTCGTTAATACTTTTGTTTGAAAAACGAGGAAAACAGAGACAAAGCGGAACGTGATCGACCATCAAACTTGCTGTAAAAGGATTTACTTGAACTGGATAGACAGTTGTAAATAAATTACTCTGCCCAAACTGTGAACGCAACTCAATTACTGTTTGGAAAAACAGACGCAGTTTGGAGGAAAAGTAATGTAAGTTTACGCGTCGAGTTCGGGCCTCGCAATCAAACTGTGAGCAACGATTTAGTCTTATATAAAATTCCCGGAATCTGAATCGTAATTGATATTAGACACGGTTGACTGGGCAGCTCTGATATTACCGTGCAAACGTGACAAGGCAATCAAAGTAAAACTATCTCAATTCCAATTTTCAAAGAAAATCTATACATATAATAAGAATGTAAAATTGGTCGCGTCTGTACATTCGAAATATTTGGAAAAAAAATAGTGGGGGGGACTTAGATGGACCAGCAGAATTCATGTTTATCATTTTTAGAATTTTTGTCTGTGTGTATGTTTGTATGTTTGTATGTTTGCTCAGATTTTCGAAAGAGCACAACTTCGAATCCACCGGATGGATATCAATCAAATTTGGCATGGATATGACTAATAGTCTAACTTAACATCTAGGATACTATTTTTTTCGAAAATGTTTAGGGTTGCCACAGAAAATTCAAAAAACTACTTGAAGATTCTAAATGTTTGAAAGAGCACAACTTTGAATCCACCGGATTAATTTCAATGAAATTTGGCATGGATATGACTAATAGTCTAACTTAACATCAGCATATTTTTTTTTTCGGTAAAATTTAGGGTTGCCACAAAACATTCAAAAACTACCTAAATATTCGAACACGCACAACTTCGAATCCAATGGATTGATTTCAATGAAATTTGGCATGGATATGACTAATAGTCCAACTTAACATCTAGGATATTTTTTTCTAAAATAATAGATTATAAATTTTTATGACCACACAGAAATTCTAGCCAAAAATAAGTTTTAGTTATTGAAATACGTCTATTTAGAGCGGAGCCCTACGGAGCCCTACGTTGTGTGTGATCCGACACTATTTGGAATACATAATCTTAATTTTAATAATAATAATAAATATTTTATTGCTGCGTTCTACCATCTTAAGTTTCGTTTTTCTTAACTAGATGTCGCTATACTTAAAATCAGACAATACCTGCCTTGCACCACATGTCAAAATTTAATATCTTCCTTGCTTCAAGAAATTTAGTTTTTTTATTCCTAATTACGTATAAAAAACATTAAGCGGGTCTTTGTATCACGCGGAATCTTAGACGTTAACTCTGGAATTCATCTCCACAGTACTAATGCCGTAGGGAAGCTACCTACCTAAGAAGTAAGTCTAGAGGACCTGCTGATTTTGAATTAAGTAGTAATAGAAACACAGACATTGAACTCTGAACTCCAACCCCTCAGGAATGATGCTGCTGGGTAACTGCCTGCTTAAACCATAAATCTGGAGGACCTGCTAACTTTGAATTAGCAATGTGGGTATCAAGTAGAAACTTCTCAGGCGAGGTCGCGTTTCCGAAACCGGCGCTAGAATTTAAGGAAAACATGTAAAATGACTACTTGTAAGTGCCCTCCTAGGCCTAAACATAATAAACGCTTTGACTATTGACTTAGACGATAAACTCCGGACTCTAACTTTTTAAGCACGATGTTGCGAAGTGACTCTTACCTAAGCCGTGAGTCTGGAGCACTCACTCATTTTAAATAAGGAACATGGGTATCAAGTACAAACTTAAACATTGAGCTCTGGAGTCCAACCGCTCCGTCGTGATACTGTGAGTAACTACAGATATAGATAGACGGATACAGATAGACTGGTACAGACAGAGATACTCACCTACCGATAGATTACAGACAACTAAGGCGCCAGGCAAGCGTACGGCCCACCTGTTGTTAAGCAGTTACCGTACCCTATAGATGCTTGCAACCAAAGGCATCGGTAGCACGTTTCCAACCTGAAGGGGAGTGGGGTTAGTGGGAGGGGACGGGAAGGTGGCTGGGTTGCGCTTCCGGCTCTCTCCCTCATCATACGAAACGAAGGTAAATTTGCTACTTGAATGCCGATCTCCACCTTACTGGTCAGACTCTACCACCTTACTGGTATAGACTGGTACAGATAGACAGCCACGGACGGACGAACTCAGACTGATGCAGACTGACGTAATACAGATTAGACGATAGACAAAATTATATTTAAGGGCTTCACCGACTGGACGCGGACGGAGTCGCGGGCACAGCTAGTGAATAAATAAAATCAATATCGCCAGACTTTCAGATAAACTGTATAGTCCCAAACTAAGCAACGCTTTTACTATGCCTACCATACAATGGAATGATAAAAATGGATGCATGCAAAGGCCGATTCCGAAATTTGCTTCTGGCAAGAATCGTACCCGCAACCACCTGAAACTAGCCGAGCAGCCTACGCTCGAACCACTGAGCCAAGCGGATGTCTGGGTTTTTCGGGACTCGACCCACCACACACTCCCACCACTGTTACTCCTGTAAGCCAGGATCGACAATGGTGTCCAACGATGACGCCAAGTTTTGACCCTCGACTAGTCCCGGGGAAAAGCTAAGTTGTCTTGGAACCCGCACGATTTTAATTAAAAACGAAAGGATATCAGGAGTCTGGGTTACTATGAAATGATTCAAAATAAGAATACAGATATTCAGAGTAAGGTGGGTTATAGTGTATGCTAAATTAGCTTCCAAAACGAGTACCAAACAACTTGTAAAACACAAACCGAGTTATTGCAAAAAAGTTAAACTCGATTCAAAGGAAATTAGACTAGACACGCGGTCAAAACGAGTTTAACTTTTTTGTAATAACACCGAAAATGTTTGGCTAGAGCTTGTTTATACAAACAGCAATCAGCAACTTTACGGCAGCAATTTAAAACAAATTAGACGCTCAACGCCCAGTGGAAGTAAATTTGGGTCTCCATCAACGCATAAAAGATACGTATTTCAGGTCCCGACTACAAAGCAAACAGAGCCTAATGACCAGATTCGTGGCCAATTTTAGGGCGAGAGTCATCAAACTACGTTTACCTTCCCTACTTGTACTGGAAGGACCTGTTTACACTGTGCTTATTTCGTAAGTTCAAAGTAAACCTAAACATACAAATTGTAGAAGAAAAGCTATCCATCTAAGGACATTTCCAAAGGGAACAACTTAGGCATTAATACCGTATTTTCTTACATCTAAAATATTGATCGTGCTGATGTTTGAAGATTTGTAGTTTTAAAAATAATCTGAGATGATTAGCAGATACCTTTCAAAATGCATGTTGCAATAAATCCAGCCAGACATTATAGATAGAATTCAAATGAAAAGACAGAGTGAAAATTCAAGTAACTAGGTATTTAATTGTAAAGCTAATTTCAATTCTCTTAGAAAGATATTTTCCACTACACTTATTTAATTTGTTTAATTTTCGTCTCCCAGACTATTAGTAAATTTACTATGCATCTTATCTAATTTGCTTTGATTGAGGTGTAATTTAGCTTGAATTCGCAATTTGATGTGCAAAAGCAGCCAGTTAGTTACAGCGATGCCTACGGTTGGACTGCTGCAATATAATTTCATTTATGAAATTGCAAATGAGAATCGAGTTCTATTCTGCTTTGCCAATATTTGAAAGAGCTTTCATCGTAGCAAAGCAAGTTAATGTAATCGTATTTATTCCTTTAATTTATCAACTTGTGCTAGTTGATAGTTTTTAATTACTCGTTTCTGCGAGCATCTCTCTCCCATATGCCCTCTTACTGTTAAGAGGAGGGTTCGAAATTTGGTTGATTTTCTATTCTACTTTTTCTTTAAGTAAGTATGTGGACTAGGAATCTTATATTTAGATGTATGATTTTTGACTATATTATCTTGAGTATCTTTAAATCCAAATCACGATTTGATGAAATTATCTCGATAAAAAAAATTTATGAAATGAGCTCTAATTATTTACAATTTTCCTTGCTACCACGATGATTTTACGATTTAGATCACGAAATTATTTCTAAAACATAGCAAATAATGATATCTAAACTACCCTTCAACCATATTTTAATTCATGAAGTAGTTTTTTTTTAATTCAAGTAAATGTGGTTTGGCGCTTACGTTGTTTATTTCCGAGCGCGCGCACAATATCGCCATCTCACATTTTAAGTACTTGAACTAACCATGTCTCTCTCTAACTTTGTATTGTCAGTGTCCGCTCGGACTTGTTCGACGTCGGACCTGTGAAGGATTTTTTAAAAAATATTACGAAAAAATATTACGGTCGTGCCACATTACAGGTACAGTACAGTATTTACAGTCCGCCGACGCCTATGATAAATAAATAAATATCCTTGGAAATTCTTTTACACATGACTACCTGATCCCAAACTAAGCAGAGCTTGTACTATGGAAACCAGATAACTGATATTACTACATATACTACTTTTTGTTTGTAAATACAAACTAAATATACCCTTAATTACACCTAGACTCGGGACATGCGGACATGTTCATGCACACAAATGCATGTCCTGGGCAGGAATCGAACCTACGACCTGCACTGCAGCGTGATTTTCGTTTGCTTTTCCTTGTCTTGTGTAATTTCTTTTCATCTCTTGTCATTTTGTGTCATCTCTTGTCATTTTGTGTCATCTCTTGTCATTTCATAGTTATTCGTGTCATTTCTGTAAAAACTCCCTATTTCGCTTACTGTTATATACTTGCAGCATGGTCTTGGGCCGACAGTGGGAATACATTGCTTGTCAAAACAATGGAGTCGCTTTATTGCGTTTGTTGTAGGTATGGATGGGCAAGTAATAAATATATCATACATCAATAAATTATCGTAAAAAATAACATTACAGATATGGATAGGAAAATGTTTGTCCGTCCTATTCAATCTATTATATTATAAACGAAAGTAACTCTGTCTGTTACCTTTTCACGGCTAAACCGCTGAACCAATGTTGATGAATTTTGGTATGGAGATAGACTGGGTCTTGGCGGAGAACATAGGCTACTTTTTAGGGTTCCAAAGGGTGCTAACGGGACCCTATTACTAGGCCTACGCTGTCCGTCTGTCTGTCTGTCCGTCTGTCAGCGCGGGCTGTATCTCACGAACCGTAACAGGTAGAGAGTTGAAATTTTCACTGAATGTGTATTTCTGTTGCCGGTGCAGAACAAATACTAAAAATATAATAACATTTAAAAATAAATATCAAGTCTGAAACTTGATATTTTTGATGTGTTTATTCTACGGTGGTACGGAACCCTTTATGTGCGAGTCCGACGCCTTCAGATCTTATGAATGTTTTCTTGAAATAAATATAGTGTATTTTAAGTAATTAACTGGCCAACCCTCAGGTCCTACCTACCATGTTAGGATCTTTTTCGTTCTAGCGGGTGTAAACCGTGATTTAACGAGTTAATGTGATAATTTTTGTATTTAAATTATTCAATTCAATGTATTTGTTTCAGACATAGTCCAATATTGATTATTAAAATTATTATAATTTCACAATAAATATAAAACAATAAATAAAAGTAAAATTAAATTAAAAAAAATAAAAAAATATTTTTTATTTTTCATGTTTTATCATTAAAATACAATATAATATAACATAAATTAAAATAAAATACTTTAAAATAAAAACCTACCCCTAATTAAACAAATACCGTCCGCGTGGGATACTGGCTGCATGTCCTCCCTGTATTCAAGCTGTTCCTGTTGTCAAGCGAATTTTTTGAGCAAGGAAAGAGCCAGCCCTCTTGTCACCTGTGGCGGTAACCAGTCTAAGGGTGATTTTAATAGATAAAAAAATAAAGATAAAAAGATAAACAATAAATAAATGCATGGTTAAATCAATAAAATTAATAAAAACTGAAAATTATTATAAAATTAATTAAATATGGTAAAAATAAATATTATGACACCGCTGATGACTTCATGATCGGCATCGAAGTTAAGTACCAAAGTATTCCTTTGCCTACGAAACATGAAAAAGATACTCATATCCGGCAGTCAGTCACTGACACAGAGTATGTACATTTTTACCCGACTACGGTGGGCGGAGGGTTATGATTTTGACCGATATGTATGTATGTTCATCTGCTCCCGTATAACGTCCAAACTATTTTTATCATAATAATTTGACTAATGAGATATCGTTGGACGCGTCTGGATCGTCCGCTGGTTATAGGCTATTATACGATCGAAATATTGTTATACGTATCTATCAGCATATTGTAGGTATCGTTTGTCTTCTTTTGTCTTACTTTGTCTTCAGCAGTAAAAACAACATAGAAATTAAATTATTTTTTTCAAATACACTCGACATAAAAATCCCATATAAAACGAAAAAAATATATTTGAATATTTTCATCCATTTCATCTATTTTAAAAGGTGCACTGGGACATATTATTTTAATTGTACGAATTAAACAATATTGTTCCTTCAAAAAATAACTATACTATAGTCTACTCCATAGCTGTTCTGTCCTAGCTAAGCGAGAGGGATATATCCTTCGGCAGCTCACGCGACGCTAGCCACACCCCGAAACTAAAATTCATTTTTTTCTTGTATCGTCTTAAGGCATCGATTGCATCTGATATTTGTACTTAACCATCTGGATACGTAAAACATGACCTAAATATCCTCTAAATTGGTTGCATGTTATATCATTAAGCGTGTCAAATGGGCGTATTTTTTACCGTCCAGATGACGCTTATTGTAACATTTGAGAATATACTTGCTTACATCGTAATCATTCGTTTTGGAGCTAATTGGAGGCCTTTTAATTTGTAGGAGTGCACCAATTATTTTCATATTCGTCAAGGAGAACGTAATTTTTAACTTTGCCTTAAAAAGTTTTCTGCCCGTATAGTATAAACAACTAAAATGGCTTAAGATTTTAGTGACTTGACATGGTCATAAGTAGCTCTTATCTTGGGCAATTTAGGATCCGGTTGACGCAAACGAAGTCACGACCATAGCCAGTTTCAACATAAATGATCATAATACAGAACAGCTAGCACTTAATATGACTATCTTTCTATCGCACAAACAATAGAATTCGTTATTTGAGGATGATTATTGTGGCGGGGACGGGCGAGCTTCGCGGACGTGACCGGAATGAGCCTAGTGATTGATGCCCGAAGGTTCGGCGGGAACACGGCCGTATCCGACGTCCGCTCCCATATCCGCGTCTAATATCGACGGATATTTTGCACAATTTATCATGACACAAGGCAAGCAAACACGCACACAAGATCAGTGAAGTCGGTAGAGACCGAAACTGGAAGGTTTTTAAATTAAGATAAAAGCGCTTATAGATAAAGAGCTGGGTATTAAGATTTAATGTAGGTTATCTGGCTGCTGGGGTATGCGAGATCGGGTTGTGTGGGATCAAGAGAAATGTACTGGTTAGATTCATGTGCAGTTAGCTCGATTAGATATTATTACGTAACTTTTTGAGTCATGTTTCAATTGGTTTCGTTAATCCTGTGTTGCTTTGTAAATTGAAATGGAGACGAGATGGAGAGATGTACGAAACCAATTGAAACACGGTCGCAAAGTTACGTAATAGGCCTACAGGTCCAAATTGAAGTAGTTCTATTGTGTAAGTACGATAAGTATGTCCGTCACCACGCTAAAGGGGCCCGATATAAATCCGTGTGATTAATGAAGATTTTTCTTTCAGACCGCTTTATTTTGATCATATCATTTATAACGTTGCAGACGGCTTAAGAGCGAAGTAAACATCTGCCGAGATAACGACGAAAAATAACACGCGTTTTACTGGACTGAGGTGTTTATTTGTAGTGTGCTTCGAGAATTCACCAATGGACAAGGCAGCAGCGAAATGTTATGATCACTTACCATGTGCGTTCCGTTCCGGCAGGGCTATTACGTAACAGTTTCAATTGATTTAGTTGATCCCGTGTTGCTTTTTAGATATAATTTTATTGAATCCGGGAACAGTCTGGGTTTGACTCTTGCCGATTTTAATCAATTTAAATCGACAAAGCAACATGGGATGAACGGTATCAATCGAAACATGGCTGAAACACTGACATAATAGCACTGCTAGGTATGCGTGTTTGTTTGTTATTAGAGTAGGATTCGTTTTCCGCGTGTGCATCAGTAGGTACTGTGTGGTAGGTACTAGGTACTTAGGTAGTACCACGCCACGACCCTTGCAAAAGTACCTGCTCAGCAATTATTTGCCGTGTACTTTGCTAAGTAATAGCTTGATAGTAGGTAGCGTGTGCTATGCATACGGCCAACTGTTGCGGCAACTGGCAACTCGCAACTAGCTTTTTTCATATAAAACAATTGCGGCAATCGTGGCAACTGTTGCTGCAACAGGCAATTGTTGCAGCAACTGCAACAATTGCCTTATTTGCTGCAACAGTTGCCGCGATTGTTTTATATAAAAAACACATAGTTGCGAGTTCCCATTTGGCGCAAAAGTTGCCCGTGTGCTCCATAATGAAACAAAATGTATACCTACAGAATATCAAGAATATGGGTTTTGATCAATAAAGGGGTGAACAAAATACCGCAAGTTCCGTAACAGATATTTGGCCTAGTTATACCTAGCATGTACTGGCTGGCATTCAAGAGTTACCCCACGGGGTTTTCAGTTTCTACAAATAGCTTGAAAAGTACCTAGTAGGAACGTAATTTCGTGTATTTTCTAGATTGTACAGCTTCAGTGTAGCTAAATATAACTTTTAATCATGGACTTGAATTTTTTTCGTGACCTTTTCATAGGTACTTACTTATTTTTAACACGGTTGGTGCTTGATTGCATGTTTATAAAGATGCGACTACTCCGATAAGTGGGGTCAATTTAAGATTGTTTTACGTCATTGGGGTCAACCAGGGTAAGCACCTAAATAATTGTAAACACTTAAGATTTTTTCTGCATGATGATTGTTTCCAACCTCTAATGGATTCAACCTGTACCCAATCACTGTGACCCAATTCCTGATACCGACCCTATGATTAGTCAGTCAGAATCAACTGGCCAATAAGAGGATCGGTCAGAATAGCAAAACGCTATTGGTGGCAGTTCAATGGCTTGCGACTTGGCGCCCTGAAGACACGGATGATAATGTCAGTACCATCTTTTAAAGAGATGAACAAGTATCTACCTAATAAAATTGTAACATGTTCGTACATGCTTTAACTACTTAAGCACCTACTCTCTTCTTTTTACTTGAGTTTTTACTCATTGTGTTTTTTTTTATAATTTAATATTGGTAGGTAATTGGTCACAGACTGTACTGATTCAATAAATAACAGAAACCTTTCTGGTGCTCATAATAACATACCTACCTACAAAACTAGACCATAAGATCCATAAGAGTAACACAGTTACCAGTCAGTATACATATTTATTGAAGAGGTATGTATTATTTCCTTCTCAAGTTTCCCCATTGCGATAGGTATTTGTAGTATCAGATATTTGTGACTCAATTACTGCAAATATCTATTATTTCAGTACACTACATGAGTCAGATACACACCTTTTTATTCAATTTGTACCTATTTAAACAGAATTGGTAGATTAGTGAAATACTTAATATTATAAGTGCGAATGTAACTCTGTCTGTTATGTTTTCATGACTAAACTGCAAAACCGATTTGGATGAAATTTGGTACAGAGATAGACAGGACATTGGAGAAGGACATAGGCTACTTTTTATCCCGGATAAATGTTAGGTTCACGTGGAATTCTAAAGTCAATGTGGACGAAGTTGCGACAGAAGCTAGTCTAATATAAAGCTAATAAACCCTACCATTGTATGTAATCTATGAATCAAATTAGCAACAAATATTCATTTACAATGCAATTATACATGTTTTACTGTTGTATTGTCTACATGAATCATTTCACAATGTTCATGCTCACAATTATTAACACTGCAAACAATTTAATATTATCATGATACATACAACAATAATTCATTTTATGATAACAAGTACATTTTCCAAGTGGTTATTGTATTCACACTTCTAATTCCTAGAAATTACATCTCTGCTTTACTAAATTAATAAAATTAGCAATGCATGTGTGATTTAAGTATTTATTCAATTTTTAAAATACAACACAATGTAATAATATGTTCAGCAATAATAATAATATAACATCTCGGCTGCCATTCTTAGCTACTTGACAACCCCGATGCAACACAAGGGATGCTATAACTTACTAGGTATTATCCAGAAACTATGAAAGAATAGGCTTAATACTGAAAGTATGGATATCTCCCGTTTTGGCCAAGTATATAGCACCTTCATATAATTCATAACAGAACTAGAGATACACACTAGCTCATATTCGGAGTGAACAACATAAGTCACAAATAAGTGCTAAAACACCTAACAAGAGGTGATAACTACATATTTATCTGTAATTTAATGTTTGCAATGTCTAAACAAACATCACTGTTGAAAGTTTTATGTCCTTGGATGATAAATTCTTAAATCATTTTATCATTAACTATTTCAAGGTTAACTACACATTGTTTATTTAAAAAATAGGTACTTACACAACCATGCCATAAGCTCCTTCACCAATGTACTGCAAGTTGGTGTATCTGGGGCCCACTTCGAACACCTGGGCGCGGATGACCTCCGCGTTGGGGTTAGTGGTCGCGGGAATCGCAGCCTCGGCCATTGCGATACACAGGGAAGCCACTCAAGCACAAATGTTTAGACCACCAACAGTATCAATTACGGATCCAGCATAAATTCCTCACTCACAGGCTCACAGCTGACACCGAATTTCGGTCGCTCAGTAACTAGTTCACATCTAAACAAACTGCTACCCGTACTCGACCTACATTATCCACTGCTCGAACCAATTGTCCACTTGTCTGTCACTCGCTTATCATTCTCGTTAGCCTGTTCGCCCGACTTTTCATGGACACTCCCGTGTAGACGCGGTACCGTTACAAAATGAACTCGATTTTTTTCTTCATCACTAGGAGGCGTGTTCCATTTGTTTAGATTCAGATTCATTCAGAAGACATTTTTAGCATTTATGTCGTCGGAGGATCGGAGGCGTCGTCGTCGAGTCGTCGCGTTCGTTTCCCGTAGATAGAAAAGAGACAAGGCTACGAAAACAACAAATATTATGCGTTCAGAAAATTCATGTTGTGACCAAACTTTTTTGTAATGATAAATGAAACAAACCAGAATCCAGAAAATGTATAAATATTATATTTTACAATGATATAACAAAATCTAGCGAGAAGAATATCGGTTTTTTGTTTTTGCCAAGGGTTTTAGACAAGTTGATGAATTTCAGTATGATTTCAGTCTATCAATGTCAATGTCAAAAATGATTGTGACGTTGACAGGCCAACAGCCGTGTGACCGTGCGTTTCCACCTAAAAACATGTCGGCATACTTGTATCGCGACATGATGAGCCCGACATGTCTCGTAACATGTATTGTTGAGGGTAGCGTTTCCACTGCCGAAAGTCTCAACATGTATACCAGCATGTCTATAGACTTGTTAAGGTTTTCGTTTCCACTGCCACTCAACTTGTATTAAGACTTGTATTATCAACATGATTATTTGCCTTACCGTGCGTTTCCACTGCACTAAAACATGTTGACCAACATATTGTTGTCTTTATTAAATGACAGTAAAAAAACAGAGACAATAGTATGTTATGTCAACATGTTTTAGTGCAGTGGAAACGCACGGTTAAATGCTGTTATCCGAAAATGTGCGTAGACATTTCATTGTTGTGAAAATCCATAGAGAATATCTCATTAGAGAGTAGGTACCTACAATAGTAAGTAGGTAAATATTTTTCCCTATAATGAAATCATGAACGAGGCCCATTCAGGCCGGCCCGACCGGGGTAGTACCACCCTCTCACAGTAAATCGGCGTAAAGTAGCAATCGGTAGAGAGTAGTAAGTAAATATTTTTTCCTATAATGAAATCATGAACGTGGCCTATTCAGGCCGGCCCGACCGGGGTAGTACCACCCTCTCACAGTAAATCGGCGTAAAGTAGCAATTTTAGCTACTTTCTTCGTTCGTTCGTTCTTTGAAAGTATCCACAGAGCAGATAGACAAATATTCTGGTGTTAAAAAAAATCATCACCGTCTCTGAACGCTTTGTATGATAACTTGCTTTCACCAGTGGAAACGCATTCCACACAATCAACATTAAACATGTCGCAATACTTGTAGTGACAACAAGTCATGCGACATGTTGATTGTCCGGCAATGGAAACGCAACTCTATACATGTCGTGAGATCTGTTGAATTCTGTTGAAAATGGCCGTTTTTCGATTACACGGCACGGCACCGGCGACGGCGCAGTGACAGCTATTTGCGGGGTTTTCATTGGTCAGTAACCAATGACAACGGGTCACTGACCAATGAAAAAGCTGCCGCCATGCCGTCGCCGGTGCCGTGCCGTGTAATGTGAAAACAGCCAATCAACATGTTTTTGCGCAATGGAAACGCGGGGTGACATTGCGATGTGTGTGACGACCATTGGTGCGTTCCATTCACTGTTAATTTTGTTAATTTCGTTATTTTCGATCACAAATCTCGTTCCACTCGCATCAACTTGTACTGAAAGTGATCATTATTAACGTTTTTAACAGTTTTTGTGGACGAAAATAACAAAATTAACAGTGAATGGAACGCACCACATGTGACTCAGTGATGACAGATTGGGAGAATCCCCCAAATTATGGGGGGTTTTCATAGCTATTGTGGGAAATAGGAATGCCATATTTTTTTGGGGGATATTACGAGGGAAAAAATGTACGTTAATGTAAGCAAATTGACATTTATGTTAATCGTATCCATTTTCTAACATATTTGAGGGAAGAACCTACTCCTAAGTTAAGTTTTGACACATTAGCTAGTCATACTGCCAAATCCATTTTGAAGGCAAAGTTGAAGCCATTTCCGAAGTTTTGTATGCACTTAGTACAAACATAAAATGGAAAGAAGCCATTAAAGAAAAAAGTACAAACATCCCTATGAATTTTATTTATGTTAGTTGGTTTGGGATAAAGGCACTGCAAGTCACACGATAATCTCACATTGTCAGTAATTTTTACAAAAAAGAAAATATTTTCAGCTTGGGTTATTTTTACTTTGAAACCTGAATTGTAGAGGATTTTGGTATCAATTTGGGGGAAAGTGAGACGGTAGTCTGGCAACACTGGAGGGATTCACTGACGTTAGGGGCTTTTTGGCGGGAAGTGGAAAAGTCATGTTGTCATTTTTGTTTTAATTTCCAAAACTTGTGTTTTCGTGTATTATAGTGTGTAATATTGGTGGAATATTAACCATTATATGGTCATAAATGTGCGTGAGTGTGGGCAATTGGAACAAAAGTGATGAAACATGATTTTCGGCTTCTCCCAAGAAGTCTAGTAATTTGTCAGTAAAGTATCCGCCACTTTACTGATAGGGTTTGGGGGGGTAGAAATAAGGTAGTTATAAGGTAGATTTAAGGTAGTTATAAGGTAGAATTAAGAAAAAATGTAATAAAAGTATACTGATGTTAGGCTCCAAAGGGCTAGTTCCCAGGGACCGTAAAACTAATCTTATAAAAAAGAAAAAAAAAAAATCACTGACGTTAGTGACGTTTACATTTTTTTTATGTGAATGAAATTGTGAATACAAAGTGATGAACTTTTGTTTTATAAAAAGGGTAAATTACTAGAAGAAAAAGCAAATTGGATGATAATATTATGTGTTCATAAAGGCAATAATGTACTGATGCAAACATAAATCGTAATTTACAAGGAATACTTGTGTAAAGGCTGATAGCGACCTCGCCGCCTCAAATTGAAGGACTGTCGTGCAAATAATTTAGGTATGTCGGTTTGGTCAGCTAGTACAGTTGGAAATAATTATCACTGCGTCTTGCCAGGCGGTCATTACGGTTCCTCTAATAACTGGTGTCCGAAATTGAGCAAGGTATGATATAACTTAGTGGCATATATGTGTACCGTATATTCGTTTGCAGCTTATATATTAATTGATCGCAAATGACGACACTGTAACACTCTTAGTAGCTGTTGTGTTGCTATATCAGTCTTGTAGTGGTGCGGCTCAGTTCACACGCCCATTGCAGTGAGACCTACTTTTATATTTTAACAATAATGACAAATAAGTCCTTCTAACATTATATAAAAAAGAAAAAAAAAATCTGCTACTATTAAAACCGATTAGTACTAAATATATTTAACATATTCTATCTAAATAGTATATAATAGATGGTATTGCTTAATATTCTTCACTGACTTAAAAAATAAATATTCAGTATTTTGCAGTCTAACAAATACACATAACTAATGTTTTCAGCAAATACTTTACTATACTTTTCTGTACTAATTAATAATGAGGGCTATAGGTGCATGTAATGATGTCAATTTTAAATTAATTTTTGTTTATTTTGTCTTCTGAAGGAGTGAAAGACAGTTATTTTGCAGTGTGCACATAGTGTTGTGGCACATTGAAGCAGGAGATACCACCTATCACTCTCTAACAACAGTGAGTTAACTATTATAATATGTTAGTGGGAGTGGGATAGTGGCTATTGTGGTTATTGCATTTTATCTGTACATTACACCATTAATATAATCAAATAATTGGTTGTTTAAAGTCCCTTTGCAGCCAGCAACAATAATAAAATATATTTTACATAAATTTGAAATAAATTATAAAACCTTTTCTTACTTTTACCATTTAAAAGGTGTGTCTTTGTCTGTAAAAAGGCCCTTAATAATTAATGACATACTATCTACAACTAGAAAGCAATTTACCTCAATTTATAAACAATTACTTGCCTACGTCATACAATATACCTACTGTCCCAATTTCAAATCTCTAACTTCAGTAGTTTCGGCTCGGCGTTGATAAGTCAGTCAGTCAATCATTTCCCTCTTTATACTATATTAGTATTAGTATAATAGATGAACTATACAAGGATAGGTATATAAATTAGTTACATGTGTAAAGTTCAAAAGTTATCTTAGTGGACCTTCTTAATAAGATTCAAATGGTGTAATTTATGGATAGCCAGCAAGCTGTAAAAATAGCTTCAATTCAATAGTTCTAGTAATGGGTGATGGTATTCCTCCTCTCCTTTATCCTCCCACAAAAATCCCTTAAAGAGGGGCTTTTCCAAAGGTCAAGTTTAAGCTTCAATAGTTAGGTATTTACAAAAATATTCTAATGTCTCAGCTTAATATGTAAATCTATTTCCCGTTTCATTTTAAGCTCTTTTTTTTGTCCGGTTTTTCTGATCTGTGTATCTGTTCTGCATTTATAAATATTGAATCGATGCGGCCAAAAGCGGCGATCGGCGCGCCAGGGCAATAATTTTATGACATTATATTTGTCCCACCTATCCCTCGGGATTATAAGTAATAGTCAGTTCCTGTGTACACGGCAACAAGGTTCACCACCTCTCACATTGGGTTCTGACTACATCCACAATGTGGTGGTGTATGGCCACTCTAGCCTCTGACTACCCCCGAATGGGGATAAAAGTCGTGACGTTACATTTTCTTTTTAAAATATATTTGTGTGCTTAGTCATAAAAACTGATTGCTCGGGCGCGTCGCGCGCCACTTTTAGACGCAGCAAATGTATGTTTGTGAAAAGAAAAGTATTTATTTTTTATTATTTTTGAAGAACTTATGTATGTTTATTTATGTTAAAAAAATATTTGTTTGAATAAGAACCTTCCTATTTCAAATATTAACAACTTAAGTAAGTGATAATAATGCTTATTATGTAATTCAATGTTTTTACTTAAGTTTTATGTTTGTGCTGTTTAAATGTTCTCTGGTTTTATTTCAGGCACAGTGTTGTAATTTAATCTCACCATTTTTTTTTCTGCCATAAGTACTACAAGCCTGTAGCTGTATCACTCTCATTTCATTTTTACATATAAAGCTTGCCTTACTTACAAAATTAACTGCTTAAACACAAAACTTATCCCATAACCAATTTGTCTTACCTCACACATCGGTAACAGCAAGGGATGTTATGGATATGAAATTTCAGATCTGGATATGGATACGGATATAGGAATAATATTATACCGGATACGGTTACGGATATGAAATTATTTCGGATTATCCGCTAGTTTCATTTAGGTACGGATATTCGATTTTTAAATATGTAATTATAAAAGTAAAATACAAATGGCAAGATAAATGCGGGGATGCGTGCGGCTTGTGTGTCGGCTCGGCCAGGGCCGGACAAAAACAAAAACCCGTCATAACAGTCATGTATCATTAATGGCCGGCGCAAAGTGAGGACGGCAGGGCATGGCATTTTAATTTTTATCAATCGAATATAATACTGCCATCCTCACTGTGCGCCAGCCATTAGACTCCGCCTCTATCCGAAATTATTCAAAACTTATGTTACGGTTACGAAGCTCCATAACATCCCTAGTAATAGCAACAGCTTAAGAATAACGGTGTTCTACCTATTAGCATTTTAATTGTTCAGGTAATTTTCCTAACTATGCAAATGTCAACATCCCACTAATATTATAAATGTGAAAGTTTGGATGGATGTATGGATGGATGTTTGTTACTCAATCACGCCAGAACGGCTGAACGGATCTGGATGACAATTGGCACAGAGATAGATTATAGTCTGCAATAGCACATAGTTTTTTTTTTTAATTACGCGCGGACGAAGTCGCGGGCAGAAGCTAGTGGAATAATAAGAGTCAAGCTACCAGCTTAAATAGGCACATCCAAAAGCACCGCTTTAGGAAAATATGTTCCATCCAATGAAGATTTTCCTTATACTTCAATTCTGATCTGAGAATCGCTATAATTAGAAATCCGGAACCAGAATGTTATTCACACGGCTAAGAGGATGATGATGACTGATGAGACAGAGCTATAGGTAGAAATAATATAGTGTCTTACAGCTAACTATAATTTCCCATGACTCTTTAAGGGTTGTGAGTGAAATGGTAATTGATCAATCATGGAGGGTTTAAACTATCGATTCGATATAGTAAACGGGAGTTTAACTCTCCGTGGTTTAAGCTACAATTGATCTCACTGCACTCAGGCCCGTATTTAATAAATCGATCTCAAGATTGAGATCGAACTTATGACGCTGTTTTTGACAGTTGATACATCAAACATCAAAAAGGCATCTTAAGACCGATCTCAACTTTGAGATGCATTTATTAATACGGGCCTTCAATGGTCATAACATTTAAGTTGTGTGTAACGGGTGTATGCGCTAAAGCTTCAAGTTATTGCCACCATATACTTACAGGATTTTTTATGTTATCGCCCCATCTTGCTGTCATCATCTTACATAACTTTGCCGTATTTGAGTTTTTTAAGTTGGATTTCTGTATGTGACGTGATATCAACTTCTGTTTCGATATTATATGGTTGGTATTACTAGCAGCACTGCGCGATGTCGGGCGAGACCCCCATCCAATCGGCGGACGGCCTGCACACCCCCGCCTACCTGTCCTGGAGGAAGTTGCAGCTCAGCCGCGCGAAGCTCAAGGCTTCCAGCAAGACGTCAGCGTTGCTCTCCGGCTTTGCTATGGTAAGACCCTTTAAAACTTACGGCCAAATACTCAAAGGCTACTCAAATGTTGGAAGTCCCACTTAGCAGTTTGATACGCCGTTATCTGCCATTTTTTGTATGGTGTGTCGAAGTTAAGCAGCTCCCAAATTTATGTTGCGTACGAGTATTCGGCCGTTAATGGTGATCTACCGATGGGTTCATCGGCGTGTTGTTAGCATAGTGGTAGTAGGAAAAAATATGATGCCTGGTTCATCCTTTGAATGAATTGGTTTATGAATGGTTTTAAAAGTGTTTGTTTAGAGCCCTCGGTAAATATTTCTAAGAATGAGTTTTCAATATCCGACCAATAGCCGCTCTTCTTTCTTTGTATCAAGTCATTTCTGGTTTTAATTTGGACTTTAACATATTTTATAGATACCATCAAAGGGCACCATATAGTTTGAGGCCAGAAAAAAACAACCAACCGGCAACTGTGTGTGTCTCAGTATTTAGTATGAGTTGTTAGTAGGTTTTATGACAATAAAACGGCACTAATTGAACGTAACGAGGCTTGTCTCGTGACTGTACCGCCATGTAACGATAATGGTGTGCATCGTTATCGCAGAAAATGTGTTGCTGTTAATAAACTGATAACTATAACCCATTATGTGGAATGTTGCTCGGCTCGTAATTCCACAATGTTTGCATATAACATGGTTCCAAAATTTTGTTAACATTACATTACTTATAACAAGAAATTTAGTAAGATGTGTCTGATTATGTACGCTTAATAGAGAAGGAAGCGAGACACGATGATAGATATCTTTAAAACATCATGCCTTCATACATTATGTAATAACTATTACAAACCAGTACCTATCACTCACTACCACTTGTATTGTTTCATAGGGAACGTGACATTTGTGAGTAATCATTATCTTATTCAGTTTCGTCTGACTCACAGTGACATGCAGAATGTATTGCCAACAGGTAGCGATGGTAGAGGTGCAGCTGAATCCACCAAATCAATCCAAAGTGCCTGACTCAATGCTTGTAGCGTTCACTGTATGCACCACACTGCTCGTAGCCGTCCACATGCTGGCCTTAATGATCAGCACTTGCATACTGCCCAACATAGAGGCGGTGGGCAACCTCCACAGCATAGCCCTAGTCCACGAGTCCCCCCACGAGAGACTCCACTGGTACATCGAAATAGCGTGGGCGTTCTCCACGCTGCTAGGCCTCATGTTGTTCCTAATAGAAATAGCTATACTCTGCTGGGTGAAGTTCTACGATTTGAGTGAAACGGCCGCGTGGTCGGCTTGCGTGCTTCTCATACCCGTCATGATAGTGTTCTTAGCGTTCGCTATACACTTCTACATGTCGCTAGCGAGGCACAAGTACGAAGTCACCGCCACAGGGATCAAAGAACTAGAGATGATCCAGGAACAGATTGAGATGGGTAATCACGACACGCGTATGAACAAGTTGACGCTGTTGGACCAGACCCGCATCGTCTGATCGTCAATGTGTGTGGTCTATGCCCGTATTTGGAATGTTATTACCCTTTGTTGAGCATACACCATTATATTAGGTAAGTTGTGACGGTACTTATATTCGGTAAGATTGTACTTATTGTAGTGCCAATAGTTTTGGCTCGCATGTGCAATGTATGTAGCAACACGTGCACCATTCACGTCACTCTTTTTTGGAGCATGTGTTAAAACATAAATACCAGTTTCTTGAACTTCTCATTAGGTAGATAAAGAAATGGATGACGTCAGTGGTGTGCATGTTGTTTCAGCTCAATTACTTTATTAAATTTATAAGTCGTACCTTAGGACTTTATTACACTGACGCGTAGCAAAAAAATCTCACGGGTTGGTCCGATAACAATAGAAAATGTTTGTGTTTGAGGCAATAACATAGTAAGCAAAAAAAAAGTATGTGTTGCGACGTATCTTACGTTGATGGTGTCACGTGATGCTATTTAAGAAACATGCAAAGCCCGTATTTATAATGAATCAAAAATGCGTGCCTTATCAATCGATGTCAGTGTAATGGGGGCTCCAAACTTGAGTTTATGGAACCTATCCTCAATAATAGAATATTTGGAGGTGTGCTTATTACCATATTTAAGACACACTAGAATTTCATGTAAATTAGGTAATTTCTGTAAACTTGTGGTTGGTACAATACTATATTATTTTATCTAACGCACCACTTAACTTTAAAAAAATATTATTCCTATTGTTTTTCTCATTATATTTTAGGTACCTTTCGACCTATTTGTAATAATCTCATATTAATACAGGTACCATTAAATATTGAATACCTTAGGTTTTAGCATGACAATAGAATCTCTTTAAATAAAATCAAAGGTACTTTAAACAACTTACTTACAGATATTTATAAGTTGGATTAAGTAGGTAAACAAGTTTTGTAATTTTTGTATTGATTACAATTTGACATAACTTTTCAAAGTGATATCATTTTAAAGGTACAAATTGTCCGAGTGCCATAGTTTTGTGCAAAATCTTGATTTGTTTAAACTAACAAACAAAACAACAATAAAATACTTGATAGTTATTATCGCGACGTCTAAAAATAGAATGTGACGATAACGACTTACATTGTCTACTTTGTTTTTGTAAATTCTACAAAATAATTTGTAATAGATACCTACTAACACATTTTCTGAAATTTGGTATATCTGCTCTATACCATGTACCCTAAAAATAACACTGACTGAGTTAACATTAATAATTGCCCCGATAAGCAAATCAGTAAAAACAGATATTCATGGTTTCCCATTAATTATTGTGTAAGTACAGGGGGCTTACCACAAGCTCTTATTGCGATTCAATTACAGGAACGTATTAACGTTTCAGCGACTTTTTGTGCAATGACGTACCTTATTGTCATGACAATAAGAAACGTCATTAAAACGTCGTGAAAACGTTCCTATAATTGAATCGCAATAAGAGCTTGTGGTAAGCCCCCAGGATTGGAAAACATTAGGTCGATCTATGTAAAAAAGAGAAGTAAATTACTATTTTGGGCTTATTTTGATTGGTTGATTCATGTTTGTAAAATAATTTTGATGTCATGAAGCCAGTTTAAATTTTTTCCAACGATTCCCAAGTGCCAAGAACTAAAATCTTGCAAATCTATGTATGGTCTACCTATCAATTCGCGGTTTAGATAAAGTTGCTTATGTGCTTGAAATATCGTTGTGATGTGTCCACGTCAGTCAGTGTAATTACGTTACTTACTTGTGGTAAATCTAACCGTAACTTCATACCTCTTCCAAGCCGTCAACCGAAGGCAATAATGATATTGACTGTATTTACTTAATCCAATAAGTACTGTGATATAAAATGACATTTTAATAAAGAACTATAATGTTTAGTGATAAGTATTTTATTAATACAAACGGTAAACCCGTAGTTTTATAAAAAATAATTTACAACGTTGTTTGTTATACTTAAAATCCTGTGGAAAAACCCTAATACATTTGATCAATACAATATTTCAAGTGTTTGTCTATATCGCCTATTTTCTGGTGACGCCAGAGATGACTCTCCTCCAGTATCTTAAACGTGTACTTTAATCTTTCCTGTGAAATAACGGAAATAATTAAACAGCGCCAATTACAAGCGGCGGCCTAGAGGCGGTTTGTCAATAGGCCGCGGCCTAGGGGTGGTTTTGTCAATAGGCCACGGACTAGAGGCGGCTTTGTCTATAGGCCGCGGCCTAGGGGCGGCTTTGTCAATAGGCCACGGACTAGAGGCGGCTTTGTCTATGGCCGCGGCCTAGGGGCGGCTTTTTCAATAGGCTGTGGACTAGAGGCGGCTTCGTCTATAGGCCGTGGTCTACGGGCGACATTGTCAATAGGCCGCGGACTAGAGGCGGCTTTGTCAATAGGCCGCAGACTAGAGGCGGCTCTGTCAATAGGCCGCGGCCTAGGGGTGACAAATTTCAGAAGACATTTCACTATACTTACCTACATTTAGTTTTGGTAATAATTTGCAAAAACATAATAAGCACAATTACGACCTCTCGCATGTATGGTCATTTTAATGAGATTCCTATTAATAATGGAATGAATGGATTAGTTACTTATCAGTTTCCATCAGAACTACCTATAATTAACACTGGAATCTTTAAGTCTTTTGTTTGCATGGTGGCCTATAGTGGCCTTATCACGCGATTAGGTATATAACTACGGTCCACGACACGTCTCGTGGGTTAAGTACCGTTGTTATACCTGCCAGCTGATTAAAATATAATTGACAGAAGTGGAACATTTAAATACAGATAAACTAGAGGAATGGCGATCATAAAATATTAAACAGTGTAACATAAACCTTTTACTGCCTGCTCTCGCGATACAATATGTAGGTATTACGTCGTCATCGTATTTGTAAATACCTACGCGTGTTGGTACATGTACTTACAATCGTTCTTATCTATTAGGCTGATTTATAGGTAGATAAACGTTACTTTACTCTGTGATTCCTAACTACATTGAGTAGGTAACAGCCTTATCTAGGCGCTACAAAAGACCTATCATGAGCGACATTATTGTATTTCTGCCATTTCCTTCCGGCTAATCTACGAAACGGCTGGACCGATTTTGACGGGATTTTCACTGGCAAATTTCTGATTCTATAAGGAGTAACTTAGGCTATTTTACGTCTAGGCACAACTATAGGTATACCGCGCCTTAGGTACGCGAGCGACGAGACAGGGCGGGGGGGGGGGGGCTCATCGCTCTCGCCGTCCCACCCTCCCACCTCCCCGAGCATACCTATGGCGCGGCACAGCGGTTGCGGTAGTACTATAGTACAAAATATGATCTTGAAACTAGTCCAACTCACCGGCGGTAAGGGATACTCTGTCGGTAGGTCGCAGAACTGTCGTATGATGATGTCGGACATCTTGGACTTGACGCACACGTCGTTCACCCAGCAGCCCTCCTGCAGCTGCCCGGTGTGCATGTGGTAGAAGCGGCCCAGTCCGTTCTTCACGTTCTTCTCCCAGTGACCCTCGTAGCGGTTGCCGTTTTCTTTTAATATATGTAAGGAACTTATTCACGTTAGAAAACTCTTGATGGGTCCCCTCTCCGCCTCTGGAGCGGCGGAGGGTATAGTGGTGGTACTGCACTAAAAACCAACGGTGTACCATTTGCCTTTCGAAGGGTGTACCGCGAAGCCCCAGGCAACTTATAATCCCTTAAGGCTTGGTCAGACATTTCACAAAGTTTTGATGACCTATGTGACTCGTTATCTCATTATTGCAAATATGTAGTTCCATTAAGAACTGGGCTTTTAAAACAACAACTAGACTGGTCTAGCAGTCCACATTAACACACTGTTACCCCAATGATGGACATACATATTATCATTACGAAGATACGTAACGATAACCACACATACCTATGTCCATATTTTCCATAATCTAATTTAAGAAGAACAAGTAGTACGTACTACTCTACCCTGGAAAAAGATGGGTAACTCACCTTGCACAAACATCCCCAACCCGTCCCTTAAGCTCATGTCCCAATACCCGACATACAGCGTGCCATTAGCGTACCACATCTTCCCGTACCCGTGCCGATGACCCCGCTTCCAGAACCCGAAGTACACGTCCCCGTTCTCGTAGTACCGCCAACCGACACCCTCGGGCTTCCCGCGCACCCAATCGCCGCGGTACTCGAGACTGAACGTGCCGTTTGGCAGGCGGTGGCTGAGGATGCCGAACCCGTGTCTGGGGGGTTACAAAACACTAACCCCTCGTTTACACTGACGCAAAACTTTCACCAGCGCTGTAATTTGAGCTAACAAAAAATAGAGATAGCTACATAAAACGATCACGGCAGTGCAAACAAAGGGTAAAAATAAAAGAAGCAACCGGTAATTTAGAGCCAGTCTTAAAAGGGTTTTTTTGGGTTTTTTTCCTGCGAATGGATACAGAATGTCTTAAAAGGTTAAGTTCCAATGTTGAAAGGTCAATAAGAATATAATTCCAGGATTAGATCTGTAAGCAGGGCGAGCAATCACGAGATCATCGGATTGAGATGACTTTTAGATAAGTCAAGAGTTGCGTTGCGCGTACACGCATTGGCGTAAGTATTTGTTTTTTTTAGAAGATTGATGTCCGCATCGAATGGCTATTCCTCATCATATTGATTCTAAAATACCTACTTACGTAAATTGAGTATCGAGGTAAATAGGTATTCCTAACATGTTCTGCAACTTTATTAAAACGAGTTTTTTGTGACATTAATTTTATTGCCTTATAGCTACCTACTGTTTCTGGTAAATCATATGAGTTTATCTGCATACCTGTAGCCTTTAAGCCAATCCCCTTCGTAAAACTTGCCGGCGATAGTCAAGAAAGCGCCTTTTCCTGTTAATTGTATGAAAAATAAAACACCTATGTAAGCCGGTAGCCCGTCCAAGAGAGCAATGGATTGTTCTATAGGCCGGGTCGGCACCGGTAAGACGCTTGTTATGCGACGTGATTTCTAAACGGTCACCGCCAAAATGTTTAGGAGTTTGATCGCTGTCGCATCGCAATTACCTAACCGGTGCGACCCCGCCAATAAAAGCAACCATCGCGCCCCTATTTTATTTTTTATAGGACTGCGGTGGCAAAAAAGCGTACGGCCCGCCTGATGTTAAGCAGTTACCGTAGCCTATAGATGCTTACAATACCAAATGCATTGCTCGCACATTGCCGACCTGAAGGGGAGTGGGATGGAGGGAGGGGTAGGGGGGTGGGCTTACGGCTCTCTCACTCATCCAACGACCCGTAGCTGTAATAGCTGCTTTACGCCGATCTTCTGTGAGAGGGTGGTACTACCCAGGTCGAGCTAGCCCGTTTATGAGCTGCAGTCAATTGGCTACAGCTAGGCTCTCCCCTTTGCCCGCGTCCGTTCAATTGTAGAACCGATCAAGAAGAAGTGTTGCTTCCCGCTACCTTCTTTAAGGTCCTTCTTCCAGTCACCGACGTATCTATCAAACCTCGATGTGAATATTGCGTGGTGGACACCGTTCTTGATGGACCTCTTCTCGGCCGCTATAAGGAGAGGCGTGAACTGGCGCGGCTTGTGATAAAAAGGCATGATTTAAAAAATGCCATGTAAATTTCGTGGCTGGTGTAAATTACAACGAGTTATTATGACAAGGCCTTGTCATACTAGTTTATTTTTAAAATTTTACATCACTGACAAAATTATTAACAGAAACAAAAGCGGATTTTATCCAGAATACTGCCTGTCTTGGACCGGGAGCCCATGATGCAAACTGTGGATTTACTCCAGCGTCGCCCAAACCTATTAGATTCGGTAGATTAGATGATAGGAAGAATAAATGGTTCTAGATGTTTCCACTTTCAGCGGTGGGGGAAGCGTCTACATGATAATTTCAAAATTGTAAAGAAAAGCAATGACATGGAAATACTCAAGCGTGTCAGATATTGTTATTTTTCATGCTCTAACATGATAACGTGAAAAAAATAAAAATTACTCGAGCACGTCAGATTTTCAGCGAAACTTACAGATGCTCCCATTTCTTAGACTGACAATCAAATTAGCAAAATTGAACCTTTTGACACTTCTTAGCTATGAATCCCCCTTATCTTAATCTGACGAGTTCGAGTATTTTAAGATGGTCTATTTTTTTTTTGGTTCTCCTGAGCGTACCCACCAATATTAAGAGCTCATACTGGTTGGAGGTTCTTATCAATATGTAAGGTATCTCCCTTATCTTAATCTGATGCGCTGGAGTAAATCCAGAAAACCCTTCTACGGCTCCCCATCTATCTGCTTCTTCCTTTTCTATTCGTAGGTAGTAGGAGGCTTAAAGACATTGTGGGTTTCTAGTTTTCCAAGCAAACAGCAAATCTTGACTTATCTATACATTTAATCATTCACTAATACACTTCACGCTTGGCCATGTGCCTTCTTCAGGCCTCTGCTGAGTTCTATGAGCTGCTGGTAGCTCTCCCTGAAGCCCTGCAGTGCTAGCTCCTGCTGACTCTTCATCGCAGAGTTGCTGACTATGTACTTCTCTATGCATTCCACACATTTGCTGTCCAGTTGGATGTCCTCTTCTGTTAGGCGCTCCGGTTTGGATAACTGTATTGGTGTCGGTAGAATCTGGAAATTTAGACAAGAAAAAATGCATTGATCAAAAGAAAATTAATCTAGAGTTGATACCCGTTACTTAGGAATATCAATATATTCCTCGAATATATCTACATATTACAATTTACGAGCATAAACGTGCGTAGCAAAAAAAATATAGGTCTGTAATCCACCAACCAACAGGGCCAGTGTGGTGGATTATGGCCTGAATCCGCCTCGCGTTGAGGGGAGACTCGTGGCCCAGGAGTGGAACGTTAAAAAGGGCTAATATTTGACTGGTCTGAGGAGACACTTGATCCGGCTGGGGCAACCTCAGAAAAATCTAGATCGTTAACATCAGCGCTAATGCGGTATTTATAGGTCGATTATCGCCGTGCGGCGGAAACCAATCCGTATAAGCAAACCCCGCATAAGTTACCCTAGCTAGTCTTGCCCAGCCATTATATCAATTAGGGCTTATCATGTTTACACTACGATGTTGGCAGAATTATCAATTTTAATTATACATAATTGATGTTTTTATTATTATAAACAATAACTGACCTGTTGTACCAAAGCCTGCGACTGGACGCCGTTGGCCACGTCTGCGTGTATGTCCTGTCGCAACGCGGTCAGCAGCACCGCCTCCCGCACAGCGCCGTTTCGGATCAACTCCAGCATCAGATTGTCGATGTTCTGATGCCAGGTGAGATAGAACACTAGTGGACCGAAGTGTCTTGTTGATCTGGAAAGAGAAGAAATGTTCCTACTACTCCGCCAAGCCAACTAGGCACTCGGTTGGAGTGCGGTTTCCCCGCCCGCACACCCGAGACCGCCTGCGGCTTCCCGTCCGCACACCGCCATCGCCTTGTTGAGCGGGTGACGTCACATTTGACAGGTCTCTAGTTGGCTTGGTGGAGTAGTTACTGACTGTCATGACTGATTCGAAGCTTAGTTAGGATTTAGGATATAATATTAGGTAGGTGATACAATATTTGCCTTAGAAAAAGTATTGGCATAGGATGCGAGTACCACATTTTCAGCTCATCTTATGTTGCTTGAGTGTATTGGCCAGTTGTTATCTGTCAGAGTGCCTACAATGTGGCACCTCCCTGCGACTTCTTTGCTCATTGCTAAAGATGACGATTTAAGTAGTATTTTCCCATGAATAGCTTTAAACTGTGAACCATATGTGTGCATATGTGACCATACTTTCTTCTTTGCCTTATTCTGAACTCTTGAGGGGCCATCCATTAATTACGTCACACGTAAAGGGGGAGAGGGGGTCGACGAAATGTGACATTGTGTGACAAGGGGGTGAGAGGGGTCCTAAGTGACGTCACATTTAAAAATATAATATATCCAAGTATTAAAACCGAAATATGAACTGTATCCGAAAATTTTTGACAATTCCTGAAAATTGTAAAAAATATGTGACGTCACACAGGGAGGGGGGGTCTCGCAAATGTGACCAGCTGTGACAACGGGGGGAGGGGTCTAAAAATCATGAAATTCGTGTGACGTAATTAATGGATGGCCCCTGATGAGTGATTGGTTATTGGTTTGGTTTTATAATATTCTCACCTCAATAAATCATATTTGTTCCTCATATCAAGATGCTGATAAGTAATGCTGGTGATTCTCTGATACGAGGGCTCATCTGGTTCATACTGGACACAGGCTCGGTCGAGCACAAACTCATATTGCTCTCTGTCCAGTAAACTGTTGAATTTGATGTCATCAGAAAACATCATTGGCTCGCGTAACTTACGTCCGTGTGTTGGGAAATATACCTGGAAATTGAGATATATAATGAAGAAAAATCAATGTTTCCAAGGATATTAGTAGGTAATTAATCAGATCACAATAAGCTTGCTAGTTTGTTGGATATTTAAAAACTAAATACCCTTGACATACTGATATGAGTGGAACTAGAAGGAACAGTTGGTACAATATTTGGCATGCAACAGGTTTTGATAACTTTGTTTTATAGTTTCTCATAGAACTATATCTGCAAACTACAACATAGGTGCTGACAGATTACATTTTTGACAAAGAGTGATGACGTCCATGAGAAAAATTTAGGCTTGTATTAATCAATGCATCACAAAGTTGAGTTTGATCATAAAATGCTGTTTTTGACAGATGTTCCATATACTAAACGATAAAACTGCATCTTAAGATCAATCTCAACTTTTAGATGCATTTATGAGCCTTAGAGACAGTGGATCTTAGTCTCATTCTGTATGAGAATTGAGAACTAAGTTTTCTTACTAGTAAAAGTAGGTTAATAAACTTACTTGGTTTAGCTTTTTTCTGGCATCATGGTCACAACTGCGAAGAATGCCATCTGGGTCCCTGTAAATGGACGATTTCTATAGTAAATTAGAAACATGCTTCTTAGTAGTGCCAATAAACCTGGTTTTAAATCCAATTCAATTTAAAATACAGAGTAGACGATCAATAGAGAAGGACCAATGTAATAAAAACAGTATAACTCTTGGTATAGCTGGTTGAATCCTAAGAAGTTTTTTAGTATGCAGGTAATAGTAGTATTAAAGCTTCTTAATGTTATTTGCCGTACCTTTCAACGATCATTCTGTGTTCATTGGCTACGCCAAATGAGATGTCAGTGAAGAGATATTTAGCCGTATCAAATCCAATCAATGCCGGGTCATTGGAGAGAACATCATCAATGGTCTGCTGGATCTAGAAGAGAATGGTAAGTAATGAAGTAAATAATAATTTTGTCTCTTATTGTAAGATAGTAGGGAAAGGTATAGCTTTAGACCTATGGGCTATGACAAAACACAGTGTAGAAAGGTGTACCTATGAACCTTCTATGACAGACAGCTTAACATATCTCTGTGTTTACTTCAATAATCTACTTTTAGGGTTTTTAGACTTTTAGGGTTCCGTACCCAAAGGGTGCCAACGGGACCCTATTACTAAGCCTACGCTGTCCGTCTGTCAGGGAGCTCTATCTCACGAACCGTAATAGGTAGAGACTTGAAATAATCACAATGTGTATTTCTGTTGCCGCTACAACAACAAATAAGTACTAAAAATAAAGGGGGTCCCCATACAAGAAACATGATATTTTTGACTTTTTATTCTACGGTGGTATTGAACCCTTTATGTGCAAGTCCGACACGCACTTGGCCGGTTTTTATTAAAATAATTTCTCCGTCCAATTCAATCTACCCATGAATCTAATAAGGGAACAATCTACCCTACCTTCACAACAGGAGGCATTTGTAACAGCCTATCTGCTTTTTCATTCGCCTTGGCTATCTCCTCGTCGAGTTCCTCTGTCGTCATGAACTTGTACTTCGGTGTTTTGAGTACACTGAGGCCATGGTTGGTCCTTTTCCGAAAGACTTTATTGAAGTCTGGGCGGGTCAACCGTTTCAATAATACTTGGACATTCGATGAAAAGAACTTCGGTGCTGGGTCTTGTTCGCCGTCTAGGAGTAAAAGGACAAATTATATAAACAATAACAGGAGATTTGAGAATTTCGTAAAATAATAGAAGTACATCACTTACCATACAACGATGGGACTATACTTAACTTACGACAAGAAACTACAAGTAATTGGGTATCAGTAATGACATTTCTGGTATTACTTCGTGCTAGTTTCCGAAATAAATGCGACATTTTATTTATTATTTTTGATCAAAACCTAAAATTATAACCTAGAAATCTTTTTTTTTGTTTCACTGAAGAATGAATGGTTAAATAGTCCACAGATTAGTTATAATGTTATAAATAGTCTGTGGTGATTGAGTGATATGTGCTGCGTTCCATTCACCGTAATTTTTGCTATTTTCATCCACAAAAACTGTTAAAAACGATAATAATGATCACTTTCAGTACAAGTTGGTGCGAGTGGAATGAGATTTGTGATCGAAAATAACGAAATTAACAAAATTAACAGTGAATGGAACGCACCAATGAATGAACGAAAAAGTTGTTTTTTTTCTGTTGCGGTTCTAGTAGGTATTGGTATTCGCGATAGTCTAACTAATAGGCGTAACAAGTATTTCATTAGCGGTTTTAGGAAAGTAGGTACCTACTTAGGATTCTGTATATCCGCAGGTATAAATTTGATGTCTAGTCTATAAGCTAGTCTAGTTATATCTAGCTGTGCTAAGTAAGAATGAGCTCGAAAACGGTCAAGCGGCTTATGTCGGTAAAAAATGACGGCCTAAACTGTCGGCGTACAGCGTACCATTTTTTCTTACTCGGCAACACTGATATGCATGAGTTGTCAAATCACAAATGTCATGTCATTGTCTGTCTGTCTGTCAAATGGTGCGTTCCATTCACTGTTAATTTTGTTATTTTCGTCCACAAAAAGTGTTAAAAACGATAATAATGATCACTTTCAGTACAAGTTGGTGCGAGTGGAACGAGATTTGTGATCGAAAATAACGAAATTAACAAAATTAACAGTGAATGGAACGCACCAAAAATAACTGAAAATACTATTACTGTGTTGGTTTCGCATTTTGCAATTTATTTTGAGTTTTTGCAGATAAAGTACAAGAATTGTGTTCAAAATCACGGCTTATGACTCAAGTTTGTCACCATGGCGAAGAGAAAGGCGGCCGTGAACGATATCATATATGAATTAGATAACGACGATATCGACATCAGCAGCGACGATGAGGTTAAAGAACCTAAAATAAATCGTTTAGACACCGTCGACGTCTCAGAATCAGTCGAAATTGTGGATAACACAAAGGAAACATCAACCGAAGTCATCAACATTGACAATTCATGCGAAGAAGTCGTCGAGACTCCAACTCCAGAGAAGGTAAATAATGGAGGGAAAATGTCCTGCAACGATAACGACGTTCTAACTAAAGCTTTGAGTCCGCCACAGACTGAAGTAGAAGTAAATACTAAGAAGTTAGGTACTGATTGTTCTAAAACGACTATTTTAAATGAAGACATAGTTATAGACTCCCCAGGGAACAGTGATTTAGGTGTAGAAGGATGCGAAAACAGAACACCGCTAGTCACAGTGCGTTTTAGGGATAATAAACTAGCGAGTACTTATAAAAAGCAAGTGAAAGCATTTATGTTGAATTTGATAAAACTCCATGGTGGGGAACGCTTGGAGTCTGAGAGTGAGACTGATATAGAACTGGATATATGGCCGGAGGACTTGAATGATGAACCGAAGGATATCGAGGAGCACCCTGAGCACCCTGAGAATAACCTGTTCTTTGTGGACACTGACCCCTGTGCTGATGTGGCTGCTGATATCCCTAGGTACAGTCAGGTAAGGTAACAACATCAAATAACTATGGCATACTCTTTCTTAGAGCCTTATCACAATAGCGGTTTGCGAGCAGATCGCTATAAGTGCGAGTGGGACAAAACGCTCTTGTGCGCGCACTCACACCCATGCGTTGAACGACAAAAAACACCCACTTTCTGAAAGTGTGATAAGACTCTCAAACATATACTGCATGATCCTATTAATAAAATCATGTATGATGTATGGGTACTAAAGAGTATATCTAGTTATTTCCTCAATAGTAAAAATCCAGTTGAAATCAGTCCAGTAGTTTTTGTATGATGCTCAAATCAACATAGAAAAAAATGTAATAGTGAGCAGGTTATTTATTCAATAGAGACCTGGCTATTATATTTTTTTCAATAAATCTATCTTCCCTTTTTATTAAGTCAATAAACACTTATTGGAACAAAAGCAACTTCTAAGCAGTGGTTGATTATAGAATTTCTAATTATACGTAAGTTAGATGGCCAATATGAATAAAACAGTTAAAATGTTGAACTTAATCTATGCCCTCAACACTTTCAGATGTCAACACTCATATCAAATGTGCCAGACAGAGAGCCATCCCCTCCCCCCTTGGCCCGGAGGGGGCCGACCTGCTTCAACTGTGATGGCAAGCATCCACTGAGGGACTGCCAGCTGCCGAGAGATAATGCAAGGATAGCTGAAAAGAGGAAAAACATGACTGCTAGAGTCGGGTTGGTATTTGTATATTTTGTTTGCCTCAAAAAATCAAAAAAATCAAAATTGGTAATTTAGTTCAGGAATTGTCACTTCGTTGTACGTAAAGAGTCGGTCCTGGTTGTTGTCATCTACATAGCAGTCGTTAAGCCTTGTCAGAGGCCTTCAGCAGCTTGAACAACTCTGACACCAGGTTGCCCATTAACCATATTATTCGAAGAAGATAATTTATTGGGAAATTAGATGTAATCCACCTTTTATCCTATTTTAGGCGCTATCACGTGGAAGACGAGCAGAAGTACGGGCATTTGATACCGGGCAGGATATCGGGGCAGCTGCGGCACGCGCTGGGGCTGAAGCGGCACGAGCTGCCGCTGCACATCTACCGCATGCGCCTGCTCGGGTACCCGCCGGGCTGGCTCGAGGAGGCCAGGATATCGCACTCCGGGATCACCATGTTTGATTCAGCTGTAAATAACTTTTACTTATCTTCCATCATCTTAATAACATATACTGTATAACGCACTGTGAGACCTCATATAAATGTTTGTCAGTCGGGCGCAGTCTTCCGTAAAATGCGATTAAAAATATTGGATATGGATGGACTTACACTGGCATTACATATCACTTCTGTTCCTAGAAATGCTTTGCAAAAAACCATTACTAAACTGGCAAAAAATCTCTATAAGATTATTGGTAACTGTATGGCCCAAAACTTAGCAATTCTTGTATTACTTATGGGCCTTGTGAAATGGAAAATTGCAAGAACACTATTTCTATTTGCTACAATTAAAATCGAACTCGCCAACATTAGGTTCGATTAGCAAGTGGTCTACGCACAATTTCACTAGCATAACATAAAAATATAAAGGCCACTAATGTACCATATAATATGAAATAATATAAAAATATTGCAATAACGTCGAACGCACACGTGCTATCGCACCGTCATAAATAAAGCGCGGTCATGCGCTCATAAATTCCGTCATATGTTCAGGGTCACGCCATATTAGAGCCGGAAGAAGAGGAAGGAGAAGTCTGCGAGCCCGGCTCCAAGGACAAGTTCGACATCAAGAAGATACTCGACTTCCCCGGCTTCAATGTACCAGCAAGTCCGCGGTATAAAGAGGTAATACATTATTAGTACATTACTGCCGCGGTCTGTAATGAGTGTATTGCTGGCAGCGGTGTTGATAGCCGAGAGCGCAGCGCAGCGCAACTCGTGGCCTCCACAGAGCGGTCAGCATTGCAGCCCTTGATGGACAAGCTGAAATAAAGGCCGAGACCGAAGGTCGAGGCCTTTATAGCGCGGCCAGCAAGGGCTGCAATGATGGCCAAGCTTGAAGGCCGAGAGCGTAGCTAAGCTTTGCTTAAGGCCATCAACAGCGTGGCCAGCAGTACAGTCATTGCGGACCAAGGCTTGTATAGTGCTTTACTCAAAAATGACCTTACATGTCATCACTTAATCATGATGTCATCTCATCTTAATTTAAAAACACGACTGTTTGTGCCGGGCCGCGGGGCAGAGTGAGGAGCCCCTCGCTGTGCAAGCCCCCCGCTGGTGCACCATCAAAAAAATTGCGGCAAAATCCCGTCCGCAATTTTTTTTATGGCGCCGAAACATGTGCGCGTGGGCGCGGCGACTGGCCAGCGAGGAGCTCCTCAATACGATATGAAATCTCATACAAATTTGATGGCGCCTTTATTTGCAGCGCAGCAACGTCGACTTTGCAGAAGAATAATTTGCAAAATAATGACAAGATTATAAGCATTTTTGAGTAAAAGCATTTACCCTCGCCTCCCCTCGTGGGGTACTTCGAGATATAACAACCCAACACGTAATAGTTTGGATTAACTCAAATGGCATAATTATTTCCATTGTATTGGGAATCGCCGAAAGGTTGGGGTACCATAGCACAATGCACTAATGCCTATTCCAGGAATACTGACGTGGTGGTAGGTATATTGGTTACGTAGAAACTGAGATGATCTCTTTCATATCTATAGACAAAACATCTGTACTAATATGATTCAGAATACTTTTAATCAACAAATCAATTGATAAAAATGTATTGCCCAGGTAAGGAATAACAGTTAACGGGTTTGCTTATGTGCCTACTGAAGCAATATTTGTTCATCAATAGATTTTTTTATTTACTATCCCAACATATTCTGAATTTCAATTTCACCCAGTAATTACGAAAGTAACTAGTCTGTCTGTTACCCTTTCACGACTAAACCGCTAAACCAATTTTTATTAATTTTGGGGTGGAGATAGACAGTACTTTGGAGCAGAACATAGGCTACTGTTTATCCTGGAAAAATGTCAGGTTCCTGTGGGATTTTAAACGTAACGCGGGCGAAGTCGCGGGCAGAAGCCAGTACTAAAATAAATATACTTATCCAGGAAGCCCACGCTTTCGGTCTACCACCAATGTCGGACCAAGACAGCAAGATGGCCATGCTGCAAATGTTGGCGCCCAACGCGATGAAGGCGTATAAACGCAAGAAGCTGACGTTCTTCCCGTCCGCGACGCCTGGGGCCACCACGCAGGAGGGACAGGCCGAGATGGAACTGGATAGTGGGGATGGTGAGACAGAGTATTTGATTCTATTTTACTTAAATTACAGCACAAGGGTTTGCCTAGCCTGGCTACATGCTAGCAATTCGGCAATTTGAGGCCTGCCTAGTACGCACCCAGCCTATAATGCTACTATGGTGGTAGTTAATTCCGGCAATCTTCCCATTGTTTGACGGGCCCGTTGGCGTGGTTGGTAAGATTCCGCCTATCACGCTGCAGGTCGTAGGACCGATTCCTACCCGGGACATGCATTTGTGTGCATGAACATGTCTGTATGTCCCGTGTCTGGGTGCAATTATGCATATTAAGTATGTATTTACAAACAAAAAGTAGTATATGTAGTAATATCAGTTACCTGGTTACCATAGTACAAGCTCTGCTTAGTCTGGGATCAGGTAGCCATGTGTACACAGAATGTCCTAGGATACTTATTTATTTTACTCCGGCCTGACATATGAAAGATAATCATATTTTGAATTTAGTTTTAATTGGTGTGTTCATTTCATTATTACAGAAGTAGCAGAGTTTCCATCAATTCCCCCTCTACCGGACGAAGCACCGCCGCCGCCTCCCCCTCCTCCCGAGTGCCCGCCGCCTCCCCCCGCGCCATCCCCGCCCCCTCCCCCCGCAGCATCCCCGCCTCCCTCGCTGCCTCCCCCGCCTACAGAGAAACAAGACGACAAAGGTCAGAGTTCCGGGGACGACTTGGAAGTGATCGAAGTCATCAAAGTAGGAGATATCCCGGTGCCCATTGCCGACCTTATAACTATTGACGAAGATGATGTGAGTATACTTTTAAATATATTAAAAATTAAAAGTAAAAATTAAAATATCTGTAGTCGAATAATCATTGAGAAAAACCGTGAATAAACATATCGCCTGACTCATATTGTTATGAGGTAAACATTTAATACATACAAATAAAACTTGAGAAATCATTTTCAGGATAAATCACAGAGCAGTGGACGCGAAAGTCCAAGTCTGGACGATTTAGAAGTAAAGAAACGACTATTACTGGACGCTTTAGAAGGCGAAACGACGCAAGGTTCCGCCGACATTTCTATATCAGACGCCACAGAAACAGAGGACGATGTCAAAGAGACAGTCGAGGTTGAAACAAATGACCAGACAGTTGTTAATGACGATACTGTACATTTAGATGCAGTGAATGGAGATATTAGTGTACAATCAGTTGATACTGATACGAATGTAGAATCACAATCTGACGAAATTCAAGCGAATGAATCACAAGGTGCAGAAGTCGCAGAGTCCGATATCCAGTCAACTTCAATGACTGAGAAAAACGATGAAATTGCGAACAAGACGGTCGAAGTCTCCGAAATGTTGAGGACACCTGATCAGAAAACAGGACATGTTAAAACTAGCGAATACGGCACTCCGGTTATGAACATCGCGTCATCGTACCTAAAGCTACCGAGCGACGATAAATTTGCAAAGGACATCTGTGACATCATCAACTTCGAGAACTTACCCAACTCGACCGGCAAGTACAAACAAATAAGTGTATTATTAAGGAAAGTCAAAAGTGAAGTGGACAGGATACAGGAGTCATGATACATGCCACCTGCCTCTCCATAGAGGCTAACGGACTTGCGTTTTTAGTACGAACGTGTCTACGGAATTGTTAGCGCATAAATTTGTAAGTTGAAATAATATTTTTGTACTAATAGGTTAAATTTGTTGCAAATGCGAAGCAATAATGTTGAGATTTTAAAATTGTATGAGTTTCCACTTTTATTTCGGTGCTTCCATCGTTACAATAATGTAAATAAGTGTTGAGTGAAGTGCAGTTCATTCGAATGATGAATTGTAACTTGTTTTTAGACATGCATCATTTACAAGTGGCAGGATATTTAATAATATAATAATAGTAATTTTTGCGTTATTGCAGAAATGAAATGTTAAATATCCCTTGGAAGTCGCATTATATGATTTTTATTAAATTAAACAACTCAGTCTCACATTAATATTTATTTATTTTGATAAATAGAATCTCGATCGGTTTTATCATATAATAACAATACATAGAGACAAATATCATAAATCACAAAATAATAATGTAGTTGATACTACCCAACCCAAGACAAACCGTGTGCAACTAAAACTAGTGGAATATGCATCAGTTTGACCAGAAAAATAAAAAATAAGTTCTAGGAAAAAATAACCTCCTTATTATTATGTTCATGATATTCGAGTATAACTATTAATTACTTTTTATTTTTCTAATCACTATGAACTAAGTGAAAAAGAAGCAAAAAATACGTGCTTTTAAAAAAAATACATAATTTATCTTGCAATGTTATTGG
This sequence comes from Drymonia ruficornis, assembly GCA_947859195.1. Taxonomy (NCBI): domain Eukaryota; kingdom Metazoa; phylum Arthropoda; class Insecta; order Lepidoptera; family Notodontidae; genus Drymonia; species Drymonia ruficornis. Next base: position 11,793,601 of record OX401908.1, read on the forward strand.
AGATAAAAATTTACAGTAGAAGCCAAGTTTACAATAAATTGTGGCTATCATGTATACATGGACATACATACATGGTGTAGACATGGGAAATTTCATTTCCCCGTACATATTTATGTCAAACCTCTTAGAAAGGTGCTGGTAAAAATAGCTAATCATATTTAGAATATTTCAAGGATTCTAGGCAAGTAAACAGTCTTAAAAACAAAAAAATATTAATACTTCAAATTCAGATCTACCATTTCAGTAAGATACCAGTTATTGCACATAACGTTGTGAATATTGTTTGTATGAATATTAGATGATGCCAGAATAAAATTAACATCAAATTGTTTGAAGTAAATAATAATTACAATATCATATTATAACCAGCTGTTATAACTCTGCAGTCACTTTGACATTGTTTTCTACTTAATGTAACGAATCGCAGAAAACGTAGCACCAAAGTATGGAAAATTTTAAGAAAAAACAAGTATTTGTGATTACGCTTATGAATCCAATATTCAATAAATAGTCATGAATTCCGCGAACTAATCTTAGTCTGTGACAATCCTCTAATCGTCTGTGTAAACGCCTACTACGGTAGGGTAATTGCGCCAAAGAAATTCTAAGAATTTAAAACTTTCCATTCATTAATCGTTACTTATCAGTACATTATACCTATACACAAGATCTTACACAGTAACTAGTTGTGATGACGTTGTTCTGTCCACAACGTGTGACCGACGCGACGCCCGGCAGTACATTTTACTATATATTTATAATACAATTACTGGAATACATTGATGCCACCCATTGAACTGGACTTTGAGTCTTCGTGTTTCAATTGGGATTAAATTCTTGGAGGTGTCGGCGGTGCGCCGTCGCGGTCCTGTGGCCAAAAAGAAAAGTTATAAAAGTGTTAACAGCTGCTTAAAAATTTTTATAGTGTCCGAGCCCCACGGTCCTATTAAAATAGTCCTAAATTGACGGTCCCGTATGAGAACACTGCATTGTAGCTTTAAGTATCCAACAATGAAGTCATCAGTTTCTGTACTGAATTAATTATGCCAATTCTTCTTATCGTATGGTCAGTGGCCAACCTGGTGTCAGAGTTGTTCAAGCTGCCCGAACGCCTCTGACAAGGCTTAACGACTGCTGCCTAGATGAAAATCGGGACCGATTTTTACGTGTCCTCCGAACCACGGTGACGCTCAGTTCAAATGCCATGCCACTAAAAGGACACCCATCTCTGACACCAATTCTTTAAACGTGCGCAATCGTCCAAAAATGATTCTATGTGTTTATGACCAATGCCCAAATAGCTAGCAAGTCGATTTCACTTCACGATATTTAAGGGCCCTTACCCTAAATCAAGGAGGTGTAGTAAAAGTTTATTGATTTATTTACTTTTTGGAAGTCTTACAAACTAATTACATCAGTAATAACTACTGAGTTAGAGAATATTTTAAGAGTTGGGGTCCCCACAATTCGGGTAGTGTAATACGGGTTTTTAAGAGTAGATATAGGGTAGACGTAAAATAAGCATTGCAAAATCTACACAAGTTGTAATAAATAATCTCCTCGAAAATTGTTTCATGTTCTAAAGTCCAGTTTAGCAGACTGAATATCAACTGAGATAATGTCAGGTCACGATATTATACAGAACGCTTATTACATTGATATCAAAACAAAAATAAAGCATGTTATCAAACATAATGTTTATAAAGTTCTTGCTCGCCCTACGCTATTTTCAATTATTGATTTTAGTTATGCGCTACGCTATTTTCAATTATTGATTTTAGTTATCTAAAAGTAAAAAAAAAAAACCTACTGTCCATGGTCCATGTAGGTATTAAACCTATAAACCCTACGTTCAAAAGTACTAGATAGAAAAATTAAAAACTAAAGTCTAGAACATTCTTATTATGACATACGGTTATTGTAAAAACTTGTATATTATTTCCTTGTTTTACGCATAACATGAAACTAACATTAGTTTCATTGCCGCGTTATCACAAAGTCGGGAGTTTAAATAAAAATATGTCGTATTGATTTATCAAAGTAGTGCTTCATTATGTACTTCTAGAAAAATCATCAAGGTTGTTTAATTAACAACAGGTTTTGAGTTTAACAAGTAAAAACAATTCCGGTTTGGTACGATCAAAATGTAATTATGTGTTAATTATCTGCTTGATAACACTTTTCTTATCGTACCTACCTATTGCTAGTATGCAGTTGCATACTGATTATACAGGGCGCTAGGTTAGACGAAGGACGTATTCAAGGTACACGTAACTAAAAATATATAAATAAACGAACATACTAATTAATGATAGAGTTTTTACAAAAATAATCTTAATAATACTCTTTCGAATAAAACAAAAACAATCAAAATCGGTTCACAAATGAAGGAGAAATGGCTAACAAACACACAAAAAAAAAAACATACAGTCGAATTGAGAACCTCCTCCTTTTTGGAGTTGGTTAAAAAGAACGAGCAGCGATGTCAGTCACCCCACCCAGTTACGTATTTTGACATTGGCTACGAAATTTAACTGTTTACGTAGGTGACCCGATATTATTAGCATAATGTTATTGTTAATGACAAACTCGCATACAACACGTGAACCCTTGAACATTTTATCAACCTACAAAAATGTTCTATTAATGTGGAAAGTCGTCTTAAAAGTAAATAGGTATATGTTAGGACAACCCAGCGTTCTTACAAGGTAGGTGGCCACCCTGAAATATGTTTACGGGATTGTTCTGGATCTAAAACGTCCCGTTAAATACCTACACCTCTGAGACAAAAATAATAGGTAGGAGAGCGTAGAATTAATTAGTGAAGCCAGCTAAAGTAATACCAAATAGCACCAATCCTGTATGTAGTCGTATTTAGATTTGTTAGTGTTTTTTTTACGACACAATAAATACTACAGCTACATTTTTTTTCATGACATTAGAAATATTTGGTACTAGCTTTTGCCCGCGACTTCGTCCGCACATTTGTCCCACGGGAACAAACTATGTATTGGGATAAAAAGTATCCTGTGTTAATCTGGGTTATAATATCTGTGTTCCAAATTTCATCCAAATCTGTTCAGTAGTTTTTGCGTGAAGAGTAACAAACATCCATACTCACCTTTCGCATTTATAATATTAGTAGGAAGTAAGATAGGGTTACTTTAGCCGACTTCACTAACTACTTAACTAGTTCTAGGCGTTTTGTTTACCTTATTCTTTTCGTCTCAGATCCACCAATATTAAAACTCTTTGAGACAATGAAGACACTTTCGTTCTACAGCCCCTTGGCCACTTTGAATATGGATGAATATTATTTCTAACTAATAGGTATATTACCTGAGGGTTTGTTGTGGGCTTGGCGGCGTCCTGTATCTGGTTGCGGCGCGGGCGCATGGCGTACATGGCGAGCGCGAGCGCCATCATCAGGAACATCATAAGGAAGCTGTTGGCAGACGACTCCGGCTGCGGCAGTCCCGGCATCTGCTCCAGACATTCGCTGTCCGTGCAGTACGACTGCCCTTGGCGGAGCTAGGACAAGGTTTAGAGGGTTATCTTTATGGTGACTACTTAGGGTCGTAATCAATTATAGTTGGTATATACAAGACGGGAGTTTAAACTCTCTCCTGTGGTTTAAGCTACAATTGATCATCTGCCCTTAGCCATAACACTCCCAATCACCTCTCAGTCAGTTCTGATTGAAGATGCCAAGAGTTTACCCTCGGCGAGACCCAGCAAAATGATAAATAGTCTTGGAATGATTAATAGCATAATTTCATTAACCGACTTCAAAAAAGGAGGAGGTTCTATGTTCGGCTGTATGTATGTTTTTTTTTTTTTTTTATTTTTTTTTATGTATGTTCACCGATTTCTCCGGCATTTATGAACCGATTTGAAAAATTCTTTTGCAGTTCGGTAGATCGTAGCTCCAAGTTGGTCCCATAAAAAAATAATTCCTAGAATCAACCCCTAAGGGGGTAATTCTGGGGGGGGAAGGTCGTCTAAAAAAAAATTTTTTGTCCGATTGATTTGAAACTTAATATGTATATTTTGCATAACAAATAATGAAACTTATGTTTCAGGATTTTAGAAAAATCCCCCCCCAAAGGGGTAAAACGAGGTGTTGAAGTTTGTATGGAGAGTTACCGTTTATCTCTAACGTTTATGAACCAATTTTTCTTTTTAAAGTGTTATTTGATAGGTGACTAAGTCGTTTTGGTCCCGTAAAAAAATTATTTCGGAAATCTACCCCCAAAGGGGGAAACTAGGGGTAGAAGTAAGGTAGAAAAATATATTTGTGTCCGATTGACTTGAAACTTAGTATGTATACTCCATATAATAAGTTAAGAAACTTTTGTTTTGGAATCTTGGAAAAGTCACCCCCCAAAGGGGTCATTTGGGGTGATAAAGTTTGCATGGCGCCACTAAAAATCATGAAATAAAATTATTTTTATAAAAAAATAAAAACCGGTTTCAAAAAAACCTGGAGCACTAAAAAGCCTGAAATAATATTTCTATTACCACCACTGCCTACCCCTTCGGGAAAATCAGGCGTGATGATGTGTTATCGAGTATTTGGAGTCGGTGCCAATCTTGGTATGCCGAGTCTACCTACTATAAAAGTAAGACGATAGATTGGCACCGACCCCAAATACTCGATAACACATCATCACGCCTGATTTTCCCGAAGGGGTAGGCAGTGGTGGTAATAGAAATATTATTTCAGGCTTTTTAGTGCTCCAGGTTTTTTTTTTCATAATAATGGGATAAACTTAATTATGTTTACGAAGATTAAATTTGATAAAATTAAGCAGCCCTTGGTCTGACTTATAGTAAATTAACGCTGGAAGGCGAATATCGGACCAACTCCTGCGCATTATTCAAGGAAACAGGGAAGCCTCCTACCTAAAACTCCCATTTATTATAATAATTATCCTCAAAAGTTAATATAAACAATTAGAAATAAAAGCAAAGTTAAATCCCTTACATAATAATTACGTAGGTGAACATTTAATTACTTTTCAATCAACTTCGAAGTAACCAATTTCCTGCGTTTGTTTGCAAATAAATTTATGCATCTATGACTGGCGTAGAGAATAACAGATTTGTTGATAAATTCGACACTGGCATGACTAGAATGCGCATACACGTGAATGAATACGATGAAAATAAGTAAACATAATAATGGTGACCACTCTCAGTTCACTTCACCAGGTAGTTTGGGCCCCTCCCCCCCCTCCCCCCCTTGTCACAGCTGGTCACATTTGCGAGACTCCCCGCTCCCTGTGTGACGTCACATATTTTTTCAATTTTCAGAAATTGACAAAATTTTTCGGATTCAGTTCAAATATCGGTTTTAATACTTGGATATATTAGATTTTTAAATGTGACGTCACTTAACTTAGGTCCCCTCCCCCCCTTGTCACACAATGTCACATTTCGTCGACCCCCTTCCCCCTTTACGTGTGACGTAATTTATGGATGGCCCCTTTCGGGTTTGATTCCTATCGGGGAAAATTTCTAAAATAGCCTTCTCATAATTTTCCCTGGTCTGGGTGTCACTGTTGCCCCCAGTCTATTCTGCGGTACCCATTCTACAGTAGTTTGGGACCAGACAGTTGGTGTGTTAGTCTGGCGAGTTGCCAGTCTATCCAGATAACCCAGTCAATTCTTGAAGTAGCTGCGGGTCTTGGTGCTAGGGTCAACTGGTTTCAAACCAGAAGCTCCGATTATGGTTTCTACGCTCAGGAGAAGTTTCTCTGTCTACATAAGTTAATATATAATGATTATGAAGAAGCTCAAACTTTATGCGAGTTTATACTAAAGTTATTCATATGGTTACAAACTTTTTCTGCAGATATGATCTACTGCAATGCCAATGTGGCAATACCTATTAAGAGCAGTGTCAATGACCTCGTTTCTATTTGTATCTAAAAAAGACAACTTGCTTGGTATTGTGCAAAAAATATTCCATAGGTGAATTGCAAGAATGGTGCAGTTTATACATTGTTATAAAACAATATCAGATTCAATTACAAGCGTAAAATAATTGGCGTAATATCAGTGTTGATAAGGGCAAAACTTAACACTACAATGTTTGTAGATATGTAGTTATATTTTGGGTTGGGACTTGGGCTATGATCCTAATGTTTTGCTGTCAATTTTCCTACTTATAATGATATTGGAGCTGCTTATTTTTAAGTGCCTTAAAAAAATGATGGTAAATATCTCAAATGAGTGAACATTTGATGTAAGTATTTGGTTAACATCATATACTACAGAGTATTTAACAGCTTTGGCGAGGTTTTGAGGAAAATGAAACAATATCCTTAGTAGGTACCTATTGCTAGTATGACATTACAAGTTTAGTTAAAAATTGTGACCTTTTTTCACTCCAAATAATCCAAATAATAATCTGATTAAGTCAAGTAACAATGAATTTGATAACAATAAAGTTCATCAGAAATTATTTATTGAACTGATTATATTTTGAGTGCAAATGACACTGGGTGAACAATATGATGACCTAATTAGGACAAAATTAACTCAATCTTACTGTTCAAGCATTTATTTTATTTTATAACAAAACAAAATGAAAGTAGATTATCTTATTGATTGAAACACTTTACGGATCAAGATTCAGTAGTCACCAAATATTTTATATAATATTTTAATCGACAAATGCCATTGTGAATAGCTCGAAAAATAATAAGTATAATAAGAAGTGACGATAAGGAAACCGCGGACGTGGATACAACACCCACTTAACTACATGCTATACAAGGTCGCAGATCACTCACCAGCGATATGAGCCGACGCATCGCCAGCTCATGGTTCCACAGGCACTCGCAAGGATCCATTTCGTCAGCCATATCTACAAAAAGAATAACACTTCAGAGAAATTCCATCGTCGACACTGATTACGACTACAGTTTAAGTTTTTTGGCCGCCCGTGATACTTTACTTTATTTATTTTATAAGGTGATTACGTCAACATATCACTTTGTCGGGGTCAACATATCGCCGAGAGTATTATTCCACATCTTTGTTTTTATTTACAATATACAAAAAACACTGGTCAAGGATGTTCAATCACAGATGTGAAGAGAAAGTGCCATTTTCATGGGCGTACCTGCTGCTGTGGATTACGATAATGTGAAAGTAATTTATGGCACTGTACTATTGTTAACTGAAGCGAGTGCAACTACGTTTGGCTTGATAAACGAAAGGAAATCGTCCAACAATTATCTACACTTGCGACGACATTTTTGCACTGAGTGCTTGGAGCTCTGTGATTGGTTCACGTGAGAAAATTATTGGATGTCAGTGTCCAATCAATGAGTAGGGTGGCCAGTTTCTGAAATAATAATGTTACCACACGTTTTCTAAATAACAAAATAGTAGAATAATGGTGCTTCGTGTTCATTTTTTATTTATTTCAGTGTGTTCATTCTGTGTCAGGCATGGACCGGGATCCCAGCGTGCTAACTGTGAATTTACTCCGGAGTCACCCAAACCTATTAGATTCGGTAGATGAGATGATAGGAAGAATACATTGTTCTAGATCTTTCCACTTTCAGCGGTGGGGGAAGCGTCTACATGATAATTTCAAATAAAAAAAAGCAAGGACATGGCAATACTCAAGCGTGTCAGATATTGATACTTTTCATGCTCCAACAGGATAAATAGAAAAAAAAAATTACTCGAGCGCGTCAGATTTTGTAAGCATCTATAGGCTACGGTAACTGCATAACATCAGGCGGGCAGTACGCTTTATTGCCACCGCAGTCCTATAAAAAACAATTTCAGAGGGGGTGTTCAGTGAGTTCAGTTCAAACTTTCAGATGCTCCCATTTCTTAGACTGACGATCAAATTAGCAAAATTGACACTTTTGATACTTCTTATTTATTTATTTATTTGTTTTTAGGATAACAAACAGCTTGTACTTGATGCGAATGAGTATAACAATAAATAAAAACTAAGCCTACAGTTACCACATATAGGGCCCGTAATAGAAAACACAATTAAAACTAATAATAATACAAAATAAATCACTGAATACAAAAATACTTAGCTACTTACTTTACTTAGCTAGTAATGAAACCCCCTTGTTTTAATCTGACGAGTTCGAGTATTTTAAGATGGTAAATTTTTTTTTTTTGGTCCCCTGAGCGTACCCACCAATATTAAGGGCTCATACTGGTTGGAGGTTCTTATCAATATGTAAGCTATCTCCCTTAATCTGACGCGCTCGAGTAAATCCAGACAATCCTTCTACGGCTCCCCATCTAGTAGGAATACAACACGCAACCAATAATTTCCCTACCTATCTAGTTATTTCTGTTTGGGAAAAATACCCGCGCTTTCAAGCGGTTTGAAACTTAGATTAGGTAGCGCTCAACCTAACTTATATCTATGATTAGGTACTTATAAAAATACTAAAATATCTATCGCCGTTCGATCATCATCATCATCATACATATTGTATACAAAAACCGGCCAAGTGCGTGTCGGACTCGCACATAATGGGTTCCGTACCTACCACCGTAGAAAAAAAAATCTAGTTACTTCTATGGGGACATACTTAAATAGCGGCATTGTTATAGCGGCATCAGAAATACACATTCTGTGAAAATTTAAACTCTCTACCTATTACGGTTCGTGAGATACAGCCCGCTGACAGACGGACGGACAGAAGGACAGCGAAGGCTTAGTAATAGGGTCTCGTTGGCACCCTTTGGGTACGGAACCCTAAAAACTGTACCTTTGTTCAAAAATATTAATTGGGTCTAGTTTATTTTAGGTAACATTTGAATCCCAATGGAATTCCGTAACGAATTTAGTTGAGACTGCAGATTTATAGAGCTAAGGAATCCATAACATACAGCGCAAAAATTTTTGGTCTACGACAAAAATTGACGAAGATACGACTAATTTCCTAACGAAATTTCCTGACCGGGCCGCGCCGGCCGCCGCGTTTGCTGTGACGTCACTGGGCTGGTACGCGCACGGCTAGTGTTACGGTTCGGTTACTTTGTTAGCGCGCAGCGTGTTCTAAGCCACTAAACTCAAAATGGGTAATAAATTATAAGACGGTTTTGAGCAAGCTAAAACAGATAACCTACCAAAAGTGGATACGTTCATGGTTTTCGACTACTTAGACAATAATTTAAAATACACCAGCGCTGAGATACGTGGTTGGAAACTGAAAAGGTACACTTACCTTTTCTGTTATGAATATTACTTATACAAACAAACCCATTATTTTACCACTTGGTTAAGCATGGAAAGGTTTGGTGTATCTTAAGTGTAATACCTACCCAAAGTACTACGTAGATATAAGATACCTAGGAAGGTAGGTAATATCCTGTCTAAAGTAGGTAGATTAGGTGTTTATCGTATTGACTATTATTTTTATTCCTGTTTATTTTTGACGGCCGCTTGGCGCTGTGGTTTGAGCGTTGGCCGCTCGGCTCACTGCATCAGGTGGTTGTGGGTTCGATTCCCACCAGAGGCAAATTTCGGTAAATGGCCTTTTCGTAATCTACTCTGGTCTGGTTGTCACTGAAATCGCCCCAGTCCATTGTATGGTAGCCAAGTATCAGCGTTGCTTAGGGGGCGTCCATAAATTACGTGAGGCATTTAAGGGGGGCGGGGGGGGGGGGTCGAGCCAAAACTCAACAAATAATCATATTATTAATAATCAATATCATCAATATCAATATGTATTAAAAAAAAAAAAACAATTTCATTTTTAAAGTGGTAGTAGAGTCAAGCTGTAGCCAATTGACTGCAGCTCATATACGGGCTGGCTCGACCGGGGTAATACCACCCTCACACAGAAGATCGGCGTAAAGCAGCTATTACAGCTGCGTTTCGTACGATGAGTGAGAATGCCGAAAGCCCAACACCCCTCCCCCTCCCTTCATCCGTCTCCCCTTCAGGTCAGAAATGTGCGAGCAATGCCTTTGGTATTGTAAGCATCTATAGGCTACGGTTATTGCTTAAGATCAGGCGGGCCGTACGCTTTTTTGCCACCGCAGTCCTATAAAAAAAAATATCTCACGTGGGGAGAGGAGGGGTCACGGCAAATCTCACGTAATTTTTTTCACCGCAAGAAACAGTGTAAAATTGCGAGATAACTGGGTTAAATTAAATAAAATATGTTTCTCCGCTAGAATATGTCTTTTGAAAAATTAGAGGGGGCGGGAGGGGGTCGACCAAAATCTCACAACATCTCACTAAGGGGGGAGGGGGAGTCGAAAAATCACAAAAATCACCTCACGTAATTTATGGACGCCCCCTTAGTTTGGGACCATACAGATGGTGTGTAAGTCTGGCGAAATTTATTATTATTATTTTATAATCTATTATTAACATAATATTATAACATTACCCATCACCCTACCTAAGGATTCACTATCACTACATACCTAGTATAAAACAAAGTCGCTTCCCGCTTTCTGTCTGTCTGTCTCTATGTATGCTTAGATCTTTAAAACTACGCAGCGGATTTTGATGCGGTTTTTTTAAATAGATAGTGATTCAAGAGGAAGGTTTATTATGTATAATACATGCTTAATATAGTAGAGAAACACTGATAATTTTAGAGGTTTCTAATGTGATGTCGTAAATAAATACATTTTTTTGCGCTTACATTGCAAACGCTGGCTGAATCCTACGAGATAGATCAAAATAATGTACTACAGTATTGTACACCATAAAAAGGTATACAAAAAGTCCGCGATGGTATTTATGTCTATCTCTTAGGGATAACCCACAATAACAATTTTTTATCCTTTACTTTTTACGAGAAATAATGGCTTATTTACGAAGCGATTTTAAGCAATACAGCATTAATCCTTATCCAATTAAGTACCTTAAATACATTTTGCATTTAATATAGATCAATATGGCCCTTTACAGCATGTAATTTAAATGAATAACACCTAAAATAGTGAATGGCGGCGCAAGCGGGAAACCGGGCACAGCGCGAAATCAACGAGGCGAGCCCGGTGACGTCACGCGCGCTTGCCGCACTTACCGCCCGTCGATAAATTTTGGATACATAAAATGTGTTAGGAAATCGCAACCGATGGACCGATTTCGATGATTCAAAAACTATATTGATAAGAATGCTTAGTTTTAACTGTTAGTGTTGGTTATGAGTTGATTTGTTGACCTCTTACTGATCCTCATTGTGTTCGGCAAAAGCCTTCGAAGTCTATGGGCCTACGAGGGCATTAATTCTTGTCATTGTTATTAGGGTTCCGTACCCAAAGGGTGCCGACGGGATCCTATTACTAAGCCTACGCTGTTCGTCTGTCCGTCCATCTGTAAGCGGGCTGTATCTCACGAACCGTAATAGGTAGAGAGTTGAAATTTTCACAGAATATGTAGGTATTTCTATTGCCGCTACCTACAACAACAAACACAAAAAAAAAAAAATGGGGAACAAGAAACCATACCATACAAGAAACTTGATATTTTTGTACGTTTTTATTCTACGGTGGTACGGAACCCATTATGTGCGAGTCCGACACGCACTTGGCCGGTTTTTTGTATTGGAGCAGTTCTAATTATTATTTCTTGTTTCCTACGACTCACATTACGATTCTGATTATTTTTTTATGTCACTAAGGTGGCAAACAAGCGCACGACTGGACGGCCCGCCTGATGTTAAGCAGTTACCGTAGCCTATAGATGCTTGCAATACCAAAGGCATCGTTCGTACGTTGCCGACCTGAAGGGGAGTGGGATATCAGCCCGTACCTATGTGAGCTGCAGTCAATTGGCTACAGCTTCGCTCTACCACCAATAAAATGTTATAAGACTGTTTTGACGGACGGTCGTCTCTAGGGCCTACTCTGTTTCAAACGAAAACGAAATTTCGGACGAAATACGCGTATTTCCTACTACGTTTCTCATTGATTCCGACATTTTTTACGAACGAAAATTGTTTGACGTTTAGATTCGACGACAACGAAGACGTCAAACAATTTTCGTTCGTAAGAAATGTCGGAATCAATGAGAAACGTAGTAGGAAATACGCGAATTTCGTCCGCAATATCGTTTTCGTTTGTAAGCGAGTAGGCGCCCTGTGTGGGTGACCGACGAACGAACGCATTGCTGATTATATGACGGACAAGCGTGGTTATAGGAGTCGCCCAAGCCAGGCCACGCTCGTAACCGAGAGTTACCGGGTTTGATGGACGGAACCCGGCAGGTATTAAGTACTGGTACCAAGTCATCTTTGAGGCAAGGCAAGGTGGCAAACAAGCGTACGGCTCGCCTGAGGGCCTAGTCTTTTACAAACGAAAACGAAATTTCGGACAAAAGTTTCGCATATTTCCTACTACGTTTCTCATTCATTCCGACATTTCTTACGAACAAAAATTGTTTGACGTTTAGATTCGACGACGACGACGTCAAACTATTTTCGTAAAAGAGTAGGCCCTCAGAAGGGCTAGACAAGTGGCCGACGTCTACAAGCGTTCCTTCAAATCGCTACGCTTGATATATGGAAATGACATAAGTCACGTGATCTACATAGCGACTTGTTGTTGATTTACATAGCGACGTTTGACATTTCCATACATTGTGAAGTCTATTCTATTCTATTCGATTAGCGTTCATGCCACTTGGCTAGGGGGGCTGATGTACCTACGGCAGTTACCGTAGCCTATAGATAGGTACCAAAGGCTTCGCTCGCACGTTGCAGACTTGAAGGGGAGTGAAACAGAGGGAGGGGAAGGTTTTACGAAATTATTAGGACTGAATTTAAGATCTGACTACTAGAAGCGTTCTCCAAGAGTGACACGTCTTGATTGAAGTCGGATGGGCGGCGCGCTCGGACGGGGCGTGGTTTCGCCGGCTCCGCCCACCGCGATGTAGGGCGGCCCGCCCGCCTTCGGTTAATTGATTATTTTTATGTTATAAGGAATAGATAGGTAGATAGATGGTAACTGATAGTAACTACATACACAATAGATAGGTACGTATGTACCTACTACATTAAGCAGGATATCCAAACGTTCTTGGGATCTGTTAGCAATCCCCTGGCCGAAAACATGTCGACCGCCAATAATTTACGATTTCACTACCTACGAGGAAGAATTAACGAATATAATATCAATGATAAGTGAATTTTAATCGGTAAAAAAAATTGCATCATACGCCTGGATACTTGAAGGCTACGTTAATATCTATTTTTTTGGATGGAAATCTACTTTGAGTTGCCTTCGAATATTCGGCTATTGGGGCACTGTATTTCAACTCCTGAAGAGCCGCCTGTGTAGGAGCCTGCATTGGGTATCGTTATACTAAGAATCAGGTACCCACTATCAATTTATTTTTTTAAATTCATGTAGGTAAGTTAGAGGAAGCACTTAGGAACGAATCGTTAACATCAATATTTTAGCGTTACTACCGGTTCGTAATGTTGCTTCGATTCAGAAGACCCGGTAAGCAACTCAATGGTTACTCTTTTCAATAGAAAAAGAAAAGTTGTAGGTAGGTATACATTTTCAAATAGCAACGTTATTTCTTCTAGAATGCGATGTAGTGGCCAATAGGTCTTATAGGCTAGACTGGAGGTATGGCAATGATACAAGGAGTGATTGTGGTCGGTCTTCAGAATTCCAACTATGGGCCAAGTTCACCAACTCACTAACGGACCGTTGCGCAGTAAAATGACTGTTGTACATCAGACAATCGGTTACTGCTGTAACAGCCCGTAAGTGATACGGTGAATACGGCTCTTAATGTACCAAATCGCTGAACAGGCATAAGGTATTCCAGTGATCAGAAGTCTCTGACTGCTAGACTGCCTCAGATATAATATTTGGGACCGAGCACGCAGCAGAGAAATGGTCAAAACCAAATAATTTGTAATAAAGGAGTGTCAGACAGAAACAATTATTCCGAATACTTTGGTCAGAATTCAGATGTTATAATTAATTTGGCTCCCTATTTTGACGATACCTACTGCGCTAACATGCATTTTTGAGGCACTAGGCCCGCCACTATGCTACCACTGTTACTCTGTAAGCCAGCATCGACAATGGTGTCCAACGATGACGCTGAGGTTTGACCCGCGACGAGTCTTGGGGAAAAGCTAATTTATGTAGCATTTGTTGGGATGTTAGGTCATCGGCAAAGATAATATAAATTCTACGATTTGGTAGTTAGAAAATGGGCAACGAGTTAAATACGCAATTTCCCAATAAAACCCAAATGTTAGAAATACGATCTGTAGATAGCATATATAATTTTAAAGAATATCCAATGTATTAAATATTTAAATATCTATAGGTATCGCCAGATTTACACACCAACTGTACCCAAAACAAGCAACGCTTGTACTATGGCTACAATACAATGGACTGGGGGCGATCCCAGTGACACGCAGACCAGGGGGCTTACCACGACCACTTATCGCGATTCAATTATAGAAACATTTTAACGTTTCAGCGACTTTTTGTGCAATGACGTACCTTATTGTCATGACGATAAGAAACGTCATTGCACAAAAAGTCGCTGAAACGTTAAAACAATACCTACTGCTATAAGAGGTGGTGGTAAGGCCCCAGGGCAATTTACGAAAAGGCAGTTTTCAAAATTTGCCTCGGTCGGGAATCGAACCCGCAGCCACCCGATGTAGTGAGCCGCGCGGCTACGCTCAAACCACTGCGCCATGCGGTCGTCTAAGTCAATATCTTCTAGAACTCCTTTGAGGCACTGCGCATCGCACTAGGCGTGGCGCGGCGTCGTCCGGCCCGCCCAGCGAGCCGCCAGCCCAGCTTCAATCCCGCCACTTCGGGCCGGACGGCGCGCCGCGCAGACATGGCGCCAACCTTGCGCCCGCCGAGCCGCACGTGAGTACCACACTTTATAGTTTCCTTTTTTAAAATAATTTCGCAAGGAGGTCATAGGGAATATTGAACCTCTTTATTAGTCTGGGTGGTATAGTTAGGTAGCTGGCAGGTGAACGTTTTCTTAGTTCAAATTTTAAAATTTAAGCGGGAAAAGACGTAGATTACTGGACTACACACTTTTAAAAAGTTGGTGTATTTATCAATTTTATTATCGTACAATCTTGTTATAATTTCATAGAAGTTGAATTAATACCAACTGAAGTTAATTTAATTTCAATTTTATGATTTGTCAAGAAACGGTTGTTTGTGAGTGTGAGCGGGTGTGTGCTTTTCTAGTTTAGGCTAGTAAAGATAGCTTTCGGTAGTAGGAGCTTTCTTTAGGCGATTTTTCAGCGGGCAATCGCTAACGAGCTTGTTGCATAACGCGACGATAGCGGCACGCACACGCTGC
This sequence comes from Drymonia ruficornis, assembly GCA_947859195.1. Lineage (NCBI taxonomy): Eukaryota > Metazoa > Arthropoda > Insecta > Lepidoptera > Notodontidae > Drymonia > Drymonia ruficornis. Next base: position 11,808,929 of record OX401908.1, read on the forward strand.
AAGCGTGATGATTGATTGTACAACACGCACCCAAATCGCTAGTGCGATATCGCCCTATAGTATGAACTTACCCCCTATTTTAAACACCCTGGGTGTTGAATTTTCAAAAACGCTGAAATAAGATATATTTTTTATTTATAACGAGTAGCCCAACTACAAATTTTCATGTCTCTATCTTCATAAAATATGGGACCCCCATACAAACTTTCACCCCTTATTTTACCCCCTTAAGGTTGGAATGTTACAATATCCTTTGTATGCTCTTCATCTACGCTAAAAAGGTTCCTAGCTACTGTTAAAATTTCATGTTTCTAACACCAGCGGTTCAGGCTGTAAACGTCTCGACAGACAGACAAAAAGTCGGACAGCAAAGTAATCCTATAAGGGTTATTCCCATTTATGGAACGCTAAAAATTTGCAGACTGGGCGCCATGCTGTCGTTACTAATTAATTTTATTTCACTTACCTTATCCATTAAAAGTCTCGTTACCATTCACGACCGCGTTTCGTAATAAATGTCCATCAGATTTATTGGCGCTCGGTAAATTTCACTTCGAATCCAATTTGTCAACGAATGCAGCTATGACGTGACATTTTTCGCGGCGGGACCCATCGCCAGTCCACTGTGCGGTGCCGCGTGGCGTGTTAATCGAAGCGCTGGACGTGACAGCCACTTGTAAGCGTAGTCCGGATGGACTGAGAGCCCAGGGTTGGTGCTTGGGACATTTTAAAATGTTATGGAACATACTTTTGTTTTTTATACAAGGTGTTATTTAAATAACTAAAAACACCCCAACAAATTTTTCTTGTAATAAATTGATATGGTAAGTTATTATTTCTATCCATAATTATTGCAAAATATATTAGTTATTTTCGGTAGCGACTGTAGTCTAGGGGCGAACATGTTGGGCTGGCAATCAGAAGGTCCCAGGTTCGATTCCCGGTGGGGTATGCACCATTGGATGAATTTTTATCTATGTGCATAATTCACAGTTCGCTTACGGTGAGGGAAAACATCGTGAGGAAACCTACCTATCCCTCGGGATTAAGTAATAGTCAGTTCCTGTATACACGGCGTCGAAGTTCCACCACTTGTCACGTTGGGTTCTGACTATCTGGTGAAACGTGGGCTTTGAGTTGACTTAATACCTCCACAATGTGGTGGTGTATGGCCACTCAAGCCTCTGACAACGCCCGAATGGGGATAAAAGTTGTGACGTACATACCTACTTGTTTGAAAGTAGAAAAGAATTAACTAATTATTTACTACTACTACGACTAATTATTTTCCTCTAACATTGGTATGATATTCTAATGAAGTGGGAACGTTTGCCTAATTTCTGTCATAAAGAAAAAGGCTCTGTAACTAAGCACATTCACATAGGTATATAAGTCACAGATATTAACCTCAAGCAATACTTCACTACCAATAACGATCAACAGCTATCTCTAAATAGGTATCCATTTCTATTTGTACCAATATTAAAGGCACCTAAAAATTGAATAAAGGCAAACAAATAATTTCGTTTTGTACATCCGAGGCAACCCTACCATCGAAACGGGACGGTCAGCGTGTTCCGTCGAGTGGTCTCTATCACGGCGGTCCTCTGTCACGGCGTTATAACATTTGTCACTTCATTATGTGACCCTTAATGGAGGACCAGTGTCGACCCGCGTGATTATTTCTGTGCGGTTAATTAGTGCAAGGGGTAAAGGTTAAGTGACTGAAGTTATTTCAGAACTTGGACTGGACTGTAAACGGAACCCATAGGTACCATTTAGGCTTCAATGTTTAGCTCTTTTTAAGCTTATTTTACCTTTGGCTAAATTATACTTATTGTGCGGAATTAAACATTTTTAATCTAGAAAGAATAGTTATTTGTGTTATATGGGGCCAAAGTGATATTTTGTTCGGCGAGGGCGTTATTTTGAATTCAGAGGAAAGCGAAGGATTCTAGAGTAGAATCCCGAGTGTAGCGAGGGATTCTAAAGTAGAATCCTGAGCTTTGCGAGGAATTCAATATACGCCGCCCGAGGACAAAATATTTTGGCCCCGAATGATACATACTATTTTTCATCACTACCTATGAAATTATAAAAATCTACGTGTACCTCTACCTACTCGAAACTCTCATAATATTATGTAGTATCCAAACAAATAATATATCATCACATCATTACTCGAACTCATTTTTCATTATTATTTGCAATAACTTAAACTTACTAAACCGAGACAAAAGAAATTAAAAGAAAAATGTACATGAAATTTTTGTTTGAGCGCGCGTTGCCATTACATTCTCTTTGGTTGCCGCGTAATCCTAACCGGTCAGTAACTTCTTCATACATTGAGCGTTCGATTTTTTTTCACATTCAATTCAGAAGCTCGAACGCTGACCAATCAGGAAGGAGAAACAAAAACTCCCGTGGGAGCAAAATGGAATTTTGCTCCCGCTTGCAAAATGCTTGCTGCCTTGAAAGACAATTGACGTTTTTCGAATGGGTGTGATGAAATATAGTGTTTTGTTACTAGGCTCTGCTGTTTTTCATAAGACAGTTCTTTAATACGTATCTACATACTGCTGTGTACCTAAACTAAAGTACCTATCTTAAAAACTCTTCAGTACAAAATGCCGTTTGATCTATTACCTACGTGCCTAGACTCTATCAACAAGCGAGCGCACAACTCGCGGTAGAGCCGGTGCCCGTAGTGTATTTTATGTTCGAAACTGTATATTTTATGGTTTCCGTGTATGCCCGCTTTTTATGGAGAATTAAAAGTTTGGATACCGTCCGCTAGGGGAGCTGTTCAATTTACCATACAAATTCACAGTCTATGAAGTATACAGTTAGCCTACGAGAAAAATTACACTAAGTTTCCAGCTCTACCATCTCTCATAACCAGTAAAAGTCGCCTACAGTGTTGTGTATTGTCCTCAGTGTGCGGTGGCTTCGTGTATCCGGGCAGTAGGATGGCGCTGAAGACCCCCACGCCGGGCGACCGCGTCGTCGGCGAGCGCGAGACATGGGGCAAGAAGGTGGATTTCCTGCTCTCCGTCATCGGGTTCGCCGTCGACCTCGCCAACGTGTGGCGCTTCCCCTACCTCTGCTACAAGAATGGCGGCGGTGAGTGTCTTTTATACCTTCAAAGATCCTTCAGATGGTGAGACACGGAGATAGACGAGCGCAGATATTTGGCTTTCTTCCAAAATAATATGTTAGGGCCACCGCAGACATGCTTCTTTTTGCATCGGCGATCGGCGATTTTAGGACGATTTTTTCAATAATTAAGACTGCGGCGAAACAGCTCTTTAGAAGAACAACACAATGCCGCTTATAAATAATAATAATAAACTTTATTTCGAGCTCAATTTGGACTTTATTATGTTAGCTACAACCAAATTTGACACATTTAAAAGTGTTTCTATCCTCCTCATATGTTACGATCATGAGGAGGATGGCAAAACAGTTAGTGTAGTCAAGTTTAGGTGTGGACCTTCATAATCAGCACCAATACCCTTGCCCATGTAGGTATTGAAAAAGTTAGGTACTTATAGATATACCTATTATGTAAAATGTTACATAATAAATAACATCTACCTTAATAAGGTGGTATAAGGATTAGATCAAGGAACCGCGTAACTAACTCAATAACCTCATTATCCTTTCTATACTATGATGAACAGTATGGGCGGGCGTGAAGTGCGCGGTTGCGCCTTGCATGAATGGTGTTAAGTGCCTCTTGCTGCGCTAATTGTACGCCTCGCGTCGCGACTCGCTACCTCCGTCGAGCCACGTTAATCGTTTACACCTGTGTATGACATAGTCTTTATGTTTTAATGCTTAATTTGTTGCTTTAAATTCATAATCAATTTCAGGGTTTTTACGAAATCAATAAATTGTAAAATGACTCTTAATTTTAGTTGGAGGCCCTTTAATAAATTATTTATGAATGTTTGTGACAAAACCTATCACCTCTATTTCAATTTATTATGTAGATTTATTAAACTAAACACAAGTACCTACACAATTTTGGTTTGAAAACAGACGTTCCTTATACAGTATTGCAGTAGGTAACTACTACCTACAGTTTTCACGAAATTCCAAGATTCTCTCCCTCACTATTCGTGATTCATTAGAGCCTTACCCCGACTAGCGCCGCGTGTAGGGCCCTCGTGGTATAATAGGCGGTTAACAATCGCCTTGTGCCTCGCCTCGGCTGGCGGGCGAGGCGCCTCGAGTGGCGCGCTACGCTTACACCAGCCGGTCGCTAATTGAACGCTTCACATGCATCGGTTTAGAACCTATGTACCCTATGCATTAATAGACGTCAGGCATTTGTACTATTGAGAACATAAGAGTATGGGTACGATATTTTCTTACTTTAGATTTTGAAAATGAAATAATAAGCACTTACTTACCTTTCTATTGTCAAACAAAAACGTGAATACTACACAGGTTACCTGTTTTTCGGCATTGGGTTAGATACCTAGAGATTTTAAAGAAATTTTAAGTTTTTTTTAAGTTAGAAAAAACGTTATAAACTAATCACTAACTGCTACCTATCCAATAATTGTATCTGTAAGCAGTAAGTGCTTGCCCCACCGATTTGAATTAAATATTACAAGCAAATCGCATCACATTACGTCATAACAAGATGCTATGCTCCTTGAACGGAAATTACTTGTTCTCGGCTCGAGGCGAGGCCGAATGTCCGCTAGCGGCGTGACAGCCTCCGGAAACGGCTGAAATTAGCCTTCTTTGATCCAGATGTGTTGCCTCGCATTCGCAGATTCTCATGGTTGTTGTCCATACTGGTCTTGAGTATGTGCACATCAAAATAGTTTGACTTGTTTGATATTGAATTTTCGGGCTACACCAAATAAAGCATAAGTCATGGTAGGCAAGGCTAAGGACTAAGGCGATATAAATAAAATAAAATAGATTTTGAAAATGACATTTATTTAAAAAAATAAATTGTTTTCATAAAACACAAAATATCTAAAGATTAGCAACATCACAAAAGAATCATAACATCATTGAAATAAGTAAAAACAAGAATACATTTTATAAAAATAAATATTCCAAGATAAGCTTTCGTATAAAATAAACATAAATTATAAAATAACACCTCTAAAGGTCTTTATTTTATCTTGCCAGTCTTTTTATCGTTCTGCGGCGGCGTCACAGTAAGTTCTTGTTCTGTGGTGAGTTCTGTTTCCTCCTCCGGCGAGGGTGTCGGCGGCAACTTCTTCTCGGGCCACAAGCGATGTATATACTCACATATAGACTGCAGATTAATTGTTTTTGACTTCCCATATTTTGGTCCCGGGAAAACGGAAACAAACTCATTCAACAAATCCTCATCTAGAGGTAATCGTTCGTTCCCCATTCGTTCCAAGAATGCTTTCGAAGTCATCGACTTCGGGGTTGTCTTACACATCTGTAGGAAGAATAGCGGTATATCTTTCTTATTTTTCTTCTTCATGTTTCCAAGATAATCGGCTCGCCGCAAAATCAGTTCTCTGGCGTCAGGTTCCTGTATAGTCCAGTTCTCTACGATACTGCCGTATTTTATCACAAAGTGGTGACGACATTTCATATGTCTCACTTTTTCCAGCAAATCTGGGAACGCTTTACTGACACGCACGTCTTCCAAGAGTAGATTAATTAGCTTAACGCGTGGTCGCAACATCTTCCGTAATAGATTGTAGGCATCGTTAGGAGTTAGCGGATTAAAAGACAGATCTAGTGTCACCAATTTCTTAGCTTTCATCAAAGTGGATGCGATCGCAGCCACAGCTTCGCCTTCAAACTTATTATGACTCAGGTCCAAAATCATTAGGTTTGGGACTAGCAATATATTTTTCATAGCTTCTCCTACACGTTCGCCACCCAGTGAATTCCATGATAAATTTAATTCCTGTAAAAAATGACTCTCTGCTAGTCCGTGAAGCATCTTGACGACGGATGGAACGTGATAGATATTGTTTCGCGAGAGATCAAGATTAGTAATTCTATCGTTATACATTAATGCTTCTGTGAAAGCCATCGCTGTCTCACGACCGAGCTGATTGTTACTCAGATTAAATCGCTTGACCGTGCAACCGTTGCCTACATGACCAGCAATAAGTACTCCGCCTTCGTCGCAAATGTTATTTCTAGCGAGATTCAGCGTTTTTAAGGCACGATTGATGTTTATATCAGCTACTAGACGTCTCGTACCCGAAGGCCCTATACGACACCCAGTTAGGATTAACTCTGTTAACGCAATATTCGACTGTAGCATCTGGTTCAGATGAAAGCAGGCATCATCGTTGAGAAAATTGTCCGTCAAAATTAAACGACGCACGTTTCTGTTGTACTGCAAGGCCATTGCCATAGCACGGACACCTCGTGGATTGACGCCATAGTAACTGAGATTAATTTCTTCGCTTTGTAAGTTCGTGTGGAACATCCTGACGGGACAGACATTCATTTCTTCACACACCGCAAGGTATAATTCCTGGCCGTCGTCGGTGTACGTCAATAGTTTTTCAGGGCCATAAAGTGCGTGATTAATACCGGGATCGACTACTGCTGGATACTTGCGATATGGGTGTTTACCTGTTACTGGCGTGTCGGATATTTCAATATACTTACTACAAATTTCTCCACTGCCAGGGCTGTATAAACCTTTTGCATGAAGTAACCTCTTTTGGTTTTCCTCAACAAATGCTTCCTGAACAATCGGAATATCCTCTTCAATCAGGATTATGGAGGGTTCGTCTGATGAGCTGCTCTCCTCCTGCTCGTTTTGGATCGTGCTTGGAATGATGTGTTTACTAGGAGGATTGATTGTCGACATGGCAATAGTTTTATGAAAATTAATATAATCAACAAAACGTAAAAATATACCTAGGAATAATGCAATAATCTGTAAAAGTATAAATACACAAAAAGTACAAAAGTAATGAAAAAAATAATACCAATACAAACTGACATTCACTTAAGAACCGATAAAAAAATCAAAGAGAATAGGATATAGTACCACCTAGTGTACTGCAAGAAGGTTGTAGCTCATCTTATGCGAATCCTAAATTCCCCTCGCCTAAGTTGAAGAGAATTAGAACAGTGCGTATGACACACAGTTAACACTGGTTCTCTTAAACAAAGTTTCTCGTACATTAATTGCATCCTGGTCTTTGCTTTGAGTCCGCTCGCAGCCACCCTTTGGCGTCCAAGAGCCAGTAATTGACAATCAAAACGCGCCCTTTACGCCGACAGAAACTTCGTTAGCTGCTCGATGTGCAGGAAAATTAGTAACGCAATAATGTCGGAGGGTAATAAGCTAATGGAGAAGGGAGGTCATCCAGTCTCGAGCACCGAGGGCGATCGTCTCTCCGTGATATAATTAAGTGGCAATTCTAGATGACTGGAAATAATATCGGCCAATATAGACTTGAGTGTTCTTAAATAGCCGTTTTTATGGTTCTTTAACTCAATTCTGGGAATGATCTATTCGGTGAAGGTCGAAACTGAATAAGTGTATTATACGTATTCGAGTTTACGTAGCAGTTTTTTCAACAACGATGTTGGCGAAGCCTTGCCCAGTATATAGTTTACTGATGGTAGAGCTAAGCTGAAGCCAATTGACTACAGCTCATATGGCTGGCTCAACCGGGGTAGTAGGTACCACCCTCCCAAAAGATCGGCGTACATTATCTATTACAGCTGCAGGTGAAGAAGGGAGAAGAAATCTAATTCTTTTCATTCTTCGGAATTTCATTAGCACTTACAATATCCCAATAATATGAATTGTGTATTGCACCTATCATAATCCGTTACTGCCAACTGATTGATTACAAGTAGCTACGGCCATAGTTCTGTGGTCATGGTCATGATTTCGTCCTAATTGGTATGGGCGGCACTTCATCATACGACCCCCCTGTCATCCATCAGCTGTGACAGCTATGGTATGGACCCTGGCATCGTAATTGTTTTATGCCCAAACGATTCGATGAAGTGATAATCACACACACACACACATACATCACGACTATTATCCCCATAAAGTGATAATCATAAATTAATATTTTATCATAATAGTAATGTCTGGAACTACACTGGACCGCAAAAAAAAGGGTCGGTTAGAAAATCTCGAATAATATCTTCAATCCCATTTTATTTATTTTACATTTATTAAAAATAAAAAGCTTTAATTAATTTTTTAGGGTTTTTTACCCAAAGGGTGCCAACGGGACCCTATTACTAAGCCTACGCTGTCCGTCTGTCCGTCCGTCTGTCAGCGGGCTGTATCTTACGACCCGTAATAGGTAGAGAATTAAAATTTTCACAGAATGTGTATTTCTGTTGCCGCTACAATAACAAAAAGTAAAAATAAAATAAAATTTAAAAATAAAGTCTTTATATTTTTGACGTTTCTATTCTACGGTGGTACGGAACCCATGTGCGAGTCCGACACGCACTTGGCCGGTTTATTTTCATTTAAGCCGGTAAAATATTCTTTAATTTAGTCTTTATTTCATAAAGCTAGGTCAGGTACTTTTGAAGATATTGAAGATTTTCTAACCGACCCGTTTTCTTTGCGGTCCAGTGTATTTTGCAAAATAGATCCTGATGGGATGGGATGGATGGAATGGTCAATACCTACCTATTTTTCATTATTCTATGCTTGCCTCTATAAATGCCTACTTTGTTTGATAGGTTTTAATGGTTTCATTCCGCAGCAACTCAACGCCTCAACGCCGTAAACCAATCATCCCAAATTGAAAACCATCCGCATCAATTCATAGACCGCAAAATCAACACGTTTCCAAAACAATACCGATAAAGTCGTCAGTCTCGTATGATTTACCGCCGCTGCCTGCCGGTCCGGTAATCTCGTAATACCCAATCATCCGGCCGGCCCTTCGGGAGCTGAATTGTATCGACTCGAGACGATTCCATTACGCACCTTAGTGCTGTAACAGATTCCGAGATGGAAAATGTAAATTCGATAAATCGTAAGCGGATTACGTTCTTCCGTTGTATTTTTAAAAGTGAATCTTAGGATGGGAATGAATGGGTCAGTTCCTGTATACACGGCGACAAGGTTCACTACCTGTCACGTTGGGTTCTGACTATCTGGTGAAACATGGGCTTTGAGTTGGTTAATACCTCCACAATGTGGTGGTGTATGGCCACTCAAGCCTCTGACTACCCCCGAATGGGGATAAAAGTTGTGACGTTACATTTTTTTTTTAGAATGGGCAGATAAGTTTGTTACTAACTGTGCTTCCATAGGCAGTAGGGTTTTTATGGATTCTTCTGATTCATGATTATATTATTATTATCAATCTAAATCTGTGCTTTCAGCTACTTGACAAGTTTCTACGACATTTATTTACTTTTGATTATCTAACTTTAAGTTATTGTAGTTGGATACAGATTTTTTTTTGGTTTGCTATGTGCCGTTATCAACAAATCACTGAGCCGAACGAATAAATAACCACAAAGTTCACCAAAGTTCAATGTGGATTGGGATATTCGAAACCTATCTAATAAATTACAAAATACAATCTCAATATTTCTTAATAACAATCGCAGTAATAACTGAAGTACGCCTACAATAGAACTATAACGTAGTATTATAGCGAAATCCGCACAGTTCCACAGTGCCCCATTATCCCCCCACTTAAGCGACACGGAGACTCCTAAGTGACTCCAGTCTTACACTGAAACTTCGCCGTGCCCGCCACTTACCCCCGACCTGTTGCTTCCGGCGATAAAGTAAATCCCGACCATCTTCCCCGAGCTTCCCCTAAGGAGCTTCTTAAGACGCATAATTTTAGTTTTATATTTTATTGTGCTGGAGAGAAAATAATAAAAGAGATTTAATTTAAGCTTCGTATTTTTAAGTTATACTAGTACTTAGACTGTGCTAGTAGTGTGGTTATTAATCAAAGTTAAAGTTCGATAAAGTTTGTAGGTACCGTCTCCTGAATGTTAATCCCTAATTACCTTCTCCATTCAAAATACGAGAATTAGAAAGAGCTCGCGCTGAAGCTTAAAATATTTCATAAATTAACACTCCTTTTTTGGGCAGTCGTGTAAATAATAGAGTTTCGCAAGCAATTTTGACCTTTGACTGTCTCAGGTGTTTATAATAATCAAATATCTGTTTTGAGTCTTTCAATCTCGATTGATTAACCAACAAGAGAGGGCATAATATTGTACTTATTACGTGCAGTGCTCTACTGCGGTGTGGGCATTGTACTTACTCAATTAAAGTCTCCGGAAGTTGGTCGTTTACCAATTGCGTTCGTTATTCATTATTGTTTACTTGGAACTAGCTCACACATGTGCATGAGTTATATTTGCTTCGTCCTCGCATTATGAATCTTTGTTTGAGTGATTCAAACAGTTCGTTGCCCCGCTACGAAATTATGTCGTAGCTTGTAGCCAGCCTACGCCGTTGACTACGAAAGTTACGAGTAATAAATTGGCTACGAGAAAGTTATTCTACGAGCTTAGTTAATTATGGAATGCAAATCCTATGCTTTCCCCCTAATTTGTGTCTAGTATCGGTTTCTACGTGTTAAGCTACATATAGGTAGGTACAAGAACCAGGGGGGTTACTCCGAAATACGTCGCTGACGGATCGTCCGAAGTACGGATTCGATCGATCGAAAACGAAAGAAGAAATGTCAAATCACGACAATCCGTCAGCCGAAACGTTAGGTTCGTATTTCGGAGTAGGCCAGCAGACATATGTATCAGACATACCTCTTTCAATTCAATTCATTGTGCGAACGTTAAAAGCGCGACATCAGAAACTGAATTACAATGGCGCCTAGCCTTTATAAATGAGACGAAATGTCTCAACTTTCATAAAAGCGTATTGGAAGCAAATGCGAGAGACTTAAAAGGCCAATTACTGTACAATTTGCGTCGCCCTCCCTCGGGGCCGATATGGAATTGCCCGTACCTACAGCGACCAGCCCCTGAGATTGCGACACTCATCGGAAGAAATTGACTAGAAAAAATGTAGGACCTACTTTTACGTTATTACAGAATTCATCTGCATTACCTTTTCCCATTATCTGGGGTCGGCGCAGAATGTTTTATTCTTCCATTCATCGCGCCTTGCTGTCATACCTACTTACATCTACTCCAACCTCATTCATAGCACTCTTAATACAATCCATCCATCCTTTTTTGGGTCTTCCTCTCGCTTTGTATCCTCCCACATTCATATTCAGCACTAGTTTAGTCACATGCTTTTCACCTCTTCTCATCACATGCCCAAACAATTCCAACATCCTACGTTTTACTTTCTTTGTTATGGTGCTACTTTCTCACAGCCTCTTATATAAACATTCTTCTACCAGATCCTTAGATCGTTGATTGATGAAGCTTGTTTGTAAAGGCGCTTTCCTGGTGCCGTACTGCATCATGCTGGTGGTGGGCGGCATCCCGCTGTTCTACATGGAGCTGGCGCTGGGCCAGTTCCATCGAAAGGGCGCCATCACCTGCTGGGGAAGACTTGTGCCGCTATTTAAAGGTAAGTCAAAGACATTTTCAGAAAAAGGAGAGCAAAGTCCAAGGGATCTGTTTGCAACAAGATTATTCGAAGTGCTTCAATCAAAGCTTATTAGGCTTTGATTGAAGCTGCGAAGCTGCGAATCAAATGTCGATACAATAGAAATTCTAATGTGTCTCGCATGAATTCTACGTTTGCGTATACGCTCGTTTAGTAGTAGGATCAGAAGTTTAAGATTTTCATAAATCCAACACTTAAAAGTAAGTACAAAGTAACTTGTAGGTAGGTTAGACGGTTTCAATAACTCGACTGTAATTTTATAAGTATTGCCTCTACTAGCCGCGTTTTAGTGCACCACGTCCGCTCATACGCCAGATTTATGTGGCAGGGCGTCACGTACCCGCTGCTAATGTCATCGGAATGGAGACGCCGCGTTCGCAATGTCTCGGCGATCTTGAGTTATAGCCTGAGTGCCTTTCAGACTGATTTTATTTTATTACTTCGGACATAGTAAAGATGTACATACATACATATATATACTGATGCCTGTATCCCACGAGGATAGGCAGAGACAACTGATTGCAACGCTACGATTTTTACACACCTCTTTTGCTTCATACATCTTCCCATGCATTTCCGTCGGTTGAGGGTGCTATGGACTAGACCTTTCTGGAAAAGACCATTAATTAAATTAGTAAAGATGTTTCGCTATTTAATCCCTATACTAAAAACGGTGTTAGTGCCGTTTGGGGTGTCATCAGTATCATCATTATAAAAACAAGTGAACTGTGACCAATCCAAAAAAATATCGAACAACACATCACATAGGTTCCATGTTTTTGGGTTATTTTTTAGAAACCGGTTTACTTCCACAACGAATATTCGAAAACTCACATACGAAACCCGTTCGGTCAACCGAAATCAAGGCTTTCCATGCAAAACACGGGCCTGTCATCCACAACCGCGGCGCGCCCCGCACTTAACACCCATAATTGACACCATTCCCGGGGCTCCCCTTAAGTGCTCGTCCCATACGGTCCTCAAAAGGCTCCGTAGATTTGCGGGGCCGGCTTATGCCCGCTGATTTCATTTCGCGCGATTGTCACGTCGCCCGCTGAGTGCGCGCGGCTCTCTGATTTTCTCACAGGAATAAAACTGGTAATGGAGTGGAAACACGAGTCCGTTTCGGGTGGAAACGTATTTTTTATTGAAATGGCTTTGAGACGTTCTTGAGATTGACCGATATGGTTTAGTAGTTTTATGACAATGTGTTTTTGGTGTATGAATGGATAGTTTTCTTGGCTTTTTAATATCAACATATGAAATAGATGATGCTGCCCTAAATATAGTTAGTAGCATAGCCAATTTATTCACCATATTTCACTTTTATTCAATGATTGATCAAGCTGTGGAATAACTTATAGATAGTAGGATCACTGTTAGCTGTGGAAATTTTATTATTCAAACTAGGTAGTTAGAAAGTTTACTTAGGAAGGTAGCCTTAGAAGATAGCCTGCATAAGTTTTTGCTAATGCAGTCTTTGGTAAGTATAGCCGATATGTTTGTACGTAGGCATCGGATACGCGGTGGTTCTCATAGCATTCTACGTGGACTTCTACTACAACGTGATCATCGCTTGGGCGCTGCGCTTCTTCTTCGCGTCGTTCACCACGCTGCTGCCCTGGACCAACTGCAACAACGAGTGGAACACGCCGGCCTGCCAGCCTGTGAGTTTATATTGAGAGAGATCATCTCCCACTATAGCTGACTAGCCAAACGGATTCGTAAACAATGCTAATGCCATTTCCATACATTTAAGCGTTACGATTTGTAGAAACGCATGTAGATAAATCCACTTGACTAGGGCTGTCGTGCGTAACTATAACGTGACTACCTAAAGGAGAAATGAAAATAATGGCTTTAAGACTTTTTGCCGTTACTGTATGATCAAATTAAGGACACTGGATTTAAAAAGTAGATAGTTAGGGGATAGTTTTAATGACTCTAGACTCCTTCTTTATACTCAGCAATATACAAGTTTATACGAAATTACTCGTTGAAGATTGATTGAAATAAAGGCTCTATTCACAGTTTGAAACATACTGGGATGCGTCAGCTTCTAACAAAAGTCGCGTACGTCATAACAGCTCTTCCTCGTCTATCGGTCCACCTCAAACCACTCCGTTCACTTCTGCTGCTTCTGAATATTTCAAGTAAGTTACCGCCTTAGACCTTTATTATTTTCCGAATTTCTCTCCGTTATAATTTCAAGTATCAAATGTATATGGTCCATCCTTTACTGTACTATTTTATTAATTGTCATCTACTATACCTACTATTTTATTAGTTACCGCTTACTGTAGTATTTTATTACCTACCGTTTTTTCAGCCGGGCGATTTTAGAACTCCATGGGAGCGAAGGTCTTCACGATTTGGGCCCTATAAAATGGGACATGGCTTTGTGCTTACTCGCTGTCTACATCATCTGTTACTTCTCTCTTTGGAAAGGCATCAGCACATCTGGGAAGGTTGGTCTTTAACTTAACATGATCAAGGACTGAATTCTTTAAAACATTGTCAATCTATTATTTATTGCAGGTGGTCTGGTTCACGGCATTGTTTCCATACGCTGTTCTTCTGATACTCCTAGTACGTGGCATCACGCTTCCCGGTTCGGCGACTGGCATCCAATATTACCTTAGTCCGAACTTTGAAGCTATTACTCAACCTCAGGTATGTATGGCAGCCAAACTTAAATTAGCTGATTTAAATACCCTAATTTAATTTGATTAATGATTTCCCAGGTTTGGGTGGACGCGGCAACGCAAGTCTTCTTCTCATTGGGACCAGGATTTGGAGTGCTTTTGGCTTACGCATCGTACAACAAGTATCATAATAATGTGTACAAGTAAGTAAGACGTCTAATTGTACATTTTGACCCCTTCAATATTTTATTACTATGGAACTATCTACCTCTCTATCAATAGACTGTAGCTAGCAATAAGACCGTGCGTGCTGTTCCTACTTGCTTGCTTGCTACTTGCTGTTCCTTGCGTGTCTTTGTTTTGTCCAGGATGATTTCTTATTACTGGTATTCAATAGAGTACATCTGTCTAACTTTGATCTCGGCAATAGAGTTTTTCTAATCGTCTGTTTATCCCTCTAGCTTCTTGATCATCTGGTTCGACTTTATTTTTTACTGCCAGCAAGATCACTCTCCGAACTTTCTGTGTTTCCTTCCATCATTCTTCATAGGTACCTACTGTATTATTTCACATCATTTCTTTTCCCAGGGACGCTATCTTAACCAGCGTGATCAACTCGGCCACGTCGTTCGTGGCTGGGTTCGTGATATTCAGCGTGCTGGGGTACATGGCGCACGTGTCGGGTCGGGACGTGCAGGACGTGGCCACCGAGGGCCCGGGCCTCGTGTTCGTGGTGTACCCGGCCGCGATAGCCACCATGCCCGGCTCTACCTTCTGGGCCCTCATATTCTTCATGATGCTGCTTACATTAGGATTGGACAGTTCTGTAAGTAGCTCTACAATTTCAAGGAGCTGGGTCTGACTGACAAGCTTCATAACTTGTGTCCGCCCTCCTCCCACCTCCAACCTTCCTTCCAGTAATGAAAGGTTTATCTAAGGGAGTATTTAATTGACGCAAACTAAGCATGGTTTTGGTGGGTGTGTACCGAGCTACAATACATGCGGATTTCACGCAATCGGTGCTTGGACCCATCATGAAATGAACATGGAAAGGGGAATACGCCTCTTGGAGTGTATACTGAGATCATAAGCATCAAAAACTCCATTGATTGCTAAAACCCTTCATTTCCCTTCTAGTTCGGTGGTTCAGAAGCAATAATAACGGCTCTAAGTGACGAGTTTCCTCCCATCGGCCGCCACCGCGAACTGTTCGTTGCCGGTCTCTTCACCCTGTACTTCTTCGTGGGTCTAGCGTCCTGCACCAAGGGCGGCTTCTACTTCTTCCAACTGCTGGACAGATACGCCGCTGGGTATTCCATTCTGGTGGCTGTCTTCTTTGAGGCTATTGCTGTTTCTTGGATTTATGGTAAGAAACAGTAGGCATCACACTCAGAGCAGCACGTTACACACACCCCCAACATGTAGGTACCCCGCGCCAATGCTATACCTATATGTAACATGCCTCGACCATAATTCGGAGAGATGAGATAAGAAAAATATAAATTTATTTTGGAACAGAACAGCATGAATACAAAAAACTGTTGGAAATCTTTAGAAGTGTAAATCTATCTCCCAATATCAACACCCTCCTCCAATTTTTATAAGTGTAGGTAAAGTTAATAAACATGTTTCACCAGGTACGGAGCGTTTCTGTGAGGATATCCGTGACATGATTGGCTTCCGCCCCGGCGTGTACTGGCGCTTCTGCTGGCGGTTCGCCGCCCCTGCCTTCCTACTCTTCATCACGGCCTACGGACTCCTGGACTATGAACCACTGCGATACGAGAACTACATATACCCATGGTGGGCCAATGTGCTGGGGTGGGCTATAGCAGGGTCAAGCGTGATGTGCATCCCGACTGTCGCTATTTATAAGCTTCTGACGACTAAGGGTACATTTGTGGAGGTAAGTTTCTTAGGTTTTTTGGTTTCACCCAATCACTATCTTGAACTGTTTCTGACGAGTTACCTACTAATTCAACTGTTTTGTCCTTAGCGTCTGCGCATCCTAACAACTCCATATGCGGACACAGAAAGCAACGGCACTGTCCACAACGGCATGGTAGTGTCGGAGAGCGGGGGGGTGCGGCTGGCGTCTGCCGCGCCGTCCCCCGCCTCCCCCACTGCCCCCCCACTCGCCGGCACGCCCCCGCCCCTCGCCACCACCCCCGCGCTCGTCTGAGCACAGCTCTCCTTTGACGTCTACTACGTCTAGATGGAATAGACTCCCGAGTTTTTTATTTTCTTCCTTAGAAATGGCGTGGAGGATAATAGCTGGTTATTTTTTAATTTAGGTTTAAAGTTATGTTTTTTATTTTATTTTACATAGACTGTTATTAAATAAGTGGATATAAGTGCGATAAAACAATTTTAAAGGATTGGTAATATTACAGTTGGTATGTGTGGGAATTATTCTATAAACTCAGTTATTAAGTAGGTATAAATAAGTGTTAGTGATAAAATGTGTTTAATTTAACTCGTACTTACAGGTTTTACTATTTATATTTAACTTTAAGTACATACTAGACTAGCTGGTTCTTAGATACAGGCTTTGTTCGAAATATCTTATAAATAAAAAATATATAGTAATCCAAGTAATCGGATATGTAAGTTTTAAATATTAGAATTTATTAATTCATATAGTAAATAAATTGTTTAGTTTATCTAAGTAATTTATTGCGCGTATGTAAACACGCCTATAAGAAATAATATTCAGCAAACCGTCGATGTTTTAGCCATAGTTACTCACTTAAATAGTTAATAAACTCATCGAGCATTAAGGTTGAAGCTGGAACAAATTATTATTAATAATCAATACCTTTAAAACGAAACTTAATTTCCCGCCTTTGCGGGCAAACCGAATGAATTCATGTTTCCCGGGTAAAATTTGAATCCATAGCTCATAGAGAAATAAAAACCGCACTTAGAAATCGTAGTGGAGTTGATTTAAATCGATATACCTAATCGACTAAACATCTAATGTTCATCGATATTACCTATGTTCAGATTTAACTTTTAAAGTAATTTTATATTAAAAAATATCTTCGTTTGATGAGCATAGTACCTACAACATACTTTTGTTCTCCCTTTGTATCTTAGGTAAGATATTCCATATTGGTAAAAATCCGATATAAGATGTACATTTGAAGCTCGGAACGTGTATCGTAGCATTAATAATGTAGAACTTCTAGGTTACAGCTTTATGTAGCTGTTTATTATTAGATCAAAGTAATATTATTTATGTCGTATGTGTAGTTGAGATCCTCATAATAGTAATTAGAGCTTAATATTAATTTGCTTATGTAGTGGTCTACCGCTTTGGTGTATGTAATACATTTTTGGGAAAATATTTTATCATGTAACAAATAAAAAATTATTGAATCTCTAATAAATATATTAATATAGCTTATATATTATATTTATTAGTATTAAATCTGAAATGCTGTGTAGATAATAGAAACAATAGAATAATGTCATATAATCAAAGTCGTATTTAGAATAAGTTCATATACCCACATTAAAAATTAACTTTCTAATGTAATCTTATAGAATTTCAATAGTCTAGCGGTCAAAAGTAGGTCTACCGCTCCTAGTGCAAGCATTTTGCTTAGTTGGAGGAGGAGCTAGTTATAATATAATTACGGGTAAATACCTGATTCTAATAAAAATAATCTTACTCTCTGCATCTATATGTTGTGATTCGGTGTTAATAGGTGCTCCATTTTTCAATAAAAGGATTTCGTTTAAAAAATACTATTCATCACTCCGTCCGGGCAATGCGGACTGATGAATGGGATGAAAATAATTAATTAATTTTACCGTTGGATCAAGGGTTCTTCCATTAGATAGGAATTACACTTCACACGCTGCACTAGATTACTGAAGTGCTATGTAGTAAATGTTTATGCTTATACCATATAACATTATATTTTAAATCAAATATACCTTTGAGACCAAAGTATAGGTACTCTATATTATATCACTATATATTAATATTCAATCGTAGATTACCCGTATTGTCGGTGTCCTTAGTATAAAAGTATGTAGTTCATCTCTAACAAATACTATATTAATTGCATACCTAACTTTCGCATGTTCTCGATTATGTAGCCCGTATTTCTAGTTGTTGATGTTGTATCAATAGTCATAGCAGCCATTATGACTAATGATTTTTTAAATAAATTTATACTTCCTGTAAGATGTGAGTTTTATTACAAACAGTCTTTAGAAAGAAAATGTGATTATAGTTTTACTGACATCAAGGAATCACTAAAACGTACGAATAAACTCCGAAAACTCTGAAGCGATACTAGCGGGGCACTCACGTAACTTTTTCGACCATATTTCAATTGATTCCGACGATCTCGTGTTGCTTTGTCGATTGAAATTGATTGAAATCGGAAAGGATGAAGTCCAGAATGGTAAAAGGCTTAACTAGCGGGGCTATTATATAACTCTGTTGACAGCTCATAGTGAACAACTACCGGCAAAGTTATCATCGATTGGCTGTCAAACAGCTAGTTTCGTATTACCTATCTCCAGTTATCAACTGAAATGACGTCATCTCGTTGATGGTCACCGGTGTGTAGTTTGACAGGAGTTTTTGTATCGATAAACCAACTATTGGTATTACGTAAGGCAAATGGACATCAAAACGTTAGTCACTGGACTTGTCAAAGAGGTTCGCGAAAGCAACTACTAAAGGCTGGTGATTTATAAGTTTTCAGTGATCATCACTATTAACTGATAATGTTAAAAATAAAGAGAAGGGGTTTATAGCGTGTGCGATATACGGATATTCTTTTTGGAAGGATTAATTGTTTATTTGGTCAAAGCAAGGAATTTTTATGGGTCAAAGGTAATAGGCAACCATAGATTTATGATTAAGTAGTTCGCTATGAAGGCAAACTACCTAGTTAAGTTAAATTTGGTATTGCAAACATCTATAATGATGATGATAGACTATGGTAACTGCTTAACATCAGGCGGGCCGTTCGCCTACGCGGCCATACGCCGTCTTAGTATATAAAGAAAGAAAGAAAGAAAAACATTTATTCGGCATGCACCAATGGATGAATTTTCATTTATGTGCATTATTTACAGTTCGCTTACGGTGAGGGAAAACATCGCATCGTGAGGAAACTATCCCTCGGGATTAGGTAATAGTCAGTTCCTGTGTACACGGCGACAAGGTTCACCACCTGTCACGTTGGGTTCTGACTATCTGGTGAAACGTGGGCCTTGGGTTGACTCTTAATACCTCCATAATGTGGTGGTGTCTGGCCACTCAAGCCTCTGACTACCCCCGAATGGGGAGTCGTGACATTATTATTATTTTTTTATTTATTTTACCATCGACCTACACCTACAGGAACAAAACCAGCATCTTAGAAAAACACAAGTAAACATCCGCTTGACTCCCGAGATAAACAGTAAACGTAGTGGTTACATCCTCTTTGGTAAACGACTTACCTATTTATTATAAAACAAACTGTCAACTTTTCATGTCTCGAAAAAAGAAGAAGAAGAACTTGTCATGTCAAATGTCTATAAACCGTTTAAAATAAAATGTACTCCAAAATGGCGTCCTGTAACGCTCTAAGTTGCTTGAAAGGTGTTATTCAACTTAGCCGTATAATAGTCGATGAAAAATAGAGGTGTCAAGACGTGTGCTGAAGAGCACCGGAAGTCAGCGCATAGTCACTGAACCTTGATATCCATTGGCCGTTTTCACATTACACGGCACGGCAGCGGCGACGGCTGTCACTGAGATATTTGCGGGGTTTTCATTGGTCAGTGACCAGTTGTCATTGGTTACTGACCAATGAAAACCCCGAAAATATCTCAGTGACAGCCGTCGCCGCTGCCGTGCCGTGTAATGTGAAAACGGCCACTCACCGAGATACATAATACCAATTTTATGTCATTCTCAGTTACCATCAAAGTTCGGTGAACAACCGAAGCCAGTTATCAACTGAGTTATGTAATAGCCCAGCAGAAAAGGTGGTCAGATATTCTAAACGATAGTTATCAAAGATATGAAAATCTAACGATTTCCCGATAGAACACAAAATACAGGTACCTACATTTTTGTGATATTTCGGTACAGTCTCGTTTAAGTATCCGTGATTTTTAATTTGTCACCAAAATAAATTAGAAGACAGATTTAATAGGTTCTATCTAATCAATGTATGTATCAAAATTTGGACGACCACTTGGCGCAGTGGTTCGCTCGCCTCATGGCATCGGGTGGTACCTACCGGGTTCGATTCCCACCAGAGGTAAAATTTTAAAAGGGCTTTTTCTTAATTTGCTCTGGTCTGGGTGTCACTGGGATCACCCCAGTCCATACGGTAGCCATAGTATAAGCGTGGCGATATTGAATTATCTAATGATAAATCGACTAACCATTTATTTTTTGTTTATAATCTTAGGTAGGTACTAATTAAACACATGGTCACACTGGTTAGTTGGTTACGGCACTATAACTGTCACCATTTATTGCTGCCTGTCAATTTGTCAACGGTAAGTCAGTGAATTGTCAAATTTGACATTACACAAAAGAGGTTGTTTGAGCGAGCATCACAGCGTTCAATTCTGTGAATTTTCCAGAAAATCGATAATGGAGACGAAAAGCGAAGAAAAGCCCGCAGCGGCAAAAGCTATATTCGATGCCATCGCCCAAAATGACTTGACCGAGTTCACGAACATACTGGCTCAGCACAAGGGGAGCGTCGATTTGTTCGACGAAAATGGTATGACTGCGCTACAGCACGCCGCTTATAAGGGGAACAAGGATATGGTGCAGTTACTACTCGATAGGGTGAGTACTTTCTCTTCACCATACTTCTAATCTACTCTGTAAAACATTTCTCTGTTGCTCACACTACGCACTTCATATTACAGGGAGCTGACGTTAATTCTGGTAAACATGAGTACAATTACACTGCGTTGCATTTCGGTGCACTCTCCGGCAGTTCCGAGGTGTGCAAGCTGCTACTAGACGCTGGGGCAAAGTCCATCACTACCAACTCCGTTGGGCGCACAGCGTCGCAAATGGCGGCCTTTGTCGGCAACCACCACACGGTGGCGACCATCAACAACTACGTCCCGAGGAGCGAAATCGCGTATTACAGCGTCGTACAAGGACAACAAACAGAACCCTACCTCCCTGCATTCCTAGTTGACCCCCTTCATAAATTCGTTCTGGGAGTCAACATTCATCCCGTCAGACTTGCTTTGAACCTTCAACACTCACCTGGCCTACTCGATAATGCCGAAAAAGTGATCAATGTCCTCGAAATGTTATGCAAGAGAGAAATGACGAGAGGCAGCGAAACCAACGAAGTTATGGCATTCAAGTACCATTACCTAGCTTACGTCATTCGAGAAATACATAACATTAGAGATAAACAAAAACCGAACACGGACAAAGACGAAAAGAAACATGATGTGGTTGAAGTGTTCTCAAAGAAGCTGTTGAAACCTGGCAAGGATGGTGTATCGTTAGACTTGATGGATGCGTTTTTGAAAGATTGTGTGAGGGAATTCCCCTTCAGAGAATGCACAACATTCCACCAAATGGTTTCGTCACTCACAAGTAAAGACCCACCACCTGCTTTGTCAGTTATAAACTGCACGATCAATGGACAGAGAGGGTTTGTTGATGCTATCCCGTACTGTAGCTCTTGCGGGGAAGAGAAACCAGCAAAGAAGTGTTCTAAGTGCAAAACAGTGCAATACTGTGACAGGGAGTGTCAACGACTGCACTGGTTTGTGCACAAGAAAGCTTGCAACAGAGAATCAAGTGCTCCGGCGGCCACCGCAAATGCGAAAGCAAATATTGACACAAATGAGCTGAGTTCAGAGCTCCAGAACCTCATCGCTGGATAGGAGTAACTTCAGAAGATATGTTTAAGATTAATTCCACTTTTGTGAATGTATTTTGTTCCGCTTTAATGTAGGCGTAATGTCAGTGATACTTTCTGTCTGTAGGAGTGCAATAATTTTTATTTATCAATCCCAATGTTCTATGTTTGCTGATATTCAGATTTAAATTGCTATCATTGGTTGTAACTCTGTTAGGTGCATATTGGTGTACATAATTCTGTGTGTATGTATCCTATTCTGTGAATTATATTGAAATTAATTAATTAATTAATTGGTATGAAATGGAATTTAATTTACAATATTTTTTTTGGATTCGTATTATTAATAATACGAACCTAAAAAACCGGCCAAGTTCTTGTCGGACTCGCACATAAAGGGTTCCGTACCACTGTATAATAGAAATGTCAAAAATATCAAGCTTCTTTTATGGGGACCCCCTTTATTTTTAAATTGTATTTTATTTTTAGTATTTGTTGTAGCGGCAACAGAAATACACATTCTGTGAAATTTTTAAGTAGCTATTACGGTTCGTAAGATACAGCCCGCTGACAGACAGACAGACGGACAGCGTAGGCTTAGTAATAGGGTCCCGTTGGCAACCTTTGGGAACGGAACCCTAAAGAAAGTATCATGTAGCATCAAAAATTGCATCGCTCGATGCTCCATCTGTCGTAAAATTTGGTTATTGTGTTTTACCCGACTGCCCCGGCAAAAGTGTTGTTTTTATGTAGTTCTTACCGCTGTTGATAGATGGCGTTACCGTCTACAACACCAACCAACAGGTTGTATTTTCACACCCCTATTATAAATAACTAGCTTCTGCCCGCGACTTCGTCCGCATTAACTTTGAAATCCCTCAGGAACCTGACATTTTTCCGGGATAAAAAGTAGCCTATGTTCTGCTCCAAGGCCATATCTATCTCGATACCAAATTTCATCAAAATTGGTTCAGCGGTTTAATCGTGAAAGCGTAACAGACAGACAGAGTTACTTTCGCATTTATAATAGTAGTATAGATTAGACTTTACCATTGGTCTTGGTTACGATACTACAAAATTTGTAGATATTTGATGAAAGCTAGATTTTAGTGATGTGCCGAGTACGCTATTTTTGGTACTCGAGTATTCTGGTACTCGTTAAAAAAAGAATCGAGTAAGTACTCGAGTCAGAGGACTCGGAAAGGTACTCGAATACTTGTAATGAGTACTCGAGTACTTAATAGGACTCGAGTACTTTTGTATTATGTATTTTTAACCACTCAAACGTCCGAGCTTCACATTTAATTACTGCGTTGTACTTGCACTCGTGAAAATTGGAGAAAATGGCGAAAATTTTGGCGAGAGCCCCGATTTATAACGTATTTTCTAAAAAACTACAACTGTTACAGCAAGTACTCGGAACCCGTATTCGAGTACCGGGTACTCGAGTTCTATAATCTGAGTACTCGAGTACCCGAGTACTTACTAAGTACTCGAGTAAGTACTCGAGTCAGGCTGTACTCGGCACATCTCTACTAGATTTTTCCCGTCTTTGGCGGAAACCCACCGCGGTGCACGGAGAGGCCACGCACACGACCGCGGCTACGTTTTGCAAAAAATGCATGGATGACGTCATTTCGTGCGTGCGCCGCGGTGGACACGGTGACATACATTTTCGTGCAAAGCGAAGCTTGACCCACGTGCGTAGCGTGTGCGTGGCCTCTCCGTGCACCGCGGTGGGGTCTCCCCCGCCTTGCATTACCAAGTCCCTACATTTTTGTTTTTTTATCATTATAGATGGCGCTACCGTACATAGACGAGAGAAATTGGATGTCTTTGATCCTTGCTTTGAGCCAAGTCTTCGTGTGTGATCTTTAACCAGTGTACAATGGTTTTACAAAGCATTCTCAGGGACAAAAGCTATTTGTAATGTCAGTGTAAGTCCATCATAACTTTCGATAAATTGGGGGGTAAATGTTTGGAGGGTAGGTAAGTAAAAAGTCACTATTATTAAATCATATAAAAAATATATTTTACGCACTTAACGATTGACTGAAATTATATACACTATATACAATACTCTAGGTAATAAGGCATTTTCATATAATTTTTAACTAATTCCAATTACTTATTGAATAAGGTATACACATTTTTGCAATGGTAAAAAAATAAAAGGTGGTAGATATAGACTAAAATTAAGCTCTAGAATTCTTAACAATATAGGTCTAGTCTATGTAGATATCTAATGTGTAGGTAGTTTTTACAAATCCTAACGTAAGGCACTGTTATCACAATATTCACAATAATATAATAAATTCAATAGAATATTTAACGAGGTAGGTATACAATAAGGGTCGACGATATGGTGATAACGATAACATTACATCTATATATTTACATTCATTATTATGTAGGTATTGCGAATATCCCCGTCGCGTAAGTAAAACATAATATTATATCAATTAACTGTCTAATATTAAGTAAGTAATTAAGTGGATTGACATTCCTGGCACGTTAAAAGCAAAATAAAATTATGTCCTCCATAGGAAAGAAAAACCTTTTTTATGTTAGGTACTAAGGTGGCCAACAAGGGTACGGCCTGCCTGATACTAAGCAGTTACCGTAGCCTATAGATACTTGCAATATTATTGGCATCGCTCTCGCATTGCCGTCCTGAAGGGAAATGGAAGTGAGGGTTGGGCTTCCGGCTCTCTCACTCATCGTACGAAACGCAGCTTTAATAGTTTACGCGAGTTTACAATCAATCCAGGTCGGCACCACCTCAGTCGCCTGAGGATTCATCACAAGAAGATTGGCAACAGTGGAAGAAAATTACAAAAACCATCGCCTAGCAATAAAACTAAACTATTCCTATCAACACCTTAAACCAATCAATAACCATCACCCTTCACCAAGAAGTGCACTGATCGTGAAGCTCTTCAGCCTTCGGCACGGGGCGGGCGCCGCGGCGGGGGGAGACGGAGCGCGGGGCGGGGGTGGCGGCAGCGCCGGCGCCCACGAGAACCCTCCCATGGGACTGCCAGGCCAGAGCCCTAAAGGCATCGGCATATGCAAGGGACCTAGGTACGATAGCTCTGGGGGGTAGAATGGAGCTGGCGGGGGAGTTATATTCTCTGGAGGGGCAACTAGGGGTGCGGGTGACTCGACTAAAGGCGGTGATCGCGGTGATGAAGACCTGAGGCTGCCTTCTTCGGAGCAAGATGAGGCTGCGTCGGAGCAGGGTCGTTTCGCCTCACTGGACTCACTCGATGGCTCCGAGTTGTCATGCGGTTCTACGTTCTTCCGTTTGCATTTGGACTGGCCGCAAGCTCTGAAGCCTTTCGCGAATGGGTTGTTGTCGATCTTCAGTTTGGTTATGCGGTCGTTCTGTGGACAATGAGAAATATTTGGTTATATTTCGGTAAATTTAACGACCTGCTTGGCGCAGTTATTGGAACGTAGGCTGATCGGTTTACGGCGTCGGGGTTGCTCGATTCCCGCCATAGGCACATTTCGGAAACGGGCTTTTCGTAATTTTCTGGTCTGAGTGTAACTGGGATCGCCCCAGTCCACTGTACGGTATTCATAGAACAAGCGTTGCTTAGTTTGGGACCATACAGTTGGTGTGTTAGATCTAGGTTTTGTTAGATAAGAGTCATAAGTAAATAAATCTGATAATCTATCAATCCACACTATATTATTACACAGCTAATATACTAATATTGTATATGTAGGTATTTATGACACCGTCTATCTATAAAAGCGTGCATTGTATCCGATAGGTTCACAGCGGCGCCGCCTCGTCACACGGAAATCTTCTTATCTGTCGAGAATGCAATTTAAACATCCGTTTCCGCAAACATCCCCCGCATCGCTTCCTAATAGCTTGTAAGGGATAATTGTCGCACATGTGGCGTGCCAAGTTGGCGACAGCCCAATTAGCATGGCACGCATGCGCGTCGCCGTGGAACTCAGGCGCCGACGGTGCCGCCACTGCCAGCCCGGGACAGCTAGAGCCCACTATGTTCGGCGCCTAACTTAGATGACTTTACAAGATGCTACCAGAAATCTGATACATACGTTAGTCCCTACGCCAAGCCAATTTGTAAAAACTGTAGTTTACGTAAGTGACGTTGACATTTTTGATGCGCAAGCGCTACATTTACAAGTCAAACATTTTTTTCGCATTTACTTAGAGCCTAATTGGACCAGACGTTCGAAATTTCGACTTTTTTTCGCGTCTCGCTTAAAAACGTGTTTGCAATCGAAAGGTTGCCAGTTATCTAGCGAAATCCTGAACGCAAATAGTCGTCGAGATACGTGCAGTCACTTGTAAATGACTGTTTACATGGTGGTGATAAGGCGGCGCCGGCGGCGGGTGCGTTCGGTCACCAGATAACCGCCACCCCGGTGAAATTGCGAGGAGTGCTAAAAGCCTGTTATTAGCGGAGCAAAGTGCACTTTTTAAGTCGGTCGCTTAGCAAAACGTGATACTCAAGGAGCCGGGCGGCGCCGCCCCCGGTCCGCCCTGTCGCCCGTGACGTCACGCAACAAACTCGCCGTAGCTTTTACTTTTTGCGTGACTATTTCACATATTGGCGGCTGTCGCCAGTTTTTTCAGTGTGTAATTAGGGCAGCGTGTATTTGGTTTATTTATCTAGTGGACAGGGCGAAATTATCGTTGACAGGCCAAACGACGAATGCACCGTAATTGAATTTACGGATCGTGAGTTCGGGCTTTGTGTGTTTATAATTGTACTAGCATGCCACCTAGTTACGCTCTCGTATAAAGGGTCGGCGTTTGGAAAAGGTAGTTTCTAATTCGTTGATAATTCGCAACAATGGTTTAGGCGGCGAGCGGTGTGTGTGTGCGGGGATAATGCGCAATGATACGCCGCCGGGCATTGTCCAGCGATGGGTCCCGTTAGCTGGACAATTGGGGATAATCCTTCAAAGCTGCCGTGGCCGCGAGAATAGCTTCTCGCCTCGATGCTGGCTGATGAAGTACAGAAGCAAAGACGCCGCGGCCTAATTACGGAGGGGCGGATTATGCAAGGGACCGCCACGCTGCGCTGCCTCTCAAAAGCAATAGTTAAATGTTTGGGTAACAAACAGCGGGAGGGCAGCATTTTTGCTGGTTATACCGGGACAGACTTAATAAATGGGATTAAGGACTACCAGATTAAATACAAACAGATATTCCCGAGATCGATTCTTACGAACAGTGGGAAAATTTTCGAACAAAATAGGTACATCGGTAATCTCAAGTCAGATTTGTCAGTACTTCGAGCGAAGCTACCAATACCATTGTTTCGTCGTTATCAGTAGCCGTTCTAAGCGTTTACCGCAAGCTTTGAGAATAACCGTTACGTTCACAAGCTGCTGCATTTCCAAGACTTAAATCACCGAATATGTCCCAATACCAACAATGAGTGCAAAGGTGCCGCGCTACGCTCGGACAAAAACATTAAATTAGCTTCTATTGTTTTGCTAAGAGAGCTTACACAATGACCACTCGTCGCGATCTGCACTTTTTTTTGTAAACGCAATGACGGCTGCGTCGGTCGTAAAAGCTTTGGCGCCTTCGGTCGAGCGAAAAAAAGCGAGCGCTATATGTGCGAATCGGCGTGTATTCTTGGAATCTGACTGCGTGTTCTCGGTAGCTGGGAGGTGCGATCGTATCATATAGGGATTCCCTTTATTGCTAACATAGGTGGTTACGTATTCCACACGCTTTTTCAATAGTATTTTGTTAATAAAAAGTTATAAAACTTGTCTAAAACCGCACTAAAATTAACTACTAAAATAAGAATAGGATCGTCTAAGTACTATGTCGAAATAGTTTCGTGTAGGTACCTATATGACAAGCATTTTTCCTCTCAACCTTCTTTACACATGAATAGCGCCTAAAGTCTGATTAATAATTCAGTGGAGTAAAATGACAGCTATAAATGTGAATTTATATTTTAATTGAATCAATTTTTATGAGTGATCATGTTTTTGTTAATCGTTAGTATAAATAAAATTGAATAATTTGAACCAGCTAGGCTATTCTGTAACGTCATACTCACTTCGCACGCGTGAATTTTCTAGTGAAATGTCAAATTTCAATACAAAATTTGACATATCACCTGCAAACTCACGCGTGCGAAGTGAGTTTGTCGTTACAGAATAGCCTAGCTGAATCATAAAAACAACATTATTCATGATGAACGGATCAAATTAATTTTAAGTTTGACACAATAAGCTGTCATTTTACTCCACTGAATTATTAATCAGACTTTAGTAATTACCTGCAAACTTTTAATTGTCACTGGGATCGCCCCCAGTCCATTGTAGTATTACAAGCGTTGCTTAGGGATGTGTGTGTTAGTATGGCGATATAAAAAATTATCATGTATAAACCAACCTGGTAAGCGGTAACCGCGATGAACTCAGTCTCTGGGAATGAGAAGGAGGCGTGAGGGGCGCCCCAGGCCAGCGCGGCGGCGTCCCGGGCCCGCACCACCAGCACGCGGGGGCGGTACTTGTGCATGGACGTCAGAACCATCTGTAACAACAGAATACAGTACTGTACAACACTAGACATTATAATAGAACTACATGAAACACGTGAGTCCTCAAAACAATAGACAGCAAAGTTCAGACAATAGTAGAGCAAAAACTTCATTACCAAATTCCTAGGTACTATAGGTCCAGTCGCCTGCACATTTATGGAACAATTCCAATATAAGCCGACCTCTCTTAATTAAGGGTGTCAATAACAAAGAAAGCTCAGCTTACGTTGTGAATGTTACCTACCATAAATATGGAGGCAATTATATCAGTTGAAAGTGGCTTGGTAAGTTTATCAAATTTCCGAAAGAATCACATTATTAAACACGACATAATATCGCTAGAAGGTTTCAAAAGTATACGATCCCCTATACGAAATAAGTTAAATAAACAAAGTAGTAAAACAGATTTTTTGTAATAGACTTAAACGTTGCCAGTCATCAAAACCTATAGTTAAATGAAGATAGGTGGATCAGAAATAGGCAAACATAAAAAATATAAGCCGTTCTCAAGATAAAATGCATTAGCAAGTTCATAAGTTATCTTATTTCATAAAATTACATGTGAAATGGTAGGTTTAATGCAGAACTTCATTATTATAGAGAGCGGAGAGTCTTCCTTTAAATAATATATTTTTTTACTTTATTATTTGCTCCTATGACCCTTTTTATTACCGATTTATAAAAGTGACTGACGTAAACATAAAAGCAGTAATTTCATGCTAATAAAACCACGGGAATGCAAGTTACACTCCATTTGTGGGTAGTAAACAGCAAAACGTTTTTTAACAGGTTACAAATCCATACCACCAACGTGGAAACAACGGAAAACATAAAATTCGCATCGTTACTCATAAGCAAATACCGTGACAAAACTACCTTGTGTCTGGCATAGATAAGGAACAGAATTATGAGAAACTATTTGGTGCCTGCGACTTTGTCTGCGTAGAATTTGTGCTTCGAGAAATTATTCATTTTCCCATACAAACTTTCATTTCATCCCCTATTTCACCATCTTCAAGTTTTATTTTCGCAACAAGAATTAACCTAAGTCCTTCTACAAGGACCTGTCTATCTCTATACCAATATTAATCAAAATTAGTTTAGCGGTTTAGTCGTGGAAACGTCACAGACAGACAGAGTTATTTTCGCATTTATAATATTAGTATAGTAACTACACGGTCTGTGTAAAAAGTAACTGTTCAGATTGGCGACATGGCCGTCGCGTCGTCGGGCCCGGCGGCGGGGCGGCGTCCGTCTGTCATGTGTACAAGGGCCCTTATCTGTGGTACTTGACGCGAATACCGCTACCTGCGCCTGCGCCGCCGCCGCCGCAAACACTTCACATTCAGAAGGGTTTTAAACTATTGTTTCACTACTTTTTGGGGATAGTTATTAAAAAAGTTAAAGGACAGATTAAGTAAGATTTACCGAAATTACTTTTACTTCTTTATGGAAGTTTTGAAATGTTAAAAATAAGTCATACAATTAAATTGCGGGTTTAAAATTAACAAATTTAAGGGTCAATTGCACCATCCATCTTAAATATGTTTAAGTTTTAATTAAACAACGTCAGAAATATTTCTTTCACCAAAATATTTAGTGCACTAATTTAGTAGATAATAGTAATTTGGTAGTATTAGGAGTAGTAATAGTAATCAGTAATTTAATATCGATACAAAAAACTTAAGTTGTAGGTAACTGAAATAGGCCAATCTCAATGGAGACTAGCCGTCAGCGCAGGAGGTACATTCACGAGTGAGTACGCAAGCACAGGTGCACTCTCTCTTCCCTCACTCTCATGTCATAGTCGGATGGGACGGCTCAATGGCTCCGACACGACCGGGGAGAGATCAGGCGCAGGACCAACGGCCTTAAGTGCTCTCCGAGGCACAGCAGTTAATTAGATGTAGATCATGCTGAGTAGTTTTTTTTTGCCAAGACAAGTAGATAACGATGACGGTGAGGGAAAACATCGTGAGGAAACATACCTATCCCTCGGGATTAGGTAATAGTCAGTTCCTGTACACACGGGGACAAGGTTCATCACCTGTCACGTTGAGTTCTGACTATCTGATGAAACGTGGGCTTTGAGTTGGTTAATACCTCCACAATGTGGTGGTGTATGGACACTCAAGCCTCTGACTACCCCCGAATGGGGATAAAAGTCGTGACGATAAATTTTTTTACATGTTTTTTTTACATATAGGTAGGTAGTACAGTGTAGGTCAAGACAAGGACGCATGGAGTAATAAGGGGAGGCCTTTGCCCAGGCTATTATATAGATAGGCTATTAAAAAAGGTGTATGTCGCTACTTTCATTTCCAAAAGTTAATTACCTAATAATCATTGGATAAAATATCTGTGACAACATTTGTCCGGTTCACTTGAAATCTCTCGCAACTTTACATGTAACATTTTGCTCAATCGTCATCTACAATTGGTACCCGTGTTACCAACACCCACACTTAATTACTTCAGGTATCAATAACAGGATTGGAACATTGTAACATTGTTATTGCAATTAGTGATTATATGTCACAATACCGCACACCTATCCCAAAGTTTAACTGCTTAACATTAGGTACGTTTGCAACCTTATAAGGCTGCAAACGTACCTGATTAGTCACATAAATTGATCACGGCGAGGGCGTGTGGGTGATACTGTCACAAATTTATGGTTACAACCGTAAGTAAACAGTCACTGCAAAGGCTTATATTAGCTATATTCTGATTTAAAGTATAGCGCCCCTATCAGATACGTAAGGAGGTTTTTTACAGGTTTACATAATTTCCGTAGACACGACTCTAGCTATCATATCTCATGGTAGAGCTCTCCATATCAATCACACCCAATCCGTAAGCAACAGTTTAAAAATTCATTTCGCATTCTCGATGGTATCCCCGATAGGTCTGGTTCCCGAGGTGTGTGACACAGACGGATTGACAGATAGACAATACAAAGACATCGCCGCGTTCGGAAGCTCGTCGATCAAACGGACGTGTCTTCAATCAAACACGATGAAGGCACCAGATACAGTGGAATTCGACTGACTCTCGCATTTTTTGCCGACGAATATTGGCCGTGTTAGTTAATATGTTGGTTTTAATCACGGAATAAGGAATAAGTAATTACAGGAAAAGACGTTGCTGGAAAGGACAAAGGTATATCACGCGTCGCCCGTCCGCGTCGTATAAGCAAATCAACCATGGCCAAATATCAACCAAAATCCTAGATTTTAATGGAGTATCTACAGACTCGATCCCTATTATTTATTATAATTGCTTTTTGTATTTAGACTCTATGAATCCTAAATAAAAATACCTAATTACTGCATTTGAAGTTATGTTTTATGAATTGAAGATTACAACCGCTAAACGGTACTAAAGACTTCAACGCGCTCGCGCATTTTACAAAAAAGTTTACATAGTTTTAGTTTACACGATAGTAGTTATTAATGTAAATACAAGGCGGTGGATTGGCTTACTCAAATAGAGAATAATAAATCGCTCGTTAAGGGGCAATCGGTAAATAAAACGGTGTGCAAGTGCAGTAGGTATGTTTTTTGTCAACAATTGCCATGTAGAGTCATGTTGTATACCTATTTTTATGTTTGTAAAATAACAATTAACTGTTGCTATTATTAGTAACGAGACAAGTACCTATTTACTCGAGACTAGAGTACACTATTTACACTAGTTAGGAATATATTTTTACTGAGCATAGGTACTTCTGTGCCAAATTTTATTCAAATTGTTGAGCCGTTTTTGCGTTATCAAACTTACAAACAAACGAACACATTTATTATGAGTAGGGATAGAGACGGATCCTATTTTTTTCTATAGCACCTTAGCTCTATGAACTGATTATAGGCTACTGCATTTGATAGTACATACATGGAACCGGCAAGATTAGGTATTTCTCAGCTGTGTTTAATGGAAAAAATACTAGACATACATCATTTTAAATTTTCTTGTTCGTTAAAATAATGATAGAGCTAAATAATCATACAATTTGTATGCTCTATAAACTCGGCCAACTAATCTACAAATCTGACTACGAACTACACGTGTTTGTTCATTCTTAATTAGTGTTTGAGACAATCACGGGCGTGACAAGATGTAGATAAAGCTAGGCGGGTGACGGCGGTTTCCGCGCGGGACTCGAACCCGCCCGTCAGTGTTCCGCGCCGCTGACTCGATCCTTGTACCGATAACGTTAATGTGTCGTAAAATCTGAACGTACACGTGTTTTTGCTGAAGTTTTTACGCGTTATATTTACCTTGAAGTTTGAATTGTATTTGATGACCGCTTGGTACAGTGGTTTGAGCGTAAACAGCTCGGCTTACTGCATCGGGTGGTTGCGGGTTCGATTCCCGCCAGAGGTAAATTTGGAAAACGGCCTTTTAGTAAGTAATTTTCCCGGGTCTGGGTGTCATTGGGATCGCTCCAGTCCATTGTACGGTACCCATAGTACAAGCTTTGCTTAGTGTGGGACTGGTGTGTTTATCTAGCGATATTTTTTTTATTTCTTTCTGATAATAATCTGTAGTACCTATGCCTATTCTGAAGGGCTATACAAGTGGCTGACGTCTACAAGCGTTCCTTCATTTCGCTACGCTTCATGTATGGAAATGGCATAAGTCACGTGATCTACATAGAAACTTGTTGTTGATCTACATAGCGACGTTTGACATTTGCATACATTGTGAAGTCTATTCTATTCGATTTGCGTTCATGCCACTTGTCTAGGGGGGCTGTAGTAATGAATTCAGAGTAGTAATAATTCAGAGTGGAAAGTGTTTTTATTTTTGTTGGTAAATAGTAAGATTAAATTAAGTACTCAAATATAAGCTCTCTCTGCATAGTTTAAAAAAGCATTCTGAGTCAAACGGTCTAATCAATAGACAGCAGAAAAAAAATCTACGGTTTAAACACATTCCATAGTTTGTATAGGTGCAGTTACATTTTAACTAAATGTTTTTAACTCCATCACCTCTCGACAGTTAACTGTTATACAGCACTTTAACCAAATGAGATATTAATCTTAATAACGCACGATCATAAAATATATCTCAATTTAATTGCCTTATTACCCACAATTTTCTACTATAACTAAATAAAAAGATTTTCTCCGAAGTAGCCTTTTACTATTCGTAATTGCGCGTGGTAATCCTCCCGTTAACCTCCCCGACAATGAACTCTGTAAGTCCTCAAAGACATTTATAATCCTTTCACAATAATTGCCTTTTATTTAAGCACTAATCTTTTCTGTAATTATGTGCTCTTTTCACACGATGCCGTCTGGAGATTTTTGAGTAAAAAATTGCGAACAAAAAGGGTGATACAAAGCATAATGGTGGCTTTTTATCGCAGGTGGTAATCCTCAAGTGTACAGCAAGCGAGGCGAGGAGGTCTTCCATGCGAATTGATTCGCTCCCAGTATCGGTAGCTGGGCCATTGTAAGGGTGGGTGCATAAAGACGCCGCCCGTCGCGTCTCTCGGTGCCTCGATCGAGGCACATTCAGTGCGCACTGATGCGTACCCGCCTACAGTTTTTGCTGTTCCTACCCGTCATAATAATGCATGTTATGATGCTCTGTGAGTGATAGCCATGAATGTTGTTTGTTTTGATAGATAAATGATATTTTGAGGAACCTTTACCTAAGTGATATTTGTATGTCAATTTATAGATTTCCATGTTCTTAAATGAAATGAAGAGGTGACTATTAAGTAATAATTCTGACTCATTTGAAGATTTTGAGATTACGATATATGTATTTAATTTATCGCATAAAATATTAATGATATCATTCGCTTCTATAATGAAGCTATTTCTGACCATGTCTAACTTGATGAATATCATCAAAATCAAATATTTTGACTTCTAGATATGTTTTATCACTCTCTTTATTTATATAACACCTGCAGCGCACTGTAGTGTAAAGCCTTATCTCCGTCGTTTAAAGAAAATTAAAATTCAACAGTCAAACATCAAACGTTATTAAAAGCAGTCGTAAAACTCCGAGACAGTTTCTACAAACACGGTAATGTCAACAGCGTATAAAACCTAGGGCGAAGACATCGCGGCCGTCATTAATCGAGGCGTCAAGCGCCCTGTCTAAACACACCGCCCGCATAAAGGAGTACAGTTACTTGTCGCTACAAAGCCACCATACAATGCCTTTCAGCGTATTTGTTCGAGTGACGAAATGCTTATAGACGTCTTTGTGCGCGGGCTCCCGCGGCGCACAACATCTGAGGCGTCCGCTGATGCAATCTCACCTTTATATCCACGAATCAAGTTTTATATTTCATCGAAAAATCGCGAGGAACTAGGTTTTTTTACTTCATTGCAATACGGTTTATTTGTATTTGAGTTTTATGTGAATAAATATAGAGTTGAAAACGGGTTGAAGGCTTCGGTTTCATGGGGAAGTGGTTGCGCGAGAGGCGTTTCCTTTCAATAATATACGAGACAGAGTCACGACTGCGAGCATCACCGCCGGCGAAGCCTGCGCCTGCGCAGCTTGTAACTGTATTCATATTGAAAGTTTTTGTTACTAGATAATTTACAATAGCCCCAATGTTTACTCTTTGCGTCATATTTTTATTGTTTGGAACAGCTTTTGTTTACGGTCTTTCAATTAATCTTTTGAAAAGTAAAAAGAGTGATGACTCATTATGGTATTCAGATTGAATTATGGCACGAAACCCGAAATTGATTTTACAGGACACATTCGTAATGATAAAAAAATTGCATAAGAATGCCTTTGATAAGGCTAGCTAGCTAGCATACATTATCCCCTAAAATGCTTTTACAGATAATTTGGTAATTAGTGGTACATTCCTGGATGCCGAACTTGCAAATCACCGCTGCCTCGCCACCCTTATCTGAGCGAGT
The DNA here is from genome assembly GCA_947859195.1 of Drymonia ruficornis. Lineage (NCBI taxonomy): Eukaryota > Metazoa > Arthropoda > Insecta > Lepidoptera > Notodontidae > Drymonia > Drymonia ruficornis. The sequence continues at coordinate 11,844,482 of OX401908.1, forward strand.
GGCGACGGGTGGCGGGCCTATGTATTTAAAGCGTGTTGATGACATACAACTTCGCCGGAGTCACACAGTCCTTCAGACATTCGTCCCGCAGAGAGCGTCGCTAGTAGGTATCAATTACAAGACTGTCAAAATATATCATTATTCTATTGAACATTTTAGTTCCTCTTTTGGCCACCGGGCTAGATAAGCTTATGGAGCTATATGTACCTAGAGTCTCTTTGTACTGTCCCACTCAAAGAAATTGGAATAAATAGAGGGTCCCACTGCAGGGCAATGGCCTCCCCTCCCTTTTGCTCCGGTCTATGTCCTCTAAATAGTGACCCTAAAACTACTTCCTAAAACTATGTTACTTACATGTCCCTGCGCATCCATAGTATTATTTGTCAGTTTGAGCTTGCTGAACGACACTGGATTTGCTGTCCAATGGTGTCCCGGGGCCGGGGAGTCGGGGTGCAGCATCAGCCTCCTCGGGGACTGCGGCTCCGCGCCGCCCGCCGCGGCCCACGCGCCGCCCGCCCACCGCCAGCGCCGCCGCCCCACCAGCGACATCTCCAGCAGGACGCAGTACTCCTCGCGAGGGTCGAGGCCAGCGAGTGATATGCGGAGTGATGGAAACATGCGCCTGTGGACAGAAGAAGCTTGAGTTTTAAATCTCATCCGAGGAGTAAAGCCGAATTTTAAGTAGATTAATTATAAAATGACAGCTGCTACTGTCACTTTTTGATGTAAATCAAAGAATTTTTAAGTATATTAGGTTCATGATGTAAATACAACAAATTAAGTTCAAATCCACATGAAAGTGACATTCCGAGCTGAAAAAGAACTTTAGCTTTAAGTAGAGTTTGAAAATAAAGTTAATTTTGAAAATATTGGGACAAAGTACAAAAAAAATATCGGTATATTTAGTAGCCTATATCCATAAAAAATAATGTACTCATAATGAGCTGTAAATGAGCTGTATTCATGGTTTTTATGCACACTGATCATTTTAAATCCGAGAGCAGTCCCCACCGCGACTTTAACAACCTAATAAAAGCAATACGCCGTACACAACAGATCGCAAATCGTGCAACAACAATTTAAATGTTAATTTAACAAACCAAACTGAGACAACGGCCGTAAACGTCGAAACAAAGAAGGCGATAATAAAATAACCATCACCGTGTGACAATCCCTAGACTGGACCAGGGTTTCCAAACCTGGGGTGCGCGAACGAAATAAAAATATTTGTTTCTCTTCATTATTTTTTAGGGAAACCTTGTGGGATCACTTTGTTGTCCGTCTGTCTGTCTGTTCGACAAGACATGTACAGCTCAAACCGCTGATGTTAGAAATATGACATTTTGATAGTAGTACGTAACTAAGAATTTTAGGGTGAAAGTTTGTATTGATGTCCCAATTTTTCTAGATTTATTATAAAAATGAGTATTTAAGCTACTCATTAGAAATAAAAAATATACTCTTCGGCGTGTTTCAAAATTTAACTCCTATTAAGTTTGTACGGAACCCGCAGGGCCCGAGTCCTACTCGCACTTGTCCGGGTTTTTTAAATTATGTATTAAGGAGTCCGTGGCGACTGTCGAAAAGTCTCTAAGAGGTCCAAGGTTGAAAAAGGTTGGGAAAGGCTTGACTAGACTATTTTAAAATTTTATCATGATTATAAAAGGGGGTAAAAGTGTCATCCAACGAGGGCTTTTGGCACCCGTTCGCTTCGGGCCGGCTGTGAACAGATACAGATGGCGCCGGCTTATCTCGTCTGCGGTAGAGGCCGCTGTCGGTAGCTTTAACAATTCCACTTCGTTAATGTAATTATGCCGGGTCAGGAGACGTTATGGTTTGTGCCTACCGCGTTGTTAATCTGTGAGAGAAGTGGGACGGAGTAGTGACGCGTTGTGGGTCACTGTCAAATGTATTGAAAGCGTGGATGAATTTCTCGTTAGTATGACTTGCGTAAATAAAAAAACGGCAATAAACTTGCTTATGGGCCCATAGACTTTTGCAACGCACCCCGTTTATGTATGCTACATTTTTAAACCTCGTTTTTTTATATCCTTAACCTTTTTGTACATTTTAGGATTTCATCTGGAAATTATAAGCACGAGAAATTATTCTTTTTACTAGTTGAGATTTGCGACTCTATTTTTTTGCAAACCCTAAGCTACATTACTGGCAAAGAGCCAACATATATATACTTTATCGTCTCCGAGATTCCTTACTACTTAGCTGTTAAACAAGAATGTTGATAGCCCACAATAAAATCATCCCGAGTTGATTTGCGTATCTGTCAGTGTGTCGGGCATGCCATCAGTCATAATAGCCGCGTTATCAGCGGCCGAGGGCGGCCTACAGGGGGCGCGCTAATGCAGCGCGCTGATAACGCGCCGACAGAAGCTCAATTAACAACAAACTGAATTAGCCTCCATTTAAAGTTTACGATCGCCGCTACCGCCTTACGTGAGGACGTTGTACGGACAGACGAACCAATTGTTGTCGCGACTAAATAAACAAGCGATATAAAATCAAGGTTAAAGAAGTGCAACCGATTAAGTGTTGTTTAAGATTAACTGCACAAAATATAATACATTTTCTATCACATAGAAAGTCCACTGAGGCCATCAAGCATCGTATTAAGGTCTTCGATAGTCTCAGCCATGACCACTATGTCGTCGGCAAACCGAAGGTGAGTGATGTACTCGCCGTTTATGTTTATGTTATTACGTACTACTCAGTAGAGCCTCCGAACGAGTTGGTCTTAAAATGAACATGGGCAAAACGAAGATCATGTCGAATTGCCGTGTTGTACCTGCTCCCGTGAAGATCGGAGACTCTACACTCGAAGTTGTCGACGATTATGTCTACCTGGGACAAACCATCCAGTTAGGTAGGTCCAACTTCGAGAAAGAGGTCAATCGACGAATCCGACTCGGCTGGGCAGCGTTCGGAAAGCTACGCAATATCTTCTCGTCCCAAATACCGCAGTGTCTCAAGACGAAAGTCTTCGACCAGTGTGTGTTGCCAGTGATGACCTATGGCACTGAGACATGGCCGCTTACAATGGGCCTCATAAGAAGGCTCAAGGTCACCCAAAGGGCAATGGAGAGGGCTATGCTCGGAGTTTCCCTGCGAGATCAAATCAGGAATGAGGAGATACGCAGAAGGACCAAGGTAACTGACATAGCCCGTAGGATTGCAAAACTTAAGTGGCAGTGGGCAGGGCACATTGCCCGTAGAACGGATGGCCGATGGGGCCGAAAAGTTCTCGAGTGGCGGCCGCGCACCGGAAAGCGTAGCGTGGGTAGGCCTCCCACAAGGTGGACCGACGACCTGGTGAAGGTCGCGGGAATCCGCTGGATGCGGGCAGCGCAAGACCGGTCATTGTGGCGAACCTTGGGGGAGGCCTATGTCCAGCAGTGGACGTCTTTCGGCTGAGATGATGATGATGATGAGAAAGTCCACAGAATAATGACATTCTGCCATAGAGAGCTGTTCTTAATTATACTGCTTATACCTATACTGTTTGTAGAAACAGAACTCTACTACTATACCTATGTCATAGCTAGAGGTATAATTTAGAATTACGCTGAGTTTGACTTTCTTTCTTAGAAACAATAGTTAGGCATTCGCATAACATTTTGTAACAACAGGTTAACAGTTATATTGATAAAAAGGCATTAGAAAGTTCAATCGATCATGGAATTATGTTTTTATATTAGCTGCGGCATTTGTGATAAGTGGCTTAATCTTTATAAGTGAAGGGGCAAAAAAATATGCTTATGTAAGGACATAACAGTAAATAAAAAAGTTTAATGTAGGTAGGTATATAACAAGTGAACATCGGAAGTCGTTCATCCACCAACGCACTACCTACACGAGTCCTAAATGTCTCCAATGAACCAAATAACTGTATATCTTAGATTCTAATATGGTCACAAATAATTTTGACATAAATTTGATAGCGTGATAAATGGCAACCCACACGAAATACAAAATTACTTTAATTTTTTTTTGTTTAGTATAACAGGAAATAAACACAAATAATCATCATTATGTATGTATCCCTGTTACACGTTATGTCCGCTGAGTGCGGCAGGTAGAGCTCGTTGCTCATCCTCTGTTTACAAGTTGTCCCCGCGTGATACAAATATGACAAGCGACAGCCACTGCAAACATAAATACGTGGAGAAGATTGTGTGCGCTATCGACGCCTCTCCTGTTGACCGTACCTTGACAAATCCCTGCACTCGGCTACCGTTCGGTGAGATGCCTGTTTTATCAGCGCGCGGGGCACTTATCGAGCCGTTTGAGAGCCGCGCGCGCCGACAAAGAGGTGACGAGCCACGCGCAAAATATATATTATAATGAAAAGCTGACCGTCTCTCCTCACCACAATCCACTATCTAAACGGCATTTTTATCCCCAAAATACATTTTGTACGTATAACGCTGATTGCGAGTCGTTTAAAATTTAATGCCATCGATGACGATTTGAACGAGTATTCATGTCAGACCTTTTATTTTAAGTGTTTAATGTTATGGAATTTTGTTTACGATATACTTTAAACGAGAATGCAAATGAAATAAAGATACAATAAAAAGCCGGGCCGCCATAAAAGGCCTCTCGAGAGCGCTAAGCTGGAGGCTTCGGTGATCCGGTGGGAAGGGACTTAGCGAACACAATGGGACCACCAAAATCGCGTTGAATAAACTTTAGAGTGGGTCGTAAATCGGTAACAACTCGCCAATTGACGCACGGAGGCGCTAACAGCGAGGAAAGAAACTGTCATATCCGCTCTAGCATCCGCACTCGAAATATAGAGTCGGCCGAATTCGTTGCGGATTGTTTAGCGACCGCTCGCGGACTCTTTTAGCGTTTACTCTCCCACGATACCTCAAATGCTCTACATGGGGACAAATCTCGCGCAGTTTACTAATCTTTTAACGACGAGCAGTCAGTAGATGTGTTCATGAGCATCGTTTAACGTCTGTCACTAACCTACCCCTCTCGAGGCGCAGCTATCTTTACTGCCAACTTCATTGGTGTTTTATCGCTCAAGTTCAATGTTAAACGGGGGCCAGTCGTTAACGCGACAACGCGCCCTTGTCCTCCCACGACATCTGCGCTTCATTTACACAGCCAGTAATTCGTACGATAAACAAAACTCGAGTGTACAATACTCGGCGTTGTATATCCAGCGTCTAACCCGCGCTTATTAGCGTTCATACGAGAGGTCCGGCCGGTTTTTTCGTCCGCCCAGATGTGGCCCTGGGTAAACACCTCCGCCATTGTCTGGCGGCATAAAAAATCATACACCTGGAAGTGTCAAATTGTTCACTCGGACTGTGAGAGCGGGCCGTGTGAATATCGCTCGGCCGGCCCGCTCACATATGTACACAAATATTTGTATGTAATGTCTGTGAGCGAAACTCGATCCTATAACCAGCTCCATTCCATAATTACTATCTGTTACTAAATTTTAAGTAGGTGAGTTCAACGGTCAGCCTTTCGGTATTCCCAAAGTTATTTTTGAAATAGAAAAATAATTATATGTACGTTTATTGAGAATACCCTGCGGCGAATCTCCTTGCTACGAATAAATCTACTTTCAAAGAGACGAATTATCTTAATGGATGGACGTCGCTGTGGGCAGTTGACGTGCGCAGATAAGGCTCGCTACTGCTAAAAGACCTTTTATGGCGCGATTGTAAACGCGTAATCGACGGCGTGCGATGCAATTGACGTAATGACCAGTGTGTGTTCAGCGCAAACACGCGCGGGACCACTCTTGCTCGTGACACTCGCGCTTGCGCAACCACAAATTGATCTGAGCTGCGCCCGCGCCGCACCACCCGCCATTGTTGTTTCAGTTAAGTGGGCCGTTAAGGCGGAATGTTAGCCATGATTCAGCAACACACCACCGATTAAGGGCGGTTCGGGATGCAGTAAACGCATAATAATCGATTCCGACCGGAAAGTATCTTATTGTTACAAATCCCTTCAACGTTTGCTCAAGAAATATGACAAATGTTTTTAAAATGTTGCCCAATAAAAAATTCCCGCACCACTTCCATACGCCGCGAGCCCTCGCCTCCGCAAGACAAACAAACTACACTTATAAAGAAATACACTGGTAACAAAACAAATAAACCAATTTGGGCTCGGCCACAAAAAAGCCACGGAATCGTCTCGGGAGATGTAACGTCGTATTAGCATATTGATAGCCGCTGACTATCTGTCGTCCTTTGTTTAAAATCAGCGACAGCACCTTCAATCATAACGATGGCGACCAAAAAAATTTTTATTTTATTAGCTAGTTTTTGCCGGGGGTGGCCGCAGGTGGCAACAAAAAACAACGCAACAACGAGACTACCTCGTTCGACGATCCCCTAAACTATCGAAAAACTCGATTGAATCGCTGTCTTATTAACAAAAAAATATCGATAGAATATGCTAATTTGAAATGCACATGTAAACGTACGGAGCTAGACTTTGTTTTTCAGAAATCTGCAAACTTGAATGAAAAAAAGTTTGTGTTTTTGATATGGCTGCAATTATAGAACATTCAAGGTATATTTTTTTCTTTGAACAGTTGCAATCGAGGTACCTTTGCTGTGGGCACAGGGGGTGATGGGGCAAGCACAGACCGCGTGCACCTGCTCACTAGCGACGTATTTATGTGCATCTCGCCAAATTTACAACCGCCTCGACAAGGCTTTGCGGAAATTGGAAAATTGTAATCACCGCGTCGGCACTCCTTTGCTCAATGGGGGTAGCCTAGAGATTCAATTGCGCCGGTCCGTTTAACAGCTACATTCGCAGATTGTAAACGCAACTTTAAAGGCGCCGCCTCAATTAATTTCTGATCTTACGCGAATCGCCGATTGATTTTATTGCGGTACATGTATGGTAAATAAATTTTCTGAGCTCAATTCGTGCATTTTATTTATTCATTGATACATAATTTATTTTGGAGAAATGTGTCCTTCAGATTTTATGTGGTCCATTTATTTGTTTTCATATAAACATTAAAATATAACTACACAATATTTAGTTACTAAAAATGATAACATTATTTAAAATGTTAAATCTGATAAATAGTATAATCTGAAGACACACCGACAAAATTTTAATGTACTTATTTGGCTTAAAAACTAATTTCATAACGAAACCGCATGTAGTGTGTCAGAAAAAATTACAGTGATTCAAGATAGCCGGTTGAGTATGATTAATTCAAGGTGAAGTATTTGTACGGCAGGTTCGGGCACAATCGCCGAACGAACACCTCTAAGTATGTGTTTATGTAAAAAGTTCAAGTTTCAAATGAATATGCATGTCGTTCCGGTGAAAGTACGGAATTAATTCAGCACCTTTTTGGGCGCCGGCGCCGGCATCCTCGTGTCGCACAAAGCTCTTTGCTCGTAAATTGCGAATGGAAGGGCCGACAAACGCGCCGTAATTTAGTTGACAGTCGGTACGACCGCCGACGGGCCGACCGCCGAGATGCGCGCGCGCAGGACAAAGCTTATCTACCGGCCGCATCTAGAGCCTATTATGAGCCTGACGCCGCACTCAACAACAGATCGTGAAGATACGCTCAGCCAATACGGAGTTTGGTAATTCATGCCGCATAAACGATCCAAGAATTTGCCGACAATTAAAAATTAATTAGAGATATGATACAGCTCGACGCGTGTGCGAATCTCCGCGGAGCGTGTCACGATGCGCCGCCTACATTATCATTCAGCATTTTTTGTGACACGAATGCCAATTTTGGTCGTAATATTAATGTAAGCTAGTCATCAAACTGAAACAAAACCAACTCGAAGTGACAAACATACGACTGAAAAACACGTGGAGCTTAATTGTTCTATCAACAGCTCACAGGTCCGATGCTCAGGCAGGATCCTTGCGAAACCGGTCTTGTGCAATCGGAATAAAGTCACAGTTCCTGTGGAGGCAGTCAGGCGGTATGCAGTCCGGTGGCGATGGCTCGTTAGCTCCCGAGCCGGCATAAATCACACCGTTTTATGAGAACTCCCAATTTTTAAACATTTCGAGTTAATGAAATGCGAGCGCAGTATGGGACCCGGCTAGCGACATTAAAAACGACAACCCAAAAGGACGGACAGTTTCTAATTATAATCCTGTCAAAGCTAAGATATAAGCAAAGAATTGATGATCGGCCGCAAAGCGGTGATTTTATCTTAGATAATAGCGATCTTGTTGATAGTAGCGTTGAATTTTAATATTGTCATATTTTTTATTTGTTCGAGAGTCTGTCTCCCGCCACGAAAGCTCGTAAAACTACTACGGGTGTACATCGTTAATTAACTTCAAATGGTGTTTGGCAAACATAATGGATGTAGTGTTTATTACGTCCCATCATGCTTGAAACAGCCAGGTACTACAATGTAACTTCATGTCGTAGAGACCACTACCACATTCTTACATGTAAACATTGTTCAAGAATGTGCACACTATAAGGTTAACGCAAACCATTAACCGCGCAAGTAGAACTGAACACGGTAGTGGAGTCAAACGAGCAGCAATCAATCAAGCACAGGATCTGCGCTCGTCGTACCGTGATACCGCGATCCCTAGAACCGACCACCGCCGTTTTAATTAACACCATGTTTCATAGGAATACAGTTCGTTATCCTCTAACGGAAGTCGCGAAGAATGGCGCCAGTATTTTAGGATTTTCGAAGAAGCGAAAGGGTTTGGCTGCGAATTGAAGCTGCGCACGCAGCCGTGAGTAGGGGGGCTTCACTAGCGCCGACAAAGAGGCCGCCGCACGCGAACCGCGCCCGATTCACAATTAAGCCCGCGTGTGTTAATTGATATGGATGGTGCAAGCGGCGAACGGCCGCGGCCGGCGCGGGGCGGCGCGGGCGGCTGCGTACGCCGAACCAATTACTTGTATAACTGTTCAGATATCTAGCCGTGATTATGTCTGGACGGATTTGTAATTGGCTGTGACGTCACCTTGTACAGTTACTTTGATTACAGAACTTGCTATTACAAACCGGCGAGAGCATTGTTTCCTTATTGTAACAAGTAGGTTCTCTAAAGTTGTTAAGTGGGAATTCCCTCACATTTGTCTGAAGCTAAAGCGATCGTCATATAAAATTTATGTTCAGTGTTCAGTAAATGTTATGACTTGCGATGGCTTTCACACTCCTTTCTCTTTACACTAGCAAACATTCTCGAAGCAAAAGGAAGAAAGTCTCTACCATCATCAAATTAGCAATTAATAACAATGAAGACAATTTTGTTAGTAGCACCTCTAAACTAAAATACACTAAAAGCCTCTAAAATAATAAGGTTTAGTGCTGTCAAACGCTGATCGCTACATGTCGACTTAGTACTTATAACTTCATAGTCTTCGATTCGCTAAACGCTTCGACAATGCCCTGTGACAGTTCCCATGTAGGTACTGGGAATCGCGCCAAGGCTGGCGGTAATGTGTCGAGTTCAAACGCGCCGCGGCCGCGTCATCGCGACAATTAGTGGGCGTTGCGACATGGCGACATCACGCCACGCTCGCGATATTGACATTGAACCATCGTTACACATTTCACAGAAGTTTGTTTTGATGCGGCGCCCGCAGATTGCCGAGTCTCAGGCAATTCGTGTGGACTTTAATCTGGATGGCGTGTGGTTTATTAATTACAATGCATCTGAGTTGGTGGGACAATATCTTTGTATGTTTTCTGCATTGAATATTTGCTTGAACTTATTTTTTCTTATGATGAGGATAGATACATTTCGAGATTCGTTGTTGATAAAATTCCGTTTTGATGCTACATCTTCTGATCCCCAGCCTCCGTTTATTTGCTGATATGTTGTCGCATAGCTCGTTAATAATTAATTACAGTGCAAACACTTCCATTTACGTTCTATTGTAATGAATTTCTGCGAACACCCTTGATTGATATTAATGTTCTCTTTGAATAATTCTGCGTGTTTGCTGGAGCTTTTATGTTATTTTCAATTGATGTACTATGTGGTATGGTGCTGCTGGTTACATCCACCACTCTTGTTTCATCTTATATTCAGTATTGCTACTAACAAGCATCATTTTTATTACCTCACCAAACTATCTGTGACCATCTCAATGATGCTTACGTATTCCTTGACAGCGTGTCATGTCCAAATCTGTCGTGTTCTCACAACAGTCCTGCTTACACCGACGCGACACATTTATTTGAGAATCGTGCGTCTCTCTGCACCCAGAGTCGCCCATTGGCTTATCTGTGGTTTCGGTAGCGTGCGCCGATACGCATCGGCGCGTGATGTCGCGATGCGCGGGCTCAGCGCGGCCGCGGCGATGGTATCGGCGCACGAGCTCGCGGGTGGCGCGCCGCCCGCCCCGCCCCGCCCCGCCGCGCGCCCTGCACTATGTCGCACGTCATTGTAGCCAGAGAAGAGCCTTTTGTAACAACAACTATCAAGTTAGTGAGAAGTGGATTCTAATTAATAGAATACTTTGTACTCCTAAGATAAGGCATTGACAATGGAGTGGTGGAGAACGTGGAATAGATGGAATAGCTGAAGGGTAGAGCTGAAAGGTAGAGTTTCACTGTGGAATCATGGACTATATTGGTAAAGAAGTGATTCATCTTGCATACTTTGTTCTGCAGAATTTGTATTTGGCTTTCATTTGACTCTAAGAAAAGATGTGAATTGTTGAATTGAATAGCAGCAGGCTAGTTAGCGTGACAAGTGCCCATTATCATCAATAATTGATGATCAATTCCATTTCTATGAAAACAGATCGTACGCTTCGTTAGCGACAAATCTTGCGTGAAATGTAACAAATTTGTATACTCCACAACATTTTTTTATTCCGCCGCTACCATTGTACGTGCGTTCCCATGTTTTTATGATTGTTATGATTGACGACGCACCCCGAACTAGGCCCGGGTTACGATCACCGCGGTTCTGGGAGGTGCATTATGGACACGTAGGAACCATAAGCACGTACGCTACATTGCATGCTTCCATGTCTTCCAGTGTCAGATGAAATCTGTCATTATACCTATCGATATAACATTCGTATCGGATTTCGGTACACATTTTTTTTCCAGCGCCTTTCTCAAAGTATGAAGTTACAAAAACCCCATGTTATACAAGTGATTACTTTTTTCTGCGTCAAAGAAGTCATTTGAAAGAATGCGAGTTGTCTCATTCGCTCACATTACAATTTGTTAGGTAGCGATGCCGCGGCCGGGCCCGTGAGAATAATTCCCGTGTTCCGAGTAACATGGCTTAAACGCTTGTATCGAGAGATACCGATCTAACCCGAGCTGCCCGTTGGCGCCATAAAAACAAAACATCCTCAACACGACCACTTTCTTCCCTAAATTATTCGTGGAATTTACGACGTTTCAACCGACAAAAATGTTATAACCTAATGAGAAATTATCATCAGGCTCCGCTCTCCGTCGCTCGGCAAAAAACGAATCGCCGCCCGGCGATCATGTCCGGGCGCATATTTCTTATTATTCTAAATTCGAATTATCGTTTTCGTGTTTGTTTTTTCCTCGATCGTCGATTGTTTTAGGTTGTGGCGGGACAAAAAGGCGCGGGAGTCGACGATGACTGTGCGATTCTGTTGATCGCTCAACTTTGGACTCCACGAGCGAGTTGATGTATTTTTGTCAATGTGCGAGATACATCGAATGCTGGCCTAGAGATTGTATCTCGTAAGAACGTGAGACGTCTGTAATGGAAAGCGTGTGATACGTTAGCATGCATCGTATTGTGTGTGGTATATTCCCAGGAGATATTGCGATATGATCGTCCGAAGGCGGCGACCATTCGGCGCGTGCTTCGGATTCCTGCTCCTCCTCTCCGGAATTACCCATTACTTTCAATGACATTACGTTTTTACAGCGACAATTTTTTTCTATGAGGTTCATCTAAGCCATCATTATTGTAAACGTTCTATCAACATTAAATTGTACAAACATAGCTTTTCACAGTTTGAAGGGTAATGGTAGTGCAATTGAGTTTCACTTTGAGCACCTCACCTTCACCACCTTTCATTTAAGCACCTTTGCCTTTTGGCTTCGAGTTCTATTCGTTAAGGATGATGGAAATACTGATAGGATCAGATCAGGGATGCCCAACTAATGATCGATTAACTAGGTAGTAAGAAGTCCTGACAAAACGACGTAGGTAGGAACGTTTAACTTTTCCGGCTAACCGACCGGACCTTCATTAATTTCCCCACCGACAGATAGATACCACCTGCTGCTATCGGACTCTAAAACAAAGAGGCATTATGTCAGCTCTTATCTTCGCTAGAGCCGGCAGGCGCGGCTCGCGATATCTCTCAATCTGGCACGTCTGTACGTGGCTAGGTGAAATCGTAATGCCAAGTTTCCACGAGACATTGAGGAGTGACGAGTGGAGCGCAGTCGGAAGACGGGCTGTCATAATCTGATTATTAGTGGTCGGGCGGCGGAGGCGGGGCGCGCGGCGGGCGGCCGGCGCGCCGCAGGGGGTCGGCGCCCGCGCGCCTCCCGCTCGCGCCAGCGCCGCCCGCGCGCGCCCGACAGGGACGGCGACACGCGCAGGCGACAAACGACCCGTGGTAAAACAAAAGGAATGTTGCCGGCGACGCTTTGAGGCGCCGGCGCCGCTCCCCGCGCCCTAATCACCCATTTTAATTACGACACAGATCGAATCAATTAATCGGTATTTCAGTTAAAACAACCGGCGGAATGAGCTTACGCTCGTTTGTTAGATCCGTGGACGTCACAGATTCTGGTGATTAGGTAGAGTTATCTCGTAAAAGTCGGTGGTGAACGTCAATTACGAAAGCAACTCTCGTTACCGAATCACCGTAAGCGCCGGACTCTACGAGCGGTCAGGTTTATCGGATGGATGCGTTTCCTCGCCTTTTTATTCCACAATCCGAGTCGTTAGACGTTTTTAATTATAAGTTATGATTTTTTCGGGCGAATTCAGACGCGCCCTTTCCGTCGGGTAACATAAGAATAAATAACGAGTTTTTGTGTGTTGTGTGTTTGTTTTTAAAATGGCGGGAGGTCCGCGCGACGACACGCGAGCGATGCGCGGCCCCGCCGCCGCCGGCCGGCGCGGGCGCAGCCGCAGCGCCTCGCCCATTTGTCATATTTTAGTTTTGAGAAAAAATAAATAACCTACTCTATTCCGACCAGTGTTTGTTTGTAGGGCGATTATTGAGGGTTAAGTATTATCTCTGAACATGGAGTGGAACAGATGGGACGTGTCACACTGTTGATACTGCAGTTTGTTATTGTACTGCGCACGCGGGCGGCTCGCATGTTGGCCTACAATTATTAATACATGTTGTACCTATTACTACTCGACTGTATAAAGTAAAATGTTAATGATTTATTATCGAACGTATCTTAATAATTGTCGTCCTTTATTAATCAAGGTACACCAGTTTCAGACAAAAGAACAGCGTCGATAGGGATATGTCTAAAATTACAACTATAAACTTGTTCAAAAAGCAACAGCCGAGTATATAGGTACAGTGTATTCTGTGACAGGGGTTAACTTTCTTATGTACTGAACAATTTACACGTCGGGAAACAGGTGGTAAAACTGGCATGGCTGTAGCCACAAATCCAGAGGTGAGCACATAAGCACTCGCATGGCCGCCGAGCGCGGCAGGTGTTAACTCCGAGTAGCGCGCCCGCCGCCGGCCCCGCTTGCACAAACGAACCGCCCAAATCCACTGTTTGCGTTTTCCATTATCCCACGGAACCTCCGCCCCACTCCGCGAACGCTCCCAGATAAAGAACAGTCAGAACGGCTTTTAACATGTTTGAATAACAACTAAAAGGAACCAGTTACACTCACCAATTTGACTAGTTCTCATAGCCGCGAGACTCGCTCGTGGAATAACTCAATTACAGCGCGCACGCATCGCGCCGGCTAGCGTTCAATACGAGAAATGCATCAAATATTTTTGACCCATTTCGATTCGTATGGCGCCAGTATCGGCGCCGGCGCGCCCCCGGCCGCTCTCGCACGCGGCATCGTTATACAAAACAAACAAAAGTGACCTCTAGACGGACGCGGCCGCTGAGCTAACGAGATTCACCAACCGCCGGATAAAGCGGTAAATTATCTGAATGCTAGCCGGGCGGCCGCGCGGTGGTCTGCGCCGGCGGCCGCGCCAAAAAAACGTGTAGGAGATGACAGGAGCACGGATGAACCAGACTAATTATCGACTGCGCAAAAACCGGGACAGTGCGCAAGCGCGTCGCGACAGCCATCGCGCACGACAGATATTCCTTTGCGAAAACCGTGACGTTTTTGCCGATCAATTTAATAAGAGCGGTCAACAACGACGCTCTCCGAACACTAATTACACGCCATTAATTACGGAATATTTTCATTTTTAATTCCGTCAGGATTCGTTTACGGACGTGATGCACATTATTGATTGGACTTTCTTTTGGCGGCGCGGCGGTGGTCGGGCTCGTCAACCGTGAAATAATTTCAGCTCTAAAATCGAATGTCTAACTAGTCAATGTGGGCTACGGCCGCAGTAATTAGACTGCAACATTTCTGTAGAGTCTTGGATCGCTGTAAGAATTGACGCTGAACTGAGTTGGATCGTCGGCCACGGACGCCTCCGGGGCTGCCATCTGCTAATAATGAGCTGGAGCGAGTAATGATGAGTGACCTGGAGCTGAGGGGGGAAGGGGGGTACAAGGCGGGTGGGGGCCGCGGGGCTCGCGCGGTGGGTCGCGCTCGCTCCTCGCGGGAAGGGCGGAGGCGCCGAGATCGCGACGACTGTGTAATTTCTTCACTGCTCGCACCCACATTATCGATCACGAAAAAAATATAATTGTAGGGGTACCGTCGTAAAGCAAACAAGCTTATAATAAGCTGTAATTTGTGCTCGGCCATTTAGAGAAATGCACAAATTGCCGTCGAGGCAGCTGTTTGTTTTGTCTATGACGGAGGTCCGGCCCGGCTCTCGAATTATCCGTTAACAAGGCCCGCGTCAGATTCAGCAGCCCTAATGGGTTTTCGTTAAGTTTTTGTTATTATTTTGTAATTTATTACGAGTATGTTTTTGTGCATTCGATTCTTGGATTCTGACAGCTGCATCGTTTAATTGACTGGATAGTAGACAGGGATGTTTTTTGGGTCTAAATATCATTCGCGATCTCGCAGTATTATGACAGTGCAGGGCGGGCGGAGGGCGACGGGCGGGCGGCCACGTGCTCACGTTTCCCTCGAAACACCGGTAGGAACCCAGGCAGGTGCCAATTATGAAATTCTTTACACGCAAATACGTTGTACAAATTGTGAAACAATATATATTAATTTGCAGCCAGCATGACAATTTAAATAGGTAGAGTCAAGAAATTCAAAATTTTACAGTTATCTTTAAAAGTTATGATCAAAAAAATTAAAATACAGTAACTATTCTGCTGTAGTCAAGCAGCTATCTTGTATGTAAAACTGTGTGTCTAGCAAACTTTGTGCTCGACTGGACTTAATATTTAGCTCTATATTTCCATCAATATGTTCACCCACTCTGTTTCTATTTTGTAATCTGTAGTTGACCTATTTAAAAAAATATAAAAGTAGTGAACAACTCACCGTCCGCCCTTGGTGATGATCATCTCTGTTCCGATGTCATGGAAGCGCCGCCAGAGGTCGCCGTTGAGCAGGCGCGCCTCGCACGCCGGCGGCTCCGCGTCCGCGCCCACGCGGTGCTCTACACAAATATAGAGTTCTGTTTATTATAACTAATAGAAAAATAAATCCACATTCTCTATTACAGATATAACAGGAAGAAAATATATAAGTGTAAAGGTAGATTTATTTATTGTATATTAGTTGCTACAAAGTTCAATCGAACGGAGATACATTATAATATAACTGTATTTCAATAACATGTAGAGTTTTAATTCCCAGTTTTACAACTGGGAATTTAGACGCAAATTTAGAAGCAAATTTATACATTAGTCATAATATGTATTACTTCTTCGGATTGCGGCTGTACAATTTAATTAACCTACTATACTATCGCGTACTATTTTTGACATAAACGCGATTAGCAAATGGAAAACCTATGGTAGAGATATTCGAATCCTAATTTTTCTTCCGGTGCCATCTCCTACTGGAAGTCGGCGATGATCATGTAGTTATATAGGCTTTAAAGACTGCTGCCAAACTAGGGATCTGTTACCAAAAAGTATTTCTTACTCCTGTGCTGATACTTTTTCCAAGTTAAAAGGTTATTCCAATGGCTTGAGGCTTAGTCTTAGGTGTACTTATCATATTAAATAAACTATGTCTAGAAACATAAAATTTGTACTGTGCACATTCAGTTGGAAACAGCTGGGCACACAGAGTAAAGACTAAAGAAAGAGGTGCCCTTATTAGAGATATGTATGAAAAAAAACGTGGTCATTGTTTTTTCATTTTCATTGTTCTATCTACCGGTAAATAGTTGAACTACTCGCTTCGGTTTATGTCGATGTTAGTACACATATACATAGTAAAACTTATATACTTACCACGCGCTGTTCTGTGCCCGCGTAATGTTTGAAAATAATAAATAATTCGCTAATAAGTAATTAATAATTATTTAATTCTATAAAAAATTACACGTTAATTAATTAATGAATTTAAGGTTTATATTATTGTGGAAAATATATTCCCTAAGATGAGCAGTGCTATCCGAGAAATTATATTATGAAGTGGTCTGTTTAGGATAAGGAAAAATATCAAGAAGAAACACTTTGTTCAATTTGTTGTTCATACTGACTTGATACCTACAAAATGGATGTTCGATAAGGGCCTCCGCAGACTAGCTACTTTTAGCATCGGCG
Organism: Drymonia ruficornis; assembly: GCA_947859195.1. NCBI lineage: Eukaryota > Metazoa > Arthropoda > Insecta > Lepidoptera > Notodontidae > Drymonia > Drymonia ruficornis. Next base: position 11,861,338 of record OX401908.1, read on the forward strand.
ACCGGCGATTTTGTGACGTATCGATGCTGCGTCGCGTTTTTTTCGAGCGCGAACGAGCGAGACGCAGCTTCAAAATCGCCGATCGCCGATGCTAAAAGTAGCTAGTCTGCGGAGGCCCTAATACAAAATTAACGGAAGTTTCATTTATAACTTCCTAGAAATTCAAAACAAAATGTTATTTTCTAATTTACCGTTACACTGCATAATAAACATATCTTGTTTAGTATGATTCCAATAATTCATACCATGACTATATTAATTATTAGTTGTTAATGGACGTTCTCGGCGTGTAAACTAAATGCGATATTGAGTTGTTGACTTTCGGCTTCAGTGAAAACTTTTACTGTCATGTAGGTACTAGGTACCTATGTACATAAGCCTTGAGTATAGTCTATCTATACTGTTCATGAAGTGTTTTAGAGATTTAAATTAACCAACTATACGTTAATTGAAATTTTAACACTTTACTTTCATAGTTCTAATATTGTTAGATTTTTACAAATCAAGTAATCCGAAATCATTTTCATTTACGGTACATTGTTAAGATTTTTTTAGGCTTGATATAATTCGATCATAATAATAGGTACAGTAGCGAGACATTATTGGTGCAGTGTTAATATAAATAAAATTGCAGCTCCTTTGGCAAGTGTTAATGAGTTACGATATAATCGATAACTGTTACTAAAAATAACGCAATGGTATACATGATGCATTCGATAATGTGTTAAATGTCAAACGAACAAACATTCGCAATATTAATAAGGATAATCAAAATAAATTAATCAACGCAAGCAAAGATAATAAAGAAAAAAGCCGTGTAAATCATTATTTATATTTCATTATTTTTTATTATACGTGCGTCTCTCAGTGGAGACTCGCCCTGAGATTTGACGACGCGAGTCGTATAATATTGATATTTCATGAGTCAAGAATTGCGACGGGGCGGGCGCGGGTGCGCGGGCGCCGGCGGATCAAAAGTGCCGATACAGATTAATTGCACGCTTGTTATCGGCGGGAAGTTGTACCGTTTTAATAGTCTAATACATAAAGAAATTTTATTTCATATGCACAATGTCGCGAGACTCGAATAAAGATGGGACTGATAATTATAATAACGTGGTTTGGGATTCGTGCGATATCGAGAAAAACGTAAGCGCGTTTCGCGGATTCGAAAGTCAGTTAAAGAAAGTGTGCGAAAGTGTGTTTGTTTGTATGTCTGACTGGGCATCGCGCAAAAATGCCTGTACGAACTCTAATGAAATTTGGAAGATCTAAGTACCTACCACAGACAGTAGGAAATGTACTACAGCCGCGTTCATACGTGCAGTAGCAAACCTCAATCAAAACTGTGCAGTAGGTATGTTCACAACAAGTAGGGTGCTACGCCACTTACGAACAAGTATATGAATTTTGGTTGTGCTCTAAAATAGTACCTATCTAGATACTGAGTGGAGGTCCACGAGGACGTCGTGGATATTAGTATAGACTATATTAATTATTTAGGTATAACCTACTAATATCCACGACCTCCATGCGGGCAGAGCCCCGGGTGAATGTTAATGCAAACGTAGGTGAAGGTAATTATGTAGAATATAGTAAATTTTCCACGTGGAATATAATCAGGATCATTTAAATTGGGTCAGCAGTTTTGTCTAGACATTAGCGGATGGACCCAGCGGGACGTTGTTTTCATACTACACCTATGACTTATATTTAATGAGCAGTTTTTAATTTAATATATTCACTATGCTCCTTAGTCATGTTTAAATTGCTTCAATGAATTTCAATGAAAAATATATCGAAAAGACATATCGAATATATTTAGCTAACATTAATATTTTGGAGATTTTAATATGTATGACACTGAAGACACGTTAGTTTTTAGTATAAATAATCATATGACATGTTTGGTAGGTAATTTATGAATAACATAGGTAACTATGACAGCAAGATATCAAGTTTTCTTAATTCACGCTTCATGTATGTGATGCTAACTTGGCTGCCAATTAAAAGTGATACAAACTCCTTATTCATTCCGTCACGTTGCTTAATATTTCATGTCACAAATCAATTCTTCAGCTGAGATGGCCCGACCAATAATTGGCGCAATTATCCCCGTTTTTTGTTGTGCACATGACGGAAGGAGTTTTCATTTATTTTATTTTCATTCAGTCAGACAACAAGTACAATATGTTTGGGTTTTTATTATTTTGTATTGCAAACGTTGCAGTATTGTTATTTCAGCAATATACTCTACGTTTATTATTTTAATATCAAACCTGTATAAATTCAATGAATTATTTTGACATCACTTTGGATTTATTAATGCTGTTTTATACTTATATACTGATTTATTAGTTAATTACTTGGCTGTAAGTAATCTGATTAATAAACTATTATTTTATAGAAAATTTTTAACACTTGTATGTTCACTGTTCAGGTTATATTTTTATTTAAGCGTGTTTAATAATCGACTGTAGCCGAGGGGTGAACAGGTTGGGCTAACAATCAGAAGGTCCCAGGTTCAATCCCCGGTGGGGCATGCACCAATGGATGAATTTTCATCTATGTGCATAATTTACAGTTCGCTGACGGTGAGGGAAAACATCGTGAGGAAACCTACCTATCCCTCGGGATTAGGTAATAGACAGTTCCTGTATACACGGCGACACGGTTCATCACCTGTCACGTTGGGTTCTGACTATCTAGTAAAACGTGGGCTTTGAGTTGGTTAATACCTCCACAATGTGGTGGTGTATGGCCACTCAAGCATCTGACTACCCCCGAACGGCGATAAAAGTCGTGACGTTACATTACATTTTTTTTTATTGTTGTCTTAACATTGATAGGTAAAATAAATAACGGAATGTTGTAATCCCTTTATTGTTTCATGGATACAAATTCTGAATACAATCCTGAAAGTTAAACAAGACCTATATGTAGGTACCAATATCTTCCTACAGGTATTTCTTTAAAATAATAATTAAAACCACCCTATGTCAAGTAAAGGAATGTATTCGCCCATTTCTGATAATAACAGGTGATAAAATGTAACTAATTAAATAACCTATAGATGGAAGGTAAATGGAAATAACTTCATCTGTCCGTAACACATAGCCCTAATGAAAGGGCAATCAATTAATAATTTTATTTTCTTAGAAGTAGAGCTCAGAATGTTTCGCTCTCCTGTACAGCAGGTGTCTTTTATGTAGTGTTACAACATTATTAGAGGTATCACGCTAATTTCATCTCTATAACATTGATATAAGACCGTTATTAATACATTTCCTAATAATAGTTACATAGGGCGAGGGCACCATATTTACAACGAACACGGCCTTTGTTAACAATTTTGTTAAATTAGCAAAAAGTTATGAACAACTATTTTAGTTACGCTTTTTGTGAATTCATTCATTCTTCATACTAGGAATAATTAATTGCATTAAAATAGTAACTGTACCTACTGATATTTTAATTATTTATAAATGGATGGATGGAAATTAGGTAGTACCAACCAAATAACAAAGGTGCCGTTGTCGTTAATCATGTTAAAATAAAAAGTACCACAAACACGCATGTTTACCTCGAAGGGATAGACTAATGTCTACTTATCTTATCGTAGAACCAAATTTCACCTATGTAATTTTTTGCCATTTGAAAGCTGCCCCCCTAGACAAGTGGCATGAACGCTAATCGAATAGAATAGACTTCACAATGTATGGAAATGTCAAACGTCGCTATGTAGATCAACAACAAGTTGCTATGTAGATCACGTGACTTATGTCATTTCCATACATGAAGCGTAGCGATTTGAAGGAACGCTTGTAGACGTCAGCCACTTGTCTAGCCCTTCTGGTACTACAAACGACATTGTTCTCATCACTTTCAGTTTGTACAACAATAACGATCATCGACTTTGTCCCCAAATGAATCACCCTTTGGCCTTATCCATGATGATTATCATGATCCATCATTATCCATGATGTTAGACATGATAATTATGACAGGGGCTATACCCGGATATTTGGAAGGCATGCTTGGGAACAGCATGTAGAGGCTCTTGGAATAGCTTTCATATTATGTATGTAAAGCGCTGGAGGAGACCTCGTTCCCCTCCAGCACATGCTGAGCCAAATGCCTTTCAGCACGGCTCACACTAGGGAATATAGCTTTCTTAAACTTTATGTCCATCTATTTTACTTCTTTTATACGTGCTGTTCTTTTCCTATAATGTGTGTACCGCTGTGCTGAATAAATATTTTTCATTTCATTTTCATTTCATTTCATAAAGCGGGCATTACATTATCCAATTTACAGAGCGCTAGGTGAGCTAGTGTGCTAAATTGGATGATTTAAAGGCTGTGACTCCGTCCCCGAAGTAGTTTCCTCAACTGGGACACTCCACATTCACTTTACCTTTTAAATGTTTTAGAAGTCATTGAATGGCCGATACACAACTACCTATAGGTATATGCCATCATTATAATATCGTAAAAATCCATTAACTGTCCCTTGGACAATGGAGTAAAAAACCCATGAATGGTAAATACCATCGCGCCGTGACGTGAGGGGGTAATTACGTGTATTACTAAATGTCAGCGGCGACAACGTGTTAGCGGCCATTAAGAAAATAACATAGATGTTTTTCAGGCTCCTTTAATTTTGATACTCTCACGTGACCTTAAATATGTACACGCGTATATTTCGCAGAGTAAGGCAGGTGCATGTACAGTCAGCAACAAAAATTGCTACACATTTTAAATTTTTCAAATAGGTAATTACAAAAATTTTACAAAATTGGTGAACATTATTATCAAAACCAAATTGGCAATATATTATACATAGAAATTTAGTTAAGATGAAGAAAAACAATTGAATTTATGCAATGCAAAAGTGTGCCAAAGATTAGAAAGAATGTTAAGCGACTTATGTTGCTGACCGTACTACACTTAGATATAAATAAATAAATATGTATATATAAATACTCCCTCACGCCTGTATTTCCGGAAGGGGTGTTATTCTTTCAGTGGTGTACTGAAAGAATAACATTTTCCGATGGTATTTTGGTCCTATTATAAAAGGAGCGTATAATGACACTGTAATTACATGTATTTAACTTAATCATTAACTAACGATGTATTATATAACCAGGTAATTAAATACAGCTTTCATTACCATCACCTATCATCCAGTGTTAATCCTTTCCATCTAACAAGCTAATTGCAACTTCTATCAAGTCAAGTCTTCTTCTATGGACTCTAGTTTATATGACTTGATATTGAGACCTACCTATTAGAAGACACAAAAACTCAAGAACAACCTCAATAAAATAAAAAACATATTATTTTATAATATATGACGACCCTTTGGTGTGACGAGTTGTTGCGGGATCGGTTTCGGAAACGGCCTATTCGGAATTTGTCTCGGTCTGTGTGCCACTGGGATCGCCCCCAGTCCATTGTATGTTTGCCATTAATAGTACAAGCATTCCTTAATTTGGGAACATATACTTGGTGTGTAAGTACCAACCTATGGCTATATTCATATTATTTATGTATTTTTCAAAATATTTTATTTACTTACCGGATGTTTTCTTTCTTTTGCTTATTTATTATATAGAATTCGGTAAATAAAATAACGTGGGACATAACAAATACAGTATTTAAACGGAAATCGTTCACACTACGATGTTAACGGGTTTCCAGAATTTCCATCTCACTTACAAAGTGTTACCGGCGGAGTCTCGCCAACGCTCGTGTGAACACGCCCTTTGTGTCGTAAGACTTTCTTATTGGAAAAGTCCACAGTTCAGCCGTAAATTGTACTATTTAGTACCTTATTACATTAAACATAATGGTAAATGTACAGTTATAACATCATAGCAGTCCTGGAAACGATTTCCTTGATGGTATAATTTCAGCGTGACCAACCCATTGAAAAGACATCAACGCGTTATTCTTGTAACAACGATTTGGAGTTTTGTTAAAAGCCCAGGGAAAAATACTACTACTTAGCACATGAAGTTTAGTATTTTATGACTCTACCACAAAAACAAGTAGGTATTAGATTATCTTCTATATCTTCTAGCTCTACATAAAATATCTGCTAATAGCAGTATCTATATTAATTTATTTTTTTGTAAAAATTATAGAATATGTATGTACCTAGATACTAATGTGAACAACTGAAAGTACCTAGTTTCCTAAACTCTACATCAAGTGTAGTTTAGGGACCGTTACGTTGAAGATGGTAGGTACTTTATTCATAAACGAAGACATTCCCATACGTGAATAGAGCTGGCAATCAAACTAACGTTTCCGTACAGCGCGGTGTTAATGAGATAATTAATTTAGCATACGTGAACCTACCAATAGGTACATTTTTACACGCATGTAATAAACAATAGAGGTGCTGTAGAGTGTGTAGTAGTATTGTTTCTCTTGTGCATACAAAGATAGCTACGTGATCAAGCGAGTGCTAGGTTATTCCAATACACATATTATAAAGTTTTTTTCTGAATCTTAAAGTAGGTATAGTTCGCGACAGGCTAATTTTGATTCGGATTTTATTCTGCAAAAAGCTCATAACCAGAATGTCATCTCGACCTGTCGCGGACTATAGGTATTGGAATTCCATTGGAAATCCATTTTATGAAGGAAATCTATTTTTATTACCAGTTTGTTTTTTATACCTTCCTGTAGGTATCTTTTAGAAGTCTTGGAATAATATTTGGTGCTAAAAGTTTACACGGAGACAAAATATTTTAATTTATGAATAAAAAAATATGTTTATGTATTTTTATACATTGTATGCCTTTAATTTAAAATAAATTTCATCATATTTTTTATACTAAGTAATCGCATGAAATCCCAACAATAGAGTTGAATAAAATATGAACTTACATTATTATGTACTCTATATTTGTGTTATTTATTGTAAAAAACATATTTTATGTTATTATAGTACCTTAAAGGACCACCAGTCGTAAGGACATACCCAAATAATGTGTACCTATAAAAATGTAGAGTTACACAAAAAATATAACATGTTAAAAGTTATCTGACATTTCAACCGGGAGGTAGAGTCTTTTTTCTATAGAATTGTTTCTATGAATAGGTGCCTGCCTAATATACCTATCTTAATTCTGTAAATTTCAGTTCTGAATAACTTTTATAAGTGATTGAATATCATTACCCTAGTGTTCACCTAAGTAGGTATGCCTATTACTTAATGGGATTACATGTAATTAAGTAGATACTTATATCCAGGTAAGTCTCCAGGTAAAGTATTGTTTCAGAAACTTATAATGATAATGATTTTTACGAATCGAACAGATTTTTGGTTTGTTTTAAGTTAAATCCATTTAAAATGCCGATTTTAAATTGTTAAACTTACGCAATCCACTTAACGACGCAGCGTGCAGCATCTGCTGCCTCAGCAAATACTCTCCAAAGTGCGCCTGATCCATCATCATTGTGTATACTGATCTAATAAACTACACAGACGGATATTAGTCACTTCACACAAGCATTTTAAACTCAGTCCGTTTAAATGTAACCTAAAAGTCTAAACATAAAAGTTCGGCACGAAACGACACAATATCTAATACACACGAAGCTCACAAAAAGTTCATAATTAAAAACAAACGAAGTCGGGTAAGGAGGACAAATAACGTGAATACCGTACGACAGCTGCGTTTACACTGAATCGACTTGTGTGTGCGGGCGGCGCGTGCGCATGGCCCCGCCCAACGGCCGTGATTGGCCGTTCACGGACTAATGGCGGCGGGCGTCGAAGCCTCCGCGGCTCGGAATGCCTTGTAGCGCTTTCCCCGAGCTTTCCGCCCGCCTTCGCTTTTGACAGGTAATCGGACTCGATTGTTACGATTGACATTCGAATTCGGTGCGTAGGCGCATGTATCGATGAGGGTCTATTGTTGTTTTCAATGGAACGAGATGAATACATTGGTATGAGATGCTTATTATAGTTTGTGGTGCTTATATAACGCCCTTATTTGGTAGACACCTGACGTGCTTTAAAATACTCTCCAAGTTAGATTTAATTTGAATAAAAGTCACAAAAGCACAAATAGGTAATTTTTTGACTAGGAACTCTAGCCATACCTACACTCTAATTTCTGTTACTCTTGTAAACCAGAATTTACAGTACACCAACATTTTAACGTTGACAGAGTGCCGGGGAAATAATTTTTGGAACCCGCAATTAATTTAATGATAGAAAAAAGTAAAAAGAGTTGGAAATAGTAATAGGTGCCTATACACTTCCTCCTATTCCAAATCGGGAGATAACTAAGACAGCTTTAAAATTGTTTGGTACCTACAGAAAATACTAACGACAGCTGTCCAAGGTATTCTGTGCCCAAAGGATATGTAACTAATATCGATGGGACAATTGCCTATAGTTATATTTTTTATATACTAAAGCTTGTTCTTTCAACATTGTAGCACCACACCACACGTATAAATTTTAAAATACTCGATCGCTTAGGTAGGTGAAGAATATATTGCAAGTACCTACCTACAGTATGTTACATAAATATTTTATGCGTTAGTCTCGCCTAAACTCTAAAGTGGCTTGACCGAAATGTTTTTATTTTTTTGTTTTGTTTGCCTCAATACTGGGGTGGTATAGGAAAAAAAAAATTAGGATAAACCCAAAGAAACGGCCGAACTATCTAAATAATTTTAAATGTGAATTGTCACTTCGGATTACCTACTTATTAATTTTTAGGTGGTGCGAAGTTGACGGAGTCATCTTGTTCTTAATAATCAAGCAAAGTTCCCTACTGAAATTACTAGGTAATGTAGGGAACTTTGGACGTTTGTACCTAGTTACCAAATATAACTTAGAATCCAAGTTATTCTTAATTCCAAATTTCCTATTATTATTAGACTTCTTACTAATTATGTATTTTAATTACTACCTATCGTCATTGGTTTTAATAACGATAGGTAGTAATTAAAATGAACACTACGATAACTGGTAAAATAGTTACCCCCAAACTTATAGAAAGTTATGATGGACTTACACTGGCATTACAAATCTCTTTTGTTCCTAGAAATGCTTGGTAAACCTATTATAAACTGGATAAAAATCTCTATAAATTTCGCGGTTAGGTATTGTTTAAGTTGAATAGAATATTATCTACAACGCACCTACAAATAGGTAACCTCAATGTACCTATCTATCTACATCATTTGTCTTGCATATTTTCCCAAAATGACACACCATTGCGACCTGCGCTTATCACATGTTGAACAATTGTCTTGACGCTATCATCACACCACAATGGCCGGTATTCGCTTACTCACGGCTGGAGTGGCTAATCACCGGAAGCTAATGAGCAACCTGCAGAATGCGATAATGATTATGGGGAATTAGGGCTTATGGTGACTAAGTTGGTAGATAGGCTAAATTGAAAGATATGAGAATGGGCCTTTAGGCTTGGTTCCCATCACAGAATAGGTATCAGAATTGTGGATGTAGGTATTTCGTGGGCCCCAAGTTCCCATTGCAATATAGGTAGTTTTCAAAATAGAAAGCAGTGATAGCCACTAGTCTAGACTCGCTTAAAGCCTAGTTGCCATCCCGGCTTTCACCTCCGGGATATTAGAATTTCTTATAGGTAGGTACAAGTCTCATAGGTACTTATTTAACAATCAATAATAAAAAATGGGGGCCTATTATGGGAGCCAAAAATGTATTTTGGCCGAAGTGATGATGATGATGATGAATAAAAAAATTAGTTCGTTTTTTGGCAGGGCAGTCGTGTTTTTAATTTTTTAAATAATTTATTTTTATTTTATGCATTTTAGTGACAGCAGCCAAAAATGATATATTTGTTTTGCATGTACACCCTACCTATGTTAAATTATGCCTATAAATTCTACAGTTTTGGACTGTGCTCATCAAGGCCTTCAATTTGATACCCATATTGTAATAATGGAAGAAAAAAATTTTTTTTTCACAGATTAAAGTTGAGCCATAATGCCGCCATATTGTCTTTTTTCAAAAATAATATACCCAGTGTTACCCGGAATGATGTAAGGATTCTAACGATACCCCATACATCGAAATCCGTTCAGGCATTTATAAGTTATGGTGGAATAAAGAATCTCACATACAAACATACAAACATACAAACATACAAACATACATACATACATGAACCCTAAACACATATACACTCTTTTTTTTTTGGGCAGTCGTGTAAAAAATAATGTATTATTTTTTATTTTTAGAATGAGAAACAACCTTGTTTTTTTTATTATGTATACGAAAACACAAATTAAAATTAAGATCAAATAAAATAAAAACCTACCCCTATTCAAACAAATCCCGTCCGCGTGGGATGGTAGCAAGAATACTGGCTGCATTTCCTCGCTGTATTGTTAAACTAATTTTTTGAGCAAGGAAACAGCCAGCCTTCTTATCACCTGTGGCGGTAACCAGTATGGGCGTGATTTTGTTGAATAGCGCTATTTAGGTATTTCTACCTTACCTGCCTAGTAGGTAAATCACTGGTCCCTAATTAAGCAGCTCTAGTGCTGGAACAATTCACTCGGGGGCGAAACCAGTGACATGCGGTTCAGCAAATTACGAAAAATCCAAATTTTTAGAGATTTTTAGTAATTTTTTTTTCAGTGTTTTACAAAGCACGTTTAAAAACAAAAGTGATTTGTAATACGATGATGATACGTGATACGTGATATGTGTTTTCACGGGCCCGTTGGCGTGGTTGGCGTGGTGGCGCCTTTCACGCTGCAGGTCGTAGGTTCAATTCCTACCCGGGACATGCATTTGTGTGCATGAACATGTCTGTATGTCCCGTGTCTGGGTGTATATGTATATTAAGTATGTAATTACAAACAAAAAAGTAGAATATGTAGTAATATCAGTTATCTGGTTTTCATAGTACAAGCTCTGCTTAGTTTGGGATCAGGTAGCCGTGTGTAAAAAATGTCCCAAGATATTATTATTATTATTATCATCTAACAGTGTATGTCTATCATAACTTTGTATAAATTTGGGGGTATATCTATAGGTACCTAATACCTATGCCCCGACGGGAATCGAACCCGCAATCACCCGGAGCTGTGAGCCAAGGGGTATCGAATAAAAACAGGAGATCCCGTTTCTATTCGTTTATGTTTCTGTTCGGCAGAATGTGGTTGTGAAATGCTTTGCTTCTTGTGTTGAGTCTACTTGGACATAAGGTGTATGGTTTTGGTTCGGTATTAGGTACTGATGATATTATGGTAGGTACCTACCTATATTTGTTCTGGTATTCGGTATAGGTGGAGGTAATGTAGCGCGAGGTAGGTATACCTACGCTACATATGATTGTGAAATTATTTTTATAAAAAATAAAAACTGACTTAAAAAAAACCTGGAGCACTAAAAAGCCTGACATAATATTTCTATTACCACTTCTGTCTGCCTAACCCTTCGGGAATATCAGGCGTGATGGAGTGTTATCGAGTATTTGGAGTCGGTGCCAATCTTAGTAGGTATGCCATGTCAACCTACTATAAAAGAAAAAAAGATAGATTGGCACCGACTCCAAATACTACAACAGAAATACACATTCTGTGAAAATTTCAACTCTGAGACCTATTAGGTACGGTTCGTGTGATACAGCCCGCCGACAGACGGACAGACAGCAGAAGGACAGCGTAGGCTTAGTAATAGGGTCCCGTTGGCACCCTTTGGGTAGGTACGTAGTACGGTCCGTACGGTACCTACCTATCTGCGTATCCCGCAAATCGATATAATGAGCGCCATCTAGCGACAACGTTGATCAATTTTTGAAATAGTTTTAATAGAAGTTATTCTTTTTATCCAGAGATAGCGTGGATTTACTTATTTACGTAAAATAGCATTTAGGTAGGTACCCAGCTAACGTTTTTAAACCAATTAGCTAAAAAAAATGATAAAACCACTACCTACTCCTGTTCAAGCCTACTCCATTAAATTTATTTCGAGCCATAGACTTATTTTTAGTCTGCGGTCACCATAGAGAATAGAGATCCATGAAAAAAATAACTTTATGTTGCCACAAAAAATACTTGAAAGGTACCAAATGTTTTCGTATTTTTCAATGTTATTTTGTTAACTATTAGTTCATAAATTATGCACAAGTACGATTATAAATAATTATTTCTCATTACTGATACCCAAAGATTACCAAACTAGTGCCTACCTTATTTGATCCGCCGACAGCCGCCGATTAAAAACAGCCCACCTAGGTACCATCCAACATTTGTTTTCAAGTATGGCAACATCTCATAAAAATGTCAAAATAATAATTTTCTACCCGAAGAGCTTTCGTGAAATAAATCGCGGAGCTCACAAAACCCGTCGGTATTTGCTCGCAAATATGGTTTAGTAGAATACTTTTGTGTCTGAGTGCTTAGTAATCTATAACAATGCTTTCCACGCTTCGAATGTGTAATATATGATCCTTAGTTCTGGAGATCCTGCAGCTACACCAGAAAACTTTATATTTGTGTTGAGTGCATTATCTCTGAAGATGTTTTCCAACTCGCTGAAGAGTAAGGACTCCTTTCTGGAGCAGACAAAGGCGGCCCGCGAGGAGCGCGCGCACGAGAAAAAACGGGAGCAGTCAGCTGTGAAGATTCAGGCTCTTATTAGAGGCTGGCTCGCGCGACAGAGATTCGTTAAGCTTATATTGTGAGTACCTTGTAATAGTTACCAGAAAATAAGTTGCTTTCGTATTTTGAAGATTTGATTGTTAGTAAAATGTCCCCTATAATAATAATGTCTTCTTATTGGACTCTCAATCATTGAAGTAGCAGTTGTAACTACATCAACTTAAAATCGACTGTTCTCCTTCTGGCGTGTGTAAGTCGGTTGATAGGTGTTTATTTATTATTAAATTGGCTAATAAAACAGTGAACAAACAACACTGTACAGAGGGTGGTCTTATCACAAGCTGCAATTTCTTCCCGACAACCTTTAGATGGAAAGGATTTCGTGTTGAACAGTGTAGTAGTCAGCTCTGTATCTACTAGAATAGGAGAGATAATAATTTATTCATAATTCCTGCATGACATTGCACCAGGTTGTCCCATATTTAGCGTACACAAGTTTGACACATTAGATCCATCCAGCCCATGGGGAACACAAATTAAAACAAAAATCAATATTATTATGATTGATTGTACTACCCACAGATTATAGAAGTAGACAGATGGAGTCTTGGAAACAAACGATGTGAAGCCGGGTAGCATTTTATGTGTGCGTGACAACTAGGAGCAGCACTAAGGAAACATACATTTGTGTGCGTGTAAAGTTGTGTAGCTATAGGGCGAGATTGTATTCGCTTTCATGTTTTGTATTTGCTTTGGTGGCCTCACTTTCGTGTTCTACGCACTCCATCTGTATTTTTCTGAAATCTGCGGTACTACCCATTCAAAACATATCTGATTAGGTGTATGTATCTTAGTATATCAACAAACAAAAGACTTTCCAGATTGTATCCTTTTATGATTAATTGCACGTAAATTCTAGACATGACTTCGATGAGATACTCCCAGAAACCACAAGCCAAGGCTCTCAGGAGGAGTCCCCACAGCCTACAGAGCTGGTACCTGCGTTGGTAGTGTACAAAGTCACTTGCCGTCTGCTTCTGGTGTTCAAACAGCAGAGGGATAGAAAGAGATTTGAGAAACTGTGCAAGTATATTGTGCAGAGTCTGCACTCGGACTCTGTGAAGCTGTCATACGTTGGTGTGTTCCTCAATAAAGAGTACAGGTGCGTTGGTATGCAGTTCAATATTGTTTGTCATATATGACTAATTTATATTATAGTGTTTCATACCTGGTTATTGACAGCTGTAGCAGATATGCAATAAATACTGAACAGTTGTGAAAGCCTGATTATTGGATTAGTTATACTTCTGTTAAAAAAATGCTTCTCAAGTGCGTGGAGGCACGAGGGTTATGCTTTTGGACGCATTATTAGTTCGAGCGTTAGATATTATTAGATCAACTATGTCATTCTTGTACGCAATGCAAGTTATATTAATAATACGTAAAAAAATGTGATGTGCAAACTACAATATTAATTTCCAGTCTTCGCTGGATAGCCCACATCAAAGAGCTTCTCTACAAATGCTGCTTATACCTCGAGGAATTGAAACCAGAGTCTCCGTTAGACATGCAGAGCATCCTCGTCCACCTCCACACACTGGTGGCCTTCACTGCCACCAACACATGGGCACTGACCAGGCTCAAGAACTTCGAGAAGCTGCGCGGTGGGATGACACAGCTGTGCGCTAATGTCATGGGCTCATTGTTCCATAAGGGGTACTACTTGACTTTGAAGGTGAGTTGTGAAAGACCTTTTGAGTTCAAACTCAACAAATGGTTGTCTTATACTTTTGGCTGAGCCTCATCAGTATAGCAACGGTGTCTGGTCAAATATTCACTTATGTGATACGGCCACTGTCATATGTTTAAAGGGGTTTGATTGATGTCACAATGCAATCGCCTTATTTATTAAATTTTTTTAGTGTTTTTTTATAGGTATGTTAAGCAGTTACCGTAGCCTAAAGATGCTTGCAATACCAAAGGCATTGCTCGCTCTTTGCCGACCTGAAGGGGAGTGAGAAGGAGGGAGGGGAAGGGGAGGGGGTGTTGGGCTTCCGCCTCTCACACTCATCGTACGAAACGCAGCTGTAATAGCCGTTTTACGCCGTTGTTTTATGTATATTTGAATGTACGCTTTATACATATAGAATCATTGAAATATTACAATCCGTTTTTACAAAATGGTGTGCAAAACGTTCTTAAGTCAAGGTAGGTCATTTGTACTATTTTTATAACACTATATTTTAACTATGTGAACATATTTGTATTGCCAACAGTCTCTCCTGCTGCGTGGTCTGTGTCGTGAGAAGGTGTACCTGAAGAACATATCGCTCACCGCCATCTTGACGCTGTCGCTGCGGCCGCTCGTGTCCTCCCAGTTCTCAGAGAAGCTGCTGACTATGTACATCATTCAGATACTGTCGGTGCCGACCCTGGTGTTTCATATGCAGCAGATATCGCCCGAGGTTAGTTAACTAAGGCCCGTATTAATAAATTCATCTCAAAGTTGAGATCGATCTTAAGATGCAGTTTCGACGTTTATTGTATGGAACATCTGTCATAAACAGCATCTTAAGTGCGAGCTCAATCTTGAGATCGATTTATTAATACGGGCCTAAGTCCTTATTACGAGCATGTGAAGTGGCAGTGGGCAGTGCCCATAGCCCGAAGAACGATGGCTGATGGGGCAGAAAGGTTCTTGAGTGGCGACCACGTACCGAAAGACGCAGCGTGGGTAGGCCCCAAACAAGGTGGACCGACAACCTAGTGAAGGTCGCGGGAACCCACTGGATGTAAGTGGCACAGGACCAGTTAGTGTGGAAAACCTTGGGGTTGCCTATGTCCAACCGTGGCTGTCTTTTGGCTGAATTGATTAGGAGCATTTTGGTTTGGTAAATTAAACTAAGATGATAGGCAGATATGTCGACTGTTCTGAAGTGATTAGTTTTCGCGTCACACGAATGTGGGGAATCCCCTAAGGGGCCATACATTAATTACGTCACACGTTAAGGCGACCCCCTCCCCGGTCGACGAAATGTGACATTGTGTGACAAGGGGGTGGGAGGGGTCCTAAGTTTTGTGACGTCACATTTAAAAATCTAATATATCTAAGTATTAAACACGAAATTTGAATTTTTAAAGAAAAAAAATCTTAAAATTATAAAAAATATGTGACGTCACACAGGGAGGGGGGAGTCTCGTAAGTGTGACCAGCTGTGACAAGGGGGAGGGGTCTAAAAATCATGAAATTCATGTGACGTAATTAATGGATGGCCCCTAATGTATGTTGTCGGTCCGTGCAGTCGATGGCGTCGTTCCGGTCGCACGCGATGCTGGACAAGTGCGTGGAGTTCCTGAGCGCGGACCAGAACATGCGCATCGTGTTCAACACGCTGGAGGGCAACTACGCGCTGTGCCTGCTCGCCAACCTCGTGCAGCTCGCGCACGCCGACCGCGACCACGCGCACGCGCACACGCTCTGCCCCACCTTTGTGGTGAGTAATGAGTAAACCGGGGCTAATAGCGACACTATGCAACATTGCAGCAATTCTGCAAAAGCAATTAATTTTTTCCGATCCTCCAAGAGAATCCGCAGAATTTCCGTCAAACGGTCACGAATGGCGTAAAGTGTGTGACTATTTTACAGAAATTTAGCAGAATCGCTACAGATGCCTCAGAAACTCAGAAAAATGAATTTCATTGACAATGTTGCATCGCGTCGCTATTAGCCTCCCTGACTCCTGCGCTACCCCACCCACACAACCGCCGAGAGAAATGAAGGCAAAAAAATTAGGGGCCCGCCAATTGACCAAAAATTACTTTAAAAATTTTCACTTTTCAACCCGAAATTGGCAAAAACCTGATTTGACATTTCATCATTATACAACAAATATCTAATAATTCCGTTTTTTTTAATAATTACCTGAAAACCTTTCATATTACAACTTATTATTTGACAAAAAGTTCTTTTCTTATACTGTACATTTAGTAAAACTTCAAAATTTAGTGGCCATAAAGGCCATTTAGCTTTGTCCTCATAAAGGACTTTGTTTATGGCCATAATAATTTTCAAAACAAGAGACCAGTTGTTCAAGGCATCATAAAGAAATGAATATTTTCCTACAGCTGGTCGTAACACGCTTCCTAGACTCCTGCCAGCAGTACGTGGTCTGCAAGAAAGGGAATCTCAGCAACTGGCACCCGATCCTGGGCTGGTTCTCCCAGAGCCTCGACAAGTTCCTCCCGCCGGCAATGGGGAACCTTCGCATCCAATTGTCCTTGCTCTGGGGAGCTCCGCTTCTGAAGAAGCTCTTGGCGATGCCGCTGAAGGAGATGATAGACGCGGGGGTGACGGGGGAGGAGGGTGCTGGGCCTTCGCAGCCCTCCACCCCGGTGCAGAGTAACAACCCTGCGGCTATTATACGAAGGGCTTTTGAAGCTAGAACTAATAGGTATGTTTGGTTATGGGAATTATTTAATAGTAATATAATAATAATAATATCCTGGGACATTCTTTTACACACGGCTACCTGATCCCAAACTCAGCAGAGCTTGTACTATGGAAACCAGATAACTAATATTACTACATATACTTTTTGTTTGTAAATACTACATACTTAATATACATAATTACACCCAGACTCGGGACATGCAGACATGTTCACGCACACAAATGCATGTCCCGGGTAGGAACCTACGACCTGCAGCGTGATAGGCGGAGTCTAACCAACCACGCCAACGGGCCCGTAAATTTTTTGCGTGTCTTTTGTGTATGACAGTAGTAGGTGCGAGCCTGAGACATTTTATGACGTTATGTCCACGTAAAGGCATAAAGTCATAAAATGATTGTTCGTCAGACGTTAAAACTGATTGCTCGGCCGCGCTGCTCGCTACAAGCCAATAGCCGCGTCTACATCAAGCGCATGCCGCTCCCGAGCATTTAATTTTCACGTCGGAACGCATAGACATTATGTCGTAACATGAGTGCTCGGGCGAGTCATCTAGACGCACCAAATGTCTGCGAGCACTCAGTTTTGACGTGGGAACGTTTGGTCATAATGTAATAACATGAATGCTCGGGCGAGGCATGTGAGGCATCTAGACGCTCCGAATGGTTGCTATATTGCTTGGAGCTGTAATCACAATTTACAGCGACACTAAAACTGAAGTTATAAGACGTTATTTCGTGTGGTATAAGCAATAGCCATACTACAGCTTGTTTTGATGTCTTTTAGGTCAAATGCAAATAAAAACTACAGGAAACTAGGATCTCCAGATTGTACAAAAGCTGCACTGATTTGTTCAATGTATCACACGGCACTGCAGACAATGACACAAGTTAAACTAGACATACTAACAGGTCAGTGAACTTTATTATGATTTTTCATACGCATTTACCAATGAGAACGAACGATCGCCGAGAAAAAAAGAGGAAATAAAAATATGTTTAATCTGTAGGCAACTACGCACACCCAAGAAAGAAATAGAAATGCATAAGATGGTACAACCTGCATGTCTTTAGACATGTGAAATCCACCAACCCGCACAGGGCCAGGGCTGGATTATGGCCTGAATCCCCCTCGCATTGAGGGGAGGCCCGTGCCCAGCAGTGGGACGTTAAAAGGGCAATTTTTTTTTTTTTTTTTAAGATGGTAAAACAAAAAACATACCGCCAATTTTACAGAGTGCTTTAGTTGGTTAACAATGGTTTTACAAAGCGTTTCTAGGATTAAAAGTGATTTGTAAATTCAATATTGTAAGTCCATCATAACTTTCTATAAATTTCGGGGTAACTGCTTAACACCAGGCGGGTCATATGCTTGTTTGTCATCTGAATCCTATAAAAAAACAATAATACAAAAAAAAATTGCCTAGACAAAAATAATTCTGCGATGAAAGGTTCACATTGTTTTTTGTTCCAGGGTTATGTAATCAAGATGAAATATTATATTCGCTGTGGCAATTCCTTTGCACGTTGGGACCAAATTGTGGGTTGAAATCCTTCCTCGATCTCTTAGCTGTTAACACTAAGTCGTCTGCGCCGGAGTTTCAGATGTTGATACTATTCGCCGACTGCATGACGCATTATGTAACGTGAGTAAAAATCTGTCAAAACTTCCCTGGAACCGACTTAGTTCATTACTAAGCCTGTAGTAGATGGGGAATACTATGTAGACCAGGGATGGCCTACCTTTATTGAACTACCGATACTGATCTAGGTAATGATTTCAGGATATTAGACGACATGGAAATGTACGAACAGCAGGACCCGTTCAAACTGCAAGACTTCGTCAACATGTCGCAGTTCCTCAACATGTTCGTTTACAAGTCCATTATGGGCCAGTTGTTTGGTGAGTTTACCCCATAGGATTAATTTATTTTATTTCTTTAGTTCAGAGATTATTTTTATAAAGTGTATTTTCCTTATTTGTTGTATTTAGTCGACAATCTTAGCACGACTTTTTGAATGTTACTCGTCACTAAAAAGTGTAAAAAGACGTTCTATTAACAATTTTACATAAATGTATTTCATTTTTTTTTTTTACCTAATTACGTGTTGGGAACTAGTAATTATCATAAATTAAACATTACAAAAACACTGTGGTTACCTTTTCCTATGGTATTTCGATTTGATTCTGAACAAGAATATGGTTAGTCGATGAGAAAACTTGGCCATCAGCCTACCCTTTTTTAAATTGGGACTAGGCCCGCCACACACTCCCGCCCTATTGTTACTCCTGTAAGCCAGGGCCAAGATCGACAATGGTTCCAACGATGACGATTTGACTCTCGATGAGTCCCGGGGAAAAGATAAGTAAACCCTACCTCTGATTACATGTTTATTTTTTTGTCTGTCTGTTTTTATTTATCTACTTATACAATTTTTTTTTTTTTTTTTTTACAAAATCCACATACAGACTTAATCATATGCCGAACTGCTCAGCAGTTTGTCGGCAGTACTTAGCAGTTCGTCGGCAGTAAGTTTATTTGTTGGTGCAGATCTGAAGAACATCCAGAGCAACTCGTTGTTCACGGCGCTGCACACGCTGCTGCTGGTGCTGTACCGGCGCGACTGCCGCCGCGCGTACACGCCGCCCAACCACTGGCTCGTGCGCGAGATACGCGAGATGCACTTCATGGCCGACCTCGACAAGGGCAAGAAACCGCAACAGGTTGCAACACTTGTATTGTTATTGTTATTATGTTTTTTTTGGGAGATATTGATTTAATTTTTAGCAAGTATAATATTAAAATAACTTTTTTTTAGGTGCTAGTTCAAAAGACGCCACACATGATCGCTCACGGAGATCGAGTCAGGTTATTCCGACGAGCAGTTGCCGACCAAAAGGTAAGATAAGGCAGTTTGCACCTTCTAAGAATAAAGGCGTGATTGTGTTTTATGAAAAACTAGCTTTTCCCCGCGACTTCGTCCGCGTAGAATTTAAATTTTAAAAAAATCGGAGCTCTGATCCCGAATCCCGGACCCCGTATCTCGGATCTCGTTTGACGTTTTTACCGGATCCTGGATCCCGTAACCCGGATATCCCGGATCCCGTATTCCATTTCCCGTGTATCACGGATTCCGTATCCCAGATCCCGTATCATATTTGCCAGTAAAAGTCCCTTCAAAATCGGTCCATTCGTTTCGGAGATTAGCCGGAATCGGTACCGCTATACAAACTTTTATCCCCAATTTTTTTATTCGTAATATCTTTTGAATAGAATGTCCGATGTGTTTCTAATAATATTTATAGCCTATGTTACTCATGGATAATGTAGCATTCTAATGGTGAAAGAATTTTTGAAATCGGTCTAGTAGTTTTTGAGTTTATTCATTACAACCATCCAAAAATACAAATCTTTTCTCTTTATAATATTAGTGTAGATTTAAAATACAAATGTCCAAAACAGTAAAAACCAAGTTTTGACTTCTTGCCGTAGTCGAGGGTTTTTAATTTTTATAATTATTTTCTAAATTTTATTATGGACTATAATGTACACTAACAGATGGTGTTAATGATACTAAATGTTAAAGCGATGTGTGCGTGTTTCAACTGTAACCTAGCCTATGTCACTCGGGGTAATTAATATAGAGGTCTGACGATACCTCACACATAAAAAAAAGTTACTTACCAATTTATTCCATTAAAAAAACAACATCAGACAAACAACTGTTGGTTGGTGTGCAGGTGGTGCTGGGTCTGACGGAGCGCGCGTGCGGCGCGGGCGGGCGCGGCACGCTGGTGACGGTGCGGCGCGCGCGCCTGGTGGAGGACGGCTACCGGCAGCTGGGCGCGCTGGCGCCGCGCGCGCTGCGCGCCGCCGTGCGCGTGCGCTTCATCAACGAGCAGGGGCTCGACGAGGCCGGCATCGACCAGGACGGCGTCTTCAAAGGTAATATCACGCTACCAGGAACTGCGTTAGGACCGCACCAGACTACAACATTGCAGTTGCACGCCAATTGTAAGCGAATTACATGTCGACTGTATCTAATCTAGACTTGCATTCGCCGTGCAGTCCACTTGCAATTGACGGAAAAATACTCGTATCTAGTAAGATTAATAATAGGATTTGATGCAGTTATATCAACTGTAGCCTGGATGCAGCTAAAGCTGGAAGCAACATATAGTCATGATTTTCTGTTATAAATGAAATAAAAAAATATGCTATTTTCAAAAGAAATAAATTTTTGTGGATTAAATAAACATCACATAATGATGTGAAATGGTTAGCAGAAACCTGTCATAATACCAATCGTTTTCCTTGTGCAGAATTCTTAGAGGAAACGATAAAACGAGTATTTGATCCGTCGCTGAATCTGTTCCGCGTGACGAGCGAGGAGAGGCTGTACCCATCGCCCACCTCGTGCCTGCAAGAGAACCACCTGCAGTTGTTCGAGTTTATCGGCCGAATGCTCGGCAAAGCTGTTTACGAGGTAAATACCGATTTAATGCCCTGCTATTCATAAATGCGATAGTGTGTTTCCTTGTAAGATTGGATAATCATCACTTGAGAACGGTGGAACAGATTTGAATGAAAGGTAGAGTGGTAAGTTATGCTAAGAATTAAGGTCCTATAGGCTTCTTCCTATGGAATCCTATAGAGTCCTATAGAGTAAATTCTCATTTTTAAATTAACTTTTTCCATAGAACATCTGTCAAACCGCCATATTTATTTGGTGGATAAAAGTTATCGGATGATTCTGAAACAGATCCTACATAGAAGACTAAATAAATAAATAATTATCTTTGTATAGCTTGTTTACGCTCCGGTATCTCCAAATCTTATTAAATTGTAGTTAATGAAATCGTGTTTTGTTCTAGGGTATAGTAGTGGACGTTCCGTTCGCTTCGTTCTTCCTGAGCCAAGTGCTGGGCCAGACGCAGCAAGCGCTCTACAGCTGGATCGACGAGCTGCCCTCCCTCGACCGCGATCTGTATCGCAGTCTTACATACATCAAGCATTTTCAGGTACTATCTATTACCCTTCAGACAAATTCAGCACAAATTCAACGCTACTTAAAATTACTGTTTATTTAAGGAGTGATAGCCGATGGTTAAGAACGCGTCTTGCGGGCTTTAAGGTCCAGTTCACACCCCGGCTCGCACCTCTGGATTTTTCCAAATTTATGCGCGAATCATAACTTTACTTTGATTATCATTTTGCTTATGGTGAAGGAGGAAATCTGCACGTCTTAGAAAATCTTTTTTTTTTAAAGACGTGTATTCTGCCCAGCTCAATGAGCTAGAATGGTGGATTATGGCCTGAATCCCCCTCGCATCGAGGGGAGGCCAGTGCACAGTAGTGGAACCATACCGTTAAAAGTTATTATTACTGTTTGAAACCTGGTTGAGTTAATACGCAGACCACTGAATTTTAGCTCCTCCATCCATTGAGTAGTCCTCAAAAGTATTCAGTACATTGAAATGAATTTATTACGTTTAGCTGCGATGAGAAAGTCGCTTTTATTTGGCGACAATAATACGTTCTGGGGATTTCATTGATAAAAGTAATGTTCCAAGATTTTGTGAAGTAAATATTGTGTTTTCAGGGAGATATATCATCGTTAGAGCTTACGTTTTCCGTGGACGAGGAGAGACTTGGAGAAATTGTCACTCACGAATTGATTCCCGGGGGTAAAGCTATCCCAGTCACCAATGAAAACAAGTAAGTTCTTTGAAAACGAGACCTAGGGACAATTTGCGGCCAGGAACATATTAGACATAAAGTTAAAAATAGTTTTAAGCAGACCAGTTACAGTGTGCAATTTGATCTGTTACAGAATAAACTATATCCATCTGATGGCCCACTTCCGAATGCACACGCAAATCAAAGACCAAACCAACGCCTTCATCGTAGGATTCAGAACGATAATTAATCCAGAGTGGCTGTCGTTATTCTCCACGCCTGAGGTAACAACTTGATAATATGTTTTTTATTTTAAACGCTACAAAATATACTCGAGAGTTTTAGGGCCTCCGCAGACTTGCTACTTTTAGCATCGGCGACCGGCGATTTTGCAATTGTTTTGATGCTGCGTCGCGTTTTTTCGAGCGCGAACGAGGGAGACGCAGCATCAAAATCGCCGATCGCCGATGCTAAAGTACCAAGTCTGCGGAGGCCCTTAGATCCTATTTATTTTAGACTGGTTTTATACGCTTGTAGCCGCGTATGGTACCCGACGCGGGCGAAAATGTATGTAGTGAGTAAATATCTACCCGGCTATCGTTATTATGCGCCTGACTCACTACATCGGGTTCTTGCGAGTTCAATTTCCGCCAGAGGATAATTTCGGAAACTGCCTTTTCGTAATTTGACCTGGTCTGGGCGTCACTTGGATCGCTGCCAGTCTATTGTATAGTAGCCAAGTAGTCTTTCTTAGTTTGCGACCATACAGTCGGTGTGTAAGTGTGACGATATTTATTTATATAGTACTACTCTACGAGTATTCGGAATTCAGATGGAACGCGGCTTCCCCTCCCCGCATAACGCCCGCACACCCGCCACCGCCTGCGGCTTCCCGCCCGCCACACTTCCCGCACACCGCCACCGCCACCGTGACGTCACATTTGATAGGTTCCTAATTGGCTTGGTGGAGTGGTAATGGTTGCGACTGTGTGTCCCGTACGCAGCTGCAGCGTCTGATAAGCGGCGACAACGTGCCGCTAGACCTGCGCGACCTGCGGCGGCACACGCAGTACTACGGCGGCTTCCACGACTCGCACCGCGTCGTCTGCTGGCTCTGGGACGTGCTGCAGCGCGACTTCACCGAGCAAGAGCGCGCCATGTTCCTTAAGGTACATCTACTACCAAGCTACCAAGCACCAAGCCAACTGGGAACTCGGATGGAATGCGGCTTCCACGCTCGCACACTGCCACCGCTTTTTGTGCGGGTGACGTCACATTTGACAGGTTCCTAGTTGGCTTGGTGGAGTAGTAATTATACCACTGCGTGGTGTCACTCTTGCTGACCGGATTAGTAATAGTTTGCTAAGAGAGAGATGTAAGATGAAGGATGATGTGGTGAATAAGATTGAGTAAAGTATGCTAAGATAGTTTGGACATGTAGAGAAGTCAATGTATCTAGAATATGCCCCATATTATTGTAATTATTAGGTACCTGTCCTATGTTTATCCCAGTCGTGGCTATGAGGCCAGTGTCCGACTGTCGGTTTTTCCTACATATTTTAGGGTTCCGTATTTTAGATATGTTTTAATGTTAGATTTGGTTTGCAGTTCGTGACATCGTGTTCCAAACCGCCTGTACTGGGCTTCGCGCATCTGAAGCCACCGTTTTCAATTCGCTGCGTTGAAGTTGGTGATGATGAAGACACTGGTGATACGATAGGTAAGACCGTGAATTTATTCTTTACAGACTACCTTCACACTTTTAAAAATCGAACTCAGCTAAATAATTTTTTGTTTATTTCAAATCTTCTAGTTATCTGTAGGCCTATTACGTACTGTAACCTGACGAAATATGGGTGAAAAGGTTAGGTAATAGCCGTTCTGAAGTTCTAACTGCTGTTATTATTTTCTCCGTTATCCTTTCAATCTTTGTTTAAAATATTTCCTTGTGTTAAGAAGCCAATTGTATCTTCAAGTATAGTATACATTATGTGATCACCGTTCAGTGTATAATATGTAGTATACCACCTGATTCAGGTATGTACTTTATATACAGGTAGCGTGATCCGAGGATTCTTCACAATCAGGAAGAAGGATCCTCTGAACCGCCTGCCGACCTCGTCGACTTGCTTCAACCTCCTCAAGCTGCCCAACTACCAGAAACGCAGCACCCTCCGCGACAAACTACGGTATGCAGTCAACAGCAACACTGGATTCGAACTCTCATAAATGTTCCACTGCCGCCTGATTGGTTACGAACTTCTTCAGAGTTATGATTGGTTGATACCGTCACTAACCGATATTGAACTTCCAAATTTGAATGTTGCACTATTCGGTTATAATATTGACGGTTGAAATGATTCGGATAACTCGGCGGGATTAAAAAGAAAGCCGCGTTACGAGAGGTTACTACATGAAGTATACGTGTATGTACCAAAAAGAATCCAGATGGACGAAATAATCAGCGTACGGCTGTCCACTGCTGGACATAATGCCGGTCAGAATTCAAGCCACTGAGCTTGGTCTTTAATCCAGTTTTAGTCAACCCCGTAGATCGTCATTCCACGCAGTCGGCACTACGTGAAGGACAAAGTATCGTTTAATAAAATGAGGACATTATAGGCGATGCTTAGGATTACTATTCCACTTATTAGCACGTGCTAATAAGGGGAATATAGGCGGTGTGGCGAGGTGTATTGGACCATGCGATGGTATTCGTACCAATGAAACGTGACGAAAAAAATACACAATTATGAACCCTTACATCCCTTTTAAATATCGATAGTTACACTATAAATGTTAGACTGTCTGTGGAAACGAAGCAGGTGTTTTTGGTGTACTATAAATCAATACTCACAGGTTTGGGAATGCACTGCACTGATTTTTTATGCAAATTAATACGTTGAGTAAAGTACATGACCATTTTATCCTACACACGCGCGTATTATTTCACTTAAAAAAAATATTATAACCGCACATAACATTAACGATGGCTGACTATGTCGAGAGCCTACGATGCACGGTTTTGCGTTAATTTCAATTAATATAAACATCTCGAATTGTTAACGATTTCTGAAATGAGAATAGTACATAAAATTGCTTTATATTATACAAAATACGTATGTACCCATTATACGGAATCATTAACTTTCAGTAAATAAATATTTTATCACTTTTGGCCAGTAACCTTAATTGTAGCTCTTTTTGTGTGTAGATTAAACTTTTAACGTTGTAAAATGAACGTTGTTTATTGTGTTTAAAGGTCCACTTTGCGATACTTATTAGCTCCATGCGAACTAAACGGAATTTAGGAAAACTATCCCCAAATTTATAGAAAGTTATATGATGAACTTACACTGGCATTACAAACCACTTTTGTTCCTAGAACTGCTTTGTAAAATCATTGTAAACATTTAACAATCGTTTTATTTTCTATCTTGACCACATATTAGAAGTGTATTAAAGCAACTAAGAATGTAAAGCCTAAAATTACTTATACGAATTATTTTTAACATATAGTAGGAATGTATGCTCGTAACCATAGATCTCGTTATGTACCTAGAATATACCGTATTCACAATGTAAATTGATATCTAAATAACCTAATCCAGTCCAATGTATAGGTGTACATAGACAATAATGTGTTAGTTAGATTATTGGACTACAATAAAATATTTATTCCATTTATGTATGTATATCTTAATATTATTTCAGTATTTAATTTGATTGATTTCTTTGGCTATGTGTGTGAAATTTTAAAATAATATTTCAGGGGCCCACCACCTCTTATAGCATTATTATTTTAACCTTACAGCGACTTTTTGTGCAATGACGTACCTTATTGTCATGACAGTAAGAAACGTCATTCGCTGTAAGGTTAAAATAATACTGCTATAGGAGGTGGTGGTATAGGTAGGTACAGTACCCCAAGTGCGGGTTTTATCGATAGCGTAACGCATACCTATAGTAAATTTTTTTATACTTGTCCTATTTGGTAAGCAAAGATGGCGTCCAGCGGGGCGATTGCGTAACTTTTTGTCAATGTTTCAATTGGTTTCGTATATAATTGACACAGGATGAACGAAACCAATTGAAACATTGACAAAAAGTTACGCAATCGCCCCGCTGCACGCCATCTTTGCTTACCAAATAGGACAAGTATAAAAAAACGTACTGTAACTACTTGTGTCTGTGCGTGCGTATTTGTTATTTCGTATGGCAAATTGACAGCGCTCCTAGTGGACGGTATTGAAAATTTTCAATTCTTCATACAAAGCGGACAAATACGTACCCCCAAATTTATAGAAAGTTATTATGGACTTACGCCGGCATTACAAATCGCTTTTGTTCCTAGAAATACCTGGTTAAACCATTGTAAACTGTCCTAAAATATCTATAAAGGCGGGTACACTGTAAAGTTTACGGTTAGTCTACGAGAACATTCTCACTTGGGTTACAAGGCCATAAAGTAAAAGCAGCATTGCAAACCAATTTAGTTGGTGAAAACTTTGGTTAAATGCTAAACGTTGACAAAACATGATTTTGAGATGCTGCTTTTATGTTATGTCTCAAATATTCTACATTTATACAAATAGTTACTTCTTAGACTTTATTATATCACTTGCAATATTATCATAGTGTTTTTGCCCCTTTGTGTTGTATTATTTGTCTGTAGTCTATAAACAACATATTTTATTCTATAAAATTTATATTTCGTTGTTTCTTTAGCGCAATTAATTTCATACCATTAATATCAATATTATGATTGAGATAAAATCAATTACAGAAGCCAGAGGGCTTTAAATGTATGTATTTTAAATTATATCGAGCCAGCTTCATACTCCACATGCTTTCAAAAATTCTTGAAGAAATTACCTACTATCAAGATATTTCTAACACTTGGAATGGAATTTAATACTGTCCGATATTGACTATTTCAATGAATAGTGTCCACAATATTGTTCTGTGTGCTTCAACATTATAATATCTCAATGGCATCAACATATTAAGCCATTTTGAACTCATTGTGCTGTGCTATAAATATGTCTTAAATTATGTTCGTACTTACACAAACTAAACAAAAACTGCTAAGGCGTAATTTATGGACGCCCCCTAACTGGACTAAACTAAAATCTTGTTATGGTAATAGAATTGACATCAAGAGCAATCCTTTCAATTGTACCCTCTATGGGTCTGTTTTAGCAGTTGTTGGCGTTGCTAATGTGTAATTTATGTGAACAGAAAATGTTTCATTACTATCTCAATTATTTTTTAAATACATTGTGTGTAGGTAGGTATGTTATGTGAATCTTCTTGCTTTTGTAACTGAGTTTATCTATTGAACAAATGAAGATAATATTTTGTAGTAGTTTTTCCCTTTCAATTGAATACTTTTTAGTATTTTCTATTTAAATGTATAAACTTGGATCATCGTAAGGGATATTTTGTACTAGCCACGTAAATATGTTGTATAACACAATGTGATTCTCTGTGATAAAATAATTGATATTTATTATGGCGATGTTTTATTTTTAACGATTTCTTAGGAGACGTCCGGATAGGTGTGTATATTGAATACAGATAAACAGATTTTTAACAAATATACCTTGGACAAGAACCATAAAATAATAGCTATCGAAAACAAACATTTATTGGAATATTGGGTGGAGTCGTCGCCGGTCGCTCCATTCATCATAAATAATATATATTTTTTATTTATGGAATGCACTGTATGAGTGTATTTTTTAATTCCGGAGAGTAAATTGCCAACCCCAAATGTCAAACTCGAAAATAATGCTGCCACATTTATTTATGTAGTGTTGTCCTACCGCTTTTTTCCGGTACCGATTATTTGAACCGTAAAATTAAAAAATGTGCGTATACATCATGGAGTACTATAAATACTGGAGATAGAAAATTTTACTCAAAGGAATTATAATAATTGTTTCTTTGATTTTATGTTCCTGTTTCTTTATAAATGAATTACTTTTTTACATAATTGATATATTTTGTAAAAAAAACTGCGTGTCCATTTTTTCAAGGTTTGTCCTTAACCCATGACAACGCATTTTGTTTACCTCATTCGGCCTTCAGCAAAGCGAATGTAATATAGGTGGGGAGCCGTAGAAGAGGTTTCTGGATTTACACGAGCGCGTCAGATTAAGATAAGGGAGATACCTTACATATTGATAAGAACCTCCAACCAGTATGAGCCCTTAATATTGGTGGGTTCGCTCAGGGGAACCAAAAAAATAATTGACCATCTTAAAATACTCGAACTCGTCAGATTAAGATAAGGAGGATAAGGGGGATTACTAGCTAAGAAGTGTCAAAAGTGTCAATTTTGCTAATTTGATCGTCAGTCTAAGAAATGGTAGCACCTGGAAGTTTCACTTTTTCACCCACTCAGTTTTTTTTTTTTATATAGGACTGCGGTGGCAAAAAAGCGTACGGCCCGCCTGATTTTAAGCAGTTACCGTAGCCTATAGATGCTTACAAAATCTGGCGCGCTCGAGTAATTATTTTTTTCAATTTATCATGTTGGAGCATGAAAAGTATCAATATCTGACAGGCTTGAGTATTTTTATGTCATTGTTTTTATAATAAAAAAAATTGTCATGTATACGCTTCCCCCACCGCTGAAAGTGGAAACATCTAGAACAATGTATTCTTCCTATCATGTCATCTACCGAATCTACTAGGGTTGGACGACCGTCGTGCAAATCCACGAATTGCACGCTGGGCTCCCCATCTAATAGCGTTAGAGACGGAAATTAGAACTTTATGGTGTGGGAGGGTTTATGTTTGTTACGCCAACGTTAAGAAAATACATTTAATTATCTTTGTTGGCTTCAATTTTTGTATAAGCCAATTCAGTCTAAATAAAAGCACATGTACTTGATTTTTTATTTTGTGGACTAAAATAAAAACGTCAAAAATATCAAACATTTGAAAACCCCCTTTATTTTTAAATTTTATTTTATTTTCTGTGAAAATTTCAAGTCTAGCTATTACGGTTCGTAAGATACAGCCCGCTGGCAGACAGACAGACAGACGGACGGACAGCGTAGGCTTAGTAATAGGGTCCCGTTGCCACTATTTGGGTACGGAACCCTAAAAATCTGAGTATAGACACAGTGAAAGTACGTATAGATATATTCCATAATAAAATAATTAATTTTAAACGTCTATGACTCCCAGACGACCCCAGGCGTCCCAGACGTGTATGTCTCTACGTACTTGATATTGTTGTTTAATGTTATAAATTTCAATGATTAAATAGAATTCCAGAAGTTTGCTTGAGGTTATGCGATTTTGCAGAAAAATATTTTACGGTTTTTCGATTAGTTCCGATTGCTGGACATCACTATTTAAAAATTGCAATAACCTAGCCACACTGTCATTGTCAAATTACTCTCCGGAATTAAAAAACACACTCATAGGAGGAAAAATAATGTTTTTGTTTTTCTATGGTTTGTCCGGAGGAACGATTATTTCAGCGGCAACTGGCAACACTACAGTCGGGTCCGCTCTGAAACGTCAACTCAAACCAAGGATCTTTTAATAGAGGATAGACAAGGTGAGTTTTTGGTTAAGAAGAAATTCAACTTTATTCTGCTGTCTTAAGGTCTATTATACCTAGACAATTCTTAGACAGAAAAACGAGCCGAGCAAGAGGCCCTAGTTGGGACCGTGTCCCTCTCATTTCGAGTTGCCATGCCAAAATAATATTATCGTTGGGTAGTGATTGTTAGTTTTTAAATCAAGCAAATAAATTAATTTATTATTTATCGTGACTATTGTTTTATCATATTAACAATAGTCACGATAAATACTAAATTAATTTATTTGCTTGATTTAAAAACTAACAATCACTACCCAACGATAATATTATTTTGGCATGGCAACTCGAAATGAGAGGGACACGGTCCCAACTGCGGCCTCTCGCTCGGCTCGTTTTTTGTGCAGTAGTGAACAGTCCAGTATGTATTTACGTTCGTGACTCAAACTTTCTTGCTGACAGGGTAGGTACTTTTGTCTATTTAATACTTTGTCCACGTTTTCTTGACTACCTATTCTTGAGTTTGTGTAAGGCCTAGGCCGCATTGCGATTAAAATCCGCGCTGTAAAACCGCGTAATTTTGTGTCCTATGGAATCATATGAACCTAACCGCACTTGCGGTTTAAAATCCGCGCTGCAGAAAAATCTGTGGTTCGATATAGATTTGACGCGGCGCGACGCGGTTTTAAAACAGCAAGTTCGGTTTTAAAACCGCGGAATATTTTGTGCAGTATGCAGTTGTATGGCACTCACCGCTTTGCGGATAAAAAACCACGCGGGAGCGGGTGGCGGGGGGCGGAGGGTCAGTCAGTGTTGCCAACTTACGGGTAACCCTCCCAAATTTAGGGGGTAAATAAGCGGGACGGTGGTAACGCTATAAATTTATATTTTTTTTTACGATTCATAAACAATATAATAGTACAGAATACTATTAACTAATTATTATTAATTTATTATTTATATTTTCTTAATATTATTTTCTAGTAATTGTAGAGATTTTAGGGGTTTTTGACTTGAGCCTTAGGGACAAATATTTTTGAGCGTTGGTATCATTTCGGAAATTTAATCGCAGTGCGCGTTGTGAAATTCCATACGCTGTACCTACCTAAATAATCCGCACGACTATATCAGCGCGGTGGTATAATCGCAATGCGGCCAGGCTCTAACTACTGCCATCTATCTGGTCTATATATCACTATGGTGAGTCAAATAATTTATGTTTACATTTACTCACTTGCTAGAACTTTTTGAGCCATGTTTGTATTATTTTAAATTTAATATTTGTAATTTATTTATTTTACAATATAGAATATCAACAAAGTATATTTAAATTATTATTAAGATACTCAGTTGTCCCCAAGCCAAGCACAGCTGTTCGGCGCGTCTTCGCCATTGTTATTTGCTATCTCATTCTCTCATCGCGTCCTCCCGGCTCTCGCCCGGCCTTCCCCCCACCCCTCTCTCAACCAGTTTCGCTCGATTTCCGCGGTGTGTGGACGACTGTACATGGCGCGGTAATAATTTCACGGTCTCATCCTTTGTCCAAGAAGAAGCAAAAGACGAACGCATTAGCTATTTATTAGCAACCACTAATTAAACTCTCCAGTCGAACGCAAAACTAGCCGTGAACATCTACAGGTGTCCCGTCGTTCCGTGTGTTGTTCAGTGAATCCCGCATAGTCGATCGAGCATGAATAATAAAGAAGTAACCGGTGATATTATCGTGTGTCCACTGGGAGGCGAGTTCTGGTGATCGGGCGCAGTGTCGAGGTCGTAGGGTTCGGCGTGTGATGAGTCTGCGGTGACGGCTCGCCGCTGAGCGGTTGGATGGCGGCTGTAAGCGGCCCCGCGCGGCACTCTCGCGTCTCCATGAGTGTGTCCATGTCGCTGATGCAGGGCGGTACGCAGAGCGCGCCGCAGGGCGCCATCCTGGCGGCAGCGGCGCCCTACTACCAGACGCCGGCCATCCCGACGGACGTGCAGCCCGACCGCCCCATAGGCTACGGCGCTTTCGGTGTTGTATGGTCAGTACCTACCTGCATTGTTATTGTTTATATTTTCAAGCCATCGCTAATATTTTGTTGTTTGTGAAACATTACGCACTCATTCACATACATGCTTAATTTGCTTAAAAATACGTTCCAAAATACAATTTCAATGAACGCTGATTTGTTTAGAACAAACTTCAAGTTTCATACCTAAAATATCTAGGAGCCGAATATTATTCAGTTTAGATAAAATAACAGTAACAAACAAGCAGTTCAATAATTTCAATGATTAAATATTACTTATTGTGTGATTTGGAAAGCACAAGACATGTCAGTAACTAAACTAGTCAATGAAACATGTGCACACTCTCAATTTTATTTTATTAAAATACCAAAACACAAGTTTCATTTTATTAATTAAGTAGACTTAAAATGTTCAATAGTCATAATACTGAAATTACCCTTATTTATACCTAACCTGCTGAATAATACTTCCATTTAGGATGCTGATTTGTGTTATTGGCAATGTCTCCCTGCATGATACCTAAATTAGGTACATGATTTGCATAATATTTTCATCAAGATTACCTATTGGCAAGTATAACTAATTAATGTCAACATTTAAGTTATTGATATGGGAGCCTTTGGTGCATACATATTTGTCTTGGCATCTAATATACATAGATGATTCAAGGAACATTAGCTG
The DNA here is from genome assembly GCA_947859195.1 of Drymonia ruficornis. Lineage (NCBI taxonomy): Eukaryota > Metazoa > Arthropoda > Insecta > Lepidoptera > Notodontidae > Drymonia > Drymonia ruficornis. Next base: position 11,894,356 of record OX401908.1, read on the forward strand.
AGAGATTTTGTTTTTGGTGGCTTAATAAATCTGTGTGCAAGTGACATTATACCTAGACTAGAGAAGTTTGTTAAATAGCCAAGTAACATAAAATTGTATACATTGTAAACACAATCTTGTGTCTTGTGTTTTTATGTCGGTATGGAGATGTGAAGATCACTCCGATTACCAATTTTAAAATTTTGCATATCACTTTACCCATGATGACAGGCTAAATTAATAATATGAATTTCAAATCTAGATAGCTATCTAGACAGACTGGACAATATAAAACTTCATTAAGAACCCACACAACACATAGGTATAAAATTATTGGCCCACTCAAGTCAAACATGAAGTTTAAGATGTGTTAATTAAAATTTATTTTTGAATAATAATCATATTTCCTAATATAAGTAGAAGAAAAGACATTGAGAACAAAGTCCCATTTTGCTGAGTTGGCTATTAACACAATAGGCACCATTACAATGGGACTTTTGCCACATGTAACTTTATTCAAACACTGCACACATTGTGTATTTTGCAATTTCCACTTGCGGTTAGTATTATAGGTACCTCTGACTTACCTTATTCTGCAAATATCTCTCAACAGAAACAAGTTTAAGCTGAGTACACCATACTAAATTTAGACTTGCTAACTCTAAATTCAGAGAAATTTAATCACTTTAGAAGACAACATTGTTTAGATTACTTACCAGTTGCAGTATAAGGAGGTCCTTATAAGGGGGCGTCCATAAATTACGTGGGGTGATTTTTGTGATTGTTCGACACCAGGGGGGAGGGGCCCCTTGGTGCTATTTCGTGAGATTTTGCTCAACCCACTCCCCCCTCTAAATGCCTCACGTAATTTATGGTCGCCCACTAAAGGTACTGTGGCATTAGGTTATAATTACAACCAAGTGACATTAGGTTCTTACCACTTTATTGGTAAATGTCCTGAATCCCACAGCAATATAAAGTAACAAAGAGTGGACCGTTATCCTGACTGCCAGTAGTTCCCACTTAAGTGGCACTCGACTGGTCGATAAGTAAAGCGCACTAAGCAATTATTACTGGTCTCCGCCATCTCTGTATTCAGAGTGTTCGCTTTACAACCTCTGGACACGAGTCGCTCGTTAAACTGAGAGAAAGCCCCGATTCCATTTCAACATTTTTAACGGGCTATTGCACCTTTTATTACGAAGACGATATCGTTTTTATATCGCGTCTGTATCAATTTATATTACGCTCCTGACCGGAGTTACATTTTTAAAGTATGCATGGGCTCAGGCTAGGCAGCTTACTAGTCTAATCTGCACCAGTTGCCGTCTGTAAACACGTGGTGTTCGCGCTGTCCGACAACCTGTATTCGATTTAGACCGGACGACATAAGAGCGGTTTTCAATATTCATCTGCCCGCAATCGAATGCACATTGCGTCCGCCGACAACACTCCCACTATCTACGAATCTGCACTTTATTGTCTCCTATCTAAGATAAATTTTAGATAAATGTCTCAGAATCTATTATCGAAATGATGGTAGAAAATGCGTGCACGCAAATTCAAGCGAATTCCAGTCTTGTCGCCTCTGGCCTATAGATTGTTATTGAATACGTACCGTACTGCAGTGCAACGTTCGCATAGGGGGTAGAGCCACAGAATAGATAAGGAGTACAGAAGTCGCACTCCTTTGATCTTGAAGAAAGCCGACATTTTAAATTATTATTATTACCTAAACTTGCCGCGCCCGACCGCGCGCAATCTAAATTGTGCCTTGACGCAACGCGTTAGCGTATGTAATTCGCCGTCCCGCTGCCGCACGCTGCTGCACGCTACTTAACCTTCAATCGGTAGGGTTGTCACAATTAATAAAAATAAAATAGTACCAACATTTTTGTATTTAAATGTTAATTAAAACTATACATTTTAAAAAATTACAGTTGTTGCACTTTAATGTAATGCCTTCGATATTTTTTGTCTTTAAAATAGCGGTTATTAAATTTAATGGCAGCATAAATGCGAAATCTAACAAATAATTTAAAAATGTATTTTGAAGGGAAGCATGGACATGGAGTGGTGAAATTAATATGTTTTAGTAAATTAATTAGCGCATATAACAGCACGCAATAGCATGGGAACAATACGCAAGAGCATAGCATGGATGCATAGTAGAATATCAAGCAACAGCAAGTGCAAGTCGCTCATTGAGTTATGACCGTTAACCTTGAATTTATAGTTCTCTCACTCGCTTTTTCCGCCGGTGGCCGAGTGCTCATAAAACGCTACGGCAACTAGTATCTACTTATATCGACTTAGGTAAGTGTCTAATACGAATATAGGTAAGTAGAAAAACTGGCAACACGATGGATCTCGTCAACTATGAAAGGAATTAAGGTAGGTAGGTATTCCGTAATCGATGCTAGTAGGTATAACGTGGTATAACCGTAAAAAACTGTCATTTCATTCTGTTCCAAATTACATATTTTCGCTTTAATTCCACTATTCGATCCTACCTCTTGTAAATAACGTCTACTGCACTGAACTATGAGCTTCTTTTTATATCTAAATAACAAAATAAAACTTCAATTAGCTTCAATTACCTTTCACAATCAGCTGGCAAAGAAAAAAATGTCAATTTGCAGTTTCTATAACTATTTAGACAGCCATATACGCCACAGTTCGTCTTGCTCGTCATTTTTAATTTTAAAATATAATTCCAACGCGAGCTACCAACCAAAAGCGCGCGAAACGTTATAGCGCGTGTTCACGCCAGGAGCGCGGCGGCCATATTGAATTGCGTACAGACTTTGTACGCGAACCGATCGGAGCTAGTTCGACCGAAACCACAGAGTGACTGAGGCCTGGTAGAGCGGTTAGGTATGCACTATGCACCGTATGCAACCGTATGCGATGCTTTGTGTCGGCCGACTCGACTCGTCGTGCGTAGGTAGATCCCTCATGGCGCTTGGCTCGATTGTGTGAACGACCGCGACGAGGGGAGGCGCGCCTGATTATTCCGAACCGCGTCGATAGCCAGTCGAGAGCCCTAAAACCCGCTCCGCTCGCAGCCCTCCTTCCTCGTACGCTCGCCTTGAATGCAAATAAGGACTTTTTTTTAACGTTTTAGTTTACTATTGAATGTTTTAATGTATTCCCGACCTGGCCTCTCGGTTCTTTACGTCCATCTGCGTATTATGACGGGTAGAAATGTCCATTGACCACAATACTACGGTTTCATTCTCCCTGAGCTAATCTTATTCAATACCGTATAACTTGGAGTCTTGACATTCGCAGGTCTCGAGAGAGAGTTACCATAACTACGTTGTTATAACAACCAAAGAATAACGGCTAATGTGGTAGAATAGAAAGCAGAAAACGCATTCTGCAAGTAACTAACAACGTTGCGACAACTCTGTAATAACGACACGGGTAGGTAGTTAGTTAATGATTAGGTAGGCATGTCTCAAAAAGAAGTCGTTACTCATTCCATTTCTTTCGCAATAGTTCTGCCCTTTAACGCCAAAATATAACTATCCCTTAAGAGGGTACAGCTACGGTACTGAAAAGGCGATGACGTTTGTAGCGAATTTACCATTTTTATTGAATGATGTCCAAATCTGTGATATTGGTTAAAATATCTTGCATTATTTTGGTATAGATATCACAGTATCTGTGAGCCGTTGTGTTAAGAATTTACAATTTAGGTAGAAAACACTGTTGGTGTGTTGTTTTTTAAATAACTAAATAAACACGAATTTTGCAAACATTTAATTATAATCAATGAAATACATTTTATTCCTGACGGTCTGAAGTTAAAAGTAGTATTAATTTTATAAAGCACATGGGATCAACGGATTTATTCAGCGCAACAATTTATCGTAAATTCATCATTTTAAACCTAAGTAGACCCTTAACTAAAGGAACTATACTTATGAATAAATATTTGCATTGCACTAAGGATGTAAAAGGGTTTGTAATCATAGATACAATTGACTAGGACAGTTGGGTTGGAGGTAAATCGCACAACACTCTGTAATTTAATTTAAATTGAAAATGGTGACACGAAGTCATGAGTAACTCAAGTTCGTGGAACTGGAAACGTTAATATAAAAATCGTTACTGGGCAAATAGTATGTTCGATCTTTTTTGCCTTCTATAATTTTAATATTAAGAGCAAAAAAAAATCCTTAAATGCTATGATGTTCACGGCGTCTACGTGCCAATTTAGGACAATTTGATTATATCATATTAGATCATGTATGTGCGAACAGAATGACTTCAGCAAGGTCCGTCCAGGTCGTCCAATAGTAAATTAATTACTACAAGGGTGCGGGCTGATTGATCGGGCTGCGCGGAGCGGGAACCACGCCTCGGGTCGCGCCTGTAGTCTACACCCTGCTGGCCATGTCTAATTGCTCCGAGTCATGTTGAAAAACTTGATCCATTCGCCTCTATGGCGAACTCGCTCTCGAAAGGAGTTTTGAACGCTTTTTGTTGAAAACTTGATAAAAAGTACGCTCTCTAAAGTTTCACATAGAGTTTCTTTCGTTGATGCATTTAAAATTAGAGTAAGCCTTTAAGCGACCCTCGTTCTTGGGTTTCTTCAAATGAATACATTCTTGTCAACGAATGTTGTCTTTAATGTTTCATGTCGTTTGGTACGGTTCAAATAAAGGTGGTCCTACCTATGGACAATTTTTTAACTTCATTTGTGACTGCCTACCTCAGTCGTATCACTTATAGATGTAAGCAAAACGATTGCTTTAATATTGAAATTCAAAGCGATGTTTAATTACCTATTTACCTTCCTACGTTCTTAATTTTACACACTCGAAAGCCTTGACGTCAATATAAAGTAATTATTTGTCTGTCGACGACGGGCGGCGGTTTGCCTAGGTCAAGAAAGTATGACAAAAGCCAACGGATATTGTACAGAATCAGTCGGTGTTGCGACATTTTTGTTTGTGTTGGTTTCATTCGTGATTCCGCAGTTTCACTATACTCAGCACGATCGCGAGCTATCGAAGAACAATCGTAAATGAAATGCATAATCAGCAATCAGAAATATCCAGGTCTTTTCCCAAAACACTATAATTGAATGGTAATGAAAGACTTAGAATTACCTAGGATTGACCTTTATCAAGAAAATTACATGCGCATCTTCTTGTATGAAATCGCAACGTAACGATAATACAAAATAAAAATGAGTTTGGAAATCTAATAAGCGGAGCATAATAGATTCCATCCGGACTTAATCTTGTTTCAACACTGGCAATGAGACAAAATTGCTAAACTAATGGGCGTAGTGTGACTGTTCCATTTTTCATCGAAATAATTATGTTTCCAATTCATAGCGGCATGTGAATGGATTATAATCACGTGTGGGGTTGGCGCAGATGTGCGAAGTAGTCGAGATAACGGAGGTAGTCTGCGCGTGTACCGGCAGTGAACTGGCCCGCTTACTTTTAACCAGGTCACAGAACATTCAGTCGGCCTGTTGACTATCGTGCGTGCGTTATGTGACATGACATAATTTTATTCAAACATTTCTAGGTTAGATTTTACACCGAGGCTAAAGAAGCACCTGAGCCGACCAGGAAACCCTCCATATAAAACTTCTGTAGCTTCATTATCTTCAGCTGCAAATCATGTTTATCCGTTGAAACTGAGTATCTTTTCATTTACTGGTCTAATAATTTCAACCAACATCGAACAACCTTGTACGGTTGCTTCATAATAATGCACCGTTAATGATTGCTTAGGCTTGTAAAATTTTGCGTTGGCGAAGTCTATTCAAAGCTATAATCAAATATTTAACTTTTGGGTAAAACTTGAGTTAGATTGAAACTCCCCGCTCCGCCGTGTGAACTGAGGGAGCCCACTTTGTTGCAAGTCAGCCATTAACCACAGGCGTTTTTTGCTCCATCGCCATCGACCGATAATTGGTGTCGTGAGAAAGGAGCTGTAGTGATTGACTGATATCGGATAAAGATTTTATAAACTTGATTTTAACCACTGCCGTCATTCATTCACGCAAATCCGCGGAAAGTCGGGCTGTTCTTATAATCCAAATAAATTAACGGAATCACATATCAATCTAAATAATGAGTGACGTTTCTAGACTTTATCTGACTCGACCAACCTTGCCAACATCTCTTTTACTGATGTCCCATTTTGACAATCCTATGATTTCAATTTGATTCACCTTTCGAATATCTATTATAAACCCACGATTCAATTACTAAATTGCACAGTTTTTCTTGATTAAAGCCTATTTAGACCATATTATTTGTCGATTAATCGAGAATAAGCGGTGCGTTTGCATATCAAGTTTTGTTTTCAGGTTATCGTAGCCCTCAACCACAATATGTATATCGCTGGGTGTAGTGTAGTGCGTTACTTACGATAACAACTGCGAAACCATCGTATTTTGCACGCATAGAATTTTTTACTCTAGGAAATTCATGTGTTGCACTGAAAATATAACTTACAACAAAATAATGAAATGGCAGTATATTTATTAGGATTAGGTTAATCCCTAATTACAGACGAAGTGATCCCAATGCAGCAAAATTCCATAGTAATTTGCTCCTAAATCTGACGTTTCGTGATTAACGACGATTGCTAATTGCAAATTGTTGGCTGTACGGTAGATGTTAGATTAATTACCACCCTCGCATCGGAGCGTTATTCTCATTTGATCAGCAGTTGGAAATAACAAACATCCTTGAATTAAAAAGTTATAGCTCAAGTTGTACTTAAACAAACAAGCCAAGTAGTGGCGTACCTATTTGGTAAAAAATCGTTTCTGACATTGACACGAATTTATGTGCTGAATATGTCGTAGCGAAAGATGTTCGTCACAGATATGAATAGAACACCTACTTAAACGACCTCGAAAATACACATATTCTGAAGAAATTAGTTCACATCACTGAGTGAGTGAGTAGGTAGGTATTAAGTAGTAATTTACTGTGAATACATATTATGATGTTGTTCTGTACGATATACTACTGTCTCCTATTGAAGATATTAGCACTTATTAAAACTATATTTCTCTACATCTACTTTGAAGACGGTATCTCTGAACGGTTTTGGAACCTTTTGGACTCGGCCACGTTAAAAATGACCAAATTTCCTTGTCTGTGTTGTCTTTAAGATGTTACTGTGGAGCACCCTATTCTTCTTCATTTTACTGCGGGGGATTCTCACGCATTTCCGCCGAAATTTAAAGCAATATTTTTTTACTTCTCAATGGTCCAATTAATTAAGTTAAAAAATCAGAAAAAAAATTTTAGACTTCTAAGCGTCTAAATTTTTTTGCTGAAATGTTCATAGCTATATTAATTAGAAACAAGAGCAGTACCCTGGTAATAATAAAAACAATGCTAACTATTTGGCTTAACATCAAAACGGTGTTTGTACTGCGTATCAGACGATGTCTAATGATAGTCTGACACGGCACGGTATTAATTGGCAAGCGTTTACTGGACACGGCTTCCCCGTGCTGCTACTCGTATCCAGAGTTCACTCAACCTCGCGATTATGTTTATCAGAACATTCGGCGGTGTGCGCGCGCGCAGTTTACGTGCCATTGACATTCGGTCCGCGGGTTTGCAACGTACGATCGAAATAGCCCACGCTAAATAATATTTTTGACGATATAGGATAATGTATTTAAAAAATATAAACGCACTCTTTTAATACCTATTTCAATTTTGTGCCGATAGAAGCAAGAAATATTAATTGTTGGGGTTAGGTGCGTTATAAAACTCCAGACTACTGAAATTGCATACCTTAGAAAAAATATCTCATCCATTGTTAGATCGGATCCAGTTCTATTAGCAAAATCTGTTTTTTTTTTGCAAGTTTTCAAGATTCAGGTTATTGTCATCATAAAGTAGACATGTTCATTGTTATATTTGCTAAGTAAATATTGAGTTTGAAAAGTAAAATCTTACACATGGAATTGAAATCGTCCTAAACTAATTATCGTCTGAGGTTCAAAGATTTTATCTCAAGGTCCTATTTCAAAAGGTGCTGGTGCCTCACCTTGCCTTTAAAAGATTAACGAAAAAACGGTTACCTGGAAAATAATATTTTTCTTAGGCGGGCATTCAGATATTTACGTCTCATCCAAAATGGCCAATGCCTTCATCTCCGATTGGAATAAGTATGCTGCGAAACACTGAGCACTAGGCGTGACATAATCTATTTCAGTTATAATTTACATACTCAATTTGGAATACAAACAAGTTTCCGGTTCAGCGTTATCGATCAATTGTGCCAGCTCTCTCGTGATCCCACTCGACACTACTAACCTCCCCAAGCCTGGCTCCGTTGTGCGTGTATGACGCAGAGCCCGGACCGCACACGGCGTCCCCGGAGCCCCTCCGACCTTCCATCCATCCATCGCATCCTAATCGAATTTATGAACGTTTGAAATACCGCTTGATGTCCTGTTGCCCTTGGATATTCATATCTCTTTTCAATTTACGTTGCACAGTAGACATAATGTGGGATGTCCGGGAGCAGCAGCCCGACCAGCAAATGTGGCGTGAGATAATACTAATACGTATGTTCGCTATAAAATAACATATTCAATTAAACAATCAAAACTTGTTTTAATTCATTAACAATACACGTCGTTTCTATATTTACTTTGTTAGTTATTACAGATTTAAGCAGCGTGTTCGGTGCTGGTTTAATAATTTTATTTAATTGAGGACCGTTCTCTAACTTGTTTTGTATGCAAGGAGCGTGACCCAAGTTTCCGTTTTCGGCCCCCATGTGAAAACGTTTACACAATGTCAAATTGCCTACCTGTATATTGCAAAACATGGCCTTCCTGCGGGGCCGGCCATTGTCGACAGGCACGATGTTAATATCACTGATAACTGTATCTGGCTGACGGCGGCGTATTGTTCGTAGTTTTTGTCTATCGTAATTGTGAAATTAGCCATTGGTTTACTTAAGATCACCTTGCATGAGTTACGCATCAGCATCAGTAAAAAGAGAGAAGAAAAAAGAAAAAGAAAGAAAGAGAGAGAGAGAGTGAAAAGAGGAATTTGGATGACTAACAAAATAAATGCGGCTCGGTATTGCTTAATAGAAATCTAATTTTCGGTTCCTTTCTATGGCATTGGATTTCTTATGGCGTGGATGCAGTAGTTACAAATTACAAAATATTAACGTTTTTAAAACAATTTTGTTGCCTATGAATCATAAAACTTGCAATTCTTTAGTTCCGATTTGGATATAAGATAACGAGCTGATTATATTTAATTAAAATTGTTTTCCTTATAACTACACAATATAACCGTTAGATGACCGGATACACTCCGTGTTAAAATACTACCTATGACATCACTCATGCTTCTCACCAAATTATAGTCATTAGGTCATTGACATACATTACTTACCTCTCAGGGCTTATTGTTGAGAAAATCTTATAAATTAATGTTATCTGGGATGCCGGATGCCTCCAAGCAGTCATTTCCATAATACCTGGTTATATGAAATGGAGAAACTATATTTCAGCATGTATGTTTATATGTAGATGATATTATAAACATTTTTAGTTCTAAAGACTCGGCTTTATGAATGCAATTCATTCAATAATTACGTTTATTGTAGGACTGTATTGAATGCTACATTATTCATATAGAAGTCGATTGTGTTATAGCGTTCTGAATACATTTGCATCGCGTCCTAGACCTATCGCGCAAAGTCGTGAGCGGATGCCGCTAAGATTTCTCGCGGAAAGGTTTCATTCTTTCACTTCAAACCAGCTTTGGCACAGATTGAGTATTCCGCGCACGGCACCTACTCTCGTTTCGTCTTCTGCACGACTATAAAAGTGCCTTTATCTGAATTTGTAAGGCGATCCTGGAAGTTAGGTCTGTATCTGTTGCAATGCAAGTAATTTGAAGATCTAAAAGATTATAATGTCTCTCAAAACTTGAATACAATTCCATTACAGTTAATATAATAACCATCCAACAATAGGTTCTTTGTTGGTGTCCTGCAATAAGCCGTTGAAAATTTCAGGCTGCCTAAGCATCTCCCATAATAACAACATTATGATACTTGGAAAACGGATGTGTCGGTCGATATGCGAGACGGTGGCGGAGTAAATTCGCGCTATGACATGGGGCGCGCGTTCCGATGCATCGTCGCTGGCTCGGTACGTTCGGAATCCTTAATTTAACTGCTCTCGATGCCCGCGCTCCCGGAGATGCAACCGGAATGAGCTTCCCGCCTGTGATTGCATTCGCACCCGCTTCGTGACTCCAAATTAATGTAGCGTCTTACGCCTGTTCGACTGTTGCAATACTTATTTACGCTAGGCAGGCTTTAGCTTGATGTTTAGAAGATACACATCTAAATTAAAATCTATGCAATATTTAAGGGCATTGAACATTTTTGTAAGTATTTTCGTCATAACGTCACTTCATCGGCCTAGAAGAAGACTTTTATAAGGGTTTTTTTCTTATTTGCAAGATGCATTTAATTCGATATTGGGCATGCTATTTATCAAATGTATAACGAGTTTTCTATTTTGTTGCAGGTAAGTTTCTGGATAAAGACAACCATTATTAGAGTGAGTCATGAACTTCAAACACTAGATAAAATTAAACTGTTGCTATAATTATCGGCTTATTTACCTGAACATAATTATACTGCATTTGAGAACATTATTAAACACACAGTTCTTTTCTTCTCAACCCATTCCATTCCATTGACTTTGCCTACATAGATATCTAATTAACTTTTTTTTTGTATGTTATTGTGTTGTTTATAATATTATATCTTGTGAATTTTTTTGAACTTTCTTGTGAACTTTTGAATCATATTCTTACTCTCTTTCTGCGAAAACAGAAGGCTTATTATGTAATTTGTATAACTGTTACCACCACTGAACTTAAAAGCTGTTGTTTTTCCTAGCTATAAATAAATAAATAACACATAGACGACAAACTTTGTTTTAGGCAGCGCTATTTCGAAAACGGCCTGCAAAACATTGTTACGAAAATACCTCCAAAACGTCCCACGCGTATTCAGCTAAACGTGATTGAAATAATAATTGAGGCCGTTTTTATTATTACTAGAAATGTAACCCTCTCAATTCGAATTTAATAGTCAAGCAGGTGCCTAATTAATTATCGTTCCCACCTTGGATGTGAATGCGGATCCTGTAATTACGCAGTCTGTTAAGGAGCAGGTCGGACGGGATTCTGGTCTAGCTTTAGAGAATCTTGGAACCGGCTCGGGCCTGATCAAACCCGGATCTGTGTGCGTCGCTATCTCGTTACGGGTGTAAGGTTTCGGCGTCAACGAGACGCGTCCCCTGCACAATGGAAGTTCTCACAATCTAGTTCCACTGGATGTAACTTGTACTTGGATGCGTAGTGCCATGGCGCTATGGAACAATGGCTGCCTTTATTGAAGAGATTAATGACTATTTTACTGCTCTCACTGACAGCTAAATTAAGTACCTATCTAAGGTTACCACCGACATCTAAGTGTTATTTTGTTGCCCAGAGTCACACTAGTATATTTGTTATTATGTAAATAAAATAAATGTTAATGTGTGCTACACTACATCCAAGAAACTCGTTTAAACTTCATTCATTTTAAAATTTTTGTACCATGAAATGACAGGTTCCAATTCGTTATGCTTCTTGAGATTTATTCAATGTCACAAAAGCATCACGTCCCATCGAAGTTATAAAGGAAACACCGGCCAGCGGCCATTTATAATAATAATAGTAGACTGGGACCGTGGTCGGTGCATATGATTGATCGATGCAGAACCACTTTGAGTCGAGTGAGTCGGGGTCAGGCTCGCGGGGAGCCATCTCAAATATATCAGGATTCCAATAAACTATCCCAGCGAAATTTCAAACATCTATATCTTGTTGTTCAAATCGGTTTCATGCACGTGGCTTTCCGTTTACCAGCTAAACGTGACGTTGTTTTCCTTGTTTACGCGCAGTTCTCGTCTCGCCTTTTCATTAGGCACCGAATATAATTCTGATAACTTATCTAAGATGTGTGGGTATCAGTTATAGTTACGTTTATTGATATGTAAAACAATACGCGCTGGGGTTGATTTGTGTACGTTATGTGTGAAGTGAAGCCAGGCAGCGGCACGGCGGCAGATGCGGTGGAGGTCACCGCACCCGGGGCAAACGCAGCTGGATATTATGCCCGACGCTTTTTGTGATCCCGAGCTCGCTCCCTGGAAGGAACGCCACGAAAACGCAACACAAGTAGACAAATTCGAGATAACACGTTCCACGTGACGTATACGTAATCCTCATGGATCATAACATTTAGGGAAATTTAACTTTATAATAATAATATGTTGAACCCTTAAATTATATTATATTTTTTCTCTTCCTTTACCCTGACTGAATGGGCACTTCGTGACTCGCCTCGTCTATGCGGTCGACAGCAGCGGCGGCGTGGCGTAATTTTCTCGTTTCGAGTGGTCATTAGTTCCACAGGGACAGGGACTTTGTCTGTCGCACGGCCGTTAACTATACACATGTAAACCCGCATGCTCGCTCCAAACGACTCGAAGTCTTCTTTATGACTAACGGTCCTAAGTGTCCTTTCTCTGCAATATTCATAAAATGTGACCGCGTTTCGAATGTTTAGAGCGGCCCAACAATGTTGCCTTGGCCGAACAGGGATACTTTATCATTAGATGTAAAGAGGGTTTTTGCGATGTGAATAACGTGCCCCTACGCCGCTCGCCGGGTGCGGTGCTCCGAGTTTGGGGTGCGTTCACCGCAGCCACGCGATCGATGCCCGGCCCCAGGCCAACGAGTACAAAGACCCACCTACCAGAGCTTGTTTTCATTTAAATCACAAAATGCAAAGCCCTTTTCTTTTAAAAGTATCTGATGTTATAGCTCAAAGCTAGCGTTTTGGCTGGAGAAAACTTGTCAGGAAATTCAATATTTAACCATTGCTAGGAATCCGTGGCCACTTGTATTTTCCCACAGTCTACGTGTTATTCAGCATCTATTATTCTCGAACAACTTGTGGTTTCGGTTCATGGTATCTACGTTCTAAGTGCGTTCCGTCACGCCACGCACAGACATACTAAAAGTTTCCATTTCAACAAGTCTTGCGTGCGATGGATAATTCCCAAAATTGCTTACTCATCGATCGCCTTCGATACGGGACCAGCATCGTGGTGGAGGTGTGAAGGCTTTCATGTATTTTAATTTGATGTGATTAGTTAATCTTCGTAATTTTCGACTGTTTGACTTTGGTTCGACACGACTGACGTAATCGTAAACGGTTCGAGATAAACGACTACTGATGCGAGGAATTCTCAGAACGGACGACCTACAAACTGGTTTGTTACAGGTATACGGCCAAAATTATAATACGTAGACAAAACCCGAACCCGAATTTCGGCAGCGTACCATGATCCTTTGACAAAGGTGCATTCCGATCGCGTATCGCCCTGACACAAATGAGACCCATTGGGGCATTGTAGTGATGTGGGTAATAATAATGTCATGGAGCCGGCTTTATGCGAAATTCGGCCTAGAAAACTTGTCTTTTTGCGGAATGACATTTTATTTGGCTGGGCAAGGTTTTCTTAGGAAATATTCAGTTTCATTCTCAATTCTGAACCAATATACTTGTATACAAAGATAGCAGCTATCAACCCACGATCCCGTTGACCATTCCCCTTCTCTATATAAAATGTACGAAGGGAATCGATAACGCCGTTGTCGTGTCCCACGAGTCACGCTTCGCTCTCCCTGTGTATTTTTGTGTCTGGTTTATTTTTCATTTTTATCTCAACTTATCGTCCTTTCCTTGAACCGCATTGTGAAGAAAGTTACTTAATTTATGTATGATGCTACGGGTCCCTCGGGTTACATTAAGAGCTCCTGAACAAGATACAAGTTAAGTACTTAACGTTAAAACTTGTGTACTGACAAAATCCTTTGTAAGATAAAATCTATTCCGTGAGAAATGTTTATAGGAGATACCTGTTTTCTCATTTCCGAAAAGCGCCTTGATCACAAAATATACCAATTGCGCTTCAAAATTTAACTCTGTTTAACTATTATTACCCGACTACGGCGGAGGGTTATGATTTTGACCGGTATGTATGTATGTATGTATGTATGTATGTATGTATGTATGTTTGTATGTATGTATGTATGTATGTATGTATGTATGTATGTGCGTCTGTTCCCACCTTACTTCCAAACTACTTGTCGTAATTTGACAAATGAGGTATCGTTAGAAGCGGCTTAATGGCGCACTGGTTATAGGCTATGTGACGTCACATAAAATTGCATATGGCGCCCTCTAAAGGACATAATGTCATGAACAAAAAAAAATACATTTTTTAATAAAACCGTGTGGGGTATCAAATGAAAGAGCTTGATGAGCACATTTCAAAAATATATATATTGTTACCTATAACTCCAAAATAATTAAATAAAAAGTAAGTTTAAAAACTAAAACCCGACTACTGAAAAATCGCGCTCTAAAAAGTATGAAACAAGAAAATATTCTCATCTAGAGGATAGCCGTGGTCCGTGTTCATATGCCATTTGGCCCTAAAGGACCTACACGGACCACGGCTATCCTCTAGATGAGAATATTTTCTTGTTTCATACTTTTTAGAGCGCGATTTTTCAGTAGTCGGGTTTTAGTTTTTAAACTTATGTTCGCTTGTGAAGTGCTTTTCACGGGCTGTAATGACCCTTTGCTGTAATAAAGTGCACCAAGCCTGAGGAAATTATTCCTCACCAGGCCCCTTGGCACTCCTTTACTAGCGTCGATCCTTTCTGTAAATCATAAAACTGGTGCGTGCCTAGTTTAAGTATATGTATTGCATATTATGCAATGTGTTCGTTTATTCAGATTGTGGAACGCATCATGGGTTCCCAATTCGAGATCTAGTCGGTCTCGTGGAGAGATTGGAATGCCCGCCGGAAACCGCACCAGGTAAAGCGATGCGATGAACTCGGACTCCAATAAAGCTCAGCCTACTCCGCGGCCGTCCTAACCTATGCGCCTGACTGCAAAAAAGCACATTAGAATAAATTAACTCAAAATGATGACGAACCGGCGCGTCCGGTTGTGTTTTATTCGGGCGATGGTCTCGTGTAATTAATATAGGTAGACTGACGTATGCCAGCGCCGACGGACGGATTTTATGTTTCCAGAGCGGAAGCGAGGTTTACTGTCACGATCCTGCTGACGATGTCGTTAAGAGCAATGACAACTTTAATGATTTCGAGCATGAATTTCAAACAGGCTACATTTGCTAATTAAAATTTGTTCTGTTCGAAACCTTTGGCGTCCGCTCAGCTTATCTTGATTAAAGTTTCGGGGTTGTTGATCTGAGAAGTGGGGTGTGAGTGTTACCCCTCCGGGTCGCTGCGCCCTCCCCGCCTCCTCCCGGGCCTTTATCGCCTGCTCATTCATCGGTAACTGCGCCCTTCAAGTTCGCGCGACCTTTAAGCAAGAATGGAAGGGAGGACAGATGTTTACTAAAACGTTAAAGAGGCACCCACGAAACGCTCATTTATCACATAAATTTTTCATCACCGCGCCTCCAGGATTGAATAATATCTGAAGAAATTTAGATGTGATGATCCTAATTTATTATTTTAAAATAAATCTTTTGTAATACTACTTGGCCGTAACTATCATTAATTGGCAATGCCTGAATATACCCACCTACTGAAAAACTAAAGCGGTTTTTCATTCAATATGCTATGCTGTAGAATTATTTGAAATATATTAGTTATAAAAATGTTAGTTACGACTTTCAATTCTGAACGGTTCGGGGAGCAGTAAAAGTATGGTCGAGCTAATTGAGAGGGAATAATCGATTCGCTCTACGTGGTTGCATGAGAGCGTGTATCGTGAGATGAGCTGTGCATATCGGACGATATCGATTCATACTTGATGGAATCCATTATCACTATTAATGATGCGAGCATTTTATTTATTTCTGATTCCAGGGTGACTTTGTTTATTTCGTGTTTCACGTGTTTGTAATTGATTTAGTTGTTTTGTTTTCGCTTCGAGTGGGAGTCGATTGTATAATTCCTATTCAATAACTAGAAGTCAATGTACTTTAGAGGTCAGCTGATAAATGTTTCATGGCTAGTTTTCGGGTCATAAATTACCCAACATTCAAGGAATATGAACTTAGTAGAATATCAGTAAGTACTTTTGCCTTCGTGAAAACTATACAAGCCATTTACAGCCCAAATATGTCGTGACACATACTTTATACATCTGCAGCGAACCGGTTAAGATTTAGTCGCTATTAAAATAAATTCCCAGTGAGTCACCAGAATCCACGAATCGGTAACAAGAAGTCGTCGAGCTAACTTTACATTTCGTATAGTGCTTACCTGTTGAAATAAGTAATATTGGACGAATAAACGGAGCATTAGTCATTGTAAATCGAAGTACAAACGGCGACGTGGGAATGTGTTGTGTACTTACTTGCTTTCGTTATAATCTATTCGTAAGTGATACTATAAATCTGACAGTCTTTAGGGGGCATAACTTGGGTTTTGTGAGACTTTAATTTGGTCATAATTTGATTTAGATGCTTGTATAAATTACGATACTTATATACTAGTCTAGATTAGGACTAGAACAATTGGTGTGAAAGAGAAAAAGGTGAGGTCTGAACCTGCAGTAGGTTGTTCAAACCTGAAAGAATAATCTCTCTTGATCTTGATTGTAGTCTTCATATCAGGGCCAGGTATGTTTGAAAAATTGGCGCATATCTTTGATACTACCTTCCTGGCGTATTGGTGTATGGGCGGGCTAATTCGACTCCCGTTTATCTCACTTATAAGTGGACTAATTAAAATGTATGCTAATCAATAGTCGCGTCGGTGTCTGTCAGGTCATTTCCGCGCAAAGAGCTGGCAGTCTAACTGGGTAAACTGCCCTGCAACTTGGCACGCTGGTAAATTATTTGTGTGACCCTGCACTCTACCTTTGTTAGGATAATTTATCGTACTTTTTTTGGTCCGGGGGACGGAATGCCATGCAGGAATCGGGATTCCTGATGGATGACCAATGATATCGCTATGACGAAACGTGGTTACCTACCTAAGGGCTGAACTGAAACCCAAGTTTTCTCGTAAGCTAACCGTATACAATATAGTCCACGTATTTGTGCGCTTTGAAAGTTTAGATACCTACTGTTCACTAAGGGCACTGTCCAATTCTTCTTGCGATGCTTCTCCACTACTGGAGGTTGGCTGTCAGTTCCTTATTCTTCTCTATTCCTTGCCACGTGAAACAGGTGTTCCAGGCTGGCGCTTCCGATCCACTCTATAATATAACCGAGTCACTATTACTTCTGTTCTATTCAATTAAAAATACAAAATTATAAGTACGCACTACGCAGATTATAAAATGCGTTTCCCTAAGGATAAAACTCGCATTATTTTGGACCTTTGATTGCCGTATTATTCCACAGTTATTTTCCCCGTACATACCTTGATCAAAATGATTTAGTTTTACAACAGCAACGCGCATTGGACAGTCATGTGGACCTTTTGATTGTTCTATTTTTACGAACCGCAGCGGTTGTTAGCACGTTAACCCGTTTTAAATGCTTGTGATAGAAACTGTATCATTCCGTTTGTGCACCTGGTTCCCATGAGACACAGGGCACTTGAATTTTGTTTAAGAATTGATAACCATTGATTTAGTTTGGGTTCACTGCTTTCTGACGTAGTTTAAGATAAATATTACGGGAATTAAATATTACTCACGAAATTGAACTCAAGCAAAAAATATTTATACTAAAACTAAAATGAGAGTCCGATAAACCATTGTTAGCGTGTTGTTGAGCTGCAAACGTTTACGATGCCAATAAAATTTGCACTTTAATACAAATTACTACCGGAGTGGCCATTCCGCGATGCATTATAATAACCTGTCTTTGTAACGCTAAACGAGGAAAAAATCTATTCAATCACAATGCGCTTCGCCATCCACTATTGGCCATGGGTAAAAAATTGTAAGAACTACGCCTCTCAGTAACAGTTCGTTATTTTTTTGTTTATAAAGCTTGCATAATGCAAAAACAGAAGAGCATTTTGCGACAACAGAATTGATGATTTGATTACAATGCGTAAAATTTCAGGGAAATTTACTTTAGCATCGAGCGACTGAGATTCCCATTGCCATTTCATTTTCATTCCCAGTCCAAGACCCAGAGGCAGACCCAAAACAAGATGGAAAGCTGTAGTGCTAAAGGTCATGAAAGAGTGTCAGGTATCCGAATACGATGTCGAGGATAGAGCGAAGTGGAAGGGAAAGACTAGGAAGGCTGACCCCAAAACCATGTGGAGTCAGGAAGAAAGAGAGATCGAGCGACTGAGATAATACCTATCTTATGGATTCATTGTAAAATATGATTTTTGTGTGTAAACATACGATTTCCCTTCACCATGAGTGGTCCTAATTAGTAATCACATTGATAAATAATAGAGAATTTAAAATTAGTCTGGCTGGTCAGAGCACTTATATTATTCTCCTGAGACCATTTTTACGTGAAATATTTATATTTGGCAACTCATTAGTGAACTTCATTGTCTGTAAAATTGTGTATTAATTAAAACTAAAAACCCTAAAAATTCTCACATAAAAGCTTTTGTAGTGAAATAAAAAGTTTTACGGTGATTACCCGTGACCATTCTCTGCTCGTGACATTTGAAACGGCATTTCCTACTAAGTAATTATGCGTCAAAACATGCTCCTATGAAACTTCTAATCTGATGGGAACATGGCAATGATGTATCTTTACGTAGTTTCAGTTTAAATTCACATAAACTCGCGTTTCCTTTACCGCAGAATTTGGCGCAATTCGTATTGGTGCGATTGAAATTGGTGTGCTAACTGGCATGCCGCGACAAAAATACTCAATATTTAGACCTGCAATATAGGATGTTCTCGCTATCATTAGATATGAAAGTGAAGCAAAATCAACATTAGGCGATCTTTTCGTATCGCAATCGCATCGGTAACTGGGTCGCGGTGGTCCGCAGCCGTTGAGGTGGCACGCTGCCGCGCGCGGGCGCCAACACCCGCTCAGCTGATCGCGATACCGCGCACAAAGGTCTCTGGGTTAATCGGCCGACAACATTACACACTTAATTATACACACTACATGCTCACCTCACCCCGTACTTCCTTCTTAATTGCATTATTAAATTAAGAATTAAAAAAACCACTCGTTCCTCCTATTCTTTACCGATTGACTTGGAATTCGATAAAATGTTCACGGAATCCCAATCGGCTTCTCCGAATAAGCACCCATTTGAATTTCTAGGTTGCATTGACCTTTGTAAATTATCACGAATTCGTGTCGACTACTAATTAGGGATTCCTACTAGGCATTAAGCAATAAAGCAGCTTACATAATCAAACAATGGAATGAATTATAACTTTCTCATATTATTTATTGCTCCCGGGGAGGTCCAATTAAGTCTGTATCCACCGAATTAAACGCGGGGCGACCAGCTGCGCGAGATAGCAAATAAGCGGAGCTGTGGGAGTAGGGCCAGGAGGGATCTTGTGAAAATATCGCCATGGCGCAGCCGGGGGTGAAGTGAGGCGGGGCCGGGGTCGAGATGATTGATAGCGCCCGCCGCAACACCATTTTCTACATTGAACTTCGTGTACATATCAGTGAGACCGTGTATCTTCTAACCCACACGCAACCTTTTTAATGCATGTTGCGTAATATTCGTCATGCATGACTTTGCTAAATGTCCAATATCAAACGGACTTTAGAGTAGAATATAAATTTCGTATTGAACGGCCTATCATCTCTGACCTTAGCGGTTATTACCTCAATCAGCGTCAAAATTTTGATGGAAACGTTAGTAGGCGTTATTGTGACGATAGTGACATGTGGATATAAAAAAATGCAGTAATTCGTACGGAGTGGTGTATCTTAAGTTTAGTACATTTTGCAATAGGCGACTTGGTTTGGTATGACTGACTGTCGCCTAAAATAGGTTGGTACTACCTATTTCATGAACAAATACAACCCCGGAACAAATAGACAACGACTTGAGATCGAAATTCAACATTAGCCTAATTAAGCTACCACGCTTGATACGAACACAATGTAGAATCTATCAAAGATAACATCGACATTATATTGCCAATCATATCTCTCAATAGATGCCAAATTACTATTTAAAAGGCATCGCGGTGCCGCGGGCTATGTACGACCCGAGCCTTCGTCGCATCGATGTGAATTAACGCCATGCTCTTTGAAATTTGCTGAGTCGGCAGAATGAAATTACCTATTTCTTTAACCGTCCATATTTTGTGGATAGATTACAGTAATATGCAAGTTGTATGGCATACACATGGCATCATAGCTAACGGCAAGGACTGAACAAACCCTATAACTTGAGTAAACTACTTGAATTAGCAGTCACTGGGTAGAGTTGAGTTCTTACCTGACTTGAGCAAAATGCAGCTGCTTGGGCGAAGGGCCTCACACTTTTTTGCGCCATAAACAGCCTTAGGTCAATTAACTACCAGAATTGCGTCGAATCAAGTTAAAAGATGCAGAAATGAAAGTAAAGATAATAATTCGTACAATGAAAGTATAATCACCGTTGATACGTACACTTGACGCATGTGCTATGCACATTTGACAACAGCAACGCGAAAGCGAAATAGCCGGTTGTCTTTCACTAGTCACGACGTGCGATTTTAATCGGCAGGTACTGTACACATGAAATATAGGCACAGGTGAAACTATCAATTTATTAGATTTCGTGAGAATCGTAAATCAATTGACAAGGAACAGTCTTATACGCGCTATTTATCATTCAGCGGTAGCAGGCAGTGTTGGGTTGCTAGTAAATGCGAATTATTGAATGTTCAAATTCATCCCTCAATCTATTAACAAGAAACTGTCTACTGCTGGACTTAGGCCTCCTCCAGTGACGGCCACACATCATGGTCCTCCGCTAATCGCATCTACCGTCTTCCTGGGACGCGTGTGATGTCCTCTGTCTACCTCATAGAGAGGTTGGTCCTGCATTACCTTCTAAATCGTGGCTGCCATTAATAGAACCTTTCTGCCCCAACGGCCATCATTTCTGCGACCATTCGTTTCTTTTAAAAATACTTATAGGTTTTATGTTTCGTACCAGACCACACTTTGATGTTCACGCATGCAAAGAAATGGTTGTTAACGATAGATACTTATACTTTAGAGGAAGTTTTTATTTGTTCACCGCATAAGGGATACCACGTACCGTGCTCGTCCCTCGCTCGCCCCCAGCGCTTCCGCCGCGGGTGCGATGAACCCCACACTCGACCCGGCTTCATTGTTACCACCTCGTAATTACCTTATTAACGAACCGATACTTCGTAATGTGCCTCGATTTATGCCCTAATGCCGCTCTACCGCTGTTCTGAACAAAAATCCGAGTTTGCAGGATACAGGATGGTCGTTTCGCTGTGATGCAGGTAAACAACATACATCACAAGTTGGTAGATTTTTTGTTTGTTGGATGAGTTTGGGTTCGGCTTGTACCTTTTTTTATGGCTTACACATGCTGCGAAGTAATAGAGTAGGTAGGTATAGTCATAGAAAACTGGTCGATTGTGTCACAGTATGTGTAACTAAGGTTCCGTCTGTATGTTAAATTGCAGTATTTTTACTTCTTATTGAATTTCATGACCAAGTTGTAAAAATTACCGCTAAATAGTCCGCTCTGCTGCACTATTTAAAGTAAAATGGATGGTATTTTTACCTGTGAAATATAATATAGTTGCATTCACTGACTACAAAATAAAATCCTCGTATTTGTTGCCGTTGTATGCAAAGTACGTACACAAGGCTAGTCTGACCGCAAATATAACTTTACAAAGAGATTTCGCGATACCTTTTCGTACATTATTTTGGTTAGCTGTCACAAAAACGGCGTGGATTTTTTAAAACTGTAGTAAAGCTTTCACCTGTCATTTGAAGACATTATTGTGGTTTCTGAGCAAGGGAATAGCTTTGAAGAAATCATAGAAATAGAAAGTCCGTAATTACGTTAGCGTGCGTATTATGTTACTTCAAGAATTTGCTTGGTGTACTTATTTGTTTTTAAGCTACCCTAGAACTAAATTCTTATATCGTTTAACCAGTCTTGCAATACATAAACTCTTGCACTCGAAGTCTGACGACTAAGGTCAATTTTAGGTCAGTATTACAGCAGTGCTAATTATGTTGTCCCCTAATTACAACGTAACAAGTTTTGAAAAATATTTCTGTCTCGCTCATAAATACAATCATGACAAGGATGGCGATAGATTTCGTTTAGCCAGAATTAGAGCTAGTATATCGCATTCAACCCAAGGGACACAACGCGTATGATTTGGTAATTGACTCTGTAATTTCATATGATGTTTTATTTTGTTTCAGGTAAATATCTACGTACTATATAAAACTGGTTTCAAACAGAACAAGAATTCGTAAGTCACGAATATTAATTAAACGCAGACTGGAATCGTTTTGTTTTTTCACTATCATTTTCATTAGTATGCTGAACTTATTCGTTTAGTCACTTTAGTGCGGGTGTCACGCGAGATGTTAATTGAATAACTAGACGGAGATGTAATTTAGAGAGTAGACGTTAGTGATGTGTTAAAAACAGTGAATATATTGCATACATTCACGAATATCTTGAGAATAGAGTTTTGATTTCACGAGCATGTGATTTCATCGAATTTTAAGTTTTAACACACCCAACTTAAACTGCCATAGTCTTGATGAAATCTCTATCCGAGTGAAAGTTTGGACTCTACAGTTCAAACTCACAATATCCCACACTCAGAAACGCACAAACAGACACAAAAGAGTAATAAAAGGAAATTTAGAAAGAGTGAAGTAATTACAATTGATACTATAAATATTTCTCACTGTAAACGTTATTATTAAACACTTATCGAATATAATCTAAGGTAGATAGCCGTCACAGGTGGCGAGGTAGTAGAAAATGGCTTTGACAGCTGGCACGCGGCACACCTGCCCATCTGCCACCGCACTGCCGATCGTTATTACATCCTGTGTCGGCTGTAGCGGAATAGAAACAAACTGTATATTGCAGATGTAGGGTAGAAATGTAGAGATATACCAACGTATAGCTTTTATGGTGGCTACAAAAAATACCAAAATTCCAGTAAGTCGCCGAATTTTGTTTGTAACTGGAGTCCCAATTCTTCCCAGGAATGGTCAAAATTCGATGGCTACTTTTTAAAATTTATTATCCCGATTATAGGTATAAGTATATCCCGTTTTATTAGAAATTCATATTACGATGTAAACCGTTTATTTTGGTAAAACAGAAAAAATATTCAATAACATAAATCATTCATATTTACCCAATACATACCTACCTACAAAAGAATAACTGAGTTTGCGCTAACATAAACCATCCCTAAGGCAAAGTTTCGAAGTTGGAACCTCCACATAGCGGTGGCAACCCAAGCCGACATGCTTATAAAGTAGGCAGAGTAATTTGCTGAAAAACAAACCCATAGTTTTACATTATTATTATTTTAGGTAGATACCATCTACATGGAATTCAGTGGCGCATTTTGAATAAATTCTAGTTCTATATTTTGTGCTTGATTTTAAATTAGTTAGTGTTATGGAGCATATAATTCACTCATATACAGAATGAGTTTTTATCTGACACAAAAAGTTGGCCGCGCAAATTGTACGAATTGTCGCAAGCGTATTTCGGTGTATAACTGTACCAGCAATTCTGACTACTGTACTGTACTACATCCGTCCGAATTGCATTTCAATATCAATGTTAATAATCGGTCGGTAGAACGATCAGCAGCGGTATTTCACAACCGGTCGCTCCGATCGTTTTGATACGGCCAGTTCGCAACGCTATCCAGCGCCTGGGGTGTACCTGCGGATCTCACGGGGACTTAGTACCGCCCACACGACAATCGGGATTTGCGAATTTGCCTACATTATCTCCTATACCTCTCGGCCGGCTCCGTTTAGCTCCTCAAAGCCGGCGAGCCAGTTTGTGGCTTTCAGCTCGACACAATAAGACGCAATTTCAAACAAACTCCTCGGTAAACAAGGATGAAGTAGATATGTAGCAGTGCCGACTGTTTCCCGATGAAATGTGTTATTTAAGCACAGGTTCGCGTGCGGAGGAAATATCGTTTTGAGAAAATATTGATATTGAGGTCGTTTTGCAAACGCATTATTCACAAGTTACTCAATTTTCGGAGGGTTAACGGCTTTTTAACGGTTTAGTGCGCGGCGGGCACCATCCAGTTAGCCAGGCATGCTATCGATTTTATTCCCGACAAGTTTCCTATCATGAAATGCAATCCCCATTTGGTGCCATGTCGCCCGAGGCACGAACCGAGTGGTCTGGTGACTCACTATAACCACAATGGAAAGAGAATCGTTAAAACTATAAAACCATCCTTTAACCTGACTCATACTTACACTTCTAGCCCTATTTCAACTAAGTTACCAAAAACGACAAAATCTCTAGAATGGCTTTTGTTGTTCAATATTCTTACTTTACTACCTAACTTTTGCGCATTATGTCCTAAACGTGTTCTATTACTTGGCAAATGTATTTACCAGCCAAGCTTTTGCGGGAGACGCAACTAATATCAAATAATATAGAATGCGTCAACGGAAATGGAATATTATAACGGTCCTCGCTTACGGGACGCGTAACAGTCCCGTTACGTAAGTTTTTATCGTAAGATATGCGAAATACGTCACCAATATCTAATTTTAATTCTTTAATTTCATTGTACTAATACTTCATTGCTAAATTGCGAAATGCTTAATTCTGGTCTTTGCGATACAGGCCCAGAGCCTAGTGCAAAGGCCGCTGTACAAACATTTGTGAATCTGTATTTTGAAAAATAAATGATTTGATTTGACATAACCCACTATTTTGTAAATCCATAATATGAAGAATTCCAGATAAGTATTGGTGATGTGTTGCATTTTTGCGATTTTCCAGACAAATGAATGTAGATTTTCCAGGTAACTTGCCTTTTTTGATGTTTGCAGTAGGTAGGAAGGAGAGCGAATAATAAATCCTATTTTAGGGCATATGTAGGTACGTACTCATTTAGTTAAATAAGGTTTAGGTATACATATAATAGTAATGAAACGTAGGTACAGGAAGGAAACAGGATTAAAGTTTCGCAACTGTAATTAATTTTATGACTATAGCGATACTGCTAGCCACGTTACAGGTATGCTAATACACCTAAGTAGCATTAGACGCTTTCGCAAACGAATTTTTATTATAATGGAGCATTTGAAAAGATGCCGGAGCGATGCGTCATCCTCTGGTGGCCTCCACAAACGCGATGATGACTTCGAGGAGTGTTCACCGCCTTTTTTATTCTGACAGTTGGCGACAAGCCTTTACGGTGATAGCCAAACAATATTATTTCCTCAGTCAGAAAGACAATTTCTTATATTATTTACCAAATGTATACTTGTTTGCATGATAGCCGTATTTCATAAATATTGCAAGCGTATACTGCCTTTGTAATGAAAACAATGGGCTTTATCGAATATCCCAATCCGGTGCAAGATACCGTGTTTGGATGTCCAGCTGTATCATTAATATCATTATTGTCATTGGCTATGAAAATATTTGGAAACGTGGTTAGGTTTGGCAGAAAATATGACTATAGCCGAGAGAATGGTGCAATACTTTATCCATGAAATGATGCTTTCAGTAGTAAATTATCATTAAACCACGGCTCTGGATCATTTAGATATCAGGTACCTTCGTAAGTGTTGATACTATTGTCCAAAGTCCTAATAACTATTGCGTTTTTATCCATTACCGATCTGAGTTCATGAATAGCTACGTCCAGAAGTGTCACATGCCGCGCGAGGCTGCTCACCCACATGCCTCGCGAAGCACGACGTTTGCCTCAGTCGCATGCCGCGCGAGGCAAATGGCGAGGCAACTGACACTCTAGACAGGGAAAGGTATACCCGATCAATCAGTTTGACACGTTTGACATCGTTCTGTCTCACGACTGCCAAACTAGGCGACGCAAATGTGAGTGCTCAGGTGAGGCAGGGCGCGCATTTGCCTCACGTGAGGCAAGTCAAAGACCGCGAGGAAAATTTTCCTCGCGCGGCATGTGACACTTCTGGACGTAGCTAATGAGTCATGAAAGTTATTGCTTAATTTTAACAGCTCGGTCTTTGTTTCCTCATACAACTTAATTATAGTGGTTTACCATTACCATACGTTTAGCGCCCGTTTGTATTAGGTATGTGATAAAGTTATTACTTTGAAAAGTTACTATGATTGATCAAATTGATCCATAGTTAAACAAACAAGATTTTGCAAATGTATTACATGCGATGTTAGGTTGTAACCAAGTTGGCCTAAGTGACTAGTCTTGTTTCGGCAGGCGAAAGTAGATTCAATTCCATTACCATAAATTTACTTGGGAGATAAACAAAAACAAATGAAACGTTCGTATGCATAAAACTCCTTGCGTTACTACTACATTTGCCTGCTTTAGTTAATCTTCTTGGATTGAATTTTCTTTCATTGCCCGTGAAATAAATGCTTGATTAGCTTCACTATTTAAAGTCGTCAATACAATGAAACCTCCGTAAAATGCTCTTTCCAGTTGCAATGTCGTCATGTATTCTAAAATGTGTGCGCGGCGGATATTTAAACGATAATTAACTCTCCGAACAGGGGTCGTCGTGAAAAGTTGGATCACTGAAATTCATCGATTTCCCCCATTAGGCCGTGCGCCGCGGCCGGCGGGCTGGCTGGCGCCGAGGTTGCAAATTTCACGGCGCCCCTGCCTCGCTCCTCGTGGCTTGTTTGCGAGAATGTCACGTCGCTGAGTACCGCCTCCCCCTCGCCCCCCCGCCTCCAGCTCGACGACCGCGACGTGTTCTTCTGTTGGTAACTTGACTCCGCTTTGTGAGCCGAGACGCGCGGCGGCTGGGGACGTGCACCACAAACTTATAGTTCGGCTACCTTGCTCCACCACTTCTATTGGTTTCCCAGTCATAAACACACGCTATCACGGTTTCGACGTTATGCGACCGTTAACTTTGTGATCGGTAACTTTATAGTGCGGGTAGTGCTATCCCAACCGATTTCTTTTGGTGGTTGTCAAGATATATCTCGTAATAAATAATTTAAGTTCTATAATATTTCAAGGACCAAGTTAACACGTTTGTGTTTTGTGTATACTAAGAGAATTTACAACGCTTATCTTGACCTCTATCCTTGAGTTTCGTTGAACGAAACTCATTAGGTAACAAAGAAATTGTAATTAAAATTGGCAATAATTACGTATTCCTTGAACTTAATCTGGCATTTAAAGTTCAGGCTATTAAATAACTTTTCATGGCTTAAACCTTAATACGAGATACGTAAAGTACCTACTGCGGGGTACTTGTGTACGGGGGATAGTAAAGCCTGCACATTTACCCCTATATATACTCTCTATAACAAAACGCCCTAAAAGCCATCGAGCGAGGCAGTCATGTCACTCAAAGCCCCAAAATTCCTTGCACACTGATATTTCCGAAGGCGGGGCTCGCCTTGGAACACGTCTTTTGCCTCCTGCTATTTTATTGAGAATCTCCACCCCTGGGAAATACAACTGACTGCGTCGATGGCGTACAGAAACTTTTCACCCGAAATACTTAAATGATTAAAACATTTGCGTATGTATCGATTGACGCAAAGTACTGCACGTTTTGAATTAATCTGTTTAGGTCGACGTGCTCGCTCGGATTTACACACAATGGCGGCTCGGGCACGTTTGCGTGTGTAAACGATGAAATATTAGTTAAGCACTCATTGGACCGGCCAGCATCGTTATCGAATTACCGTCAGCGCACGCATTCTCTATACTACATTCTCCACAGTCCACACATATCGGTACCAATTAAAATTGTAAGCTCGTCAGGCCCTGAAACTGTCGTACTTTTATGCCAACTATGCCTAAGCCCTTTGCACCGTCGAATTGCGAGCAGCATCCGTGCGAGCTCCCGACCCTCGTCGAAAACTGCCTCTATCTCTGACGGGCACCGGCAGCCGGATTATCAAACTTAAATCGAGCTTTATTCCGCATTACTCACGTCGTATCGCAGGGTCTCCCCTAAAAGCGATATTTTTTGTGAGCTTTCATTAATTAGGTAACTGGTGCGTGTTCTTTTAATGAACAACATTCTTATAGCTGAATACTGCTGAAGGGGAAATTAGTCAGCGTATCAAGCAAACGTTATTACGTTAGTTGTACGCAGTAACATTTTGTGTGAAGCAGGGTCAATTTTCAGTTTATTATCCCCCCGTAAGTAATCTACAATATGAGACCGTAGACTTTATAAATTGTTAAATGTATGATGCCAATGTGATGAGACTTGAGAGATGAGAATTTTTATTAATTTTGCTTTGGTGACCTCTAAAACTAAACTGGATGCACACTGGCTGCTTAGCCCTATGCGTATCTATCTACACTGGCGCATAGGATGAACGGTGGAATTACAGCCATGCGAAGTTGGCTAAGTAAGGGAGGGGCTATACACGCGATATGCTTCGGTTGCTTATCTTGATATGCGTTTCTTTGTTTGGTGTGTACGCAATTTCCCAAAGCGAAGCGTCTCTCGCCGACCAAGAGATAACAACGCAAGCCCGGCCTGGAGATGGCAGATAGGTACCTCGTGCGTAGTTCGCCGCCTTGTTAGTGATATAGGGATGCCAAGCTAAACTAATCTATTTCCGTAGCCAATTTTTTCCTTCTTTGTACTTGTTCCTACATTGAGTTTGGTAAAAGAAACATACTAACATATTAAACTAGTATGAATTTGTCGCTACGATCATGTTTTTTCTGTGTTTTCTACAGAATGAAATCTTTCGTGACAATTTTCCTTCATACTTTATCCATAGTTGCCTCAAAACGCGTCTCTTTTTTTCTAGAAACGATAAATAAACGCGGCCTTGCGTGTCTTCATGGATATCTGAGATGGGAACCCTACCCTAGCCAGCAATATTTCTTCCCACGAGCGTGTCGCTTCCCCGCTCGCCACTAGCGCCCGCCTCCACTGAAATATGATTTTGATTATGAAATATGACGGAGAAATACTCTGGATAGGCGTTTACCAATTTCACTTATACAGCTGCAGTTTGTGTGAAATAATTTCGTATCATCGTTAGAATATACCTACCTGTTATTTTCCTCATTGGATTGTTCGATCCAACTTGTATTAACAATCCGTTCGAGATAACAGTTTTTCTCGGGGTTGTACATAGCTATAAGTATTGGACCCGTCTGTCGCAGGTGTGCGAGTGGTGACCAGAACGGCAGGTGCGAGTTCCCGGTCGTGCTTGCTTGACTTGCTCTGTTTTTCAACTCTTTCTTTCGATAAATTGTATGTGTTACTTTTGTTCTACTATTTATATTTGGATAGAGGTACAGCACTAATTTAGTATCTGAGAATGTCTTGAAGTTGCAATTGTTATTATTCTTTTGCTACGATTATTAATTAATCAATTGTTAAAATCAGCTGTGTATTATGACCTACCTTCTACAGCATAAATATTACTTTTCAACGTCAGCTCGATCAAAGGCGCCGTATTACCTCATTGTTACCAGCATTTAATTGACGCTGCGAATGTAATGGTGTGTCGGTCTGTATGCAAATGTGTGCTCGGAAATCACGGTCCTCACGGTTCCGTGGAACTCCACGTATCGTGTCGATAGAGATACGTGTAATAGTAACGTTTCCTTTTTAGTTTCTATGCCTCCATGCTCACAATAATAAACACACTAGTTTCTATTTTATGACTAGAGGATATATAGGTAGTCCAAATCATGGAAAATTACATGAAGATTTTACAGTTTCTAATTCACCGTCAGTGCTCTGGAATATGTGCATAAATAGCTTGTTGTTTACTGGCACGCACAAGTAGGATCTAAGGGAATATCGGAGGCCCTAGAACAGAATATCACCTTTAAATGAGCGTAAAATGATATATTCCACCAACGTGTTCCGACTTGCTTGACTTATTCTTAAAACACCTGTGTTTTCCAAGTCTGTCGGCTTTTCTGTTACTAATTGGAAACACTGCCAAACCATTACATCTTTAAAATTGATTGGTTATAGTCTACCCCGATATTAGTACAGCGCTCCCAAGAGATTAATGAACTATCGACCTTTGTCTTAAGTTTTTTGTTTGATCAATTTTGAGCTAACATACCACCCACACACCAACACGTTCGGTATATACTTATGGCGCTCTTGTGTTGCTTGGCAGACGTTATACGTAAGTCATTAACTGCCATATGCAAACCAGCTGGTCGACCCAAATATCTATCTATAAGCTAGGTGCGTGGCTGCGTCTGTCAGGGTTTGCAGGCATCCGGTTTGAAACGTTCCGGATTTGGCTGTCATATGAGCATAAAAACTGAAGATATATTATTGTAACCTTATCTAGCGTCATCGATAACAGTCTCACATATACTTTGCTCTATTGTAATAATATCTTGTATCTTGAAATTGAAAACAAGGTCTTGTTCCCACACAAAGTTAGCTAATGTTTTTTTACAAATCTGGCAGCCCTGAAGAATATCAGTAGCTCTGCCGATGACGGCTGGTATCCACTGACCCCGTTATTAATGACTATAATGACGACACTGTTTTTTCTTTGGCAGCCAAAATAACTGACCGTGACCGGCTCGATATTATTACGCATAGCGTAGATAACGCTTATAACAAATACGTGACAACTTACTGAGATTGCGACAAATTAATGGAAGTAGAAACAATAGTCGGTTGCGAACACCAATCAACGTAAAATAATAGCTGTTCAACTGACAAGCTACGGTTAATTGCAACTCGGTTAGTTTAAATACTTGATTGTAATACCAGGTTAGTTGCAATGCAAAACGTGTAAGTACTTTTGATTGATAGTACATAGTATGACTTAAAACACAAATACTTAACAGTTATTACTAATCTAATGGTATTTTAATGGCTGCGTCTACATCAGGCGCATGCCGCGTCCGAGCATTCAGTTTTGACGTCGGAACGCACAGACATAATGTCATGATATGAGTGCTCGGGCGATACGGGGCATATGGACGCACAAAATTAGATTAAGCAAACTGACAGTCAAAAATATAACTTCCGTGAACCTGTCAGTTTGTTTCGTAATTAAAAATAGACTTTTTGAGTAATCTGCGATTCTTTCAGTTAGCCGGACGTTTACCAAATCAGAATACAATAAGCTAATCAAATTGACGGTACTGTTGAACTATTCATTGAATTCCAGAAACTGGCGATATCTTATTGATGAGATAAATTCTAAGTAAACTTGTTAAGGAACTATCAACCCAATACGGTACGTGATAGATGAAGATTCGATGGAGAATCCAACTAAGTCGATATTTACGCGTTCTCTGGGTGTTTTAATAAATATTAATGTGACCTAATACCGTCGCTAGGTGGAGCTGCTCTGGTCGTGAGCGTGGGAGCGTTACTATGATTTGTTTACACCGGTCGAGTAGCTAGCGCGATCAGCTGAGCGGGTGACGTGCCCGCGACGGCCCGCCCGCGCCTCCGCGCTCGCGTCATTGTGACGTAAGTTTCTTGCCACACCACTCGGCTATTCGTCAATCATAATAAATTCGCATTGTGGAACGACGTATCCATTTACTATCAGCTATCAACTGCTTTATTATTATCATAACAGATGAAGATATTAGACGTATTTCTCATAACCTTTAAGCATTAGCAATTTATTTATACTATTCTCGGTTTAAAATGTTTTTTTGATTAGTAATTGTTATCAAATTTGATATTCATCTGGCGTTGTGAAAGACTAGCATTAACATTATTTACTTTACATAGGCAGTTCCTACAGTTGGCTCTATGAGAATGTCTTATCGGTCCTAATTTAATATTCGGAGAAATATAGCTTAGTATTATTCATCTATTACTCCGTAAAAAAAAATCATTTTTCTCCGACACTGAAACAAGCAGTAGCCCGCTTAATAATCAGATTTATTAAGGTTTTATTTGGCTAGTCACTTTCCTGTTGATACTCATTTACTAAAGTGCAAAGAGGTTTGTACTTAGTTCGGTAAGTATGATACTTAATGTATTTGCAGTTTATAATTAATGATTCCTTATTACGTATAATTATTCACCTTGAATTTAATATTAACTCTGAATGTCAGTTTATCTCAGCAGGAGATATCGTGAGATCTTTTCAAAGTGCGAGATATTTATCGGCTACTTGACAAGTGTATTGTTTTATGTTTATATTTGATCTTGAGTATACGTTGTTTAAATAATGATGAAACATAAGACGTGTTATGTATCGCTGCAATATTAAATTTCATATAATAATGACAATAATTAATAATTACCTCTGTTAATGTCCTATTGCGTACGGACAATGCGATTGAAATTCATAGTCCACCGCGCTATGGGCCATCGCGGGTTTCGGATTATCCTGTAATTTAATATGTACATTAAAAGTCCATATTATTGTAGATATTTATTGTAGTGTGCATATTTGCCCTTACTTATCAAGGTGGTTGTGACCGCACCCGTCTCGGGTTTCCGGCTGCCTCCTGAACCGTGAGGATCCGCTGGGAACCCATTTACCTTGTTATGTAATAACCACATAATATAATAAGCAAAAAGTTATAAGTGTATCTTGAGGCAAGTAAGCGACTGTTGTCAATGTTCACTATTATCTTTCTTTGTGACCGTGTGCTTTCTAGGATACATAACAAATTAAGTCATTTAAATCAGTTATTGGCAGTTAAGTACTACGTATCAGCAGTGGTTTGATCATTACCACAGAGTAAAGACTAAAGAAAGAGGTGCCCTTATTAGATATATGTATGAAAAAAAACGTGGTCATTGTTTTTTCATTTTCATTGTTCTATTTACCGGTAAATAGTTGAACTACTCGCTTCGTTTTATGTCGATGTTAGTACTAGGCCGACCACTCGGCCGACTTGCTTAGGGCCAGTCCCCTTAGTAACTGGTCCATGATCATTACTGATGCTACGTGAATGCGGGGTATTATTCGATGGGTTGCATTTTTTCTCTTATGTTTTGTTGATTTTAATGAGGAGTTAGAAAAAGTATAATTTCAAAGTGCGTAGGTACGTAGGTGAGAGGAGAAAAATAGGTACTATTGTAAGTTTTCCCTTTTCTGCAATGACGATTTTTGTACAAAATTAATCCCACACACACACACATACACACATGCCTAATAGTGTGACCTACTCATGAATATCTATACTACAATATACCGTTTTCATAATGTCGTAACCTTAGGATAGTATCGTTATTAATATAACACAAAAGACTCATTCCTTTGTCTAGTGTTTATTCAGAAATCTTCACGGTGCGTTAATGGACTCTGGGTGAAATGGTATTACGCAATACACTTATTGTGCTGCCGCCAACTATGGCATATTATTATAGCCGTTCTATTGTTAGGCCAGGGCTGTTTTTAGGGTTCCGTAGACCCTACGAGTCACCATTATAAGATCATTCTCCTGCTTAATAAGCAAAAAAGTTTGATCTAATTATAATTATCTAACTATAAACATGTATGACATTACATAGCGGCCTTTGAAAATAAGCCATTAGTTATTATCAGCACAGCGTTATTATTGATTGGCTTGTGTCCTAGCGGGACCGCTAACGTAGTTAAAAGGAGATAACCAATCACGTTCAGTAGATTTGGACAAGAAGTGTGCCATATATTGCGTCTACCAGTGTAACAAGTCTTCTAAACGTTTGTTTGTAACATATGACAGTTTCAGTTTTATAATTACGCCGCTTTCTATATTTACAATTTACGCAACATTTAGGCTGCATATGCATAGTGTAATGTGTGCAGTTAACTGTGTTACATTTGTTAAATGCGCGCTGATAATGGAAGGTTTGGAAATTTTATTTAAATGTATTTATTTATGAGATTTCCATTTATACAAACAATTTTTGTCTACTTTAGAAAAATTGTATAGGGGGTTTTGAGCAAACCTCCCAGTACAATTTTTCCGAAGAACACTAAACTTGATTACCAGGGTGCCATAAGCTCAGAGTATATGGAATGGCAGTCATAATCTGTATAATAACCGTACTTCCTTTTAGGTGCTCTCAATATTTTCCTCGTTACACAAACGCTTTTTGTTTAAACGTTTAGGTTATAGATGCGGCATGACACTGTTGAGGGCACTCAGGGTTCTCAAGATTAGCCGTTACGAACAGACCGCTATCTCCTGAGACCTTGGGTAATGCGGCGGTGCGATTAGCTGAACAGTTTTTGTCGCCTCCCCTTCAGCGAAAATATTCTCTCACTGAAGATCTTTCTGCTGAAATTCTGTTGAAAATTGTGAATCAAGAAAAGATACGTTTTTGCAAAGTGGCTCGTACGTTTTTAAGTATTTATTCGGCAAATGCCACATGCCGCACATTTCAGCTCAAGATTAAATTTTTGTTATGAAGAAATTCAACATCGTTTTTCTTCGCCTTCTATTTATTTAAACTGTCAACACATTTCGTTGTTAGGCAAGGGACTGTTAATTTATGAGTCGGGATATATTTTATATTGCTTAAGCTACTTTTTGGCAACAAAAACACATTAAGATGTACTCTTTTGGTTGATCTTATTACAAAGGAAAGGAGACCGACTCAAAACAAAACATGTTTAATTAATTATACAAAAAATACAAATAAAGGTCAACGCTCATCTAACGCCTCCGCACCCGACCAGCATCGCCTCGCCGCTCAGCGTTTACTAACTGAACCGGAAATAAGTGGACCACGCGCTGACCGCGCGGCGTTCACTCGTTGACCCCGCGCGGTCCACTGGGCGATCACGTGACGTTTATGGTGTAAAAGCAGCGTCCGCCCGCGGACCACCCGGCGACAACGAGTGGACGCCGAGCGGCGAGGCGGTGCTGGTCGGGTGCGGAGGCGTTAGGTGAGCGTTGACCTTTAATCTTCGATCAATAAGTACAAGTCTACGAAATCTTTAGCGAATCGCGATCGGCAATTTGTCTCTGACAAAAATCTCGTATGTCAAACGTAATTCGATAGACCTCGATGAATCGAACCTTAAATTGAGTTGGCATGCCCGCACCTTACACGTGCCTATTTTCCAGTCAACTTTGTGCGCACAACCCGACACCTGCCTTCCCTGAACCTTGTTCTCCATTTTACAAACGTGGGCTTGTTACTGCGACTATTATAACTACGCATCTACTTTCAGTTTATTGTGTTATTTTGCTACCTGCAGGTCTCGTAAAGATGTATTCAGGTATAAATGCAGACAATTGTTTTTACCTACGACTAGGACTGCGTCTATTTTGTTAGTGAAGAATTATAACTAAGGCCTCTTTTTGGTAAGTATGTACTGTTATTGTTATATCTTTACACAGTAATCTAGTAAGTACAAGATTATTGTAATCAACGAATTTGGAGTATTCTACCAGTAGAGCTTTTTGTTTTAAGATGTTAAAGGAATAAAATTAAATTTAACGATATACGAACATAATTTTGCAGTTTTAATAGGCGTATACCTACGTACTCACTACGTGCGTATGGGTAGAAGCCCCACGTAGAGGCGAAATGAGGGCGCGCGTTTGGTTCCCGCGCAACACTTGTTTGTACATAACGAGGATTACGTTCGGGCCGTGTATAAAATACGTTATTATACCGCTTACGTCACGTAACACGAGAATAATGTGGCCCGGAAGGACACATTTAATTTAATGAAACCTCTATCTATGTGAACCATAAGGCCTAACTTTAGGTTTGTTTCCTGGAAGTCTGTAAGCACTGTACTGTAGAAAGTACTTACTTTCAGATGTAGTTAGTGACGGCCCCATTTTAAGGGAGGGGGAGGAGGTCATTATTTTATCCTTTAGCTATGAAAAGAAATTGTGACATGTGTTTTGTGCGAATTAACTGTAGGCCTATTTCAGGGTTTCTCAAAGTGGGGTTCGCGAACCCCTAGGGGTTCGCCATTCGACGGCAGGGGGTTCGCGACAAGATTTACGTAATGGTGGCTTGATGACTGGCAGGCAGAAACTTAGATGAAACTCTTCAAGCTGATTTAAAAAGGATGTCTTTGATAGATTTTTGGGCAGCTAGGCGGAAGAGTATCCCGAACTCTCACGCAAAGCGGTGAATTTCCTTTTACCCTTTGCTAAAACATACTTATGTGAGAGTGGGTTTTCACACCTGGTCATGATAAAAACTAAATACAGAAATCATCTTGATACCGAGTCAGAATTAAGTTTAAAATTTTCCAAAATAACTCCTTAAATTAACTCCATTTGCACACCCATCACATTAATATTAAAAATATATTTCTTTTGGCACTTCATTTGTTACCTTTTATTGGAATAAAAACCTTATTTTCAAAAGTCAATTTTATTATTTTCTTTGGGGGGAGGGGGAATTTAATTAGCTAGTTAAGGGGTTCGCTGTCACCGGGAAACTTTAACAGGGGTTCGTGGAGCCGAAAGTTTGAGAAACCCTGGCCTATTTTATTGGGTGGTTCATTGTTTTTCATCAATCCTAGTAGGTCAAGCGCCGATGTATTAACGACTTCCGCACGGTGCCAGGTTCGAGTGCCGGGCGCACCGCTCTCTAAATTTAACTAGGTATCTGTGTTAGTCATACAAACTTGCACCATACAATGTACCGAAATAGAATTTGGGTACAGCTAAGGGCCTTGGTTTGACACTTATACACTTATATTTTTTTGGTAAAGACTCATCTGACTTAGAGTAAAGCGTGGAGTGTTTCTTTCACAGTATGTTTTTAGCAAAGATTAATTACACTTATTATATAGTAGATACCTTATAAAAGCCCAGGGTAGATCATAAAGAGCTGAATAAATAAATAATTATGTAAACTTCTCACTAAGGTAAGGACTTACTTTAATTTTCATACTGTTTTAATTTGACGGATCGTAAAACCTTGTTTTACTTTTATACTCACTTAACATTTTAATGTGTGAGCCTTAACCTAAATGATAAAGTCAGGCAAGCTAAGTAAATAATTCAAGTATCCGTAACTTTTACTTATTAATTTTGTTACTTACTTTTGTTCAGAAACAGTTCTTTGAGGTCGCGCGTGTTTCGTGGTACTTTTATCAGTGTCCTGTTGTCTTAACCGTCTTGGGTATTAGTTAAGCCCAGATCTTTGAGTTAACGAGGAGCAAACAGATATGCTGAATTCTTCATTTCTATAACTATAAGAGCGGGTATACTTCTTTGTCAATTTTGCGTTAGTAATATCTCCCAATACGCAAATTCTGGATGTAAGTAATAAAACTACTTGTCGTGATTTATGAGCATATGTTGTAGGCTTATCACAGTAGTGGGTGGATATTAAAAGTTCTAGTTCTCAATGCACGCACGGTGCTTGACATTGGCGAGGACTCGGTATAGTTTAATTCATTGAGGACAGTGTAAAATAAAAAAAGGTCCCGAAGCGGTGACATTGACACACTTCCCGCGTGGACTTCCTGCCGGCTCCCACTCGTACAGCATTCTGTTTTTGTTTCGTTGTTTTGTCCTAGCTCACTTTTCAACCGCGTTTCACTAGTATTTTGTGGAATTTTTGCGTGCATTCTGTATATGTATTGCAACTTTATCCGCCGTTTGCTTTTTCAGCACATTTGATGTCGTTTTAAATTCATTCGTTTGTCGAGTGCGAGAGATCGATTGCAGTTTGCACTTCGTAATTGACGGATATTTGCATTCTTATGGGTAATTTTACGATGCACAAGCTAATGGCGTTGGCTTTCTGACTTTAAAAATCACAAGTTTTCAACCTTAAAGACGCGGTAACGTGACGGATTTTATTGTTGAAGAAATTAAGCGAAACGTTTGCTTTGTACGTACTTTTAAATTTAAACAGAGCTGCAAAAAAACAGGAAATTTAAAATGAAAACTGTTTAAAACGTGTTTAAATCATTGTTTAAAACATTGATTTAAAACAGAAAGAAATAATCATTGTGTTTTAAATGTTTAAAACATGTTTTAAACACGGTGTTTAAAACAAGATGATTTTTTCATAACAACCCTGCTTTTTAATAGTCCTTTCGTGTGATAAGGAGTGGTCCGCGTGTGTGCGTTGTATTTGTACTGGGGCTATAAATATTGCAACGTGATCATCAAACCGCCCCTCTCCTATATCACTATTGCTAACCTCTTCATATTGTTTTATTACATCGCCAAGTGCTAGCGTCCTTTACTTCTGAGTGCTTCCCCAACTGAAGTAATAATATCTTAGTTTTTATTGCGTTATCTAAGCATCATTTTATGACAAGAAATATAATTAATTGCCTATTTCCGCGTTTTCCAGTTATGACATTAAGTCAAAACTGATGCTCGCCTCTTGTAGACGTACCTAATGCTATAATAGCTAAAGTATGCCTGAAGAAGAACTGATGGGTCGGGTGTTAGAAAACAGCTCTGAGAATTTGGAACTTTGTTGAATGTGGTTTTATTTGTCTATGACTGGAGTAAGTAATTCATTTATGAAGAGCTTTTCATTTATGAAGAGCCTTTCATTTATGAAGAGGAAGAATCTTGCGCCGAGCAAACTTCCTTATTACATTATATGCTGTGGTGACCGTAACTCCAGATGATCGAGGAAATACTGAGTAAACTGAACCAAAATAATAAACATAACCTAAATAACATTCCGTAGCTTTGTTTGAATATCTTATTATGTAAAAGATGCTCATGCCTCGCTTACGTTAGCCCTTTATTTATGCCTATCCTTAGAATACCGGGAGATAAAAGACTTGCTCCCGTATTGTCGATTTACAAGCCATTTCTCTTTTACAATGGACGCAAAAAATCCCATCGTTTGAGTAAGAAACGTTGGTTTTATTTGAATAACGTCAAGAGAACCCCGTTGTATTCAATACGTTGATTGTGAATTATGGCTTAATTCTATTTCCACTTACATTTTGTGTTTTTTATCGTTTTACCATTACGTACATTGATTGACGTAATTTATTTTCAGAAATGCCAGCTAATCGCTGATGAAATTTGTTAATTGGATATCCGTTGCGTAAAGGCATGTTATCCTATAAAATAGAGATCAAATTAGCATGAATTTGTGATCAGAATAGCGCGGCACTTGTGTGATTTATCCTATTGGAATACGGCTAAACAAATATCCAGTGACAAATAGGAATAATTTAGTCTATTTATTTACCTTTGTGTCCTGCGTACAATGAGGAAGTCCAATCTTAAAATTTTGTATGAGTTAAGTAGGTACCTATACATACAAATATTGCATGTAAGAACAAGTAATTACCTATTAAATACTACAAAATGTATGGGGCTACCTAGGAATAAGCCAGCCAGTTCCTCTATACCCGTTTAGATACGCCAGTTTTTGACCCTGGCTGTTCCCCTTCCCTGCGTTGATAACGAGGTTTATTTAATAGCAGGCTTACTGCGCATGAACACGGCCTTCACATAACACCATGAGGTACCCGGGACGCTGTTGCGTCCTTACTGTTTTATAAAAAGAAAAAACAACGGGATTTGGTAAAAAAAGAAACTAAAAATGGACCACATACAAAAGGAAATAAAAGATGGTATTGGCGTACGAATAGTAAACGTTATATCTAACATGTATTAGATTTGATGGGATACTCAGCGTAGTCAGAATATAGAACATTGCCTTTCTATCTACCTATGTATCTATGCCTGGAAAAACTAAATACAGAACTAGGAGCGAGAGCGACTGTTTGATAAATGGTAAACCCTAGCTCAACACAAAATATAAAGGTTGAAATATTAGACGAACGAACGGCCCCAAATATTTAAAGAATGTGTCTTTTTAAACTTGATCTTTCATCACTTCTAAGTTTCATTCATTTTTGAATGATACCTTCAAATATACATATAGCATACCTATCGGTACTAGCCTTATGAAGAGAGGTAAGAGTATAATACAGGAATTTCATAAGGCACTCTTCAATATTTACAAACCCCACGTACATAAAGTTAGAGGGGACATTGTCTATAAAATGTGGAATATTATAGCGCAGATTATAGGGTGTCACACGCGGATACGCGATGGGCAGAAACAAAGGAAAGTTTCGGCGCCGTGGCGCCTACAGCTCGCTTCCTTGATACTCCAAGTAAATTGGAACCTACATACTATTTCACTGCAATCAGAAAAAAACAAGTTATTGAAAGAACCTTATGAGTAATGACCTCAATTATTGAAAACTGGACGTTGACGTCACCACTTTAACGTCATAACAAAGGGAGCTGTCCGTGACATTTCCATTGCGGTCACATGCCTTTACCGATATTTTTTTAACCCAGACTAGTCTATTTATTACTATTAATAGCACCTACGGGAAAATCTGTTTTCGTTATGAAATATTAAATATCGCCTGACTGGAAAAAATGAATGGAGCACGTTTTACCGTGAAACGCGATTCATCTTCATCAAAGGTATATTTCAATGGATTCACGTAGCTTGTGTAGGCGGGCGGACTCACGGCTTATCTCGCCTCGCCGTCCGAAGATTCTAACTCGCCAGAAAAATGAATGAATGTACACACATATTTCTACGGTGCTAGGAGTGACTGTTGTGTTAGTAAGTAGTATTTACTAATTGTAAGTTCTTTCAAAAGTTACCGTTATAGTGGTGTCACTTCTTAAACTTTCGAACAATGTTATCGAAATATTTTAGACTACTTGTTATGATAAGAAAACTTTTTTATCTTTTTTAATCTGGCAACTAACAGCGAGAAAGTTAGACAAAAGTTCGCTTTTGCTTTTTGATAAAATGTTAAGAAGTTAGGGGAAATTATATCTTAATTCCACCCCAAGAAACAAGAGGCTTTGTCCATACTTAGCGTTTTTCCAAACTTATCATAGTCATTCTGGGTCATAGCTCTTCTTTTTATTCGTCTTAAATATCATCTGATAAAGGTTTTTAAGAGTACCTATCGTACTTTGGTTGTCTGTTCAACATTGGTACCTAATGGCCGCTACCAAACCAATTTACTTTGGTACTGTCATTTTTTTCTCCAACCGTTAACTGCACATAATATTGTGGGAAGAGGCAAGCACACAAGTTTAAAGCGTGTATTTTTATCCTTCTTCATGTACTGAATTTTTTTTCAAGCAAGTCATATTCTACTATCAGCAATACTCCGTTTTATTACAGGGGTGATTAAAGAAATTGTCCCAGGAATTTTCCAACAACGTGTGCGTAGTGTCAACACAGCCATTCTTTCCGTCATGTTTGCTCGCCCAGGTGCTGCGTGACTCTGAATATATCCTACATACAGCTCGGCTTTGTTTGAAGAACTGTTTTGGGCAGTCCACACCACACTGTGCACACAATCTAGCTGATAAATAACAGTTCAGAGTTCCCACTATCTATACATATAATAAGAATGTAAAATTGGTCGCGTCTGTACATTCGAAATATTTGGAAAAAAAATAGTGGGGGGGACTTAGATGGACCAGCAGAATTCATTTTTATCATTTTTAGAATTTTTGTCTGTGTGTATGTTTGTATGTTTGTATGTTTGCTCAGATTTTCGAAAGAGCACAACTTCGAATCCACCGGATGGATTTCAATGAAATTTGGCATGGATATGACTAATAGTCTAACTTAACATCTAGGATACCTTTTTTTTCGAAAATGTTTAGCGTTGCCACAGAAAATTCAAAAAGCTACTTAAAAATTCTAAATGTTTGAAAGAGCACAACTTTGAATCCACCGGATTAATTTCAATGAAATTTGGCATGGATATGACTAATAGTCTAACTTAACATCTAGCATATATTTTTTTGCGGTAAAGTTTAGGGTTGCCACAAAACATTCAAAAACTACCTAAATATTCGAACACGCACAACTTCGAATCCAATGGATTGATTTCAATGAAATTTGGCATGGATATGACTAATATTACAATTTAACATCTAGGATATTTTTTTTCTAAAATATTAGGTTGTAAATTTTTATGACCACACAGAAATTCTAGCAAAAAATAAGTTTTAGTTATTGAAATACGTCTATTTAGAGCGGAGCCCTACGGAGCCCTACGTTGTGTGTGATCCGACACTATTTGGAATAGATAATCTTAATTTTAATAATAATAATATATCTTTTATTGCTGCGTTCTACAATCTTAAGTTTCGTTTTTCTTAACTAGATGTCGCTATACTTAAAATCAGACAATACCTGCCTTGCACCACATGTCCAAATTTAATATCTTCCTTGCTTCAAGAAATTTAGTTTTTTTATTCCTAATTACGTATAAAAAACATTAAGCGGGTCTTTGTATCACGCGGAATCTTAGACGTTAACTCTGGAATTCATCTCCACAGTACTAATGCCGTAGGGAAGCTACCTACCTAAGAAGTAAGTCTAGAAGACCTGCTGATTTTGAATTAAGTAGTAATAGAAACATAGACATTGAACTCTGAACTCCAACCCCTCAGGAATGATGCTGCTGGGTAACTGCCTGCTTAAAACATAAATCTGGAGGACCTGCTAACTTTGAATTAGCAATGTGGGTATCAAGTAGAAACTTCTCAGGCGAGGTCGCGTTTCCGATCCGGCGCTAGAATTTAAGGAAAACATGTAAAATGACTACTTATAAGTGCCCTCCTAGGCCTAAACAAAATAAACGCTTTGACTATTGACTTAGACGATAAACTCCGGACTCTAACTTTTTAAGCACGATGTTGCTAAGTGACTCTTACCTAAGCCGTGAGTCTGGAGCACTCACTCATTTTAAATAAGGAACATGGGTATCAAGCACAAACTTAAACATTGAGCTCTGGAGTCCAACCGCTCAGTCGTGATACTGTGAGTAACTACAGATATAGATAGACGGATACAGATAGACTGGTACAGATAGACTGGTACAGACAGACAGATACTTACAGCTAAACTGATACACACAGACAAATAAAGTCAAACTTTTGTTATACAACTAAGGCGCCAGGCAAGCGAACGGGCCACCTGTTGTTAAGCAGTTACCGTACCCTATAGATGCTTGCAACCAAAGGCATCGGTAGCACGTTTCCAACCTGAAGGGGAGTGGGGTTAGTGGGAGGGGACGGGGAGGTGGCTGGGTTGCGCTTCCGGCTCTCTCCCTCATCATACGAAACGAAGGTAAATTATCTACTTGAATGCCGATCTCCACCTTACTGGTCAGACTCTACCACCTTACTGGTATAGACTGGTACAGATAGACAGCCACGGAAAGACGAACTCAGACTGATGCAGACTGACGTAATACAGATTAGACGATAGACAAAATTATATTTAAGGGCTTCACCGACTGGACGCGGACGGAGTCGCGGGCACAGCTAGTACCCAATATTTATAAAGCTGGATATTAATAACATAGGCGCTAAAATCTGACAAAGTGATTATAAATAAACGTAAGCGGCTTACGAACTTTAAGCGAATTTCGAGGAAAGGCGCACCTTAATAAGTATAGTGATTTTTTTTCTTTGTAATCAATGAAGCTTAAATTTTATGTGCGTTTGAAATCAAACCGAGTTTCATCACAAGCAATTCATCGGTAGTGAGAATAATCTTCTTATGGGATATTATACTATCAAGATTATACTGTGAACTATTTACGGCTACGCTGTACTGTGTAGATATTTTTATCTGTACCGTAAAGATGTCCCAATAATCCTAATAGCCACGCTGGACCGGTCTAGTGCGAACCGCACAATACTTGTTGTATTTATTGAAAAGACGGCCGCCCGTCTGTTCCTTTTTAGACGTTCTTAAGATTAAAGTATTTTATATATTCCTGTTGCTCCTACATACCTATCTTCTTCCGAATTTACGAGTAGGTATTCATAAAAAAACCTTTGATATAGTTTTAATAGAAACTTCATATTAAATAGAAAACTAATCTACCGGGAACGGTTTCCGGTAACTGAAAGGCCTCTGGTTTCGTTATCGTCTTTTTTAAATACAATGTTTCAGCCATCTGGGCTCTGGGAAAAGGAAGCGGTTTTACTGCGAATTTATTTAACATTAATTAACTTATTTTAATTTTAAATTATGATTCGTTGAACTCTATTCTCATTACGGTAGGTAAGTATAATCTAAAGCGGTATTATTATTATCTGTAATAAAGATTTTATGAAGCTTTTAGTTATCAAATAGTATTAAGTAGGTTTCGTAGTGATAGCGTCTCTATTTAATTAGGGCCATTATTACTTCAAATTATTACTGCTATTCAATTGACTACAGCTACTTACTATACGACGACTTAATCTTAAATGGATAGTCGGTCTTTCCATATACTTATGAACAGCTTTATAGGGTTCACAAAGACTGATAATATGTCTAAAATACCGACTTTAATTAAAAACATTGTCTCTGAAGTAAAAACGAAGATAGCAATCCCTGCATGTGAACTTAAGTGACCATTACTAGGCCACAGCCGAACTGTGTATTTGCTAAT
The DNA here is from genome assembly GCA_947859195.1 of Drymonia ruficornis. NCBI lineage: Eukaryota > Metazoa > Arthropoda > Insecta > Lepidoptera > Notodontidae > Drymonia > Drymonia ruficornis. Next base: position 11,938,935 of record OX401908.1, read on the forward strand.
AAACTGAAGGCACACGCCATGTGCACAATTACATAGAGCCTGTTAGCCGGCCCTTAATCCCGTTACACACACGATAAGGTTGTGCACGAGCCGAGGATATGAGCCGTTGTCTCCTAGCCCGTGTATTTACTCAACAAATTGGATAACATGTAGACCAACCTGTGTGTCCGATAACTAGGACGGATTTCGCAAAGTTCATCCACGTTAAATGTCCCAGAAGTTCGGTTAAAAACGATAGAGGTCTTAAGTTCTCAATCTTAATAACATAATTATATTTTTTGGAATACAGAAATCTTAATAACCTGGAATACTTTATACAGAGACGATTGGGTTGCTGGTTGGTTGTCTAGCGGATCCTTCATACCGACAACGCTAGTCGTTCGTAAAATTCCCCTGAAGGAAAGCTCTGATATGTGAGGGTAAACGTTTAATTACTTCTGCGGACTTAGCATATAGCGAAAAATATACTAAAATTACTCTAGAGTGAGGAGCTTTAATTTAATTAAAAGCTCTAAATATTATTATGTAATTATGTCATTCCAACACTTATTATTCCAGACTTTACTGAGTAAAATAATTATTAGTTAAACTACGAAGTTAATAAAAGCGAAAATATCCTTTAGAAACAAGAAGAAGGAGAAATTAATTGCGCATGTTACTTTTAGTTTTCAGAATAAGCATCTAGTTTCCCTTTGTGTGGTATCAGCCATTCGTGACATGTTTCTTCCATTATTATTCCCCGGTTTTCACGAATACTTGAAATTCACGGCGACTAAAGCCTCGAATTATTTGCGTCCTTACTGCGACAATACGAGCTTACCTTTGGGAATATTTGTTAAGAACAAACAATTGTATTTTTTATAACAGTCGAAATGTTCACTAAAAGCCGTAAAAAGAAACGACACATTGTGGACATGAGAGTGTCAAATTTTAAATATTTTATAATTGCCTTTTGTCGGAGTGTAATCGTCGTGATGTCAACCATAAAAACCTCACGATTTAAACGTTTAATTAGTTAATCAACGTCAATCTTGTCAGGACATCGAGTTTTACACGGTAATACCCTGTAATTTGTTGCGAGAGATTGGCTCCACTGATGTCCACTGTTGAATTTTTGTAAAAAATGTTGGCTTACTTGGGCCTGTCCCCGTCCTTTTGCGTTTTTGCACCCGTAATTTTAAAAGTACCAAACCGACACTTCAAAACCGGGAAGAGTTGACTCTTCACGAACAAGTTCAGACTTCCAAATTTTAAACAATTTTAATTGACAAAGAAACAGGATGAACGAAAGCAATTGGTACTAGGATTTCAACGATGGGGTAGTCGTGTGAATCTTCAGTATTCTATTATTTTGCAGAAAATTAGGTGTAGCTATGTCAAATTCTGATAAAAATTGGCAAATATAAATGTAATGTAATGTTATTGAACTTGCAATTTTTTTGTAACATAAATAAAAAAGTGACTAACTTACTGTCCACTGTTTTCAATGTGACGTTACTTCCTGCCTTTGTTTACGATGCTTGCTCAGCTTGCCGAATTGGGCTCGTCATACAACATTAATAATACGCCTTTCATGCAGCCATATCAAAAGAATGACTTATTAAACAGCTTTTAGGTTCTTTAGTCCGTAAATCTTTCTGGTCAATTACGTTTGCCTCATATAAATCGAAAATTATAATTAAATGACATACCAGTTCCTTACTCAATACGATATTATCATTCCATGAACATCTGTAGTTTTATGAGGGTTATCCATAAATATTGAAGCGACTTCAAATGTACAAAAGAACTTTACAGTTAAATTACTAGTTTTGGTGTCCTTGAACCAGTACAATTATGTGCGTGCGTACATATTTTATGGTAATGTACGGTGTCCTCACCACATGTTTCGTAAATTACCTGTATTCTGTGAATATTCCAAAGCGTTACGTCATACAAAGTATTTATTCTAAATTAAGCCACATTTAACTTTATATTCAGTTAGTAAATTGTGTTATTGTTTACTAAATAGGAGCAAAAACAATGGATTCTTAAAATCCGCCTAAACCGCGATGAACGAAGACAATCGGAAATTACACAGTGATTCTATTTGGATTTTCATTGGCTGTTGTTACGCGAATAACGCGAACACAATATGAATAACAAAGGGCTTCGGAAACAAAAACCTTGATGCAATTAGACAATACGGCAGCGAAAATGCACCGATGGCCTGTCCTGTTTCACGTATTCCAGTCTCCGATAAATCAGTGTCATCCGTAATTTGAAATGCTCCAAATGTTACCCGGGCGTCCGTTGGCTGGGTGGTGTCTCTCCGCCCGGGTTCGGTCGTTGCTCTCAGTATGGCATCCCTATTTGCCTCGACGGATATTATCGGGGCTTGCGCTCCGTACGATAATAATCGCAAGGGCAGACCTAACGGTCCCTTTAATGCGAGGGTTCGTCTCTGTGCCTCCACGGATTGCAGTTTCAAATTGTTGTTTCGCCGAAACAAGTTTTTTGTGTAATTACGTCTCTTTCAAATGGAATTTCAAAACGGATCATTAAATCGCTCTCAGCTTTCACGTTCGATGCTGAAGCTTTAGCAAATAAATGAAGTTATTTTATTTTAAATAACAAATGATGTAACTAGAGAACAGCTAAGCTAGTATTTGTTGGTCACGATGGCGCTTCTGAAGCGCCATCATTTCCGTATGCTAATTCTGAACTTTGTACGATGTCTCTGTCAATACGTGTCACGAACTGCCCAGTAAACATATTTTTAGTTTGTAATCCTTCCATATTGTTATGTTAATAAAACATTGTTGAAAATTTAACTGTACACAATGAGGATTAATGCAACACATGGATTATTGCTTCATGGTCAGACTTTCATATGATGTAGTTAGCTCACTATATTAATTAGATTTATACGACAATATGTCTCTGAAATTAAAACGTGATGATGAGAGACATTGACTGAGGTGGTGCGGTTTGTAATTTTAAGACAATGATAAAACTGTTGAAGTTATTAACATGCTTGTTGTCGTTTGTCCACAGGGCGGTGACAGACCCTCGCGATGGCCGGCGGGTGGCCCTCAAGAAACTGCCCAACGTGTTCCAGTCGCTCGTCTCCTCCAAACGCGTCTTCCGAGAACTCAAGATGCTTTGCTTCTTCAAACACGAAAACGTAAGCCAATCCCTGCTTATTTCAGTTTCGAAATAATTACAAGAAGGCAATTCCCGGTATTGGCCGTACGAAAAAGAACCGGTTCTGATGACCTAATCTTGATGTTTAAAGACTAAAATCTAATCTAAAAGGTCTCTTGTGTATAGTTGTTTACTTAGCATAAGTTGGTACATACTCTTAACTAGATTTAGATATTAGATTACTGCCGAGCTCAATTGATCTCAACTTCCTAGAAATGCGTACAACTTCGCTACCTAATAATAAAATCCCAAATACACATCTGATAAGATCAATGCCTTCATAAAAGTAATTTCCTGAGCCGAAATTTCCATTTCACCAATATTTTTCCACGAAAGGACTTACCGTCTACAATAAACAATCGTGAAATTCTTCTATCTACATGCCATTAAAATTGTCTTGGTCGTTGATCCTTTAAATAGAAGTGTTTGTTTTAAAAACAGTTTTCAGTTAACGGAGGGCGTATTCCCAGTTCCCACGACGTTTATTAGCGTCGGCCGAATTGGGACACCTTATCGACACGTTTGTTTTTTACATTTCTAATTAGAGGGACCTTCGAGCCTCGGTCGTAACCGTAACTTTACGAACATTAATTAGAGCTTTAAAATTCACACGTTTTACTCACCGCTTTAATGATAACGAGGCGGAAATATTCAATGTTATCAGTAAAATAATATGAATTCGTTCGTTACCTATAAATTTTATGTACCTCAGACCAATTTATTCATTATGATAATACGGTTCCGATATGACATTACGAAGTAATTAATAATTATGATGCGGTGCGTGCTCTCATCATTATTTTCACCGTGTTGTATCGATTAACGCTTTGTTAACGGCTTTGGCGCAGTTGTCAACGGCGGCGGCGCTAAAAAGCCTCATAGCAATTTTGCAAAAGCAATTCATTTTTCTAATTTACTAGTAGAATGCTTAGAAATTCCTCTAAATTTCCGGAAAATATATGTACGGAAACTTTGCGGAACTGCTAAGGATTCTACTAGAAAGTCAGAAAAAAATAATTGCTTCTGCAGAATTCCTGTGTGGCATTTTTAGCCCCGCAGATACCGAAACGATAGAATGGTTATGTGCCGTCCATTGTAGGTACCCTCGCTAATAACGTGTCAAGCAAACGTTAGGTAGGAGCTCAAGCTTTATCAGCTGCCAGGAGGTTTAACTAATGTCCATTTTATCTTTGCAGGTCTTATCGGCGTTAGACATCCTACAGCCGCCTAGCCTCGACTTCTTCCAGGAAATGTATCCTTTTCACCATTACTTATCTAACATTACCTTATAAATTGTACAGCATACGATCATATGAGTAAGCCGTTTTAACGGTGCAAGGGGCGCATTGACCTCACACGTGAGTCCTCTATGATTGCATTTCTGCTTAGAGGGAACTGTTAAAGCACCTAACAAATGGTCCAGTGTTTTATATTTTATCTCCTCCGTACGGTTATTGAGTCTCAACCGTTGTTGAATTGCGCTTCAGCTCAGTACTTTGTCTTCGTGGGATTTATATCTGCAGCTAAGATTTATAGCGGCGAAATCATAGTTATATGTGTTTTAATTTATTGCGAATGCTCATGCAAGTGTGCAAGATTTTTCTAATGTTTTGCGTAATTTAATGAGTTGTTGAGTGTTAGATGACATCGTGCCAAGGTCCGACAAAATAATGTTTGCCACAGTTTACTTTTGTTGTTTTTGTATTACGTAATACTGTAATTAAACGTTCATTTACTTCTAGTTACCCACTGTTAGTACTTTAATAAGTTCGCAACGCATCTAATTTTTAATACCTTTTTTACGGCTATGTAATACTTCAATTTCACGCTGTCAAATCGAATGACAAGAGAGGTTGATCTCGTAAAATATCTGACGTCAATTTTCAGCGGGTCTCGCGTTGCTAGCACTTTCGTCATACTCCGATACAACCGCAATTTATCTTTCTCAACTGCCGTATAAATATCCAACCAAGTAACTGTCGGTTTTATGTTTCAAATTTTATATCGCGTACTCTATTGTGATTTTTATAGCTCGGTGGGATCTTTACGGCGCGGCTATATTTTTTCATTAGACATAATACTTTCTTTGCAGTAATTTCAAAAGTAATAATAACCGATGTGGAATCTATAAGTATAGCTTTCGGCTTGATTCACCAAACCATCAGTCGCATACATAAACCTACAACCTCTTATTACTACAATTTCTTTGCTTCCAACATTATAACCGGCTACACGCTTTACGATTTCGTACCTAGTTCATTCAATAATGACCTGCAATTATATTAATAGATGTTTCAATTGATTTTAATAGGCAATTTCTGATTAGCAGACGTGTATTGAATCAACACTGATAAATGCGTTCCGAAACTGCAATTAGTTCAATAATGGCGTTTATTATTTTCGGGAACGCGTGCGCGCTGCCCGTCAGCTGGCGGGAACCCGGGCACACAATATCTCCCGGAGCTACCCTCCGACGGCGATTTATTCCCCTTCAAGTTTTATTGAAATTCGAATGGCACTCGTCCACGTCTACCTCGGTTCGTAAAGGGAAAACACTGTTAGAGTCATGCGAGAAACACGCGTTTAATAGAATCGTTAATTTTAATTGAATGCCTACTTATGAAAGTGATTAAACACGTGAGAACGGTGACGTAGGCAAAAGATTGGGTTTGATCGGATAATGAACAATAATTAAATTATGAAAACCTACTTGTTTCACTAGACGCGGTGATTTTAATATTGTAATACATACATAGATAAAGACTTCAATATTACTTCAAATTGTCATTGCTTTCAAGGAAATGTAACTAAAAACTTATCGTCAATCTTGAGTTCAAAAAAAAATGTTTTCCGCGCCAGCTGCCATATTAAATAAGCGTTAGGTAACAAAAGTTAAACGAAGATCGTCAGGGTGATGGAATTTAGCATAAAAAATGTTCGAAGCGAGGCTTCGGGCAGGTAAAGAATTAAGCAAGTAACTGACAGTGAAAGGTCATTTGATGGATATGACAATAAGACTTGGAAGTTTGAGAGTATTTATGTGAAAGATTTTTTAAATATGTACTTACTTCTTTGATTAGATGCGAGTGTTGGGATGGATGTGTGGAGTGTCGTGAATTGATAATGTCACAAATGTGTATAAAGAAATAGCGCCTTTAACACAGAAAGTAAGAAGTAGGAGGTTGGAACTTGGAATGGTTGAGCATGCGAGAAAGTATGACTGAAATAAAAGCGTGATGAAAAAACGAAGATGGATGATAACAAACATATAAGAGCGGACCTGTGTATGCCAGAAAATCGAGATGAATAAAAGCAAAACAAAATACTGCGTCGATTTTAGATAATGGGAAAGCTCGAAAGGTATGGCTAAGCTACTTAAGAATGAAAGGATTATTTATTTGTTCGATCGATCGTATTAAAATGTGTTTTGTAAATGCTTTGTTAAATGCTTTGTAAACCTATCTTTATAGTGCAATCGCTTGCTGCCACTTAAACCCAAAAGTCCGTTAGTGGAATTCTTACGCGATAGTAATAAAGGCAATCGGCCCGGAGTGGCCTGATGAGTGGTTTATATTCGCAGCGGGCGATATTCGGAGCTTTCACATCGCGCATCACCGAAATAGAACTAAGTGCTTCCGACGAATTATGTGCACTGTCCTTTTGTAGCTTTGTTTTTCCGAGCATTTTGGTTTTAGACTTTTCTTTTCAACGGATTATCATACTATTATAGTAGTTTTAACGACGAATCGACGAATATTTAAGCTTTTGTAAGCTGATCTAAGCTAAGTGTCCGTGTATACGTGCCTACTTCTTATTCCGATTCTTGATACACCTGATGTACCTGCAAAGTATCACCTGCGTGATTAGTAAGATATAGTCGCGGTTCTATTATAGCAAAATAATTGTTAACAACGCAAGAATGGTCATAATGCCAGCCTTTGCGTTTCCGAACGCTGAGTCAAGCCCACATGCGATCTTCTCGGAAGCCTTACATTAAGCTGTACCTACCTGTAACGGCATAATCTACACGCGTACCTACACCATGTATGTTAAGTGCGGATCTTGTGCGGATAATATCCTCACCCGGACGAAACATGACAGCTGGAATGACAGCCCGAAGTAATGAATTCCATTCCACAGTCGTTTTGTACGAGCTCAACCGCCCGGAAACAAAGAATGGAAAAAAGGAAAATTGGCAGCGGAGAAACAACAGTTTGAACTGAAGCAGTTCTTGTTCGCCTTGGGTACGGCGTATTGTATAGTTTTTATGGATGATATATTCAAGGCAGAACACCCCCGGCTTAGAAACGACGCATTTTCTTTGTTGCGAGTAATTGTAACGTCAAAATTCATAATACAATTCTAGTTAGATTTATCGTCTAGCTCGCAAGGAAGTATCTATAAATTCTTAGTGCGTAGATAGGATGTGAACGCGAGATACTTGGCTCTTCACAGCGCGGACACGTCAGAATTCGTAACAAAACAGAATTTCACACAAACACCCTTTGTGGCTGAAAACAACGTGCCATACTCCTCGCGTTTCCACCGCCACGCCATTGTTTTTGTTCTCTGGCCATTTCTTTTGTTACATGAGTAAATTCTTTTGTTCAAGTGCTTGTTTCTTTTGTTCAGCATCGTGGTGTCTTTGTTTCGGTGGCTGCGGGGAGTCGTATGCGCATCGTGTGCGCGCGGTGCAGCGCCCTTGCGCGTGCGCTTCCTAATTAGCGGTTTTGCGTGGGCCGCCCAGCCCGATTTAACCTCTCGCCGCGTCACGCCTCTCCGTGCTCTCGCGCTGATAAAGCTCTACTGACTGCCACTCGATACTATTGGGTCATCAAGATAAAAACATACTGAAGTGTTTACTTACAACGATTAAAATCGATTATCTACCTAACTACTCTCACTTAGTTATAACAATTCTAAGAATCACGTGCTTTTCCATTAATTTGAAAGTTGTGCAAGTTTTATTTACTGACAAGAACGACATTAAAGTTATTTTAGACATTGGAAAATGATGAATGCATTAAAGTATGTCATCTAAAGCAATACATCTTTAGATTCTTAATGGGCGAACGAGTATTGATTGAAAGTCAATAGGTCACGTCTGGTCACTCGACCCACGTTTAAAAGGTTTCAAACTAGAACACTTTGTGAAATGTTCAAATTAAGGGCCTCGACCTTCCTTGTTTGTTTCTACGACCTTTTATAGGCGGAGTTTTGTTTCTTTGCTCCAATTTATTCCTTTACTTCAACGTTAGATCTGTGTTGGTTTTCTTTTTACTATGGTTTCATGGTGGCAATTATTTTCTTAAGTTACATATTTGAAACATTTTTATTTGTTCTTGATTTATTTTATGTATAGAATGGAAATTCTGTCTGCCTACTTGCAGCCAATATTTTCAGTTCGCAGAGTACTGTTGTGGTACTGTTTTGTTGGGTAAATGGACAAATAAGGTTTGCCCCTTTCAATGGCAACCCCTAAATCAAGTTTTGACGACGGTTGTTTTATTACTGCATTTCTAAGGGCAACAAAATGCTTATATGAATATTTCATTTTAGGTTTTGGAGCTATTTGTGTAGACGTCATCACGTATCTTATAAATGCAGGCGTGGTAGGCAGACCTTTTTGTCCCGAGGCCTAGGGGCTCGTATAAAAGAGAATCTGTCTCGAGTTCAGACGTTTGTTGTTTTATTGATGTTGGTACACGAGTTTGTGTTCGCGCATAGCGAGTGATTCACGGCTCGCGCGGCTCCCCACAGTATATTTATGATGAAACGTTGACACTTATGACGTTACAGCGTTTCTGTAGATTCGATGTCGGCGCACTGCTGTCCTTGCTTTGTTTTTATTTGAATTAAGTGTGATTTTTGCGATTAGATTGTGGGGGGTTCGATGCTATCTGGTATGTATTGGTTCATTAACTGTGCAATAGTTTGTGAGTAGGTATGCTCCCAAGTAAATGTAATCCGCAAGAACAGCAGAAAGTATTTAAAAAAGTGCTGATGTTAGTATGACCAGAAAGTAGCCGATATTCTGTTGTCTTTTAAAAGGTTCAAATGTTTTTTTTTTGTCAAACTATTTCATCCCACTGCTGGGCAAAGTTCTCTCCCATCGGTCTCCATTGATCTCTGTTCTCAGCGATTTTTACCTGGTCCTTCTTGAAGGTTCACACCTTCTCACGCCTTCGGTTTCTAGGTCTGACTCGGCGGCGGTTTCCACCTTCCGGAACGCTCCCGGTTGAAATCTTTCCCCACTTGTGCAGATTAATTCTGCTTATGACCCGACCATCCCCACTTTAGTTTGGCAGTCTTAAAGCCCACATCCATTATTTTAATTATGGAACGCAGTATGGTGTTTCTCACTCTATCTGTCCTCTATCGAAAAGTTACAGCTTTGATATTATATCCTTGTCGCTTTCAATTTGTTACATAAATTAGCGTCCTGACATTTCAAAGTGATATGTTACGACGCTGCGTCCAAATTTATAATTCATGAGAAAATGTGTATCAGCTCGAAGGAAGTTGGCATAGTTTGTACTGTCGTTTCTACTTTGTGCGCCATAGCTACCGCTGTAAATCGCTGAATGTTGACAGAATCCACAAATTGTACGATATACGTACTACGTGTTTAGTATTTCATGAGCTTACGCGTTTCCGGTTTCCTTATACATTGTTGTTATTGTAAATTTGTATAATTTCCCTATGTTTTTTTTGTTGTTTATAATGTTTTAATCACAGGTTGACGACCTTAATTTCGCGACTTGCCCTTTACTTCGTTCCTAGACCCTGTCCCGATAAGTGTATCTGTATAAGGACCTTATTATGTTCTTTTAGTTGCAAATTGATTACTCTAATAGCTTTAAACTCTGTTTTATTTCAATTAAGAAACCTGACGGATAATACGTCAGGTTTCTTAATTGATTACCAAAGCATTAATCACACGCATCATAATATTCAAGAATGTATCACTAAAGCAGTTTATGGCGGTCGGATTCGGGCCGTGCACCCATTACAGCGATCCAGCCCGGTTTAATTACCCCCTCATCGATGGAAAGGCATCATCTGGTTGCCTACAACGCGTAGATTAGCCGGCTTTTATGCGCTTTTCATGATTACATTAAAATTCATTATCCTATCGTTCTACTTGCGTTTATTACGGAATTATATTAGTTCGCAGTATCGGCGCGTTTTGTTAGCCATTTGAGCCGACTAAGTAATGTATAGTTTCTAGTTGTGATTGGAATTTAAGCTGTCTCTGATGAATGAAAAGACATGACCGACCTCAGATAATGGGAAATAGTGAGGAATGAGGAAGTTGATGATGATGAGGAGAAAAATAATGATGGAGAACTTAAGATTTTGTTTTATAATTTGTTCGTAGTCCATGGTACAATGCACTTATCGATTTCATTTCTGATTCATCTGCACAACATACAAAACAAGTAATACCATTATGCGTCTCTTCATGTAATAGAGTGATCTAGTTTTGATAGATATTCGTAATATCCCACACGAGGCGAGTAAGTAATTCTGTTTGGTCCCCGAAGTGGAGTGGATACGAGACTTGATATCAAGTAGACAGGTAAGGTAATATAATTTATGTTTGGCTACTCTCACAAACTTGCCTCCGAAAAGCTGATTCGATTTAGATTGGCTGGTATACTATCGATTCCAATATATATTTGCTCTTAACAAAATTAATAGAATTTGTCTTGAAACGGTTCTGAAATTTGTCTAGTAATTGCTTAAGTGAGTGAGTGGCGATCCACAACTAGTAATTTTGGAGTTTTTGCTGCTATTAAGACTTGCGTTAAATGTTACTTCCTTATAACTGTGCTATCAAAACTGCGAACTCATTGTATAGCTTAGGTGCTATGAATTAATGCATTAGTGCGTTCATCATTTGAATTTTATTTGTTTTATTTATTTTCTTAGTGTGGAAGTAAGTGGGAATTTGAACAACGGGGTTGGTTATTTTCATAGATGTTACGAAGGATGTGGATGTACAAGTACATTACTTGTATGTCGTATATTACCTATGTGTATGTATACATAAGGCAGTTATTTACATTGCTTAGCGTTCCGTGTCTGCGTGCCAATAGTTGCACAAGTGGTACTATAGTCATTAGGCTCATATTACGATTAATAAATTATGAAGCGAGTATAGATTATCAACTGTTTTATCCCTTAAATGCAAACCACCGCAGTTTCACTTCAAATCTTCCTCAACGTTTTAACAATACTGTTGTCATGATTGACACGTAATCGTGTTCGAATTAGCGAAAGTAACGAGTAGAACGCAATGACCTAAGAGAGAAAGGACGAGCCCTATGTGACGTCATCTGTAGCCAAACCCGAGCACACGACTGTCCAAAATGGCGCACAGCAAAAAGTGTTGTACTTTTAGTTAGTCGATAGTATCCATATCGATATACTCGATCATGACGCGGGAAAAGTGCTGGGTCCTGATTAGGTAGGTTCAGCCACAGATTTAGGAGCTACAGATGGAGCGCATAGAACACGAAAGTGAAGCCACCAAAGCAAATACAAAACAAAAAAGCGAATACAATCTCGCCCTATAACTACACAACTTTACACGCACACAAATGTATGTTTCCCTAGTGCCGCTCCTAGTTGTCACGCACACATATAATGCTACCTGGCTTCACTTCGTTTGTTGCCAAGACTACATCTGTCAACTTCTCTAATCTGTGGGTTCAGCTATGCTGGGCTAAATCAAATAAGGCAAAAAAGGGGGGAAACAAATCTGTAAGGCTAAGGTCAATGTCAAGCTTGTACATTAACGACACGATGGAGGCGGGTGCATTTCCAGGGTGGTATGGCTGGATCGTCAGGTTCTTCTGCGCAGGCACATCACTAGAGCACTCACTTGGGTTTATCCAGTTCACACAACACAATTACACAAAGGATTGAGTAGATTTCGTGCGATTAAGGTTTTTAGACACAGGAGGCACCGCGACGACGAGTGTACCAAACGAGTCGGTCAGTCAAGTGTCATGAAGGGGGGAAAGAGACCGCAGCACAAATTTCACGTTAATCGGGGGTAGGCAGTACAAAATTATGTTTTTATTTATGACTATTATGTTATTTTATGGCTCTGTGGAGCGAGTCACCCTCTTCTCTCTAAAATGGTTGTGCAGAGTGACGCTGCTGCTCAAGTAAAGTCATTTTCACATGGCAACTCTTCGGGGTTCGCAATTTAACGTTAGAGACCACCAGAATTTCAATGTCTCGGCCTTGTTGGCGCCTCAACTTTACCACGAAAATATGCACGTGTGGAGAGCCTCATGCATACACGGCCATCATCCCTACCTACCACTGCCCAGTGTAGCAAAAGCGTAAAATTAAAAATCGACAAATTTATCAGCTAAAAATCTTGCGAAATTGGGAGATTTTGAATAAACTCTATTTTAACTTCTTTAAGCCGTTTTAGCAAATCCCACATTTAATTTTAAAATGTTCACTATCCATAAATCAACTTGTTATCTCTGTCGCGCATCTTTATGTTTGTGAGTAGTGATGACATATATTATAAAACAAATTTAAGGCGGCGCAGACACGCACCTTCCAAAACAAAAATAATTTATTTGTGGTCACCCCGGGGTGACGGCGCGGCCCAACGCGTAGGTGAATAGAATTTGTATCGATAACTTTGAAACAAAACTTATAAGAACAGCACTACGTTTTTATGTAAACATAGCAAATATTTGTTAGTTCTATTTTATTTGAAAATATGAATTCGAGAGTACGATTATAGACGGGAACTCAATTAAAAATTAATATAATGTACACGAAAGGTATTTTCACACACTATAAATACACTTAAATATGAAAATAACACAACTAACCTGAAAAATGACAATCCTTTGAAATTCTTTAGAGAATCAGAACTGCATGCCCTAACGCAACACTAAACTATATTGATTTTTCCTTAATAATCCTAAATAATATAATAAAGAGTCCCAAAATACACACAGTTCAGCGTAAAATTTAAAATAATTTGTTTAAGACGCTGACATGACAGATGAAGTACTAACCATAGTGACCCGACCATAGCCGACAACCCAATATGGTGGTCCAAAAAGGCCCTCAGGGAGGCGGCTTACTGACGGAACTAACCAAAAACTTCCAGAAAAAAGAAATATATGACATATACTGTACTGTTTTACATAGCTATATTGTCATGAGTAAGAATGAGACAGATATGTTTTCGTTAATGTGGTCCATATTTGCATCAAATATGTATACCATAAACAATAGCTTCGTATCTGCTAATAATAAATCTATGGTAGAACGCCATACCCTATTTTTGTCTGTTGATAGGGATTGTATTCTTTGTTAATAACGTTAGTCATATTTTGTGTGAGTTATGTGGTAACATTGTTACCTAATTGTCACCATTGATTGTTACACCGCCACTTACTTCTAATGAAATTAGCTTTGTGAATGCTTAGAAAACCATCTCCGCCATTTCTTTTATTATCGAAGTACAACAATATTTTCGTAAAATATTAATTTGTACCCTGTATCGTCTTCGGAACGATGTCCTATTATTATCAAATAAATGGTCTCGGTACGTTTGCATTCCTCAGTACCAATATAAAGGTAAAGCATAGATTAATTTTAGTTTCCGCGGCGCTCCAACTAGATGGAGCATGCGCACTAATAAAATGCGGCAACTGATAATGCTCAAATTTTTGAGTACTTCAGTACATCTGACAGCAACCATTGTATGAAACTGACAGGCCGCGTCGAAAATAAGTTGCCTCATTTCTGGAAATTATTTTTCTTAGTAGGGCGGTATCTAGTAAATCTATGAGGTAAAGTTAGTTCCCCGAAAATGTATTAGTGGTGCACGAGCGGAGCGGGGTACATGTTGAGCGTCAAGGGTACAGTTTTATGTTTATAGTCCATCGTGTTAGCATTATTTATGTCCAATTGGTTCTCAGTACTAATCCTTTGAAAGGTACTTGAACTCTATTTGAGGTCAAAGAAATAAGCCTGCCCGTATATGCTGCAGATGCCTTGAGCCTAGGCACTGAACAAAATCGTAAATATTTGACGTCGTTATAAAAAATACTGTAAAAATTGTAGGATGCGCACTAAAATTTGTTGGCGGAGATTCTGATCCTTCTGCTTACGTCATCACAAAAGTATTCCAAGCAATATAATTTGTATTTTTCATACATTTGAGGTTCTTTCAACCGCTTTTTTAAATGCTTACCCCGAAGTATTAAACTTAACTTAATTTCACGCTCGCGAAACGATGAGCCGAATTCATTTGCACCAGAGTTTGCGATTCGTTAGCTGAATTGTTACTACCTGTCTCCTTGTACGTTTTTATCGAGTGGCAAAGTTGTCATACAAGTGTGAGACATTGTAATCGCCTTATCGGGAATACGTAAAGAACAATGCAAACCTGCAAACAAAAGCATGCTAAAAATTACGTTACCCGTGTAACATAACGTCGAGGTCTTTGTGAAACATTAAACCTTGGTTTTATTTACCTACTGGGCCCTCGCTTAATGTAGAAGAATCTCGTCGTAAATAACATCTTTTATGATACTTCCACGGCTTCATTAAGTCTTCGAATGATATAACTCGGGGAGTTATGACTTCACGACCATATATGCCTTTTGTGTATAGGTAATAGAAAGTATATTAATTACGGTACAGCGAACAAAGGCGGTAAAAAATGCGTGTGGTGCGTGTAATTTGTGATTCACTGTAAAGAAGTACGTAGCTTACCGTGCAGATCGTTGTGATAGACGGAGGGGCGACCGGCGACCCTTCCCGTTAATGTATTCCGGCAATTTCGCTAACGCTCTCCCGGGAACTTGAGCCCTGGCTAGGCCCTAGATTAAATTTGTACTGTTCTGTTTACCATTACTTTTTGTTACTCATCCTGTCAGCTCAGATCTTCTAGACGTTTAAGTCTCGACTTATCTACTCGCCTGTCAACACCCCATTTATCTGTACTTATAGAGTTTTCTTTGAAAGGATATGGCCTATCTCACAGTGATTTGGATTCATGATTATCTTTATAAGTCTTTATAACTGTACTTATACATTTCATTTGTTTTCGTAATATACCATATGACTTCGAAGTCTTCACAATTTTACCTCTGCCTGAATTTAAACTGATAAAAGTAACAGTAACGGACTCTTTTGTATCACATGCAAGCTAAAATTCAGTTATTTTACTCCAACGAGCCATCCTCACGGGACCGCAAGCGCTTCCGTGTTTCTCCTTCCAAGTAATAACTTCGGACTGTTACCCTGCAGCTGTTCCCTTTAGAGTCGGAGCTGTATCTTCGTGTGTACTAAGTACGTGGAGCTTATCGCGTCCGGGCTTGCACTCAAAGAAAAACCCCGAACGGTTAATCAGACATCGATTAATGGGTACCAGCACCCGCCAGCTGACGTGTTTCCGCCGATGATTAATCGAACTACGGAATTAGTTCTCATCGTCCAACTTGTACAATATTTCTTTTCGAACGCCAGCCGCCGCTTCGTTACGTATACGATTACGTGGTTTAAAGGTTAATGTGGTATTTAATCAAAGCCACGTATGGCATCTAAATTCCGGGACGATTATATTGGTGCATCTAAAAAAATCTGCGACTATTGATTTGTGGCCGTTCTTAACTCATTTTGGAGTAATAGTGTTTGCATATTCGGGACTAATATTAAAGAGATGGGGTCGCGCTCACAACAGCGGCACTTGGCACGAGGTGACCGAGAGGCTTCTTGGCTCGTGGGCTCGAGATCAGCGCTGCCGCGGCCCCGTGTCCCCCGCCCCGGACTCGATGACGTCTTGGAACGTTGCCCGATAAGCTTTAGATAAACTTTAACGTATTGCGGTTCCGAATAATACTTTTTCTTTGGTTTTATCGCCAAGCACACCAACTGTGTAGTAACAAACTTGAGGCGCTGTCAGTTCTTTCCTGTCCTTTAGCTTCTTATTTTAATGCATCGCGTAACGGTTACCCTCAAATTTTGTGTATTTCCATGAAAAACAGAAGTTCATTCGCAATGCAAATATATTCATGCCGTCGTAATGAAGAGTATCATGTCGCATTGAATCTTTTGCCACCTGTGTTCGTTAACAAACGCAGTTTTTATGTATGTTCCTCTTATTTTGGCACGGCGAGCTTCTGAATTTATGTTTTTAATATAGGATGTTCGCGAGGGAAACTGAAAATAACACTTACATTGCTGGAACTGTACTTTGTCAGTTACAAATGCCAAATTGGATAAGGAACTAACTAGAGGGGAAACTGGCATATGAGGTGGTTTGGTGGATTTTCCGAACTTTTTCCTCCTCCCCCTCATTACTCAGAATTCGGCCTGTATCGTAACACTACGTATGCGCACGCGATCGTCGACTGCGTGTTTGTCAACATCCACGCCGATTTACTGCCTTACTGGCGTCAATGCTGTATCGTGAAATTGTAATTAGGTACTTAGGTATAAATTCATTTATTACTATTTTGAAGACATCAGTGATGATTTGATTTGATCTCTACAAGTAGTTACCAGAATTATGTTCTCCTATTTAGTTTATTACCCAGATTCATAACACTCTTGTTACAAACAGAATTAGTGAAGAAAGTCTGCCAATTATTCCAAATGGTATAGATACTTTAAATTAATTAGTAGCTGTATAGTAAGTAAATATTTCTCGTAGTTCTCAAAATTATTTAGTTTATTCCAACGCGGAGAAATTCCGAGCCAACGCGTTCGACCTATCGTAATTCTGTACCATTCGTGAAAGTTTGCACTGAAAAGTTATTTGTTCAAGTTTGTCGAGCTCTCACATTATGTCGTTTATAAATGGAAATGAGATCCGTAATTCGAGACTTTTTTCGGAACCAGTTACTTTCCATTGTGTAGATTAGCATCCTTGGGAAAATCCCATTGCGAGAGGAATAAAGAGACTGTGGCGGAAATTCGTCGGGCCGCGATCGGCGCCGCCCTCCCGCCGCTTAATGTCGGGCCTTAGCTCACTATTCTATTACAAACTTTGCTTAAAACATTTACGTGATTACGGAGCACCACGCTGTTAACTAATAAGCACTCATTACCGTGTCGACCTGTAGGTAAAATTTTGAGTTGATATGTGGGCGGTCTGTACCGGGTTTTATGTTCTGTGTTCCAATTAATATAATTGCTGGTATAGTTCCACAGAAAGCACGGTTATGAATACCCCAACAATAATGTAACGTATAGGAGAAAATGGTAGCATATATATGACTCGCATGCCTCACCCGAGCACTCACGTTATGACACGTTTCGACGTCAAAACTGAGTGCTTGGGCGCGGCGTGTATTTGTTTAGACGCAGCAATTGAGTTGAGTCGTGGACAGTTGAACTACAATCATTAGGGAGGTACCTACTTTGAAAACATCGATTCCCACATTCAACAGAACGCCACAATGACCAAGATAAGCCGTTAAAACAATAATGTCCAGCTGAAATCTTCGTTATTTGCTAACAGAAACGCGCGGCGCCTGAACGGTTTCCGGCCGCGCGGCAATAAGCCGCCTATTCATCAACGTCGGCCTTTTGCTTCCACGGCCGCTTGCCGTGTTTACGTCTAACTTAACTGGCGTGTTTTAATATTCATTATAATTAGGCCGCATGGGCTCAGATAACAATATTGAACTTTCCGCACTAGAATCGTTGCAAAGACATCATTCATCATTGTTCACGCGCGAGAAAAAGTATCGAGCAATAGGATCATACAGACCTTTCAATACTAAGTCAAACCAGTTAAGTCGAAACCAGTTAAGTAGAAGTGTAACTAAACATTTTTTCTTGTAGCTTTCAGAAATATGTTACAAGAGTTTATTATTTTGTTGGGAAACTTAATTATACGCTTCTCGTAGGCATAATTTTGGTCGTAAAATGTATTTCTTTGTTGCTAACTTGTTTGGTAAAAGTTTTGGGTATTAGCAGAACTGATCATGCTACTGAATGTTATGAATATGTATGCTTACAATTATAAAGATAAGTAGCGCTACTGGGCGCCCTAATAACACCTATAGCTCCATCATCAGAACATCTGTGTGCGTTGCGCATTGCAAATATCTGCGCGAACCTGATGGATGGTGGTCAGGGCCAAAGAAATACACGCGATGGCCGTACCAGATAGCGAAATGTTAACGTTCTCGTGTATAATCATTTGAATTTAACCAGATACCAAGTATTTGGACATAAGAACTCGATTCTTGTCGTGAGTCACAGTGTGGACTTTGGTATTTGGTGGTGTAGGTACTTGACGTATACATCGATGATCTTTATTTCGCAATCACTGATTTTTTTCAATCTTTTTGAAGACATATTTTTTTAAACGAATTTAAACTTTAAACGGTTTTCCTATTAATATTTTCGATGGATTGTTTGTTCAACAAGTAGTTAACTAAAACAGTAATTTGTATATTGCTAGCTATCTTTCTGTGAGCAAGTCATGAATTGCTAATTTGTTTCTTGTTGTATAAACTAAATAAAACCAGGACTGTTATGTTTGCTGTCCGTTTTACTTGCAAACTGTTATACCAGTTCATGTGGCTCTAATAGTATACAACAAAATTGCGTGTTTATGTTGTCTGGGAGTCCATCGATCGTTTATTTACTATATTGATAAGTATAATAATGGTACCAGCTTTAATGCAAACAGTGCTACAATTGTTACGTTTAAATATTATGGAAACCTTTAGGAATGACACATAAGTGGAAAGAAACTATAACATGATATTCCGATAGTTTGCGTAACAATTTGAAGAAACGTGAAACGAGATCCTTATAAAAGTCCTAGAATATTTTTTTAGATAGGTGCGGCGTCGTACCACAGCAAGTCTGCAATGGATTAGATGAGGTAGACTTCATCACTCATACACAATACAAAGCTCTCTTCCTGTAGGTCAGATATGTTCTGATCACTCTTCGTTTGTCCGCGAAAGGGACGCGGGACCATATATCAATGTCGAGCGACGTACTCTGTCTTCAGCCTGGTCATTTGCACCGACATCACTGAATGTCTTTTGTCGCCTCCTAAATTTCCTTGATTTAGTGCATCCTCCTCACTCACTGTATTTGCTATTTATTTGTTCGTGTTGTCTCACTTCTATACTCCTTTAGTATCTCTTGGACATCCTTATTCCGTAGATTAATTCAAAACGTCACGGTATTCAAGATGTTCTGTACCTTGAAATACTTTTGAAAAGAAATGCTTTTGTTACTAACCGCTAAAGTCGGTCTTGCAACTTGACCGACAGATTCTAGTCACGAACAAATAGTTTTCCATATTTCAAGTACACGTTCTATGCAAATATGATGGACAACTAGTCGTGTTGACCGGTTGCGTTCAATAAACCGGTGTCGATGATCAATCAATGTCACTTCTTACCTTCCCTGTTCGTAAAAAGGACGTTCTTCATAGAATAACGCTTAGAAATTCGAGCTTGAAATTGCTACACTCCGTCTATATTTGAGACGCGTATGAAGTTATTCATAATTTGGTCATGGTAATTAAGAGCAGACACGAGTGCAGCAATGGACTATTGTTTAGGGCTTCGTCCTACCGGCCAGCGGTGCAAAACAATACCTCGGTATACCGTGAAACGGAGTAATGTGCGTTAAAGTTGGCCATTTCAACGGTTTCCTAAACAGTAGGCAACCCTACAGTGTGGTAATAAAGGTGGGAAACATTAACATTAGCGTTGTTTTAGCGAGCGCGGTATTACTGCGGTAAAGCTATTTCTGCATTATATATAACAAGATGTTATGGTTTCTCATGTAGATAAACAAGGCTATGTACATAATGGTTGGTGCAGTGCTTGAGGTTCAGCTAAGCCTTTAGTGGTAAATTCAATAATGAAGTATTCTGTAAGCGTCAATTATGGAACGCTCGTGAAAATCTATCCGAGTATTAACTATATGAGCATGTACAAAGTTAGGTATTATTAAATATTGTAAGCAGTTGAGTATGATTACAATATGTCTACAAAACGAGTCGGAGATTTATATTGCGTATGTCACACCCACGTTAAACTTTAAAATAAGTTAACACATTCATAATTCCCTTCACGAAATCGGGGTTGATGTGATTTATCGGTCGCGACCAGTCCGATAACGATCCTGCTAGCTAATCGACGCGTAGATAAAATAGTTATTGTTTTTACATCGGGGCTGAGTTTATGGGTTGTAAATTGTAAAGGTTTTTTGTTAAATGTGTTGGGTCGTCGGGGACAGGAGACGGGCGCGGGGACTGGGTGCACAGCTGCATGGCATCCGGGCTCTCTGTATAATGTGTATCTACGCTCAATGAACACAAGTGTGTTCTACGACTGTTTCCACATCAAGTGTACCTATCGCTATCGTACAAATAGACAACGTCACGCTCCACAATCGTGAAGATAACATTCGTAAAACGTTAACTGTAACTTTTTTTACAAGGTTTGGCAATTTCATGGGCAAATAAGTGGGCCTTTATTTGTTTTGATCTGATAAACGGAGCCTATGAAACTTTTCGCGGCTATCACTTCGGTTGAACAAAAATACTGGCAAAAGCGGTAGTGACAATTTTGTAATGTTGAGTTTCTGGCGTTAATGTAAAAGTAATTTGATCCCTTGCGAGTTCCTTATTTCTTTTCGGTTATTCAATCAGATAACACATATTACTAGCAACTATGAAAAACAACTCAAAACTACGGGCCATTGTCGTAAAAGCGTATCTCCCGTATCCGTTGGCTGCGTGTCGTGTTTGATGGCGTAACGGGGGCACGGGCGCGGGGCGGGGCGCGCGCGGGCGGAATCTCAGCCCCTCGGTAAATAATTACCGCCCCAACTCTAGGGTGTAGCCCCAAAACCGGTCCTGTCGAGCCCCGGCGGCCGGCTCCAACGTTGTTGCCAATTCTTATTGTTCGCTTAGAAAACGCTCGTAAATAGAAAATACGGGTAACGAATACGTACCTACTTTGTTGCATGTGCACGCCGATGCTATGGAATACGGTCCTATTCTGGTAGAAAAGGATGAGAATAGATAGTAACAGGGACTTTTCGACGATTATTTTTGTTGTCGAATTAAAACTAGGTATTATCTGGTAATCGCACACATGTGCGATTCAAATTATTATTTATTTAACTGGTTAGATAATTCCCAGTTGACTGTATTTCATTAAGGGACTGTATTTCTGAATCGTCGTGTTTACATACGACTGCCAAAAAAGGACGTGTTAAGTTTAAATACTTATGAAAGGACCTAATTAACACCCTCTCTATGTTTTCTATTTTAATACCTACATAAATACTTGAAATTGAAGTGGATTCAAATTCAGGAGATCGAACCAAGCAAAGCAATAAGGAAATGACAATTACATTGGCAATTGTTTGGTACGGTGTTCAACATCGCCAGGTAAAAATAAATTAATCACATTGTAAGTTAATAGCTACGTCCAGAAGTGTCACATGCCGCGCGAGGAAAATTTTGCTCGCCAAGTTTGACTTGCCTCACGTGAGGCAAATGCGCGCCCTGCCTCACCTGAGCACTCACATTTGCCTCGCCTAGTTTGGCAGTCGTGAGACAGAACGATGTCAAACGTGTCAAACTGATTGATCGGGTATACCTTTCCCTGTCTAGAGTGTCAGTTGCCTCGCCATTTGCCTCGCGCGGCATGCGACTGAGGCAAACGTCGTGCTTCGCGAGGCATGTGGGTGAGCAGCCTCGCGCGGCATGTGCATGTTGTAGACACGTCTATTCACAAAATTCATTTTGACTGACTGACGGTTTTGAAAAAGTCATTTGTTTGCTTCAACGAAAAGTTAACTCTTAAACGAAGAGTTAACTTTAATATGAATTTGTTCAATAATACTTTACTATTTTAGAGACTCATCATCAAATTAAGAATATCATATCCGACGATGATATTCACTCTTCTCCATGTTGTATGGTTAGTGGCTAGACTGATGTCAGCGTTGTTCAAGCCGCTCGAAGGCCTCTTGACATGGCTTAACGACTGCTGTCTGGAAGACACCGACCGGGACTGACTTTGTATGCAGTAATCATACAAGTATAATCTGACTATAACATAGCGTTGGTAAAATCCCGCGGTACGTCGGCGCGGGATCCTCATCCCGCTTCCAATAGATATAGATTAACCCACCGACCGCACTCCGGTACGTGACCAAACCCCCATCGAGATATTTCTGCCTGTTTTTTCTCTGATCAAGCCCATTATACGCCCGTATTTGGATACAAATGGCGCTTTGTTTGGGCTGTGCTCTCTATAATTCCATTTTATTTCCATTAAACACCGGAAACGGGGTAAAGTTGACGCATTTTGATTGTTATAAGTAAATGTATTTCGTATTCAATACTTTTTACGACAACATTTTGGATAATAGAAAAAAATACTATATTTTTCGTCGTCTCTATGTTGAGAACTTAAGGAAGAGGTTGAGCTTTTGTATGTAAGTAATTATTAAATAAACTGAAGAGACTTTTTTAGTCTATGAATAAAAGTTAATTTATGTAATGTAACATACGGCAATTAAAACAAGATTTAGAAACAGAGCCAAGGGTTATTCGAGTCATTTGATGTTACAAATTAATTTATTCATCACATACAATACCTTGTTTTAATTGTGATGTAAATTATCGAGAACATGTTTGTGGATAAGTATCTGTCGTGGGTGTAGGACATTCAGTGCCTCTGACCTGAAATTTAAATACTTTACCTATTAATTATGTTTGAATAGATACTGTTTTCGGACAAAAGGATCTCATGCCTACTTTATTTATGGATATACTTATCGATCAATAAAGTAATAACATTAGCTATCGCGAAATCTTGATATTGACATATTTTATATCTTGTAAACTCTATATCGCGATGATAAAATCTTTTCTTTCTTTTATTACAATTAGTGCCTAAACAAAGTGCTCATACTCACGTTGGTCTAACCCTCCATCTACCGCTAATAAAGGTATATTCGGATAGAAGGATGTTTTAGCGTGGTTTTATTTTACATCATCCAATTCCATCAAAAAATTACAATATTCATATTCTCCGCAATTTAGTTTCAAAACGCGTCGGGCCCGACGCTTTGAAATTACGATTCGTTGAAATTCAAGAGGCTACGTTCGAGTTGTAATGTAGTTTGGACGCACGCAACAAGTGTGCTGAGCGTGGGCTCGTGTCCTGTAATTTTGATAATGGCTGTAAGGGGCGTGTTAGAGATAAGCATGATAACGATTGAGGATCAGGGTTTGGCACTATGTCTAGCCTTATAGCGCACTAAAGAAGAGACCCAAGTTGAATGGTACAAAAATACACTAAAAAAATAATGCTAAGAAATACTTATTTCCTCAAAACTTTTAGTTTTTGCTTGACTACCCTAGAAAGGACGTTCCGACGCCACCCTTTGGTGCGTGGGCGGGCGGATAACGCCGCGCGCCAGCCGCCCGCCCTCGCGCCTCGCCTGAAAATATCGGGTTTTCGGAGCTGGTGGACTATGTATTACGGATAAACACTATGTTGACATACGTGGTGTTCCTAGAGATTTTACGATGAAATATAAAGTATATCAGAGCATATAACTTGCGTTTTGCTGCGAGTTATTTTCTTGTTTCAATGTTATGTGTTATTTAATGTATAATTAGTCACGCCAGTGCTTGCCGGTCAGACAGAAATATATGAATAACAATAACTTCCTTTTATGAAAAGAAATGTTGAATAGGTACATGTAAAATATAAGCAAATATGTGTTCGTTTTCCGTGTATGAATAGCGGAAGTTAAATAAATACAGTCACCGTATAAAAATTAAATAACCCGCGTATGGACCAAAAATCACAATCTCGTTTTGACAATTTCCCATAGAATAGAACAGGATCTATCGAGAATCTGTCACAACGGGATTATCAGACCGGTTTTTTGCCTAAAATTTACTTCAGTATCTAGTGACTTGTCTATAGATACGGGGAAGATGAGACTTAAACATTTACATTGCGTATCAGTATTGGGCCATATGTCTAGTAAATTCGAAGTAGGACACGAGACACAAACATTTAGCAAACAAGCACTTAGTAGTTGTAAGCACAGAGTAAAGACTAAAGAAAGAGGTGCCCTTATTAGATATTTGTATGTAACAAAACGTGGTCATTGTTTTTTCATTTTTACTTTACTATTTACCGGTAAATAGTTGAACTACTCGCTTCGTTTTATGTCGATGTTAGTACTAGGCCGACCACTCGGCCGACTTGCTTAGGGCCAGTCCCCTTAGTAACTGGTCCATGGTTGTAAGGCTACAACAAGCACAACAATTTCCTTGACCAGTTGCTCAAACAGTTACGTGATCACCGAGCTGCTGCAAAGCGACCTGCACAAGATCATCGTCTCGCCGCAACACCTCTCAGCCGACCACATCAAAGTCTTCCTCTACCAAATACTTAGAGGTAAGTGCATTTCGTTTATTACCTCAGGACTTGTAATTATCTCCTCCAGAGCCCCAATTCTGCAATTTTTTACCAGTGAAAATCCAGTGATGGCCGGAAGACCACTAACCGATGGCCGTTAACATATCCGGTTAACATATCGGCCGCCAATCATTTACGATGAAGAATTCACGAAGATAATATCAATGACCAATGACGTTTTCCATTGGTTGGAAATAGGCAGGCGTGGGGACCAGTAAAGTTGTTAGATTTACTATTGTCTCTATATTATTGTGTGTGTGTAAGGAAATCTTGTGTGTATGTAAGGATTACCAAATTATGATGATCATGGTATGTATTAAAAGTATTTGCGCACTTATCAAACCTAAACGTGATTTTAATATAGCTGATTAGCATATAAAGTACAACCGAATCTGGAGGCAATCAATGTTATTAGTTGGGGTAAGAAGAAATTTTGAAATCTTTCTATAAAAAAGCATTTTTTTACTTCATAAATTTTACCAACAGGCGGGCTTTTTGGCAAGAGCTATAAAATATACAATGTAGGAACGTTAATATTGTTAAAAACCATTAATTTTAATACAAAAACGTTGATCACTGACTAATCTGAATGTAAAATCTTAACTTCATTCCGGAACAAAAAATATATCTCAAAAGTGTCACGTTCAAACAACAGAATATTTTTTATTTTATGGTCCATGTAATAATGGTGGTGAAAGGGTATAGTCCAAAGGGCCGCGATACACATCGTCCTTGGCTGTGCGTTCCCGGACGCCAAGTGTTATTGTTAATGCCGGAATGGAGTAATAACATTTTGGCAGAGCTCTGCAGGCTGATTCATTATGGGGGTGGTCGGCTGCGGAGCGTGCCATCCAGGACCAATTGTCTCACGGCTCATTAATATGCGGACCCCTCTCGTTACGTTAATGCTCGAATATTATTTTCGCCTTTGTAATTCCAGAACTTCGTTATACGTTTCATTGGGTTTTATATTTAACGTGATAGTGGAGAAGATTAAGTTTAAACATCTTGTTTGTTATGCAGTTCTATAAATGTTTAACATTATATCTACTTATCATATGACTGCATTAAAGTATTGCAGAAACAGATGGATACAGATATTTATTGGCCCCAGTAAGATTTTTTAGACGAACAATGCAATTTCGTTTTGACGAAATAGACAGCTCTTGAAACTTCAGCTAACAGCGACAAACTTCGGAAACAGCTCACGGTATAGTATAATATTTCGAAGTTCATGTTTTCTTCGGGGATGAAGTTGATTTTATGATCGGAGCATCCAGGTTAATATAATGGAAAGTTCCTTAATGGATATCCTGGGACGAAACTTCTTCCGTAGCTGTATTATGGGGTCGAGTAGTTCCTTGCTTTGTTCCCATGTCTACAATATAATATACCTTCAAGAGTTTATGACTCTTGAAGGTATATTGAACTGTCAAGCTAAAAAGCAAATAATTGGCTTCATAAACAAAAATCCAGTTTGTGCAAACTGAGCATTTGCCCAGCGGCTCAGCAAACAGTGGAGGTTGATTGCGGGTGTGCTCGCTCGGTGCGCGCCGATAAATTTGAGTTTAAAACAAACCCAGTCCTCGGAGACTGGCTCCGGCCTCGGCCACGGCCTCGGCTTCCAGTAGAAACAGCGCCGCTGCGTCTCGTTCCCCGACAGCCGCCAGCACACGCCCCCACCTGCCGTAAATCAATTAAAACTCCCAAGTGCTACCAACTTCCGGCACCGACGTCGACGTGCCACAAAAACTAGTGCATTACCTCCCTCAAAAGACTTTATGACGACTAATTATCTTTGCGATTAAGCTCGTTTTAAATTTATTAAACCTTTCACTATGTATGCTAATGTAATCCACTTTATAAGATGAAAGATTCGGCCGACAGCCGTTGCGTCCCGATTTCGTACTTATTATTAACTAGCTTTTGCCCGCGACTTCGTCCGCGCAGAATTGAAATTAAAAAAAATCGGACCCCGGATCCCGTTTCCCGGACCCGGATTTTGTATCCCGGATTTCGTTACTCAGGTTCCGTTGCCCGGATCCTGGATCCCGTTTTCCGGATCCTGGATCCAGTTTTCCGGATCCCGAATCCCGTATACCGAATATCCCGGATCCCGTTCCCAGATTCCGTTAGCTAAATCCCGGATCCCGTATCCCGGATATCAAGGATCCCGTATCTCGTATCCCATATCCCGGATCTCGTTTCCTGGATCCCGTATCCCGGAACTCGTTACCCGGATTCCGTATCCCTGATATCACGAATCTCATATCAAATATCCTGAATTTCTTATCCTGGATCTTGTTTCCCGGGTTCCGTATCCCAGATCTCGTTTCCCGGATCCCAGATTCCGTTTGCCGGATCCCGGTTCCCGTATCCCGGATATCACGGGTCCCGTATCCCATATCCCGGATTTCATACCCCAGATTTCCTATCCCGGATCCCGTATCCCGGATCTCATTTTCTTAATCCCGGATCCTGTTTTTTTCAGATCCCAGCTTCCGTTTGCCGGATCCCGGATATTTTTTTATTATAGGACTGCGGTGGCAAAAAGCGTACGGCCCGCCTGATGTTAAGCAGTTACCGTAGCCTATAGATGCTTACTATATAAATATTTTCCTTAAAGTATAACCAGTTTTTTTTTATTATAGGACTGCGGTTGCAAAAAATCGTGCGGCCCGCCTGATGTTAAGCAGTTACCGTAGCCTATAGATGCTTACTATATAAATATTTTCCTTAAAGTATTAACCAGATTTTTTTATTATAGGACTGCGGTTGCAAAAATGCGTACGGCCCGCCTGACGTTAAGCGGTTACCGTAGCCTATAGATGCTTACTATATAAATATTCTCCTTAAAGTATCGACCTATATTTTTTTATTATAGGACTGCGGTGGCAAAAAAGCGTACGGCCCGCCTGATGTTAAGCAGTTACCGTAGCCTATAGATGCTTACTATATAAATATTCTCTTTAAAGTATCAACTTATATTTTTTATTATAGGAATGCGGTGGCAAAAAAGCGTACGGCCCGCCTGATGTTAAGCAGTTACCGTAGCCTATTGATGCTTACTATATATATTTTTTCCTTAAAGCATCAATCTATATTTTTTTTATAGGACTGCGGTACCAAAAAAGCGTACGGCCCACCTGATGTTAAGCAGTTACCGTAGCCTATAGATGCTTACTATATAAATATTCTCCTTAAAGTATCGACCTATATTTTTTTATTATAGGACTGCGGTGGCAAAAAAGCGTACGGCCCGCCTGATGTTAAGCAGTTACCGTAGCCTATAGATGCTTACTATATAAATATTCTCTTTAAAGTATCAACTTATATTTTTTATTATAGGAATGCGGTGGCAAAAAAGCGTACGGCCCGCCTGATGTTAAGCAGTTACCGTAGCCTATTGATGCTTACTATATATATTTTTTCCTTAAAGCATCAATCTATATTTTTTTTATAGGACTGCGGTACCAAAAAAGCGTACGGCCCACCTGATGTTAAGCAGTTACCGTAGCCTATAGATGCTTACTATATAAATATTTTCATTAAAGTATCAACCTGTTTTTTTTTGTTATTATAGGACTGGGGTGACAATAAAGCGTACGGCCCGCCCGATGTTAAGCAGTTACCGTATATGATGATAGATGCTTACTATATAAATATTTTCCTTAAAGGATCAACCTACATTTTTTTATAGGACTGCGTTGGCAAAAAAGCTTACGGCCCGCTTGATGTTAAGCAGTGACCGTAGCCTATAGATGCTTACAATACCAAAGGCATTGCTCGCAAATTGCCGACCTGAAGGGGAGTGGGATGGAGCTTTTGGCTCCCTCACTCATCGTACGAAACGCAGCTGTAATAGCTGCTTTACGCCGATCTTCTGTGAGAGGGTGGTACTACCCCGGTCGAGCCAGCCCATATAATATGAGCTGCAGTCAATTGGCTACATAAAAAAAGTTGAAATCCATATTTTTTGATACGTAAAAAGAAACCTAAACTCAATTATTCATTCGTGTTATTTATTACCTCGGAAATGACGAATTTCCATATGAACTTTCATCCCCTATTTTACCACCTTAGGAGTTGAATATTAAAAAACGCCGAAACCCATATTTTTTATTTTTAAAAAGTCACCTAAATACCAATTTTCATAATTTTAACTTGAAAAATGACGAACTTGCATACATACAAACTTTCATCCCCTATTTAATCCTCATAGGGGTTGAATTTTAAAAAAACGCCGAAACATTTTTTTTAAAAAGATACCTAAATACAAATTTTCATTATTCTAACCTCAGAAATGACGAACTTCCATACAAACTTGCGTCCCCTATTTTACCCCCTTAGGGGTTGAATTTTCAAACACGCCCAAACCCATATTTTTTTATTTTTAAAAAGACACCTAAACACTAAATTTCATAGTTCTAACTTGAAAAATGACGAATTTGTATACAAACTTTCATCCCCTATTTAATCCCCTTAGGGGTTGAAAGTTCAAAAATGCAGATATTTTTTATTTATAATACGTAAAAAGAAACCTAAACACAAATTTTCATTATTCTAACCTCAGAAATGACGAACTTCCATACAAACTTTCGTCCCCTATTTTACCCCCTCAGGGGTTGAATTTTCAAAAACGCAGCAATTCAAGTTTTTTATTTATAAAAAGGAACCTATACACCAATTTTCATAATTCTATCATCAAAAATGACGAACATCTATACTCACTTCCCAACTAACTTTCATCCCCTATTTTACCACCTTAGGGGTTGAATTTTTCAAAAAGCTGAAAACCATATTTTTTATTTTTAAAACTTCACCTCCACACCAATTTTTATAATTCTAACTTGAAAAATGACGAACTTGCATACAAACTTTCATCCCCTATTTAACCCCCTTAGGGGTTGAATTTTCAAAAATCGCTTCTTATTGCTTGCCTACGTCACAAAATATATCTACTGTCTAAATTTCATGTCTCTAACTTCAGTAGTTTCGGCTCGGCGTTGATGAGTCAGTCAGTCAGTCAGTCAGTCAGTCAGTCAGTCAGCATTTCCCTCTTTATATATTAGTATAGATTTGTGCAATTATTCGTGCAGTGCCAAGAGATTTCCCGGGAGTGAAGCGCGCGAAGGGAATCTAGAAAAATGCGGTCGTTAAGCCCTCTCCCGCCTCTACTCGACGCGTTTAATTAAAAACTTTATAGTTGCACCGCCTTGATGGCTCTAACTGAAATTACGTAGACACCGCGCAGGATAAAATTGAAGTCCTTTCATTTTAATACCGAAAAAGGGCATGATACTCTGTTCTGGTTTTTAAAACATCACATGATAACTTTATACGATGATTTTCATTATAATGGAAGTTCCGTGCGTGTCTGTGAATGCGACAGAGCGATAAGGGACGACACGCGACTCAGATAGTTTTTATATCCCTCTCTTTTTTACATTAAACTTTACTGCTGCTCTCTCATTCCATTTTCATCAATCATGGGAAGTGTTTTAATGAACATCTATCTAGCTACATCATATCTGTCGCTAACAAGCCAATTACAAAATGCAAAAATGACAATATTTATTCAGCACAGCATATAAAGAAAGAACAGTGCATACAAAAGCAGAAAAAATAGACATATAGATAAGTATAGAATTAACAACATTACCTTCAGTGAGAGCTGTGCAGAAAGGCATTTGGCTCAGCATGTGCTGGACAGGAACGGGGTCTCTTCGAGCGCTGATTTTCGGCCAAAGCCTCCTCATACTCATACTTAAATGTAACTGGCTACCCAACGGGCAAAAACATCCAGTGCACAACATTTAGTTAAGTCAAAACAAGATTATGCTGCACGTAAACACAAGTTTATTTTATGAGAATAATAAAAAAATGCAATGTTGATGAAGTGTTGCCCCAAATTCATGGAAAGTTATGATCGAACAAATCACGTTTGTTCCTAAAAGTGCTTTCCAAAACCATTGTAAACTGGCTAAAATCTCTATGAATTTGAGGGTGAGTCTCAGGAAATGCAAACAGAAGTCGCGTCGCATAACGTCAATACGAAGACGTCGGATTCTGCAGAATGCAGTTTGACTCCGTGACAAATGCATAGTAAACGGCTGATGTGCATATTCTGCGCGCCAGTGCCCTGACTGTTCGCCGGTCAGCGTGTGTGGGTAAAGGCAGCCGTGCACGTTACATTGCAACTGTGCTATGCAAATGGTGTCCGCTCGAGCCCTCATCCGGCATGAGCGCTCCTATTCGATATTAATTATGTATGGATTCCATTGACCAAGCTCGACTGTCCCTATAGGTTTGTAATATCTCTAGTTTTTTAAAGTTTGTTTAAAATTTTTAAAGTTGTCATTCAAGGTCTAAAATTTTGCGGGAAGAGTCATTTCATATCTTTGTATGATATCAAATGTTAAGCCGCCATTCACTGTTGTTGTACTTACGGATTTTGTCATCGAACTACATCAATGGGTTTTATCAAATTCTGGCCAGTCATGGTATTCCAGTAACTTGATAAGAACAGGTAGCTAAAGCTACTCTGTTAATAAGGAGCAAGTACAAGCGGTTATTTGAATCGATTTGCATCAGATTTTATCGACTCAGTTAACACCGGTATTGAATTGAAGAAACTAGCAGCTTCACGCAAAAAGTGTTTAATTAATTTTATTTGCGTATCCAGCTAAAGGATTAGATAAGATCGTGGCTTCGCGAGCGAGCCGGCTGCGAGGGCCGCGCCGCGCCGCCGGCGGCGGTAACGAGCTGAATTATGGAAATGCGGCGCGGGCCCGTTCGCTACCTCCACCACACACTAATATTGTTTATGCGCGAGCTTTTTCGTTCAGGAAATCACCTCTACTCACGCCCACCTTGTAAGCTACTGAGATTCAGTCTTCAATTTTCAGTTATCTCTCCCGTCGTCGCCACATGGAATAACCTTAAAGAAAGTCCATATTCAGTTTCGTGGATAAAGATACGCACTTTGAAGACTGGCTTGAGGGCATGAGTGTCAAAGTAGAAAACTCCACACCTCTCGGTGCCTGCCATAGTCATAAAAATACCCGAAAAGCTGCCAAATACCATGGGTCTCATGACTTAATATTTTGGTTCAAGGTTCAAAAAATATTTTCCTTGATCTTAAAAATATTCGATCACGCCAGGTGTTGATCATTCAACAAATCGACGGTTTCTTGAGGAAAATGTTCAAAAGAATTTCTGTACCTATTTGCAAACGAAGTAACTCACAATCTGATGTCCTGACGGAATTGTGATGTTATTTTAAAAAATAATTACGTCAATAAAGAACTTTGTACAAGAAAAATATGTACTCATAGAACACAGGCGGGAAGCAAGGGCGACGCCGCCGGTCGACGGAAAAACCCCTAAGTGGATAGGCCTGCCGGTGTCTGCTTCGTTCTCACTAATGGAATTTACTTCGGGGCGTCTTGTCGCCTCTTGCGAAATAAGTTGGAATTTTACGTATAAGGCTCTACATACGCGATATGTTTCGATAGCTTATCAGGAAAATACAACTACAATATTTCGTTGCGACCTAAATGGCATATAAATAACGGTTGACGGTTTTGTAACAGGATGCATTTGACGTGTATAATCTTCGTGTACATGTATCCCGTAATCCCACTGTGTCAGTCCCTTGATCCGTATAATTCGTCAGTGGACAGCGAAATGGCAGCACTGGCCGACATAATCGCGCTTCTGAGCATCCCTGACAACGCGGCACGAGGTAATCTCTTCCCGGTGCGCGTTTATAAATAAACAACATAATAACTATGCAAACGATTGCAACAAACTATCTGTTTATCTACGTTAGATGCAGTTACAACGTGATTTATTCCATCAAGTGCCTAGCCACGTGGAAGCTCACTTATCTTAGTTCAAAGTTAACCTGAGCGTTTCAGCATCGGAATGTTTTCGAGTTAAGAATACCGCCATTGATATTCACGTTTTGTTTGATAGCAACAAAGAAGCAGTTAATTTTCGGCTTATAGTATCCCCCTTTGTTCTGAGTGCTGATAATGCAACATTATTTTCCTTTTCCTCGTCGCTCTGATAAGTCATCGCCTTTGTCGGCCGATCCGTAACGGTGCTCTCGGTGTTGTTCGGAGCGTTAATTGTGAAAGCTCCATCAGGCACCGGGAGCGTGAGATCGGGACTCACGCGCACACTGGCCCTTGTTTGTCCAGCGCCTCTGCGCGTGAGCAAACATTGCGGCGCGAAGCCGTTTACTGTTACCATTGTGAGTGTCAATCGTTGTTTTGAGTGATAATGACACTCAAACGTTAATTCTGAGACATTGCCCTCTCGGTTCATAATACCAAGAATTCCAACTCCTTTACGAAGCAATTGTAACGCCTCTCAAAGTGTAATCGATTTATTGACGCGATAAAGGCGCGGGTTCCTCCGAAACGAGGCTGTCATTATGGCGGAAACTGATTGGATGCCATTTCAGAGTCACAATTAACGTGCAATGGCGCTGGGGCAGTGGTTGAGTCGGTGCAATATGTTCGACTTGCGCATAGGGTTGTTGAATATAGCAAAATACATATTCTCAAATTATAATTTTTATGGTGCAGTGACCAGCAGTGACGAGAAATTATCTATGTTCTATAATAATATGTCGTTGCCTTATATAAATGAATAAAAAGAAAATAAGAATGCAATATAATAACGAAATAATTTTTAGTTTAGTATATAAATAAAATATACATATATGACTGGACTTTCCAGTTGAGCGCCTAGCACTGGCAGCCCTACCCGTGTTGCAAACGCTAGGAGTAAGGACTAGCGGCCGTTGCGGTCGGGTGCGCGCGCGCACGCGGCCGACGACCCGCTCGGTAATGGACCAGCCGCTCAATAAACAGCTTTTATGCGCTACTTTTCTCGACCCTCGCATTATTGCTGCTTTGTCCGTAGCTTTTTACGCTTTAGTGAGGTTTCATTATGAAAATATTGTGGCCGACGCATACATAGCAGGTAAATTGCCGATCGTGGATCGTTGTCTAGTTGGCTGCATACCTATTATGTTTCGGTTGAATGGAGACGTTGCACATCTCATTTCTGCTAAAGGTAATATTCCCCGTGCATAGCATAGTATAAGGTCCATCGTTCGTCAGGTTTGATTTTTGAAATCATAATGAAATTCCAAGCGCGGCTCTTGCCTTGTATAGCAATTTACTAAAGAATTTCAATTATAGTGCAGATATGTTAATACATAAAAGCACCTCTGGAGATAATGTGAGAAATTCTGTTTTATATTAATTGTAACGGGGTTTCGCGAAGTTAGATGGTTCATTCCGCTCAAGGTAGGCCTTGCGTGGTTTTATCATAAAACTCGGCCGAGTTGCGTGTAGGTGAAAACTGCGGTGTACCCGTTGGGAAATTAAACTCGTCGTGAGGCAGCGAGGTGTCGTTAATTTGTTTCGGCGTCACAGACGAGGACGGGGGCGCCTCTAGCTTGATCAAATGTCTCGCATTTTGCGTGCTGAACGATGTTTACCGAAATGTTACAGCAGGCGTTCTCGAGTCTGGACTGATTTGATAAGTTGTACGATAGTTTGTAGTTTGTTCAGAAGTAGCATCCCTCGAGATATTGTTGTATTAGCTTGTATTTTATGATTTAGGTCTCCAAACAGTAATGTTATACTGGCTGGCGGCCTAAAAGTTGAAATACCTTTGATAACAAAATAACTTATTTTCCGCATTGTGAAAATTGCTCCAATTACCCAAATGTGTGCATAAAAGGTGTCGACAATCGACAAAAATAGTTGCTGTTTCAAATGAACCAAGTATTAAAATATCTACTTAGCTAAAATTTAAAGTTGAACGCCGTTTCCATTAACTTGTGTATATGCACCAAGTTTAGAACCAGCAATAACCCTTGAAGCGCAGCCATGTCACGTTCGTTAAAAAGTCTGAAAGCACGCGTCGCGACTAATGGCCTGAGCTGCACACCACGCCTACCAGACGCTTATTATTTATACTAGACATGGGACTGATGGAAACATCACGGAAAACTGCGCGCTATCCCTGGAAATTGCTGAACTTGACACTAGCCAGCCTCGTGTTATGAAACTTATTACGTTTTAAAATATAACTGTATTCTTGGAAATCCCGTTGGCTAATTTATTTTAAACGTTCACATAAGCTGTCATACAGTGTATTACTGTCGGCGTACAAATGTATTACCGTTGGCGTACAACTTACTACACGTGTTCATGTACTCACTGCAGTAAACTTCAATGTTTATTATAAGACTGATGTTCAAAATAGATTCCTTAGAAACGGACCATCGCACGCTGATGACTGGCCATAAAACGTGACCTAAGCTCACTTACAGCGCTGAACTTTCTTAGTGGCTGAAAATACCATCTTGGGATATCAGTCTAGAAAGAACCCAGCCGATGTTGACCGAGCCGGACTGTGACCAAATCGTTTTTTTTTTTATTAGAACTAGTCGGTCCGGTTCGGATTTGGTTTTCAGCAGTTATGATCTCAATGTTACCTTGGGAGTCGATCGCTTTGATACAATCTATACATATAATAAGAATGTAAAATTGGTCGCGTCTGTACATTCGAAATATTTGGAAAAAAAATAGTGGGGGGGACTTAGATTGACCAGCAGAATTCATTTTTATCATTTTTAGAATTTTTGTCTGTGGGTATGTTTGTATGTTTGTATGTTTGCTCAGATTTTCGAAAGAGCACAACTTCGAATCCACCGGATGGATTTCAATGAAATTTAGCATGGATATGACTAATAGTCTAACTTAACATCTAGGATACTTTTTTTTTCGAAAATGTTTAGGGTTGCCACAGAAAATTCAAAAAACTACTTAAAAATTCTAAATGTTTGAAAGAGCACAACTTTGAATCCACCGGATTAATTTCAATGAAATTTGGCATGGATATGACTAATAGTCTAACTTAACATCTAGCATATTTTTTTTTTTTCGGTAAAGTTTAGGGTTGCCACAAAACATTCAAAAACTACATAAATATTCGAACACGCACAACTTCGAATCCAGTGGATTGATTTCAATGAAATTTGGCATGGATATGACTAATAGTCCAACTTAACATCTAGGATATTTTTTTATAAAATATTAGATTGTAAATTTTTATGACCACACGGAAATTCTAGCCAACAATAAGTTTTAGTTATTGAAATACGTCTATTTAGAGCGGAGCCCTACGGAGCCCTACGTTGTGTGTGATCCGACACTATTTGGAATACATAATCTTAATTTTAATAATAATAATAAATATTTTATTGCTGCGTTCTACCATCTTAAGTTTCGTTTTTCTTAACTAGATGTCGCTATACTTAAAATCAGACAATACCTGCCTTGCACCACATGTCAAAATTTAATATCTTCCTTGCTTCAAGAAATTTAATTTTTTTATTCCTAATTACGTATAACAAATATTAAGCGGGTCTTTGTATCACGCGGAATCTTAGACGTTAACTCTGAAATTCATCTCCACAGTACTAATGCCGTAGGGAAGCTACCTACCTAAGAAGTAAGTCTAGAGGACCTGCTGATTTTGAATTAAGTAGTAATAGAAACACAGACATTGAACTCTGAACTCCAACCCCTCAGGAATGATGCTGCTGGGTAACTGCCTGCTTAAACCATAAATCTGGAGGACCTGCTAACTTTGAATTAGCAATGTGGGTATCAAGTAGAAACTTCTCAGGCGAGGTCGCGTTTCCGATCCGGCGCTAGAATTTAAGGAAAACATGTAAAATGACTACTTGTAAGTGCCCTCCTAGGCCTAAACATAATAAACGCTTTGACTATTGACTTAGACGATAAACTCCGGACTCTAACTTTTTAAGCACGATGTTGCGCAGTGACTCTTACCTAAGCCGTGAGTCTGGAGCACTCACTCATTTTAAATAAGGGACATGGGTATCAAGTACAAACTTAAACATTGAGCTCTGGAGTCCAACCGCTCAGTCGTGATACTGTGAGTAACTACAGATATAGATAGACGGATACAGATAGACTGGTACAGACAGAGATACTCACCTACCGATAGATTACAGACAGACCGATTCAGACAGACAGATACTTACAGCTAAACTGATACACACAGACAAATAAAGTCAAACTTTTGTTATACAACTAAGGCGCCAGGCAAGCGTACGGCCCACCTGTTGTTAAGCAGTTACCGTTCCCAATAGATGCTTGCAACCAAAGGCATCGATAGCACGTTTCCAACCTGAAGGGGAGTGGGGTTAGTGGGAGGGGATGGGGAGGTGGCTGGGTTGCGCTTCCGGCTCTCTCCCTCATCATACGAAACGAAGGTAAATTAGCTACTTGAATGCCGATCTCCACCTTACTGGTCAGACTCTACCACCTTACTGGTATAGACTGGTACAGATAGACAGCCACGGACAGACGAACTCAGACTGATGCAGACTGACGTAATACAGTTTAGACGATAGACAAAATTATATTTAAGGGCTTCACCGACTGGACGCGGACGGAGTCGCGGGCACAGCTAGTGGACAATATATTCATTGATACATTAGCCACAGATTTCAGTGATGTTTATAAATTATACCGACTTTAGTGCGAATAATTAACATGATTAAGGCATCAAATAGTTTAAACATGCCAAGCTGTTTCCGCACTCGTTGGTATGAATGACTGAGCAAACTCGCTTTGTGATTTATTACTTTAATTAATATCTACTAGCTTCTACCCGCAACTTCGTCCGCGTTAACTTTAAAATCCCACAGGAACCTTAAATTTTTCCGGGATAAAAAGTATCCTATGTGTTAATCCAGGTTATAAACTATCTGTGTTCCAAATTTCATCCACATCCGTTTAGCCGTTCTGGCGTTCCATCCATCCCATATGATGTTATAAATCCCATATAAAAATGGCGGCTGGTGGCTTGAGATTTCATAAAAAATCGGACTATAGGGTTACAGTTGTATATACTCCAGTCTACATTGTTATCCCATATCCAAAGAAGTGTTAACACGGTATCGCCTATAGGTACTTACCCTTCAAAATTTACACAAATATGTAAATGTACCGTAGAATTTCTTCGATGATATTTTTGAACGGGTGGTAGGACTTAATTTATCATAAATTGCAGTCTGGAATGGTAAATCGGATTCCGATTTTAGTTTCGAAATCAGTTTCATCTTCTCTCTTTCTGACTCTGTATGTCTAAACATGAGTCATGATAAGAGAGAGAGATAAGTAAAAACTGATATAGCCATGGTGTTTACGAAGTGAGATTCAAAGACCTTAATATTCCAGGTTTGAAATACTTGCACTCAGCACGGATCCTGCACCGCGACATCAAACCCGGCAACCTTCTGGTGAACAGCAACTGCGTGCTCAAGATCTGCGACTTCGGTCTGGCCAGGGTCGAGGAGCCCGATGCCAGCAAGAACATGACGCAGGAGGTCGTTACGCAGTATTACAGGTAATCTATTCTCTTCATGAACTGTTGTTGAAGCTCCGGACAGTTTTATAAAGTTAGCCAGTGTCACTTCAATAGAATGCACGCGATATATCAATTCAAATTTAAGCCCAGTTTCATTAATAAACTTAGCTAAAAATGAGGGGATACCATGGACCAATTACTAAGGGGACTGGCCCTAAGCAAGTCAGCCGAGTGGTCGGCCTAGCACTAACATCGACATAAAACGAAGCGAGTAGTTCAACTATTTACCGGTAGATAGAACAATGAAAATGAAAAAACAAGACCACGTTTTTTTTTTCATACATATATCTAATAAGGGCACCTCTTTCTTTAGTCTTTACTCTGTCGGGGATACCGTAGATTTCAGACTAGACTTGCTGCAATTTGAGGAAAAAAACTGTTTTCTTAAGCTTGCAAACCAAGAAACCAATGAAGTATTTTCCTCGAAAATTGAGTCAGAATAATAAATTCTTGCAGTAAGATTTACACTTTTGTTTTCCGCATGGCAAGTTTACTATACACATTTGAAAATAGTCCTTGAATTTGTGTTTGTCATAAGGGTTACTCGATCCTTGTCCACCAGTGCGCCTTGTCCTACATTCCTTACCTCAGTACAGCTTCATCCTTAAGTGGTCGCACGAAAACAATGTTTCGGAAATGAGTTTTCGTAACCAGCTGTAAGATATTTAGCAATATTTGTTTTTAAAACACGAGTCATTAGTACGCACGTAGGCGTGTGCCCTCCAATTATCAGTCAGTCAGTATTATGCTGTCCTCATCGACTGTCATTAGTACATTTCTGGCTTGACCATGAAATAACTTCAGGGTTAGTTTTCCATTTGTTAGAAATAACTGTATGGCAGACATGAGATGATTTTCTTTTCTCGTAAATTTTTTCTTTGATATTTTCAGTTGCTATGTCGATGCACATCACTTTCATTCCTTATTGTTTATTTTCAATGATTTTTTTGTATTACGGACGCGTTGACCAATCGTACCTAATGCATTCAAGCCATATTTTTGTCCTAAGTTGATTACTGCTTACTTATACGTCTCTTCAAAGAGGAGTGTGTGCTTCGAAGCGTGCGTGGAGACTGGAAATGAATAAAAACTGAATGAATGAAACCTTTGCACTGTTGACCGCAGTTTTGAAATGAAAGTAGAGCTATTTGTAACTGCGTTATCCGTATAATAAAATCTTTCAATTTATTTCACTGAAACGCGAGGATTTTTTTGTGTTTTATCTCGAAATGTGCAAATAAATATAATATAGAAAATCAGAAAAAATAAAAGCGATCGACTGTGTTTAGTTTATCAAAATGTTACAGCGTATCGCGGTCACATCAATTAAATTTTGAATTCAAAATTTTGTTTTGCTTAGCTTTATTGGAAGCGTGCAATAAATCCGTGATATAAAATGGAATGGTGTTGTTTGCTTGTTCCCTCGTCGTAACCAGTTTATTATTCATGCACTTGTCTTGTACGGGGCGTTTCCTATAAAATTTTCCTCTTTATCGTCGGCCTCATGTTCCAAAGTTATTCTCGACATACTCCTATGACACTTGGGATCTCTTTGCTATATAAATTGCAAGCTAAAGTGGGTAAAAGCCGTTACCGAACGAAGATTGCCAATAAACGTCCGGGTGACCTCAGATTACTGTTATTTACAGTCTAAGTATTATCTAGGTCGGACTAAAAGCCGGTGCCCATGTTGATAACCTTCACATTAGTGATTTATGTACCAAATGCTAGAGGTGGCGAAATCTGCCCACGTTCACCGTGTTGGGATTACCTATTTGAGGAGTTCACTTATGGAAGCGCTAATTGAAGGATTTAAGAGACTAACGGGTTTGAATTGGGTTTCCAGAGCACCTGAGATCCTTATGGGCGCGAACCACTACACGGCCGCGGTGGACGTGTGGTCGGTGGGCTGCATATTCGGCGAACTCCTCGGCAGACGGATCCTGTTCCAGGCTCAGAGTCCAGTGCAACAGGTAACACAACCACTGGCATTATTTTATACTTGTGATCTTTCTTGTGATTATGATTTCTTAAGGATATTTGAGATGATGACGTGCGGTGATTTGCTAAGGTGTTTGCACGTGATACAGTCCCATAGACTTATCTGACCCGCTGATAGCGACGTCGTTAGTGTCGATTCAAAACGGTCCAAATATGACATTTCTCTATATAAATCTTTGGCCACAGGGTTAGATAAACTTATTAAGATTAGATAAAATTAGGTATTCTAGGGTGGATAAATCGATGATTTCGTGGCCACTTCGGCTTTAGTTTTGTTGGTGGGCACATGCATAAGCTAGTGTTGTTCCCCAGCTGGAGCTGATCACGGAGCTACTGGGCACGCCGTCGCTGGAAGACATGCGACACGCGTGCGCCGGCGCGCGCGCACACATGCTGCGGCGCGCGCCGCGCCCGCCCGCGCTCGCCGCGCTCTACACGCTCTCCGTGCAGGCCACGCACGAGGCCGTGCATCTACTAGCACAGGTACACACTAACACAAATGTCGCACCAATGCATATAGGGGGTCTAATAGCGGCTAATAGGCCTCTGATTGATCGGCCGAGCGGCTGATCGGCCACTG
This sequence comes from Drymonia ruficornis, assembly GCA_947859195.1. Classification (NCBI taxonomy): domain Eukaryota; kingdom Metazoa; phylum Arthropoda; class Insecta; order Lepidoptera; family Notodontidae; genus Drymonia; species Drymonia ruficornis. The sequence goes on from OX401908.1 coordinate 11,979,696, forward strand.
ATTGGTCGGTCAGAATCCGACTAAACCGACTTCGTTAGCGACTTAGGGCCCAGTGCTTCTTTAATATGCTCGTAGTTACCTCAGCGGGTTTTCAGAATTGAACATAAGTGGAGCTACTTCTTCCAACTCCTGCGGAGCTGCCTCTTGCAACTCCTCGTATCCTTTCTTATGATTAAATTCGTGCGGGTTCCAAGATAACTTAGCTTGTCTCCGGGACTCGTCGAGGGTCAAACCTTGGCGTCATCGTTGGACACCATTGTCGATCCTGACTTACAGGAGTAACAGTGGTGGGAGTGTGTGGCGGGTCTAATCCCAATTAAAAAAAGGGGAGCTACTTAGCGACCACCCATAAATTACGTCACACGTAAAGGGGGGGAGGGGGTCGACGAAATGTGACATCTTGTGACAAGAGGTGAGAGGGGTCCTAAGTTTCGTGACGTCACATTTAAAAATCGAATATATCTAACCGACATTTGAACTGTTGACGAAAATAAACTGAAAATTTCTGAAAATTAAAAAAATATGTGACGTCACATTAACAGGGGGAGTCGTACAAATGTGACCAGCTGTGACAAGGGGGGAGGGGTCAAATGGATGGCCCCTTATGGCGATGGTTACGTAAGGGCTGAATGTGATGGTCCACGGCGTGTTGTGGTTGCAGATGCTGGTGTTCGACCCGGCGAAGCGCATCTCGGTGTCGGAGGCGCTGGCGCACCCGTACCTGGAGGAGGGGCGGCTGCGCTACCACTCGTGCATGTGCAAGTGCTGCTACTCGGCGCCGCCCGCCGCCCGCCACTACTCGCCCGACCTCGAGCCCGCCGCGCCGCACTCCTTCCACGACCACTGGGAGCGGAAACTCAACTCCGTGCATCAGGTTAAAGGTGACTACCGAAACAAAAAATATACTTTTTTTTTTCTTGTAAGCTAACATAGCCGTATCAAATCAAATCAAAATATTTAATTGCAGCAATTGTGATTTTTTTTAAATTGTAGTCATATTGATATATGAAGGCATATAAGAAGACCAGGCCTAACATGATTGTGAGGCGAGGTCTTCTTACATACATGTTTTTCTCCATTCTTTATGGGGCGTCCATAAATTACGTGAGGTGATTTTAGCAATTTTTCGACCCCCTTCCCCCCTTGGTGAGATGTCGTGAGATTTTGCTCAACCCCCTCCCCCCTCTCTAATCTCACGTGAGATTTTTCAAAAACCATATTCTAGAGGAGAAACATGTTTTACTAAATTTAACCCAGTTTTCTTGCAATTTTACTCTGTTTCTTGCGGTAAAAAATAAAAAAATACGTAAGATTTGCCCAGACCCCCCCTCTCCCCCACGTGAGATTTGGCTCGACCCCCTCCCCCGCCTAAATGCCTCACGTAATTTATGGACGCCCCCTTATTACATGCTGACGAAACGCAAGCTTCAATAATAGAAACAAATAATCCTGCCTGTATGCAGAAAAAAATGCATTTTTTGAACCAAAGCTTGCTCGTCAGTAACATTATCCCGCCCCTAAAATCCGCAGAGGAGATCCACAAGTTCATAGCCGAACAGCTGCAGACGTCGCGGGTGCCGCTGTGCATCAACCCGCAGTCCGCCGCGTTCAAGAGCTTCGCAAGGTAAGGGGCTGCCACCAACAACCAACCGCAACCAACCGCAACCAACCGACACTAGGTGATTTCTTTGCGATACGTACCTAAGAGGTTATGCACACGGAGCAACTTTAGTTGCCGCAACTAGCAACTTAGTTGCCGAAACTATCAACTTTTTGGCAGTTGCAGGAAACAATTGCCAGTTACCGCAACTGTTTCGCAGTTGTTTTATATGAAAACAGCTACTTGCGAGTTGCCAGTTGCCGCAAAAGTTGCCCGTGTGCATAGCCCCTAACACGCTCAGTAGCGACCACCCGCACCCACGTTGGGCCACGATATGCTATGGAGACGTGCAGACAACACTTCATATTGATCTGTGTAATAAGAGCTATTGTGATTATTGTCGCTTACGGCGCTCTTGCGAGAGCGATGTAAGCGACTGGCGTTTGTTACAATTGTGGTCCTATTTTGATGGTTCACAATATTGTGGCGGTTATTTTTGAGTACAAAAATAATTACACTTATGAATTCTATTATTGACTGACCCAACGAAAATGTGTGTACTGTTCTTTCACAGTTATTTTACCTCTGACATTTACCTTATTTATTTATTTTTAAAAAACGTGGTCGATATAAGGTTTTTATAAGTCATGTAGTCTGTAGAATAAAGTATAATCTACAGTTCATGGTCTCAAAGGCCAAGTTTAAAGGTTGACCTTCGGTTTTACATAAATAAAATGAGGAACTTCAGAGGTAAAATAACTGTGAACCATCTGTAAGTGAAGTATTTCTTTTTTCTTTTTCTGAATTCTTAAAATATAAAATTTTGAGTTTTAAATAACTTTCCTTACGATTTCTTCTCTGACATTTATCTGATTGTTCGAATTTACTTTTGTTTATTGTATTATCATATTGTGCACTATTAATTTGGGACCACAGTCTAATTCGTGAAAGTACATAATTGAAGTATCTTGAGCTTCGCGACTGTACATTTTGCGAGATAATCGCTGAAACGCTCTTCAATTTCCAGCTCTGCAAACATTTATTTGCGCATATTACTTAGATTAGATTACTATTTTTGAATATCGAGTAGAAAAGTAGTTAGAGAATTTGCAAAAGTTTTCAGTGTTGTCTCCATGGCTGCCAATCTAATGATACAAAGATAATAAATCAGAAAGCAAACAGTCATCACAACTATGTGTGGCACGGTGCGAGATCTGTTAGTGTGTGCACTCCGGCGCTCGCAGAAAAGAACCTATGTCGCCCCCCCCACCACAACCCCCTCCCCTCCCGCCGCCCGCAGTGTCGCTACGTACAAACAGGACACATCGCAGAAGTAGCCTGGGCAAAATTCGAATAGACCACTTTAGTGGCAGAGTTGGGCAAAATTTATTTGCGATTAATTAATTGCAAATTGCAGGTGATGTCACAATTAACAATTAATTGTGTTTTGTTCGCGATTGCAAACAAATCAAAATTAATTATTAATTGACACCACATGCAATTAGTTATTAATTAATTGCAATTAAATTTTGCTCAACTCTGTTTAGTGGTCTAAACCAGCCAATAGCGTCAATGAAAAGATAAGCTATTGTTATTGGATATACTATTGGATATGATCGGGTGTGCGAATTATGCCGTTTCTCCTTCTGGGTTGTGTAAAGTGTGCCATAAGATTGAATAAAGCCCGTCTTATGTGTAGATGTGACACTCTTTTAGTACCTTCTCTTTATGTTTGTACTGATAAAACGGCAGAGTTCGACCGAATCTCGAACATTATGCTAGTGTCACATCTATTTAATATTATGGCTATGCCTTCTGTTGTATAGTAACTGACGCTACGGATCTTCTGCTGAAGCCCGATTTGTGCATGGGTTGTTATATTTTTTCTTATGTTATTTTCTCCCCCCGCGCCCTGCGCGTCCCTCGCCGGTTCTCCGCGCAATCAACCCTCTTGAAAATGTCCCGCTTCTAAATAAAGTGTCCCGCTCGGTCGGCACCGCTATAAGTCCCGTTCGTAGTTTAATAACGTTCTGCTTTTTTCTGTGTTTTGCGACAGCTCTAGAGCGGGTTCGAAAGCGAAAGTTTGTTCCCCTTTCAAGACGGCGGCAAAAATACTACTGCTATCGCCCGTGATATTTCTGTGCGCCGCGTAGTGCGCCCAGCCCCAGTAAGCGCCCTCCGCACGCTATACCTGTCATGTCCGGGCACGAGCCGGGGAGAAACGCGACGATTACCAAACTTTCAATGAGAGTGTAGCTTATAAGCAATACTTTTGGGTGCACTCAATACTAGCACAATGCGCATTTTATTAAAGTAGTAGAAGATTATACCTTTGTTTTGATACTTAAATTTAAAATGTATACTGCATCGGTTACGGTACTTTGAGCTTGCTTGTTTTTCATTATTGAAAATACTTTAAGCAAATTTTAGACTTAAAAATATTTGTGCTCAAAGAAAGCCAGTGCCACAGCTATTAACTTTGTTTTATCTTGTGAATTATAAATTAGTTATATTTACTTTTTAAAATATGGGCGATAAAATATCCTCACGAAAAAATATTGTACCCAAAAGTTTCTGAATTTTAAGCTACATTTTCCTAAGGGTTGGTATTCCTATCGTTTTACTGGTCCATGTCATTACTTATAAACGTTGATTGACTTGCATCTTTTCAAATGGTACAAGAACAACGTTTTGCAGTAACGGTTTAAGACGTCGTTCGAATGTTCAACACGTTTAAACGTAATGTATAGTATCCGATAGTGCTACGAATGACAAAAGTAAAATTGGTAATTGTTTCTTAATTTTTACACCCGTATCCGTATCCAAGTGATTACTTGATCTTAAGCAAATTCATAGCAAAAATCGTATCTGACAATCCTGTCTTGATAGATTCTCTATAGAAAACCTGTCAAACGGGATTGTGGATAGGTGTTTTGTTTAGAATTAACTTAAGAATAAGTAATGACTTGTCTATAGATACGAGAGTTAGAGCCTGGTGGTCACTTAGTCGATATCTTAATACTAATGATTATCGGATACTGTAACTCTCATGTGATTCTTCACAGTTTAAAGGTCAGTTTATAAATTGCAAGTAACAGCCACTGTAATAGTGCCACAAATGAATCTGGGCAAAAGATGAACTAAAAGGCAAAGTCTAATTCTGGGCCCATTCTTAGGAAATTCAGATATGGCCGTTTTATTGATCGATCTCTGACAATTAAGAGCTTAGGATGATTAAATAAGACTGTCAGTGATTCGTAAACGGCGTCTTATTTTTACTAAATCAATTATAACTCTGTTCTTGGACAGTCAAATTCGGAAAATTGACAGTGATAATTTGTTAGTATATTAGGTATTATTGACACCACTAACTGTCATCATCCTAATATTATATTTGGGCCCAAGATTCTCATTTCATAGGGAAATGTATGGTGACAGTCTTGTATCGACATTAGCGACGTTAGAGAAGTTTGTAGGAATTTCTTTGGCAGTTACTTGCTATGAAGAATGACCGTAAGTTTTTGCGTGTTGCGTTCGAGCGTCGTCTCGTTTCAAAAGGGTTGATCGTTAGATAGTGCTCGCCCTCCGTCCCTTCGGTTCGGTTGCAATGCATGCGTATCCCATACTGGATTTCAGTTGGCAGATTCAAACACCGTTTATTTTTTCAGTCTTTCATTTGTTTATCCTTAAGATCCTCTCAGCCGACTGAAATCAAGTGTGAGATTGTATTTTCTTCAAATACTTACATTAAAGTTTTTGAAGATTATGCCATTTCGAGGTTGATATTTACTTACGACTCGTAGTGGGTTAACGCTGTCCCAAGTAGAAAATTACATGTTTTCTAAATATGGACTTCATAATCCATGATTATGAAGTTTATGTTTAGATAATGTGAGCTGAATTTATGCTTGTGAGAGCTGCGTAGTGCATGCGTAGAGTGATCGAAACAGCACAGTGCCATGCACATGGTTGTGGTGATTTTTGGTTATATATTTTTATACTCCAGTAGTTAGTAGAGTTTGATAATGTGATGCAGTTTTGCCATTCAATTTCTCTTTTATTATCATAGATTTTCAAACTGAAAAATAATATTGAGACAAATTGCATGATCGCTCGTTTGCTGGATTCATTAAAATATCGCTAGTGCAAACCTCTAAAACTTGAAATCAAAGTCGTAATACAAGACTGTAATAGTACCGTGAGTTATCGAGTGCGCGTGCGCTGAACATGGAATCCAGCAAGCGGCTCGTGGCGTGGGTGTGGGAGCGCGTGCCCTCGCGCGGTGGCTGCGACTGACCGGCGGCGCCTTCCGCAGCTCCACCGTGGCGCACCCGTCCGAGCTGCCGCCCTCGCCGCACCAGTGGGAATGACGCGAGCCGCGGCGCGGCTGCGACAAGCGGCGCGCCACATACACCGACACGCGATAACCGACACCGACCACAACCACAACCACAACCACACGACCACAACCACACGACCACAACCACACGACCACAACTACCGCCGACCGAGCTCATCGACCGGCCAACTCGCAGTATTCTAAACGGACCGTTTCGTCTCCTCAAGTGTGGATTCAAGTAAATTTGATGCGTTATTTCTCTGAAGGGCTAGACGAGTGGCATGAACGCTAATCGAATAGAATAGAATAGACTTTACAATGTATGGAAATGTCAAACGTCGCTATGTAGATCAACAACAAGTTGCTATGTAGATCACGTGACTTATGTCATTTCCATACATGAAGCGTAGCGATTTGAACGAACGCTTGTAGCCGTCAGCCACTTGTCTAGCCCTTCTGGTCCGAACGAATGTATGTGAGATCCAATCTATTAGAATTTGTAAGCGGTTTTGTTCTAAATGTTGTAAAGTATTGGACTATGATTACTTACATTAACTATGAAATCGAACTGACATTGTAATATAGTTCATTATCTCGTTCGATCGGCATGCTTCACATATCTCAAGGATTTCTTGAGCGATTTTATTGTTTTGCGTCTATGAAATTGTCTTGCTATAAATTGTATAAATACCGCACCATACCTCACTTACCTGTTCGCATTGTCTCGTGTGACCTACACACGACATAATTTACCTCAGAAATTGCAAAAAGTGCATTTAAATTGCTGTTAAAATGTATAGAGAGCGGCTAATGCGTGAATTTGCGACTGATGATCAATTGCTTTGTAATTGTAATGAAATTGACAATAGTAGTCGCATTTACGTATATCCCCGCGGATATGACGTCACTCTGCCAAAAAACTTACTTCAACGGGCTCTAGATAAATACACTTTGTTGATCGTCTCTACATTAGCTAAGAATACACGCTCGGGTATACCTGTTTGATTCGCCCTCCAGGCATGCCCGTCGGGCACGCCAGTGTGGTGAAAATAGTCCGAGATCGATCTGGCAGGTGCCCGTCGGATGCCTGCCGGGAGATCTGTAGGTGTGTAGAGTAGATATAGAGTGATAGAGAGTGTCTGGTACCTATCAGGCATGCCTGTCGGGCACACCAGTGTGTGATGAAAAAAATCAGAGCTCTATGGCAGGTGCCATGCGGAGGCGATGTGTAGAGTAGATAAAGCGTCTGGTACTTATCAGACATACCTTGTGTCGTATCCTCAGCTATTACGTTCAAAATGCATGAAATTAACATTATAATTATTGAACAACACCCATACATTTTGGACGTATCAATGTAGAGGTGCTGGAAAAAGCGATGTTATCTATAAACCCTGCCCCGCTAGCCGGGATGACTATAAGCGTTTCTACAAATCTATACCATAAAATCTATAGCAATTGTCGCTTCTAGATAGTGCGAGCCACAGACAGAGAAGGGTATACCCGAGCAATCAGTTCGACGTTTGATGATTTATAGAAACGCTTGTGAATAAGCTGCTAGAGGGGTTGATATTAACTTGTATCATAGCGTAGCCAATAACTTGTAGCAAGTGTGTAGTGTAGTTGGTTCGGTTCACTGTGAATATAACTTGATAAGATGACAATCTGATTGGAATAAGTTGCGAACGCAACAACTTTTTATACAACGAAACGATATCGTTTGCGCGACAGAGAGGAATGATGACAAGTCCATGGTGAGGTGGCAATCTCTTATTGTAGTGTTTACGCGATCTTACCTAGCCAGCAATAATGAATTTAATAGTCACAATTAACAATTAATTGTGACTTGTTTGCCAATCGCAAACAAATCACAATTAATTGTGACAATTAAATTTAATTGTATTTAATTTTTGCCCAACTCAGCTACTGTATTATTAACATGCCCTCAAGATACATATAGTTGACTATACGTATAAGTATAATTATGTTCGTCGTTGTCTTGTTTAGATTGGGTAAAGGTTACAATAACACCCGCATTTTTAAACAAGTGATTACTTTTCTTGGGTAAATCCTAAAAAAAAAACCTGTCTCATAAATCCCGTTTTGGTAGATTATCCATACAATATGACAATATTATATAGAAAATTTGTTAAAATGGGATTTTCAAAAAGGCTTTTTGGTTAGAATTTACTTAAGAATAAGTAATGACTAATGACTTGTTTATAGATACTGGGTGTGAGATTGCCGAGCTCATCGTGTGTCAGACGCTTCTTAAAGTAGATAATTAGTTTATTTTCGTTTATCCGCGATTCCATTTTATTATAAGTGTGTTGTAAATTGTAATTAACCCCCAAATTTATAGAAAGTAATAATGGACTTACACTGGCAGTACAAATCACTTTTGTTCCTACAAATGCTTTGTAAAGCCATTGTAAATAGGCTAAAAATCTCTATCAATTTGGCGGTCCGTGTGTGTCTGTTTGTGTTATGGACGTTGCGAGCAATAAACGTTTTAATATACAGAGTGTTTCAAAAGTACGAAATAATAATTAATCTATATTTACGGTAGCTGATATTGCTTAGCGAAGACAGACTATTCGTAGTCATGGGCCTTCGAATATTATAACAACTATTGTGTAGCCGCCTTAGACCATACTAAATGGCTTAGAATCCAGTGTGAACTGCATAAAAGAGTAGCAACTAATACCTATTACACAGTTTCAAAAAAAAATTCTAAATGTGTTCAATTTCAATACATTTTTGATACCAATCAATTATTTTCCTAATTCTCATATAAATCTAAAAGTATTATATCGCACTTTTAAAACAACCTGTATAGCGCGTACTGAATTTAACGGATTTTATTACTTATAACGGATTTATTAAGTTCCATGTGTTCCCGATTGATGTTCGCGTAAGGCCGCGTGCGCACAGCAGGCACCCGCTGATTGCAGTTGTGTGCCAACCTGAATCCCTCAGAGCTGCCCTCCGCACGCGGCCTAACGTCGTATAACAATAAGCTTACTCCTAAACTACATTGTATGTAACATCGACTGAACATTTTTACGTAGTTAGGTTAGTATTAGATGTATTAAAATACTAATTTACTCAACGCAATGATTATAAATAGTAACAATTAATGTATGGGTATATATCATTGCAGTAGTGAGATATTTTATAGCGATGTGTTTGTAAATGTAATGACATACATGTGTATTTCAGGCATTTAATAGTTATATATTAGAAGTTTGACATTATTGTACTGGAATGTGTTAGTGTGCGTGACAATTGAGTAATTTTATCTCTTAATATTGGCATTGATATAACATAATGTATTATAATGAACACGGTGTAGATTTAAACATATCATCCCTTCTGTAATTTCCATTCAAGTACTCACATATAATTGTCAAAAACACAAATGTCAACTGTACAGCTTTGCGTCAAAGTTTACATTTTACCTTGACATTGTGAATTAATGGTATGATTAAATTAACACCGCGGTGTTTCAAAATTGATGTTTCCAATTGTGTTTTAAGTAGTGACACTACTGTATCACGCTGCTAACATATAACCTAGCATAGGGAGACTTGGTGTGAGTGTCAAGAGACGTCGTAGCCTTAAAACTAGTTCAAAACTATATAAAAGAAAGAAATAAAAAAGTTGTAAATAAACAAATGCATAGTATTAATGTAAAGCTCGGGAGACGCAACGACATTTGACACTATACACTCAGTGTATACATCGAGTGTCTGCGTGTGTACACCACCGCGACACCCTTACAGTTGTAGAGGCGGTGTCGCTACACTGAGATACACTTGAGTGTCGAGTGTCGCCGTGTATACCGAGCATTAGGCTCTAGTACGGTATTGGGAAGTCAGCCGATGTAGCAAGCCCGCATGTAGGTAGGCCTCGTTCGCGACCGCCGCACGACTGACGCACGACAGCGCTACCACGAGTGCGTTGTTGACGCTAGTCGCTACCGTCTACGTAAAAATATTTGTACGAGAAATTGCCAGTTCCTTGAATGTCGATGAAAGCGCTGTACAATTTTCCGTATATTTTAATACGTATACGCAAAGCTAAGTGATTGTTACTATAGAATACCAATACCAGATAATGTGATCCTCGATATTAAAATTCCTCCGCATGATTGTGATCCTCCGCAGTCCTATAAAAAAAAGAGCAATGTCAACTAAATGTTGGAGAACTGCGGCGGTGCGAACGAAGTCTCGATGGTACAATGGAAGAGCGCCCATATTGCCACGTTTTTAACTGTCATCCGATAGGCACTTTCGAAAACTTTGGAGATTATTTATTTCATACAAGTCCAACTATCGTCGGAATACCCCTCAAAGAAAGGGAGATTGCTATAAGACTTACAGCTATGTCCCTTTGTCGGACGTCAAACCGTAAAGGTAGGATGCAAGCGGCAGACGGCCGACGTCAGTTTCATACAAATTGTCGTGATGACATATGCCGCGACGGCACGACGGCATTTAATTTCTATGAGATCGACTGACGTCGGCCGTCTGCCGCTTGCATCGAACTCCTACCTTAAGGATATTTTATAAAGCTATGTTTAGACTAACAATAACATTTTCAGAAACGTGTAAATAATCACGGCAACCTCACTCTAGTAGGAGGGATTGCTGTTGGAAGTCATCGACATCGATGGTAGAAGTCAACGTCTGCAAATTTTGTTGCTAGTCTAGTCTAGCCTAAGCTTATGGACGACAGTCGGGAACGAGCAAGCGGGCCCGCCCGACCCCACCTTGCCTTATCTCAAATAACTGTCACTGTGATCCGTTAGGCGTAATTTTTCGACTCCTGCGCACCCCACACACCCTACACTATGTGTGTTATTGTATATATACGAGTGGTCTGTAGTTAATTGGTTCATTAGAAATTTCGCTTTATTACTGCGGTATATTACGTGTCCTCCGAAAACGTGAAAAGACGATTGGTGTATGTAAATAAGGATATAATAAGTAGGTGAATAGTGATACAGTTTAGGGTGGTATCGGAGATGCAGAGAGGGTACTAAGATCAACGATCAACAAAACACAGCCCTTAAAAATGCGGAAAGTAAATCCGACCCTGTCCTACTGGGCGGCGCGTTACCTCCAAACATTATGGGAGTGAGCGGACGCAAATTTAGGCAAAAATTAACTAATACGTTGCAGTGCTTCACTCGTGGTCTGTTATTATTCAGGAACGTCATTTATCCTCGTGACATAGAGTTCTTCTCACCATGGTTATGTTACGGGGCTCCGTTATGGAGGACGCATGGTCGTACTGGGGGTCTAATAGCGCCACTATGCAACGTTTCAGAATCCTTACCAATTCCGCAAAATTTCTGTAAAATAGTCACACATTTTACGCCATTTGTGACCATTTCACGGAAATTTAGCAGTCTGCTAGAAAATCAGAAGAATTAATTGCGCTGGCAATGTTGCATTAATTGAGCTATGAGCCCCGCTGGTCGTGCTCGCTCGCACACGGCACCGAGGCGCCAAACGAACACGCTTCTTATCTTATGTAATTGTTTGTACGTATTGCGTTTCCAGACTTTCAGAGATCTCGTATTATTTTAAGTTTTAAGTACACGACTGTTCATTAACACACAAGTGATCTTTAGTTGGTAGGACATTGCGTTTGTATTGTACTCTCAACCCTACGGCCAGTCAGCCAAGGCTTATTGTTAAGTGACCGCACACTCGAATGCTCACGCAGGCGGAGGGAATTCACACTATCTTATAATTGTCATGTAAATATTAGTGGTAATGTGATAAGACTCCTAGGTTTCGTGTAAACGTGTTAGATGCCTCTGTTCTTAGTTTGTGTTCAATAATCAATTAGTATTGTATAATTTCAACAATGAAAAATGTAAAAAAAACATAAATAATAATAATAATAAATTGTATTTCTTCTTTTTATGAACTAATGACATTTGATTTATTTAGTTAGTTTACCAGTCGTATTGTAAATAGTAGGTATTTTGTGCACTGATAGTCGTTTTTAAGTTAATCTAACTTAGATGTTAAATATCAAATGGCTGTATCGATTCTCTTTATGTAACGCCCAAGACACAATTGACTATAAGACTTGTAGAAATGTTTGCTTTGCGGTAACTACCTCTTGTGGTTATCGCGACCGCGATGGACTAGTACCTAGTATGTGATATAGTCTCACACCGTACAGGCGACGAGCCAGAAACCTGATGTAAATGTAAATATATGATGCCTGTTTCTGTGTACGGATTAGTTGCATTTTACCATTGTTGCGAACTGCCAAAACTATTGTAATAAATTTGTAGCGTTACGCACCTACCGCGCCACCGCCGGGTGCCTGCTAAACACCCTTTATGTGAAATATGAGAAAATACCGCGAAGCGATTGGAAATGACAGTGTATTTCTATATAGATTTCGTAGAAAATTTAAACAGCAACGGGCCAACCGATTGGATGAACTGTAATACCGCCATGTTTGTTTACTTTTTCTGTAATATCTTGTCCATATTGTATAGAATGGATCTCTGTGATATCCATCGCTTTTCGTATTTTCTGCGATGTTGTCGGTGTTGGTAGTCGAGCGGCTCCCCCTGGTCACCCCCGCGGTGCGCGGTGCGTGCGGTTAGCGCGGGCCGGACGGCGTAGCACCGCCCAGCCCTGACACTGTGTAACAATAAACTACTGCATAATTACACACGAGACTTTTCATTTCAACCCCTATATTCCAAGACACTAGAATTGCCGGACATAAGGTTGGGACCAAGACTTGGGGGAAAATGCATACAGACACATGCACGGACATGAAGGGGGAATTCTATAAGCCGTCCGGAATTTCAACAATTTTTGAAAAAATAAATATTGCCAGACTAACAGACCAATCGTATGGACTCAAACTAAGCGACGCTTGTACTATGGCTACCACACCATACAATGAAATATCTCAGTGTCACTCGACCTGGGTAAAATTACGAAAAGGTCGTTTCCGTAATTTGCCTCTGGCGGGAATTGCAACCGCAACCACCCGATGTAGAGAGCCGAGCGGCCTACGCTCGAACTACTACGTCAAGCGCTCTTCAAAAAAAAAAATAATATAACGTCACGACTTTTATCTCCATTCAGGGGGTAGTCAGAGGCTTGAGTGGCCATACACCACCACATTGTGGAGGTATTAATCCAACTCAAAGCCCACGTTTCACCAGATAGTCAGAACCCAACGTGACAGGTGGTGAACCTTGTCCACCTTGTTGTTGTTGTCTTGGCGCTCTTCAAATCGAATGAATTACATACCGAAGACATGCGTAGGTACCAAGTTTTACAACAAAGTCGGATGTGTTGTTCAAATATCCGAAATATTTTATGGTTACCTATACAAAACAGATAATCGCAATCTAGCGTAAAGCGGTAACCACCTATGATGGGCTTCAGATTTACAGGAAAAGTACGTCTCTAGGTAGGCCTCAGTTGTAAGGTCTACTTATCTTCATCCAAATGTAATGACTTAGCCATAGATTTATATTGGTCTAGATGGATTTGGTGTAGTTGTAAAATGCGGCAACGAATAATGCTCATATAAATGAGCATACGAGTCCAACTTGACGTAGTCTCGTAGCAACCACTCTGTCACACTGATCTGCCGTGTTGACATTTTTCTTTAATTATATTTAGATAGTAAAATGCCGGCCTGCGCCGTAAAATTATGCAGAAACAATCCATCAAACAATAAGAAAGACACTGGGATCACATATCATCAGTAAGTATTGCATAATATCCTAATTTCAACGAAAAATAACACCAACAATTAAAATGTCAAAGAATATAAATTACACCGTTCAGTGATACCGCGTAATAAAACTTAATTTCCCTAAGGTTGCGATTTTTATTGTTCTGCAAATAAATAATTATTTTTATATAAGGTCGTAAGTTATAAATAGATATTTTGCAAGGCACCTTACTAAATGCTGAAGATGATGTATCCACCCTACCATAAAAAAATAATCGCTTGGTATAAATATTTTCGATCGCTTGGTTCAGCTGGTTAGTAACGAGCATTAAAAAATCCTTGGTAACGAGTGATTCAGTCAAAGGAACCCAACATATTTCTTTTTGTGGTAAGTATCACAGGGAACATAGAGGGAAGAGTTGTTCTTTTTTAAAAACTTATATTTTTTAATTAATGGCCTCTTTCCATTCGGACCCAATGTGATTCTGCCAATGTCAACGTCTTATTAGATTTACCTAAGAAACAACGTGTGACAATTTGCGCGGGTGAAGGGGTCGTTGAGGACAGAGATAGGTGGAGGAGGATGGGAGAGACCTATGCCCAGCAGTGGGACGAAATAGGTAAATAAAAAATGGGAAACTTTTTTTTATACAGTCTACTAGTAAGTAGCTTATAAAATACATAAGTGAACAGTCAAATAAATGTCAAATGGTGAATGAATGTATATGAAAATATTAATTTTCCCACATTTAAATAATCAGGTTTAGTGGAGGGGCGTACATTTTTATCTCTACCTTCATATACATTCATTCACCATTTGACATTTATTTGACTGTTCACTTACAGTAAGTATTTTATAAGCTACTTACATCAAAACAGCAACTAAGTATCTCCTTACTTGTAGACTGTATAAAAAAACGTTTCCCATTTTTATTTACCTATTTCGTCCCACTGCTGGGCATAGGTCTCTCCCATCCTCCTCCACCTATCTCTGTCCTCAACGACTCTTTGTCAGTCCTTCTCTAAGGCGTCAAGATCATCGCACCATCTCTTTCTAGGCCTGCCGCAACGCCGTCTTCCATCTTCCGGAACCCACTCGCTTGAAATTTTAGCCCACTTGTCAGGATCCATTCTATTCTATGGCCTGCCCATCTCCACTTAAGTTTGGTAGTCTTTGATTCATGGGGTAAAAGTTTAGAAGTTGACCACACTATTTACTCATGCTTGTGTGCGTTGACGCAATTAGTTACACACATTACAATATTGAGATTGCCGCATTCAAGGAGCTTTATTTCATATGACGTGCGGTGTCTTCCTAAAGGCACGTCACTGGACTTAGCATTTATATGTTGTGTTTTCGCTTGCACGATAATAAAATTAAGCCATACCTATGTCAGGTTGGGTTAGCGTCATCGGTTAGGTTATCGTTGCGAGCTTGTCCGGTATCATTCATATGAGGAAAAAACACTTATAATTTAGTGCCCATTATTTTATTTATATTATTACCTACAAAAGCCCATAGGTACCACACCACAGCAGATAATTATTTATAAGTGTTACTTTATGTAGGTATGACTGGGTCGAGATTTATCACAGTAATTATTTAATTAATTATACGATATAAGTAAGAATATACATTTGTTTGGATTTATCTTCGGTCAGGGTCCGTAGCTGCGATTATTTACAATAGTTTGTGCCGTCGGGAAGGTTTGTTTGCGTTGACATGGAGTGTATCAATGTTTTGCTCTTAATTACATTCTGTAAGTACACTAATCTTGCTTTTATAATAAAATAATAACGGCTGTAAGATCAATGTAACTTAACCACGGGAGAAAGTATAATCTCCCGTAGCGAATCGAATCGAAGCGACGTCAAACTGAGTGCTCGGACGCGGCATGCGCCTGGTGTAGACGCACCCTTGAACTTATGGCCTTAAGTGTATGTTACTAACAATAACTGCTGAGTATAAACCTTAACTTTAGTCGTTTTTTGGTTAGCTAAGTACAAGTGCAGTAGCAAATATCCGCATGTTCACAGCAATAGAGTATTTAGCGTGCTTACACATATGAACGCTGACTGTAACTGCCTTAATAAATTCGGTATTTTTTTTATTCACAGCCCTTTATAAACCTACAGTTCTACTTACCTATATGTATGGGTTTTCTTTAGAATTGGACTAAGTAGCTTAGTATTGTTGATCATTAAAATTCAATGTTATCCAGCGCTAACAGCCGCGTCACCGCCATCCGTAACCAAACACTACCGCACCGACTATGAGTACAATCGCAAGACGGACGCGTTCTACAAACTGCACATAGAGAGTCGCCTCACGTGGCAGATGAGCGCGGCGTGTACGATTGAGGGTGCCGTCCCCTTGGCCGTCACATCCGACCAGGATCTGTTGCAAGTCCACGCCATGCTCAAAAAGTACCCGGAACTCGGGGAGTACGTGTGGGTCGCTGACGACGGACAGACCCACGATTCCGCCGAGGAGCAGCCGATTATTGATTGTAAGAGTTGTTTTGTTTCCTTCAAATTGGATAGATTTGAGCAATTAATCCTAAGCAGTTACGAATTATGTTTTATTTATAACTAAAGTCTGATTTTTAATTAGACGAAGCAAACTGACAGCTAAAACTGTCACTGTTCTATGAATTTGAACCTTATATGTTCTATTTATATCGAAAAGTGACATTAGCACCTGTCAGTTTATTTCGTCTAATAAAAAATCAGACTTTAAGGCGCCTATAGATGCTTGCAATACCAAAGGCATCGCTCGCACGTTGCCGACCAGCAGGGCTATTACGTATCTCAGTTGACAACTGACTTCGGTTGTTCACCGAACTTTGATGGTAAATTAGAATGACATAACATTGGTATTACGTATTTCTTGCAGGGCTCACCTAACCTAAACTCACTGTACCTTGATAACCATTCACCGAAATACGTAATACCAATGTTATGTCATTCTAATTTACCCTCAAAGTTCGGTGTACAACCGACGCCAGTTGTCAACTGAGATACGTAATAGCCCTGCTGAAGGAGAGTGGGACTGAGGGAGGAGGGTTGGGCAACCAATTCTCTCACTTATTCTACGAAACGCAGCTAAAATAACCCAGGCTGAGCCAGCCAATCTATGAGCTGTAGTCAATTGGCTACAGCTCAGCCGTAGGTTCTACGATGGGTACCTACTAGAACTATTACTAGCGACATAAAAACTTTCATGCAGGAATAGTAAGTAGGTACTGGCCGAAAGGTGTGGTGTTCAGGCGCTTTCGAGGGACGCTGCCGTCATCACCACTATTCATCTAAGAAAATACCACACCTACAAATAGTACATCAATGGTAAAATGAGTTTTTTAGGGTTCCGTACCCAAAGGGTGCCAACCGAACCCTATTACTAAGCCCCCGCTGTCAGCGGGCTAGTTAGGTATCTCACGAACCGTAATAGGTAGAGAATTGAAATTTTCACAGAATGTGTAAGTACCTATTTCTGTTGCCGCTACAACAACAAATACTACTTAAAAATAAAATAAAAATTAAGGCGGTACCCTTTGCGGTACCCCATACCAGAAACTTGATATTTTTGAAGTTTTTTGCTTCGAACTTATTTCTTTGACGTTAATCTTATATATTCTCGGTGGTACGGAACTCTTTATGTGCGAGTCTGATACGCACTTGGCCGGTTTTTTTTATATGGTAGACACATCTTAGGGCCTCCGCAGACTAGCTACTTTTAGTATCGGCGATCGGCGATTTTGATGCTGCGTCTCGCTCGTTCGTGCTCGAAGAAACGCGACGACGCAGCATCGATACGTCACAAAATCGCCGGTCGCCGATGCTAAAAGTAGCTATACCCCATTTATTATAACATTAGAAATAAGAGGCTCGTAGAAGCAGGGATCCAAAACATTTTATTTCAAAGTCAAAACAACTTTTATTTAGAGTGGTTACATTAAAATTGTTTTCACATAAAACAATGCTAAATACTTCGATAACCAAAATAAAAGTACTTTTTATACTATGTTTTATTTATAATAACATCGTAAACAAAAAAATCATGAAAAAAAAATGATGGTGAATGACTCAATGACAAACACTGACAGAAAATTATTTACGTCAATTTCATAGACAACATAATCCGACAAAATTAGAAATGCCCTGCTGTCATAACCTCTGAACGGATTAGGTAACATTTTAGATTTGTTAGGATTATAGTGGAACGAAACACGTTCCCGGTATTGTTCACCCCTGCTTCTTTTAGGTTTTTAGCATTGACACTTAATTTTAAATTGGACTGAAATGATAATATTTAAATGAAAGACAATTTATTTTATAATATAAATACTTAAAATAATTACAGTTAGGTGTGACAAGCTGGTATATAAATAGATTATAATAAATTCGACGTCAATCATAACTGTAACATGTTATTTGTACTTTTGTTACAAAGTGGACACTAAAAATAACCTTTTTTAACTTCTGTCTAATGCTATAATAAATGGAGTATAGTCTGCGGAGGCCCTTAAGCATTTACTGAGGCGCCATGAAAAATATCGTGCACTAATAATGTAAGACCTTCTATTTTCAGTGAGTGCAAGCAGTAATGAAGTGGATCCCCACGACTGCGAGGTTATAACCCGCGAAGGTACCATCAGGAGCACGTTCTGTTACCAGCGCCTGCCCTTTGTGTGCAAAGTGGAAGCCAAGAACGCGTCCTACGACGAACATTGCGGAGTTTACGGAAGAGGTGTGTTATTAAAACTGTCGTAGTTACCTAATCGGAGGCTAAGTAGCGCTGGCTAGGGGGGTCATCCATTAATTACGTCACACGAATTTCATGCCCCTCCCCCCCTTGTCACAGCTGGTCACATTTGCGAGACCCCCCCCTCCCTGTGTGACGTCACATATTTTTATAATTTTCAGAAAATTTTCGTTAAAAGTTCAAATTTCGGTTTTAATACTTAGATATATTAGATTTTTAAATGTGTCGTCACAAAACTTAGGACCCCTCCCACCCCCTTGTCACACAATGTCACATTTCGTCGACCCCCTCCCCCCCTTTACGTGTGACGTAATTAATGGATGGCCCCTAGGTCAGTCAGAGACGGCTGATCATTTATTAACATTTGAACTGAGCGTCTCCGTGCTTTGGAGGGCACGTGAAAAGTCGATCATAGGCATCAGTCGTTTAGCCTTGTCAGAGGCCTTCGGGCGGCTTGAACAACTCTGGCAACAGGTTGGCCAACCAACCATAACCAACCAACCGTTGGCTAACCATACGATAAGAGCAAGAATAACATGGGCTAATCCATATAAATTGCTGAACGTTGAAGGTATATGGAAACTGTCAAATCTTTTGAAAGAAGTCTTTTTTAAGTTCGCCATCCAGGGCGGGGCTAACGTGGCGGACTAGAACCGAATCCTTTTCACATCGGAATGTGCCCACTGGTGGGGAACTCATTCACTAAGGTGATCTATATTCGGTCAATTATTGGTGGTAACGCATATGGGGTAGTACCACCTTCTCGCAGAAGATCGGCGTAAAGTAGCTATACTGCGTTTCGTACGATGAGTGAAAGAGGCGGAAGCCCAACCCCCCCTTCTGTCGACCTCCCCTTGAGGTCGGCAACGTGCTAACAATGTCTTTGGTATTTTAAGCAGCTATATGCCACGATAACTGCTTAACATCAGTTGGGCCAAACGCTTGTTTGCCACCTTTAGAGGGGGAGCCGTAGAAGGGTTTTCTGGATTTACTCGAGCGCGTCAGATTAAGATAAGGGAGATACCTTACATATTGATAAGAACCTCCAACCAGTATGAGCCCTTAATATTGGTGGGTTCGCTCAGGGGAACCAAAAAATAATAATAGACCATCTTAAAATACTCGAACTCGTCAGATTAAGATAAGGGGGAATTCATTACTAGCTAAGAAGTGTCAAAAGTGTCAATTTTGCTAATATGATCGTCAGTCTAAGAAATTGGAGCATCTGTAAGTTTCACTGAACACCCCCTCTGAAATTGTTTTTTTTTTATAGGACTGCGGTGGCAAAAAAGCGTACGGCCCGCCTGATGTTAAGCAGTTACCGTAGCCTTTTTTTTTCAATTTATCATGTTGGAGCGTGAAAAGAATCAATGTCTGACACGCTTGAGTATTACCAAGTCATTGCTTTTTTAATTTTGAAATTATCATGTAGAGGCTTCCCCCACCACTGAAAGTGGAAACATCTAGAACAATGTATTCTTCCTATCATCTAATCTACCGAATCTAATAGGTTTGGGCGTCGCCGGAGTAAATCCACAATTAGCACGATGGGCTCCCGGTCCACATAGTATCATAAAAAAAATTTGCAGGTTACCAATACTTCGCATCTGTGGGCAGTTGCTACAAGATCCCTAGAGTGGCGTGCAACTGGAATGAGGCGTATGCCGAGTGCCAGGCGGAGGGTGCCCATCTGGTGGTGATCAACTCGGAGACGGAGCGGGCAGTCGTGCAGAACCTCACGAACACTGAGCGCAGTGTTCTCTTTGCTCATACGTCGTGGTTCTTCTTCGCGGGCTTCCGAGCTGAGAAAACTACTGGCGATACTCCGAGAGTCTTTAAAACCGTATTCAGTAAGTATTTAATACTTTGCTAAGTATAATAATAATACATATCCTGGGACATTCTTTTTACACACGGCTACCTTGATCCCAAACTAAGCAGAGCTTGTATTATGAAAATGAGATAAGTTACTGATATTAGTAGATATTATAGTACTTTTTGTTGGTAAATACATACTTAATAGGTATACATAATTACACCTAGACTCGGGACATGCAGACATGTTAATGCACCCAAAGGCATGTCCCGGGTAGGAATCGAACCTACGACCTGCAACGTGATAGGTGGTAATGTTTTTATTCATTACGTTTATCAAGTACTAGGTAAAAGGTATGTAGGTCAACGGTGTCGTTATGGTCTAAGTGATTAATAGGACACTAATCGTAATACATGGACAGTGTGAAAAATGCCCAATATGGGAGGACAATATGGCTAAACTATTGAAATTATTAAACTGACCGAGCTTGGTCAATGTGTCTTTCACCTATTGTGCAGAATAATAAAAAAAATGATTTTTCTGTTGGCTTCAGATGTATTGGAGATGTATTAGGATTTCTGAATAGTTATAAAAAAACAACCCTAACCATCTAGATTGTTTTGCCTAGCGGGGAGTCATAAGCGGGTAATCCCCGCATCCCGCTTCCTTTCAAAAAATCATGTACTTAGTGCATGTAATATACCTACTATTAAAAACAATTTGCGACATGCGCTGACCAAATAAAACTCATAGTCTGGCAAAACAATCTTAGGTGGTTTAGGTAAAGGATATTTTCACCTATTAATCACTTTGTCTTTGAATTATAGACCCATCTCACTTCTGAGCCATGTCTACAAGCTGTTTTCGAGGGTCATAACGAACCGTCTCGCACGCAAGTTTGACGACTTCCAGCCTCCCGAACAAGCCGGTTTCCGTAAAGGCTTTAGTACCGTAGACCACATACATACGCTGCGACAGGTTATACAGAAGACCGAGGAGTATAACCTGCCCCTTTGCTTAGCGTTTGTGGATTACGAGAAAGCCTTTGATTCGGTCGAGACCTGGGCTGTATTGCGGTCTCTCCAGCGATGCCAAGTCGATTACCGGTACATCGAAGTGCTGAAGTGTTTGTACGAAAACGCCACTATGTCAGTCCGTTTACAGGACCAGAACTCGAAACCTATTCGGTTGCAGCGAGGTGTGAGACAGGGAGACGTTATCTCTCCGAAACTGTTCACCGCTGCACTGGAAGACGTTTTCAAGGTTCTGGACTGGAATGGGCTGGGCATAAACATAAACGGCGAGCACATCACTCACCTTCGGTTTGCCGACGACATAGTGGTCATGGCTGAGACTATAGCAGACCTTAATACGATGCTCGATGGCCTCAGTAGAGCCTCCGAACGAGTTGGTCTTAAAATGAACATGGGCAAAACGAAGATCATGTCGAATTGCCGTGTTGTACCTGCTCCCGTGAAGATCGGAGACTCTACACTCGAAGTTGTCGACGATTATGTCTACCTGGGACAAACTATCCAGTTAGGTAGGTCCAACTTCGAGAAAGAGGCCGACTCGGCTGGGCAGCGTTCGGGAAGCTACGCAATATCTTCTCGTCCCAAATACCGCAGTGTCTCAAGACGAAAGTCTTCAACCAGTGTGTGTTGCCAGTGATGACCTATGCCACTGAGACATGGCCGCTTACAATGGGCCTCATAAGAAGGCTCAAGGTCACCCAAAGGGCAATGGAGAGGGCTATGCTCGGAGTTTCCCTGCGAGATCAAAACAGGAATGAGGAGATACGCAGAAGGACCAATGTAACTGAAATAGCCCGTAGGATTGCAAAACTTAAGTGGCAATGGGCAGGGCACATTGCTCGTGTAACGGATGGCCGATGGGGCCGAAAAGTTCTCGAGTGGCGGCCGCGCACCGGAAGGCGTAGCGTGGGTAGGCCTCCCACAAGGTGGACCGACGACCTGGTGAAGGTCGCGGGAATCCGCTGGATGCGGGCAGCGTAAGACCGGTCATTGTGGCGAACCTTGGGGGAGGCCTATGTCCAGCAGTGGACGTCTTTCGGCTGAGATGATGAATCACTTTGTCCATGACATACCTACCTTCTCTTTACCAATAGGTACGTTAAAGTCAAATAGAACTGCTCTTATCCTCACGAAGGAAAAAGCTGGCCAGTGTTGCCATATATGTCTAAAATCGATGCGTGTACAGATATCCAAGGACTAATACAGATGACAGAGTTTACTCAACTGTACAGATATTTTAATTATGAGATTGTATTGTTATTATAAAAAATAATTATTACTTATGTATTGTTTTTATTATTATTAGTAGTATTCAAATTCAAATTCAAATTCAAATAACTTTATTGCGTTAAATAAAAAAATAAAAAATAACTTTATTTCCTTTATCCAATTTTATTTAAACTTTATAAATTAGGTAGGTACCTACATTTATTTATTATTGTTATTATTTATAACAATACAATCTGAAAAATGAAATATCAAAATGATATAAAAAAATCTTCTATGGACGATATTATAATACCTACTACCTACTTCTCAACATAAACTACGGGCAATACTGCCTAACAGATTTATACTATCATTCGTGGGCATAGATGAAAAAAATTTGGAGGAAAAAATGATAATGTTAGTTACCAGTATTCCATAGGTTTAGTTAGCAGACTCGGGGGCCTGTGGAGGCAATCGGCTATACCTACCTACCTTCCTAAAGGACATGGTATAAATCTGCCCTAAGCATGTATAGAAGTTTGTCACTAACCCGTAAACTTTAATTATTCATTAACTAATTATAAGAGTTTTATTATTCTCCTAGAAGTTTTGTAAAGAAATCAAAAATAAAAAGTTGTTTTCATGTTTTTTGTTCAACAAGGAGAAGCAAAAGTTTATAGCAATATGTTTCTCTTTTACAAGTTCCTATATTGTCGTAGGAGTTTCTACGATTTTATATTCAGGACTGTAACGATATGAAAAGTTCCTGAACCCTTTTTCGTACAATATACTATTCAACATTACATATTACTAAGTACTGCTGTTTTTTACCGAAACGCCTAGCTAAAAGTTCTTGGCAAAATATGGTTGTCTAACAAGTTAGTATATCTGTTGACGTAGGAGTTTTTACGATTTTATTTTCAGGATTGTAACGATATGAAAAGTTCCTGAAACCTCTTTCATGTGAAATACTAATATTCAGCTAATCAGCATTACATATTACTAGGTACAATGTTTATACATTGCTAGGGCAGTCGCCCATACTACTATTTAGCCATGTCCTTTACCTTCCTACCTATACCTTCTTAAATCGGTTTTCAGATCAGACGTTGGAGGAAGCTGGTTTCGCTGAGTGGTCGGAGCACGAGCCGAACAACACGGGGGGCACCGAGTACTGCGGCTCCATATTCAAAAACGACGGAAAGTTTAACGACGCAGACTGCTCGACCAGCTATGCCTTTATATGCGAGAAGGAAGTTCGCTAAACATTATGCTAAAGGTACGGTTTCGCGCAACGCGGCAGACAGCAGACGTCAGTCAGTCTCATACAT
This sequence comes from Drymonia ruficornis, assembly GCA_947859195.1. Taxonomy (NCBI): domain Eukaryota; kingdom Metazoa; phylum Arthropoda; class Insecta; order Lepidoptera; family Notodontidae; genus Drymonia; species Drymonia ruficornis. The sequence continues at coordinate 12,003,524 of OX401908.1, forward strand.
ATCGTAATGCTGTCTGTCACATGTAATCGCCACAATTTGTATGAGACCGACTGCCGTCTGCTGTCTGCCGCTTTCCGCGAAATCGCACCTTACGGATATGCGACGACACTAGACACTCAGTGTATCGACACCGCCACTACAGCTGTAACAAGGTGTCGCGGTCGTGGACACACAAAGAGACTCGATGTATACACTGAGTGTCTAGTGTATCCTTAGCATAATACATGAAGATATGTAATGTGTGCACCTACCTTGAATTGACTATTAAGGTAGGAGTTGGATCAACGCGGCACGACGGCAGACGTCAGTTGTCGACGTCAGTTTCATACAAATTGTCGCGATGACATGTGCCGCGACGGCACGACGGCATTCAATTTCTATGAGATCGACTGACGTCGGCCGTCTGCCGCTTGCATCGAACTCCCGCCTTTAGGTACAACCGTCAGTATCTATTCAATACACATTACCTACTTACGTGTTGAGTTTATTTTCTTTATACTACTATCTACGGAGGCGTCCTCACATAGACGCGTATCCTTCATTTTATGCTACCTACCTAATAATAGGTCCTTACCTCACAATAATGAACTAAAGCTGCCAAGTCAGAATTAAGACTACGGCAGTACCGTGCACCTGGTCTAACAGCCTTTACACCATAACAAAATCTGAAATGCTGCCTATCTAAAAATATCTTTATCTATCTAAAATGAGACTTAAACTTAATTCACACTTCTTAAGAAGTGTGAGCTAAGTTTAAGGGCATGTAGTGTATCACTATATGTTGTGTGCTGGTATTTTACATAGTATTTTTATTCTACATTGTGCTCGTTTCTTCTTTATTATATTTTTCTGAATATACTTTAGTCTGTTTAAGTTGATAAGCATAGTTTTAATGGTGGTGGTATTAGTTCACTTGTTTTCATATTTTTTTTTATTTAATATTTTTCTATCTGTGGAGACTTCTAAATGGCTTTGTATTGTGATTCTTTTCTACCTATTGTATCTTCTCCTATTGTATCTTCTTAGCTGTTAGTCTTCCTAAAAACTAAATAAATTAATAAATATATATATAAATTCAGCATCAAACGTAATTAAACGGCCGAACACTCAAAAGCTGCTCAAATGTCACATAGCAGCTACAAAAATCCCACTTAACAGGTTTTGACTCCGTTATCTGCTATTTATTGTATGGTGCGTCCAAGTCCACTGCCACTGCGTCCACTTTAGGAGCTCTCAAATCTTAGTTGGGTACGAGTATTCGATCGTTAAGACAAAAAAAAAACATAATCTGTACCTTAGTATTTTATGTACCTAACTAAGGTGGCAAACAAACATAGGTACGGCTTGTCTGATCCTAAACAGTTACCGTATCCTATAGATCCTTGCAAGTACTTGCACCACAAAAAGCATCGCTCGCACGTTGCCGACCTGAAGGGAAGTGGAACAGAGGGAGAGGTTGCGCTTCCGGTTCTCCCGCTCATCGTACGAAACGCAACTAAAATAGCTATTTTACGCCGATCTCCTGTGAGATTGTGGTACTATCCTGCTGAAATCAGTTAGCTTTTTAATGTATTAAGGCCAACGAATTGCCCGAAACCTCGTGGAGGCACTAGTAGCATTACAATTGCGTGCTGATGAGCGCTTCTGTACATGTCTCGGAGAGCAAGTAGGTACTGTCCGGAGGCCTTGAACATTCCGACAACAGAATCTTCAGAATCAGAACTGCCCCCCTAGCCAAATTGCTTCGGGACAGAACAGTTATCAACTCCATCAGGGACCCAAGATTGTTAATTTTTATTAACAAATTAATTCTTCATGGTAAATCGTAAAATTGTGGCAGTCGACATAGTGTTTACGATTTACATTTAATAACATTATCTTAGTGAAGTTGAAAACAAGGATAAAAGTTCATTAAATTATTTACTGAATATAAAATAGGTGATTGGGTTTTTCAAGCGTACAGTTTTTTATCACATCACGCAATGTTTATCTGTTTGTTTTTAATGTCAAAATAACTGATTGTTATTACTAAATGCATGTGAAATTGGGTCTTACAATTTTTTTTTTAAATTAAATTTTTTTCTGTCTATCTGTCCATCTGTCTGTCTGTCTGGATGTTAGTTCCGGCTAATCTCCGAAATGAATGGACCGATTTAACTACTTTTATTTTTGAAAAAAAAATAATAATAATAATAATAATATATAACAGGCTTCCGCGCAATATAAGTAGAGGAGAAGGCCCACGATCCATATAAAATTTACCCACATCCTACAGCAATGAGAAGTATCTAAAATGACTTTAAGAAGATGGCATACTTCCAAACTCCATCTTTACAGTCTAACATATAAAAAAAATGCTATGAAATTCGGTCAGGGGCAGTAATATGTAGTACAATTATGTGTGAAAATGTAAAAAAAAGTGAAATGTAACGTCACGACTTTTATCCCCATTCGGGGGTAGGCAGAGGCTTGAGTGGCCATACACCACCACATTGTGGAGGTATTAAGCCAACTCAAAGCCCACGTTTCACCAGATAGTCAGAACCTAACGTGACAGGTGGTGAACCTTGTCGCCGTGTATACAGGAACTGACTATTACCTAATCCCGAATAATACAATTATTGTATTAAAATATTGAGAAATACTTAGCTATTTTGACTTGACTTCGATTATCGGTATAATAGGTAGGTAGGTAGGGGTGAGTTCCTTCATAGAAAAACCGAAAAAAAAACTTCAATAAAGGTATGCCAAGTCTACCTAAAGTAAGAAGATAGATTGGCTCCGAGACCCCAAAAAATCGATAACACACCATCACGCCTGATTTTTCCGAATTGGTAGGCAGAGGTACCAGAGGTAGAGGCAGGAGGTATTGGTAGGTAATATAAATATTATTTCAGTCTTTTTAGTGCTCCTGGTTTTTTGAAGTCGGTTTTGAGATACAAAACCCTAAAACATATTTTTAGGTATTAAGAAACGGGCAGAGAGAACGTAGATATAGAGTGGTCTCTCGTACCTTCATTAGTTATTGTTCAGTTATCATTAATAGGTCATGGGTCGGCGAAGAGGCAGTCTTCCTCAGTGGTGCGAGCTTGGGTTATTTCAGTATACTTCGCGTTTTGCTTCATATAGTACCTACCTCCTGCAAACCACAAGGGTCGCCTGCCATCATGGAACTACAGATTAGTTTCGTATTATGTGCCGTACTCTGTAAGTAATTCTTTACTTAAAGCAATTAAAATAAGTTTAATAATTACAGCGATTCGACTAAAATTATTTTTCTTGAATAAAATAAATTGTTCTTCGATAGTTTGCGAAACGATTACCAAAATAAGATATTATTATAGTAGGGGAGCCGTAGAAGGGGTTTCTGGATTTGCACGAGCGCGTCAGATTAAGATAAGGGAGATAGCTTACATATAGATAAGAACCTCAAAAAATTATGAGCCCTTAATATTGGTGGCTTTGCTCAGGGGAACCAAAAAAAAAATAGACCATCTTAAAATACTCGAACTCGTCAGATTAAGATAAGGGGGATTCATTACTAGCTAAGAAGTGTCAAAAGTGTCAATTTTGCTAATTTGATCGTCAGTCTAAGAAATGGGAGCATCTGGAAGTTTCACTTTTTCACCCCCTCAGATTATTATTATTATTTTTAATATAGGACTGCGGTGGCAAAAAAACGTACGGCCCGCCTGATTTTAAGCAGTTAGCCTATAGATGCTTACAAATTCTGACGCGCTCGAGTAATTTTTTTTTTTCAATTTATCATGTTGGAGCATGAAAAGTATCAATATCTGACACGCTTGAGTATTTTTATGTCATTGCTTTTTATACAAAAAAAATATATTTTTTTTCATGTATACGCTTCCCCCACCGCTGAAAGTGGAAACATCTAGAACAATGTATTCTTCCTATCATCTCATCTACCGCATCTACTAGGTTTGGACGACGCTCGTGCAAATCCACGAATTGCACGCTCGCGTCCCCATCTATTAGGTATAGTGAAATCATTCAAAGTTAAAGGCTATTTTTCATACATATAATCTAGAGGTAGCGTTTATGAATCATTAAAAATAACAATATTTCAACGTTACCACCGGTTTGTCATGTTGCTTCTGTTGAGAAGAGCCGGCAAGAAACTCAATAGTTACTCTTAGCAATAGAAAAAAATTGTATTCATTTTCAAACAGCAACGTTATGTGATCAGACAGGCGTTAACACATTGTGAATAACAAAATACAGTAACTCAATACTATGAAACTTACTCAGATTTAGTTATTAAATATTAATTTAACGATTTATTAAAAACCCAGTGGTCAAATCTGGAATAAACCTTTTATTTACATTATGTATACCTTTGGGATATCAGGGGCCCTACCACCACCTCTTATAGCACTATTATTTTAACCTTACAGCGACTTTTTGTAATGGCATGACCCTTATTGTCATGTCATGACAATAGGGGACGTCAAATTACAAAAATTCGCTGTAAGGTTAAAATAATACTGCTATAAGAGGTGGTGGTCTAGGTACAGGTCTTGTATTATTTTATACAGGGTTATTGGTAAAACACTAGCAACCTTGCAGGGGCGTGCTACAAGGTTGTTAGTGTTTTACCAATAACCCTGTATTATATTCTAAAAAGAAATGGAAGGTCAACACTTTTACATAATGCTAATTCAACTGCAGGGAATTTAATCGTTGGCAGTTCAATTCTCGAGTGCCATATATCTACCCCTTCCCTATAAGCAAACTCTACAGCCTTTAGAGCGCGGCTCCACTATTGCGATGCGCTGCGTCGTCGCAACGGATCAAAGGGTCGACGGGCGAGAGACGAAGCGGGGGAAGGTGATGCGCCAGTACAAAATCTTGCGACGATGCAACGCAACGCGCTAATGGAGCCCGGCCCTTAGGTAACTTAGGGAGATATCACACCTGGCGACGGACTGGCGACCGTCGCCAGTCGGTCGCCATGTATATTATCTGTCATATTTTGACATATTTAAATCAAATTGTTTCAAACAAGGATCTTTTATTACTACAGGATAAACCAGTTGAGTTTTTGGTTAAGAAAAAATTCAACTTTATTCTCCTGGTTTAAGGTCTATTATACCTTGACAATTCTGTAGACAGAAAAACGAGCCGAGCGAGAGGCCCCAGTTGGGACCGTGTCCCTCTCACTCCGAGTTGCCATGCCAAAATAATATTATCGTTGGGTAGTGATTGGTGGTTTTTAAATCAAGCAAATAAATTAATTTATTATTTATCGTGACTATTGTTTATATGATAAAACAACAGTCACGATAAATAATCAATTGATTTATTTTCTTGATTTATAAACTACCAATCACACAAATAAAAAAAATATGAATTAAATTATTATTTATCGCGACTATTGTTTATATAATAAAACAATAGTCACGATAAATAATAAATTTATTTATTTGCTTGATTTTAAAAACCACCAATCACTACCCAACGATAATATTATTTTGGCATGGCAACTCGGAGTTAGAGGGACACGGTCCCAACTGGGGCCTCTCGCTCGGCTCGTTTTTTGTGCAGTAGTGAATAGTCCAGGTATGTATTTACGTTCGTGGTTTCAAATCAAATTCGCCAGCCACGTATCCAACCGTAGCCAACTAATGACATTTCAATACGAATAGTTGGCTACGGTGGCTGGCGACGCGCCTGGCGTCCCGGTGTGTTATGGCCCTTATACTGTCATAGGTTTTTTGGGCTTCATTTGCGAAGTATCTTGTTTAAATTACTCTGCTCAACAGTAATGGCGGCAACACAGACTGAGGCGAAGATCTATCGCAAGGATTACGTGTACGATTGGAGCACAGACGCGTTTTACAAGCTCCATATGGACTCGGACTCGAAGCTGTCGAGGAAAGAGGTGTGTGAGCTGGAGGGCGCCGCGCTGGTGGCGGCCATGTCCGAGCAGGAGCTCTCGCGACTCCGCGCCAGCATGAACCAGAACCAGCAGTACACCGAGGAAGACGGTGATGCTGCCAAGGTGTACCCGATCATTGACTGTGAGTGCCACAACACGACACACCTTCGGCGTCTAGTATCCGAAACGTATTAATTTCCGTTTTTCTGCAGACTCGGAGGCTCAAGATGTGCTCGAGATGAGCTGCCAGGTGACGACGCGGGACGGGCACGTCAAGACCAGCTCCGTATTCCGCAACAAGCCCCTCTTCATGTGCAAAGTCGAGGCGAAGAATGTTCCCTACAACTCCCAGTGTCGGGTGCACGCCAAAGGTTAGTTCTTATCCATTCGCATTCTCGAGGCATGTATCTGTCGCCGCCAACTGGTTTAATACGCCATTCAATTGGGCGGCTAGGCGGTTCATTAAACGCCGGCACTCAATTGGACGCTTAGGCCGTTCGTTGAATGGACACATATAGCTAAACGTCCTACGAGTTGGCTGGTTGAAATCTAGCCTTTTGGAGAAATCTGAAAAAAAAAAGCCGCCGGGTCATTTAAATTTGATTACTTTTTTCGCCACGGCAGCGCCAGTAGTCATCTAACAAATATGGCGTCTATATTTGTCCACAGATGATTAAAAGTGTATTGTTTTTTTGGCGAATTACCGTGTTAAGTGATTTTATAGTGTGTCAAAAAGTTAAATTGAATAGTAAACAAGAGCATAACATGGATTTATCTACGACTAATGAGGCGGAACCAAATTTTAAACTAATTGAGGTTATCAACAATGTTCGACAGGCTAAAGTGACCATGAATTATTCTAAAAGCATACGGACGCTTATGCAGGATTACTGAATGTCATTTCATCATCTGGACCACTTAGTAAAACAATGTTTAGAATGAAAATGTTTTCCATATTGCACGCGTGAGCGAGCGGAGCGAGTTCGGGACTTTGGGGCACTCAACTTGGCTGGGTTAGGTTCGAAGGCAATGATGAATGATGAAGATGATGATGCGAGCGAGCGGAGCGAGCGAGCTAAACCCTCATCATTCCCTTCGTGTTAGGTTACTGGTGACCCCGAACGCAGAAATAGGAGCCCCGCGAAGCGGGGCTCCATCGACTTTGTCATAGACGTCATGGTCACCCTAACAATATTCACAAATGTCATTCACCCAAGCGGCTAAGCAACGTTCAGCCCCTTCATTAAACGTTGCATTCAAAAATTTGCCTAGGCGTCCTTTAGTCATTCTATTGAGTGCCGACGTTTAATAAACGGCCTAGCCACCCAATTGACTGGCGTATTTAACCAGTTGGCGGCGACATATCCACGTTCGTTTTGTTTTACGAAGTTATTGAAATATGGTTTATATTTGTTCCAGGTTATCAGTACTTCCCGTCAGTCGGCAGCTGCTACAAGATCCCGCGGGTGGCGTACACCTGGCACCAGGCGGCCGCCGAGTGCCAGGCGGAAGGCGCCTACCTGGCGGTCATCAACTCGGAGCAGGAGGCGCTTGTACTGAAAAACATAACGGCCTCCGTTCAAGATATTCCTGGTTCCACTAATAATGACTACATCCTTCTCGGCTTCAGAGCTGTAAAGGTCACAAAACCTCGAGTATTTAAAACTATATTCGGTAAGTGCCTACATAATGCTTATAAATAATACAGGGTGTTTTAGATTTGTGAAGTAACTAGCTTTTGCCAGCTGTAATAAAATACACCATCACGCATGTATTCCCGAAGGGTTAAGCAGAGGTGCTCTACAGTGCATCTACATTTCACCAAGGCTGTTTTAGTCCCAATGTAATAATGGACCAGCCTATATCGCCTTGATATCGGACACCTAATACTTACAAATTAGAATTATGAAATTATTCCGCTTGAATTTAGGCAATAAAAGTAGTCTACGAGGTAGTCCAAATTTATTCCAGCGATTTGCGGGCTGTCGCGGTTTTTCGCATTCTGCCCAAGTTTGCCCGCGCGCAACTGCACAGTTGTATACATTTTTACACGACTGCCAAAAAATGGAGTGTATGTTTTCAGGGTTCATGTATGTATGTATGTGAGATCCTTTATTCCATCATAACTTTTAAATGCCTAAACAGATTGGAATGTATGGGGTATTGTTAGAATCCTTACATCGCTCTGGGTATGGTTTATAAAAAAAAAACAATGTGGCGGCATGTTGGTGTTTTAGTCCCAATGTAATAAGGGGCCAGCATTAATCTCCTCTACGTCGGGTACATTTCCATTTTCCCCACAAGGGGAAGGGGATTCCGGACATAGTCTAATACGTTGGCGCAGTGCTGGTTGATGAACTCCACACGTTAAAGCACCTACTTCAGTTATGAACCGTTCTCCTGGCCCCTGAGTCTGCTAACTAAAAACCAATGAAAAACCACTGGCCTCTAATATTATCTTCGTGAATTATTTAGAACTAGCTAAGCCCCGCGACTTTGCCCGCGTTTTCGAAATTAAGATTAGCCTATGTTCCAGAGCCTACACTATCTGCTACGTTTCTAACATTAAAATCGGTTTTGTAGTTATGGATATACGTGGTAACAAACATTCGCATGTATAATATTAGTAGGATAGAATTAAACTTAAATTCTTGGCAGTTGACTTGGTGTCAGCCATCGGTTAGCAGTTCTCTGGCAGACAAATTGCCAACCAAAGAATTTGCAAGTTTTAATGAAGAATTCACAAAGAAACATTTTGAGACCAATAGATGTGTCCATATGGCGCGCATGCCTCATCCGAGCACTCATATTATGACATTACGTCTATGCGTTCCGACGTCAAAAGTGAGTGCTCTCGCGAGGCATGCGCCTGATGAAGACGCCGCCATTCATCATTAAGCAATGGCGGCGTCTTCATCAGGCGCATGCCTCGCGCGAGCACTCACTTGTGACGTCGGAACGCATAGACGTCATGTCATAATATGAGTGCTCGGGTGAGGCATGCGCGCTATATGGACACATCTTATGAATAATTGTTAACAATCTCGACGCCCTGTAAAGCAAAATTTTGCACTTGCATACGTTAGACATGCTATAAGAGGTATATATTTTTCTTTTGCAGTACAGAACGCTTACAAGAAACGTTTTGTTTTCAGATGAAACTCTGGAGGCTGCTGGCTACAGCACGTGGGTTAATGGGGAGCCGAGCAACGACTCTGGGAAAGAGCACTGTGGCGCTATCAAAAAACTGGAAGGGAAATTTAACGATGTCCAGTGTGTAGGGTACACGTACGCTTTCATTTGCGAGAAAGAAGTGACTTGTCGCGGTAACTAGACAATAAAGCAAGACATAATCCGTAAGAAATACGAAACATAGGTACCTACTTTATACTGAAGATACACGATGACACGATGGGACGTTTTTCCTATACAATTTTAACAGTTAATGGCCGTATTCTGCACTCGTGTACGGTAATATCATATCGCATTAAGTGTTGAAATACGGCTTTACCGTATTTGGCCGAAATGCAACTGGGTGCGTGACTAGTGGATGTCGGGTAGTTACCTTGCTATATGTTGCCAAAATAAGCGCGGCAAGTCGCATCTAAAGGTTTAATACAACTTTGCCAGCAAGTGAAATTGTTTGTTGCAAACGCACATGAAATTTGAAAATCCCAGAGGTGGGAACAGGGGTTAAAATCTAAAATTATTTCCAAAGCGCGCGTCTGACATCACTACGTGTCTACTATTGTGTCGTTTATTATCACTACCTTTATCAGCCTCGCTACGTATTTACTTGATTCGTGCTAACTATACATGTATTTACCTATATTTTGTAAACAATAAAGAATTTACTTCAACCATTAAATTATTTTATTTATTTGCTTTCTATTGACATCTAATGTATCGCTAATGTTGAGATGGATATGTGGAGTGACTCGAATAGATAAGGTGACGAATGTACGTATATAATGGCCGGCGCACAGTGAGGACGGCAGGGGAGAGCATTTTAATTTTTATCAATCGAATTTGATACTTATCCAATTGAAATAAGGTGCTCCGGCGTGCTCTTCAGTGCACCGAGAAAACTGCTCCGAGATGCTCCAGGGTGAGCGTTGAAATATATACCTTATTTCGATTGGATACGTATTAAATTCGATTGTTAAAAATTAAAATGCTCCGCCCTGCCGTCCCCAGTGTGTGTCAGCCATAAGGCAGTGTGAAAGTATCGCCTATAACCATGGACCAATTACTAAGGGGACTGGCGCTAAGCAACTCGGCCGAGTGCTCGGCCTAGTACTGACATCGACATAAAACGAAGCGAGTAGTTCAACTATTTACCGGTAGATAGAACAATGAAAATGAACAAACAATTACCACTTTTTTTTTCATACATATATCTAATAAGGGCATCTCTTTCTTTAGTCTTTACTCTGTGCCTATAACAGATAAAAGAACCTAATAAAAAATCCCCGACAGAAAAAAACTCTAAAAAGAAAAAATAATATCTGAATATTTTCACCCAAGCGTCGTTTGATTATTTTGAGTAACCTGTAGATCAGGGATCACCAAATGGCGGACCGCGGTCGTCATCCAGACCGCCGACCCATTTTGTGCGGACCGCGAGAACACAGCAACTTGCACTACAGAGTACGTAATTTAATAAAAACATATCCCCTGCATTATCTTTGTTGACGTCAATTCGAAAACGGCGGGGCGAAGTAAGGAACTACAAGTAACAAGCGAGAAACAGTTCACGAGTTTTACGGCAACCCTATTGGTATATGTTCAAAAACATATTCTATTTGATAAAATATAGGGTTGCTCCGGTAAGTCGATGAGTAAAGGTCGTCCTTAAGCGTATCTCGTACTATTAGAAACTATCAGCCCCTCTAGCCAAGTGGCGTTCGCCTACAAGCGTTTCTATAAATCGCTACGCTTCATGTATGGAAATGATATAAGTCACGTGATCTACTTATCGACTGGTAATGTCATTGCCATACATTCAAGCGTAGCGATGTGTAGAAACGCTTGTACACGAAGCCACTGACTTGTCTAAGCCTGGGCCCCCAGATTGCTAATCAAATTTTAACCAATCTATTCTTCATTGTTAATCGTAAAATTGTGGCAGTCGACATAGTACCTATTTACGATTTACAAATAAAATTATTGTGCAATGAAAACAAGGATAATAGTTCATTAAATTATTGACTGAATATAAAATAGGTAAACCTACCTATTGGGGTTTTCAAGCATACACTTTGTTATCACATCACGCAATGTTTACCTGTTTGTTTTTAATGTCAAAATTACCTTCAATAGATGTGTCCATATGGCGCGCATGCCTCACCCGAGCACTCATATTATGACATTACGTCTATGCGATCCGACGTCAAAAGTGAGTGCTCGCGCGAGGCATGCGCCTGGTGAAGACGCCGCCAATAGCTACGTCCAGAAGTGTCACATGCCGCGCGAGGCTGCTCACCCACATGCCTCGCGAAGCACGACGTTTGCCTCAGTCGCATGCCGCGCGAGGCAAATGGCGAGGCAACTGACACTCTAGACAGGGAAAGGTATACCCGATCAATCAGTTTGACACGTTTGACATCGTTCTGTCTCACGACTGCCAAACTAGGCGACGCAAATGTGAGTGCTCAGGTGAGGCAGGGCGCGCATTTGCCTCACGTGAGGCAAGTCAAACACCGCGAGGAAAATTTTCCTCGCGCGGCATGTGACACTTCTGGACGTAGCTATTCGTTATTGTTCAGTTATCATTAATAAATAGGTCATGGGTCGGCGAAGAGGCAGTCTTCCTCAGTGGTGCGAGCTTGGGTTATTTCAGTATACTTCGCGTTTTGCTTTATATAGTACCTACCTCCTGCAGACCACAAGGGTCGCCTGCCATCATGGAACTACAGATTATTTTCGTATTTTGTGCCGTACTCTGTAAGTAATTCTTTAATTAAAGCAATAAAAAATAATTATAATAACTACAGCGATTCGAAAAAAAAACATTTCTTGAATAAATTCATTGTTCTTCGATAGTTTGCGAAACGATTACTAAAATAAATCAAACCAAAGTAAGAAAAATCATGTAAGCTAGACGTAGCGTTTATGAATCGTTAAAAATAAAAAAAATAGCATTACCACCGGTTCGTAGTGTTGCTTCCATTGAGAAGAGCCGGTAAGAAACACAATGGTTGTACCCTACTCTTTCTCTTTATCTACTCTTTTCAATAAAAAAAATATTATTGTTGGTATACATTTTCAAACAGCAACGCTACGTGAGCAGACAGGCATTAACACATTGTGAATAGCTACGTCCAGAAGTGTCACATGCCGCGCGAGGCTGCTCACCCACATGCCTCGCGAAGCACGACGTTTGCCTCAGTCGCATGCCGCGCGAGGCAAATGGCGAGGCAACTGACACTCTAGACAGGGAAAGGTATACCCGATCAATCAGTTTGACACGTTTGACATCGTTCTGTCTCACGACTGCCAAACTAGGCGACGCAAATGTGAGTGCTCAGGTGAGGCAGGGCGCGCATTTGCCTCACGTGAGGCAAGTCAAACACCGCGAGGAAAATTTTCCTCGCGCGGCATGTGACACTTCTGGACGTAGCTAATAACAAAATACAAGAACTCTATATTATCAAACTCTAGTGCCATATACCCCTTCCCTATAGGTAAGCAAACTCTTGTATTGCAGCCTTGAAGTAACTTACTGTCATAGAGTATGTATTTGCTAAGTATTTGGTTTTAATTACTATGCTCAACAGTAACGGCAGCAACACAGACTGAGGCGAAGATCTATCGCAAGGATTACATGTACGATTGGAGCACGGACGCGTTTTACAAGCTCCATATTATGGACTCGGACTCGAAGCTGTCGAGGAAAGAGGTGTGTGAGCTGGAGGGCGCCGCGCTGGTGGCGGCCATGTCCGAGCAGGAGCTCTCGCGACTCCGCGCCAGCATGAACCAGAACCAGCAGTACACCGAGGAAGACGGTGATGCCGCCAAGGTCGACCCGATCATTGACTGTGAGTGCCACAACACGACACACCTTCGGCGTCTAGTATCCGAAACGTATTAATTTCCGACTTCCCGCAGACTCGGAGGCTCAAGATGTGCTCGAGATGAGCTGCCAGGTGACGACGAGGGACGGGCACGTCAGGACCAGCTCCGTATTCCGCAACAAGCCCCTCTTCATGTGCAAAGTCGAGGCGAAGAATGTTCCCTACAACTCCCAGTGTCGGGTGCACGCCAAAGGTTAGTTCTTATCCATTCGTATTCTCGAGGCATGTATCTACTCGTACGTTCGTTTTATTTTGTGTTACGAAATTATTGAAATATGGTTTATATTTGTTCCAGGTTATCAGTACTTCCCGTCAGTCGGCAGCTGCTACAAGATCCCGCGGGTGGCGTACACCTGGCACCAGGCAGCCGCCGAGTGCCAGGCGGAAGGCGCCTACCTGGCGGTCATCAACTCGGAGCAGGAGGCGCTTGTACTGAAAAACATAACGGCCTCCGTCGATATTCCCGATTCCATTAGTAAGGAATACTTCCATCTTGGCTTCAGAGCTGTGAAGGTCACGGAACCTAGGGTGTTTAAAACTATATTTAGTAAGTGCCTACATAATGTTTATAAATAATACAGGGTGTTTTAGATTTGTGAAGTAACTAGCTTTTGCCAGCTGTAATAAAATACACCATCACGCATGTATTCCCGAAGGGTTTGGCAGAGGTGCTCTACAGTGCATCTACATTTCACCAAGGCTGTTTTAGTCCCAATGTAATAATGGACCAGCCTATATCGCCTTGATATCGGACACATTTCCCCACAAGGGCAAGGGGATTCCGGATTACGCTGGCCCAGTGCCGGTTGGCAAACTTCACGTCAAAGCATCTACTTAACTTTTGAACTGTTTTCCTGAACCCCGAGTCTGCTATCTAAAAATCAATGGGATACCACTAATATTATTTTCCTATAAATCGTAAATTCTTGGCTGTCAACGTCCATCCAGGCCATCTGTTAAGTCCTCTGGCCGATAACATGCAAACCGCCAAAAATGTACAAGTTATAATGAAGAATTCACAAAGAAAAATTCAGGGACCACTGATTTCGCAATGATTCATGGTTAACAGACTTGACGCCCTGTAAAGACATGTTGCTAAAAGAGTTATATTTTTCTTTTGCGGTACAAACCTCTTAAAACAAAGTTATCTGTTTTTCAGATGAAACTCTGGAGGCTGCTGGCTACAGCACGTGGGCTAGTAATGAGCCGACCAATCAATTTGGCAAAGAACACTGTGGCTCCATCTACAGATCGGAAGGGAAATTAAACGATCTCCCGTGTCCCCAACGGTTTGCTTTCATTTGTGAGAAAGAAGTGACTTGTCGCGGGAACTAGATAAAGTAGGAAGAAATAATATGTAAGAAATACAAAATAAGCGCAGCAAGTCACATCTAAAGGTTTAATATATCTTTGCCAGCAAGTGAAATGTTTGTTGCAAACGCACATGTTGCAAATCCTAGAGGTGCGAACAGGGGTTTGAATCAAACATTATTTCCAAAGCGCGCGTCTGACCTATCAGACATCACTACGTATCTACTATTGTGTTGTTTATTATCACTACCTTTATTAGCCTCGCTACGTATTTACTTGCATCGTACCAAGTACATGTACCTATTTACCTATATTTTGTAAATAATAAAGAATTTACTACAAACATTAAATTATTGTATTTATTTGCTTTCTGTACATTTATTCAATCAATTTATTTAATGACTAGCTTTTGCCCGCGACTTCGTCCGCGCAGGATATAAATTTAAAAAATTCCGTTTCCGTTTGCTGGAACCCAAATCCCGTATCCTGGATATCCCGGATCCCGTATCTCATATCCCTGATTCTGTATCCCATATTCCGTATCTCATATCCCTGATTCTGTATCCAGTATCCCGTATCCCGTATCCGTGTCCGTGTCCCGCATCACGCAACCCACATCCCGTATCCCGTATCCAACATCCCGTATCTCGTAACCCGTATCCCGTATCCCGTATCCATATCACAATCCGTATCCCGTATCACGCATCCGTATCCGTATCACGCATCCGTATCCCGTATCACGCATCCCACATCCCGTATCCCATATCCCGTATCCCACATCCCGTATCTCGTAACCCGTAACCCGTATCCGTATCCCGTATCCGTATCACGCTTACCACATCCCGTATCCCGCATCCCACATCTCGTATCTCGTAACCCGTATCCCGTATCCCGTATCACGTATCCCATATCCCAAATCCCGTATCCCATATCGCGTATCCCGTATCCAATACCCCGTATAATTTTCAAAAACATTTTTTTTTAACCAACTTTCACAAATCTAACTACAAAAATGACGAACTTACATTCAAACTTTCATCCCCTATTTTACTCCCTTAGGGGATGTATTTTGAAAAACCCTGAAATTAATATTGTTGATCTTTTAAAAGTCATCTAATCACCAATTTTTATAATTCCAACTTAAAAAAATGACGAACTTCCATACAAACTTTCAACCACTATTTTAACCCCTTAGGGTTTAAATTTTCAAAAAAGCTGAAATTATTATTTTTATTAGGTAAAAAGAAACCTTAACACAAATTTTCATTATGCTAACCTCAGAAATGACGAACTTCCATACAAACTTTCGTCCCCTATTTTACCCCCTTAGGGGTTGAATTTTTAAAAACGCAGCAATTCAAGTTTTTTATTTTTAAAAAGGAACCTAAACACCAATTTTCATAATTCTAACTTCAAAAATGACGAACATCTATACAAACTTCCCAACTAACTTTCATCCCCTATTTTACCACCTTAGGGGTTGAATATTCAAAAACGCCGAAAACCATATTTTTTATTTTTAAAAACACACCTCAACACAAATTTTCATAATTCTAACTTGAAAAATGACGAACTTGCATACAAACTTTCATCCCCTATTTAACCCCCTTAGGGGTTGAATTTTCCAAAATCGCTTCTTATTGCTTGCCTACGTCACAAAATATATATACTATCCAAATTTCATGTCTCTAACTTCAGTAGTTTCGGCTCGGCGTTGATGAGTCAGTCAGTCAGTCAGTCAGTCAGTCAGTCAGTCAGCATTTCCCTCTTTATATATTAGTATAGATATAGATATAGATTTTGCTCGATGTTTTGAATAGGTATGTTCGCATCTCAAAGGTAGGTACACAATATTAATTATGATAAGTATAGATACCTCCTTCAATTTCCAATACTATCTGTGTTATTACAAACAATATAAACCCACTATCAATACAAAAAACCCAGATAAGTGCGGTAGAACTCACGCCCTGAGGGTTCCGTACAAACTTAATAGGGGTTGAATTTACAATAAAAAGTAAGTTTAAAAACTAAAACCCGACTACGGAAAAAACGCGCTCTAAAAAGTATGAAACAAGAAAATATTCTCATCTAGAGGATAGCCGTGGTCCGTGTAGGTCTTTTAGGGCCAAATGGCATATGAACACGGACCACGGCTATCCTCTAGATGAGAATATTTTCTTGTTACATACTTTTTAGAGCGCGTTTTTTCCGTAGTCGGGTTTTAGTTTTTAAACTTACTTTTTATTTAATTATTTTGGAGTTATAGGTAACAATATATATATTTTTGAAATGTGCTCATAAAGCTCTTTCATTTGATACCCCACAAGGTTTTATTAAAAAATGTTTTTTTTTTAGTTCACGACATTATGTCCTCTAGACGGCGCCATATGCAATTTTATGTGACGTCACATAGCCTATAACCAGCGCGCCATTAAGCCGCTTCTGACGATACCTCATTTGTCAAATTACGACAAGTAGTTTGGAAGTTAGGTGGGAACAGATGCACATACATATAGTACGTTTTTTTATACTTGTCCTATTTGGTAAGCAAAGATGGTGTCCAGCGGGGCGATTGCGTAACTTGTTTGTCAATGTTTCAATTGGTTTCGTTCATCCTGTGTCAATTATATACGAAACCAATTGAAACATGGACAAAAAGTTACGCAAACGCCCCGCTGGACGCCATCTTTGCTTACCAAATAGGACAAGTATAAAAAAACGTACCGTACATACATACCGGTCAAAATCATAACGCCTCCGTAGTCGGGTAAAAACGCTGAAAAGTATACATTTAATTCGTACACTGATTCACATTATGAAAATATCAGTCAACGTTCTTTCTATATATTTGGACAGATAATGGCCGTATTCAGCACCCGTATACCGTATAAAATGTATGGTATACGTGTTGTCGTTTTCATAATGTAAATGATCACTTAGATGAAGAAATTGTTGAAATCCTTCCTTAGGAGATGCCTACACCATACTTGCCTGTACCTACTTACCTAAGTACTTACTGCCAACATTTCATGTTTCTAACTCGAGTGGTTTGGGAAGTTGACGGAGAACAAACAGATCCGTATTTTTTTCTTTTTGAGATACGAAACCCTAAAACACATTTTATTAAGAAACTGGCTGAGAGAAAGTACCTAGTTTTTTTTATTTTTTTATAGGACTGCGGTGTCAAAAAAGCGTACGGCCCGCCTGATGTTAAGCAGTTACCGTAGCCTATAGATGCTTACAATACCAAAGGTATTGCTCGCACATTGCCGACCTGAAGGGGAGTGGGATGGAGGGAGGGGGAGGGGGGGTGGGCTTACGGCTCTCTCACTCATCGTACGAAACACAGCTGTAATAGCTGCTTTACGCCGATCTTCTGTGAGAGGGTGGTACTACCCCGGTGGAGCCAGCCCGTTTATGAGCTGCAGTCAATTGGCTACAGCTTGGCTCTACCACCTTCAGATATAGATAATAGAGTCATACATAAGTTATTGTTCAGTTATCGTGAATAGGTCATGGGTCGGCGAAGAGGCAGTCTTCCTGAGTGGTGCGAGCTTGGGTTATTTCAGTATACTTCGCGTTTTGCTTCATATAGGTAGTAGGTACCTACCACAAGGGTCGCCTGCCATCATTGAAATACATATTTTCGTATTTTGTGCCGTGCTCTGTAGGTAATTCTTTAAATTAAAGCAATTAAAAATAAGTAATAATTACAGCGATTCGAACAAAACTAATTTTCTGGAACAAATTCATTGTTCTTCGATAGTTTGCGAAACGATTACCAAAATAAGATATTATTATAGTTAAATCATTCAAAGTCAAAAAATATTCATGTAAGCTAGACGTAGCGTTTATGAATCGTTAAAAAGAACAATATTTTAGCGTTACCACCGGTTTGTAATGTTGCTTCTATTGAGAAGAGCAGACAAAAAACTCAATGGTTACTCTTTTCAATAGAAAAAATAAATAAAATTGTATTCATTTTTAAATAGCAACTCTATGTCAGCACCAGCAGGCAGGCATTAACACATTGTGACAATAAAATACATTAACTCAATATAATGAAAAGCACTTAGATTTAGTTATTTAATAGAAATTAAACGATTTATTAAAAACCCAGTGGTCAAATCTGGAATAAACCTTTCATTATTTATATTAGTTGTTCCCCGCGACTTCGTCCGCGTAGAATATAAATTTAAAAAAAAATCGGATCTCTGATCCCGGATCCCGGACCCCGTATCTCGGATCCCGTTTCCCGTTTTTACCGGATCCTGGATCCCGGTTGCCGGATCCCGTATCCCAGATATCCCGGATCCCGTATTCGGGGTATCCCAGATCCCAAATCCCGGATCCCGTATTCCGTGTCCCGTATATCCCAGATCCCGTATCCCGCAGTCCGGATCCACGATCCCGTATCGTATTTGCCAGTAAAAGTCCCTTCAAAATCGGTACAGCCATTTCGGAGATTAGCCGGAATCGGTACCGTCATACAAACTTTTACCCCCTATTTTACCCCCTTATGGGTTAAATTTTCAATAACGCTGAAGTTAATATTTCTTTATTTATAAAAAGAAACCTTCCCACGAATTTACATCATCCTAACTTCAAACATGACGAACTTCCATATAAACTTTCATCCCCTTTTTAAATTCGTAATATCTTTTGAATGGAATGTCTGATTTAAATAATTAAAAAAAAATTATCTACAGGTATTAAAATAGTCTCAAATATGAAATGATTTATTTGGATAAGGATTAATACTAAGGTATGGATAACATGGTCTGGTTTTGGTCGGCATTTCTATCAACTTTTAAAATGTAAAAAAGTGGTTATAGTAACGTAACTACAATAGTTGGACACATGGTATTGCGAAGTTTTTTGTAGATATTGATATGTTCTTTAATATTGTAGAACATTTTTTTGTTCTATCATCAATAGTTTCCGTAGCGCATGCGACGAAAGTCATTTTATGGCTAATATTTTTACACCTTGGGTTACATTATTGGAGTTTAAGTAACGATCCCTAATTTTTTTGAAAATATAATATAGCCTATGTCACCCGCAGTATGTGTAGCTTCACAACAGTGAAATAATTTTTCAAATCGGTTCAGTAGTTTCGGAGCCTATTCAATGCAAACAAACAAACAAACAATCAAACAAACAAACAATCAAATCTTTCCTCTTTATAATATTAGTATAGATAATTATTTACTAAAAAAAAAACGGAAGGTCAACACGTTTCCATACTTAATTCTAATTCAACTGCAGGGAATTTAATCGTTGGCAGTTCAAATTCTCGAGTGCCACATACCTACCTCTCCCTATAAGCAAACTCCACAGCCTTTATGTAACTACTGTCATAGGTACATTCTGGGCTTCATATGCAAAGTATTTGTTTTAATTACTTTACTCAAAAAAGTTTATAATATCATTATTTCGCAAACCTTCTTCGAGCAAAATCGGATTTGTTGTATTGCAAGAGCCACATGATATTATAATGTATTATTATCGAGTATGACCAACATTATATTGCTGTTATCTGACCGTTGCCATGGAAACGTAACAAACAGGTATGTTTATGGTTCGTAAAAAAATCTGATTGACGGTTAAAACGAGTTGGTCGTGCCGTTGCCATGGAAATGTAAACAGAGAAAATAAACAACTATAGATATAGTTCGTAAAAATAAAAATATAATTGTATTAATTTTTATACCTACTTAGCTAGTTTTGTTTAAACTAATAGTCGCATTGTTGAGTAAAGCACTATACAAGCCCCAATGGAAAACCACTGGTCTCTAATATTATCTTCGTGAATTATATTCGTTAATTCTTGGTGGTCGATATGGTGTCTGCCGTCTGTTAGCAGGCCTCTGCCTGACGACATGCCAACCGCCAAAATTTTACAAGCTATATTGAAGAATTCACAGAGATAAATTCTCGACGCTCTATTAAGACATGTTGCTTTATAGCAACCGACTCTTATGAGTTATATTTTTTCTCTTGCTGTACAGACCGCTTACAACAAAACTTTTTGTTTTTCAGATGAAACTCTGGAGGCTGCTGGCTACAGCACGTGGGCTAGTAATGAGCCGACCAATACAGGTGATATAGAACACTGTGGCTCCATCTACAGTAAGGAAGGGAAATTAAACGATATTCGGTGTACCGTACCGTCCGCTTTCATATGTGAGAAAGAAGTGTCTTGTCGCGGGAACTAAACAAAGAAACAAGAAATAATCTGTAAGAAATACGAAGCATGTAACTTAGGGTGAATTCACAGGATGATAGTGATAGGACGTTTTTCTTATACATTTTTAACAGTTAAGGTCCTTATTCTGCACTCGAACCCAATCCCAAACGACGACGGTACCCAAAGACAAAGACACCGTTATTCGTTATTTGTCACGTCAAATATAGCGCTTTCACTATGAGTGCGAGTATTTATCGGTCAATTAATTATACTAACTATATTATTACAATAAATATATTTAAAAATGAATAACAGTGGTTTTTTTTCTTCATAATTTTAACCTAAATATGGGGTGCTCCATGTTGCAATCACTGATAGGTAAACGATCGCAGGATACGCAACGCTTCGTATGGTCAGTTAGAGATGGGTGATTATTTAGTAGCACTGTTAATCAAATAGGAGACATCTGATTGAAAAGACCATGGAACCCTACATTGAGCGTGGCCCGACACGCTCTTTGCCGGTTTTTACTTATTTAACCCTGCTGTCACAAAAGATAATTAAGTTATACGTTTAAACAATCTTAGAGCGCGGCTCCACTAGTGCGCTGTGCACGGGCGAGAGACGAAGCGGGGGAAAGTGATGCGCCAGTACAAAATCTTGCAACGACGCAACGCAACGCGCCAATGGAGCCCGGCAATTACATATAAGTAAACACAGGTACCTACAATCCTTTGTTCAATTTATCATAGGTCAGAACCTTGTGAGCAACGATCTTGTGCATGATTATTGCTGTCACAATTCGCTCCGAATAGGTACAGTTTCGAGCGCGTCATCATGGAGATTCGTTTAATTGTTGTGTTTTGTGCTACAATTTGTAAGTGGTCAATTTTGAATAGCACAATTTAGTAATAGGTACCTACTGTGTTACACATGAAATGGAAAGTAGGATAAAAATTAACGAGTAGGTACATGAATATACGATGACATTTAGAATGTAATGCACAATGCAATGTGAATTTTCCCTGTAAGCAAGTATAATTTTTTTAGGTAGGTACCTACCTGTTCATCGTAGGATTGATTTATTTTATGGGCGTAAAAACATTCGGCCAATATCTGGGGAATGTGGCCGTACCTTTCTGTTCAATTCTCAGTTTATTAAAAGTCATCTGAAGTTAATATTTCTTTATTTATAAAAGGAAACGACTTTCCATCATCCTAACTAAAAAATGACGAACTTCCATACAAACTTTCACCCCCTAACGCCTTTAGGGGGTGAATTTCAAAAAATCCTTTCTTAGTACAGCTCTACCCACAGAGAACATAGACAGTAGATATTAGATTTCCCTATGAAACGACGCTTGACAAATTGCGCGGGTGAAGGCACGGGTGAAGGGGTGTAGATAACGCCTACTTTGCCATTTCAATCTACCGGTCAATAGCAAAACTACTCGCTTCGTTCTATGTCGATACTTACGTACGTAGTTTAACTTTTTCACACTAGATGTCACTAAGTGTAGAGTGATAAAAGAGATGTACAGAGGGTCGCCATGTCGAATAGAATTTTATATTTGGGATGCGAACGTTGGCAAGACGTCTGCACAGGACGAACGCCAACAGCACGCTGACATAAGGTAGGAGTTGGATCAACGCGGCAGACGGCAGACGTCAGTCGGCAGACGTCAGTCCCATAGAAAATATAACGCCATCTGCCGTCGCGGCACATGTCATCGCGACAATTTGTATGAGACTGACGTCTGACGTCTGCCACGTTGATGCAACTCCTACCTTTAAGCCACGCCTACTGTGATGACGTCAGTGGCCTAGTTGCGCCATGTGGCCGAGTTGCTTAGACCATGTCTTTTCTATGTCTGGTTCATGCCTTACCCATCAAGAAAAATACACCCTCAAAATTTCAAGTCCCTACGACCAGCGGCTGTGCGTTGTCTGTCAGTCAGTCTGTGAGTGAGTCAGGACTTTATTCTTATAATAGTATTTAGATTGATTTTGTGATAGTTACCACAGCCACACCGACCGACACGAAGAAATACCGAGACGATTACGTGTACAGCCGGCAAACGGATGCATTTTACAAGGTGCATATTGACTCGGACCTGTGGCGGAAGCCGGAGCGGCTGCGGGCCACTTGCGAGGTGGAGGGAGCGGCGCTGATGGGCGCGCTGACGCAGGCCGACATCGCGCAGATCCACGCCATGATGAAGAACTACCCAGACAAAGACAACGTCTATATAGCCACCGACCATCTGCAACCCGACTTATCTGAACAACAGCCAATCATCGACCGTAATTTTATTTTTATTTAAAATTGTTTTAGCTATAAGTTTACTAAAGAACTTTCAGCTAAAACAAGTTTATAGATTAAATAATACAGATACACGAATGCCATCTAAGGGCTTCCGCAGACTAGCTACTTTTAGCATCGGCTATCGGCGATTTTGATGCGTCTCGCTCGTTCGCGCTCGAAGAAACGCGACGCAGCATCGATACGTCACAAAATCGCCGGTCGCCGATGCTAAAAGTAGCTAGTCTGCGGAGGCCCTAAAAGTTTCCGCATACTGCATAGTATAGAGAAAAACAAGAGATACTCACCGAGTATACCCACATTTTGAACATACTGAATCGACTTGGACGGCATAGCCGTGCTGAAAAACAATTATTTTGGACTATGTCAGACCCACTCAGGAAAAGGAGAACGCCCCCTTTTCCCTTTTTCCTGAGTGGGTCTGACATAGTCCAAAATACATTTTTTTCAGCACGGCTATGCCGTCCAAGTTGATTCAGTATGTTCAAAATGTGGGTATACTCGGTGGGTATCACTTGTTTTTCTCTTAGGGGAAGTACTTACAGCCCGTGGTCTTGGTGGAGCACGCCGTCGTACAGCCCCGGGAAACCTCCACGGTCTAGATCGCACGGTTTCACTTTCAGCTATGCTGTGGCTGTCAGTCAGTGAGAGGGTTGTATTTTTTTTTTTAATTTTGAATTGCAGTAAGTTCCGAGAGTGGCGATGAGTCTGATTTCGCGGTTGAGGTGCTAACTAGCGACGGCACCTTGAAGACTGTCCTGCAGTTCCGG
Source organism: Drymonia ruficornis (assembly GCA_947859195.1). Lineage (NCBI taxonomy): Eukaryota > Metazoa > Arthropoda > Insecta > Lepidoptera > Notodontidae > Drymonia > Drymonia ruficornis. The sequence continues at coordinate 12,027,096 of OX401908.1, forward strand.
AACCTACCATTCGTGTGCAAGGTCCAAGCTAAGGATGTCCCGCCGTACGATCAGAGATGTGGGATCCGCGCCAGAGGTGCGTCTTGCATGAATAAGGGCGAGGCCCCACTAGCGCGTTGCGTTGCGTCGTCGCAACGGATCAAAGGGTCTTTAGCGGAAAAGGGAAGATCTTCCGGCCAGGCGGGTGGTATGCCTGGCGGGGTCGGCCGCTACGCCCCGATGGTTGTTGTCGGGGTCTCGTATATATGCGGAGTGCCTCGGGAATCTTGCTTGCGTGGTTCAGGACTCCATTTTTGTGGCGCGTGCAACTAGCGCCATCTGTTGGTAGCGAGATGTGAAGTCGCTACAGGTCGATGGGCGAGAGACGAAGCGGGGGAGGGTGATGCAGATATTATTACCGTGGTGATGCGCCAGTACAAAATCCTGCGACGACGCAACGCAACGCGCTAGTGGGGCCTCACCGTACGGCTCGTATTAATAAATGCATCTCAAAGTTGAGATCGATCTTAAGATGTAGTTAAATTTGATGTTTAATGTATGGAGCTTCTGTCAAAAATAGTCTTAAGATCATCATCATTTATTAATTCGAGCCTTATAAACCTCTGCTATCCTTTAGGATACCGGTACTTGCACTAGTTGGGTCTCGAAGTCGCTCCGTGTAAATATTGGTAGTCAGCTAAGTCAGGGTTGGAAAAGTAACAATATTGATTGACTGGAAACCTGAGAAGGCGTTGAAACAAAAAGACGAACGCGTGGGGCAGTGGTTCGAGCGTAGGCCAGTCGGCTCACTACATCGGGTGATTTCGCTAGAGTTAAATCTCGGAAAAGGCCTTTGCGTAATTTTCCCCGATCTGGGTGTCACTGGGATCGCCCCCAGTCCATTGTAATGATAGCCATAGTACAAGCGTTGCTTAGTTTGAGACCATACAGTTGGTGTGTTAGTCTGGCGATATTTATCTAAATCTCTGATGCTTAGACTAAAGGCGTCAAGACGTCATTGAATTCATTCTAAATCAACGATAATTTGGCTCAGGCAGAGCCCTTTATCAAAAGTCCCAATCGTAAAATATTCCTTTCGCATAAAGTACCTTTCGCAGAAAGCCCCTTTCGTAAAGAGGCCCTTCGCATAAAGTTCCGTTTATCAGAAGTCCTTTACGCTAAAAGTCCCTTTTGCAAAATATTTCTTATTTTTTGTATTTGACATAACAGATCCCTTTTTAATGACGCATTCTGTTTAATTTTAAGGTCTGTTTCCATTTCAGGCTATCGCTACTACTCTTCGATAGGCAGTTGCTACAGGATTCCACAGATTACTTACACCTGGAACGAGGCGTTCGCAGAGTGCCAGGCGGAAGGCGCCCACCTGGCAGTCATTAACTCTGACACGGAACGAATGGTGCTGCTAAACATGACATTGTTGGATGGTGCCATTCCCTCCTTTAACTCCTGGAACCCATCGTACTTCCATATCGGCTTCAGAGCTGAAAAAACGGTTGCAAACGCTCCTAGAGTATTTAAAACCATATTCAGTAAGTAGAAATAACTAACTCAAAGATTTTTAAATATTGAATGAAAGCCAATGTTGGTAGACTGAGCATCTAATTTTCAACCAAGATGCACTTACTTAACGTTCAAGGTAAACATCGTGAGGAAAACGGCCTCACTTTCCCTTTCACGTCCTGTGTGCTCCTGGCATTGAGTTCACGCTCTAGTACAAACTTGATGGTTTTCACGTTAGTCCTGATTAGAAAAAGCGAGCGTGAGAGAGACAGCATGACCTATCGGTGCATGATGCTAGGGACGTTAGGGCGTCTTCAAATTAGAGGCGTGTGGAAGCGACCGTAACAGTGGTGCTATTGTCTACACAAACGTTGAGTGTTTAACAGTGGCCTTAAAAATAGATGCTGAACGCATAGTGTGGCCATTGAATTAAGTCGGAAATCGAAAATGCTCACAAGGAGGATTTGGTTTACAGATCAAACTCTGGAGGAAGCTGGCTTCAGCGAATGGTCAGAGACCGAGCCCAACAACTTGCGAGGCAGAGAGAACTGCGGCTCCGTGTTTCAAGTAGACGGAAGACTGAACGACATCAACTGCTCCGGCCTGTATGCCTTTATTTGCGAGAAAGAAGTGCGCACGCGGCCTTAAGTACTCATAACCATTATTAGTACCCGGTTTCTGTTTAAAATTTACAAAGGAAGGTAGGTACGTTACAATGTTCGTACGTACATATCTATAAAAATAACGTACCCAAGTAATTATTTAAGGTTTAATGTTGTTATCCAGTATAGTTTATAGCAGACAAATAAAATGAAGAAACAGAGAGATATTAATATTTTATTTCAGTACTAGGTTATTCTTATACCAATAAAAATATAAACAATTACCTACTTGTCGAAGTATTTGTGTCTTTGGTATACCTACTACCTACATAAAAATAAACCTATTAACGTGGGAGAGCCAATGTAATATGTAGTTTTATTGTTATCACCTATTAGCAAACTATTCCAATACATAAGTACATGCTTACCTACTCGTGAAAAGATAAACGGAGACTGACAACCAACAGACAAGTGGGCCGTGTTGTCCCTCTTTGAAAGTTAGTCTGCATAGGCCCCCAAGACTATTAATTCCAGCGCGTAACGGAATAAAAACAGAGAAAGATTTAACGGAATGCCGATGTATGATACGCAGATAATATTAATGATCAATGCTTTAGCGATGGAAAGGAAATGTACGGAATTAGCAGACTTGGGGCCCTGTACAGTGAATGGCTCGTCCATCATCAGTCGAAAGAGGTCCACTGCTGGACATAGGGAGGTCTTCGCCAAAGATTGTTACATACATATAAGGTCTTTACCGTTCAAAATGATTGGATGTTTTTTATTAAAGTCATGATTGGAGAACTTTATGCGACCACCAACTCTTAATATACCGTCAGCATCTAGAAATGGGTTCAAAGGTAATATTTTTGACTTGTGATGTAGCTTATCACATTTAGATATAGTTTGAATTTCCATAGTAAATGACTCTAATTGACAGAATTTAATTAAAATTATCTGTGACTTGTCAAGCTCCTGTATTTGTAGAGGGCCCGAAATTTTTGTATTATTTTTATTAATTTTATTTAGAAAACGTAAAACGTATGCGAAACATCTTTTTAAACGATCGTAATTTGAATATCTAGTAAATTCTATCAATTTCGGATTCTCAATATTAATATGAACTTTAAGTTCGGGTACGTCTACCAATAAATTTTCAAGCTGTGGCCACTCTGTGTACTCCTTTTTGAGGAAAGGAGGACCTTCCCACCACGCGCAAGATGAGTGCATGAGGTCTTGTGGTTCGACGCCTCTCGACGCTAAGTCAGCGGGGTTCAAGTGAGTGGGAACGTGTCTCCAGGTGTGGCCTGCTGTGAGCTCGTTTATCTCTTGTATTCTATTACATACAAAAGCCTTAAGTAGTTTTTGTGGAGTTTTAATCCAGCATAAAACAATGGACGAATCTGTCCAAAGGAATGTACGATCAATTTTAAAATTGAGTACCTTTAATAATTTGGAACATAAACGAGCTCCTAACAGCGCCCCACAGAGCTCCAGTCGCGGTATGGTTATAGCCTTGATAGGCGCGACTCTGGCTTTGGCACATAGCAGCTTAACTGAAATAGTATTGTCATGATTAATGGAACGTACATATACACAGGTGCCATATGCATCCTGTGATGCGTCCACGAAACAATGTAGTTCGATAGAAATAGGCGAATTACATATTACATTACGGTTTATCTTTAACTGGGATAATTGAATCAAATTATTAGCAATGTTTGACCATTGTTTAGCTAGATTAGGTGGTACCGGGTCGTCCCAGTTCAATTTTATTTTCCACAGATTTTGTAGAATTATTTTAGCTTTAATTACACATGCACATAAAAGTCCTAGAGGATCAAATATTGTGCAGGTCAAACTCAAAATAGATCTTTTAGTAATTGGTAGTTTAGAATTCATATCAATAGAAAAATGTAATGTATCTTGTTTAGGAGACCAGATTAGACCTAACACGCTAGATTCCTTGTTCAACAACGGTGTATCAGACGTGTCGTTTAGATTGAAATTAGACGCGTTAGACATTATTTTATGTAGCGGAAAACATGCTGAATTTAAAACTTGTGTAACATTATCATATATGTGGCTGATACCTTCTTCAGTCGAGGACCCGGTAGCTAAGTTATCTACATATATGTCGTGTTCAATGATAGAAGCTATAGTCGGATCCGAACATTCTCTCGATAGCTGAAGGAGACATCGTGTACTCAAGAAAGGCGCAGAGGCTGTACCGTAGGTAACAGTGTTTAGCTGCAGGACCTTTATTGGCTCAGTATCATCGTCCCTCCAAATGATAAGCTGTAGATGGCGCTGGGACGGATCTATCTCGATTTGTCTGTAATGTTTTTGAATATCAGCTGTTAACACATATTTATGACAACGAAATCTCATTAAAATGGATAGAAGATCATCCTGGACTACGGGTCCAATTAATTGGATGTCATTGAATGATTTACCGGAGGTTGTCTTGGCAGATGCATCAAAAACAACCCTCAGTTTTGTGGTCTCACTTTTGTCTCTTATGACCGCATGGTGCGGTAGATAATATCCGAAATGAGGCTTATGTACTTGACATAAGTGACCTAAATTAGAATATTCTTGGATAAAATCATTATATTGTTTTTTAACTAAAGGTAACTTAGACAACCTTTTTTCTAAATTATAAAAACGCATTTTAGCTTGATTGAAAGAATCACCGAGCGCCTTCTCGGGTTCTTCCTTGAAAGGAATCTTAACTGAAAATCTACCAGTGGGTAACCTACGCATGTTCTCTAAGAAATGAACTTCACATAAATTTTCTTCAGTAGTTGGGGTAACTTGTTCCGGGTGGAGTTCATCTATTTCCCAGAATAACTTAAGCGAGTCTTGAATTTCTCTACTGAAATTGCAATGAACTCTTTGTTTTGGCTCTGGTGGTACATGACCAATAGGCCCAGACACCAACCAACCTAACTGAGAACTTTGCAAGATAGGTTTATTAATTCCTAATTTAATTTGTTTGGAGCCTACAATATCCCAGAAAACATCCACCCCTAACAGAATATCTATATTGGAGGGACGATGGAAGCCAGGATCTGCAAGCTCAATATTCATAGGCAACTCTAAATTGTTCATATTTATGTTCATAGATGGCAGTAAACCAGTAATGTGTGGTACAACTAGGCACTTTACACCTATGTTGAATAGACCTACACGGGAATTAATAGTGAGATTACAACGTTCACTAATACTAAACTTAACATTATTAATTCCAGACACAGTAATTGAACTTATGTTTTCAATAGGTAGGTCAATTTTTTGTTTTAAATTTTCTGTCATAAATGACGACTGACTACCTGTGTCTAATAAGCAACGCGCTTGATAAACATTGTTATTACAATTATTTACAACCTCTACAACCGCTGTACATAACAGCACTTGGCCGACAGAGGTGGCCGAGAGTGAAATAGGTAAAGAAGGAACAGGTAAGTCTTGTACTTCCCCTGAATTGTTTTGACATTTTGGCTTATCTACGTGTAATAATGAGTTGTGTTTTGCCTTACATAACCGACAAGTGCCCTTAAGGCGACACTGAGTAGAATTATGGCCCTTCCGAAGACAATTAGAACACAATTTCAACCGTGATGCCTCACTCTGCCTATCCTCTATAGACATATCTTTGAACTTAGAACATAAATAAACTAAATGGCTTTGATTACAAATCGCACATGGGGGATAATTCTTATTAGAATTAGAGTTGGACGTGGCAACAGCATTTATAGTTTCATCCCCGGGCTCATCGCAGGATACTGAGAATGATTTTGTTGTATTAGGCTTACTCTGACCTCCCCGTTGCGGGTATACAGGTTTATCATTCCTACTAGCAAGAGTAGTTTCTAAAATAGCCGCCCTATTCCTTAGGAACTGGAAGAATTCATCCAAAGTAGGCAAGCTAGAAAGGTTTCCCTTATGCTCTTCCCACTTACTTGATGTAGTAATGTCTAGTTTGGATGAAACTAAATATATAATAATAGCGTCCCAACTAGAGGTAGGTAGCCCCAAAGCGTCCAGTGCTCTTAAGTTCTTAGTAATAATATCAATAACAAATCTTAAAGCCTTAAAAGATTCTCTTGTTAATTGTTCAATGGAGAATAGTGACTTAAAATGGTTATTTATTAAAATATTTTTATTATTGTATCTTTCACATAACAAATCCCATGCAATAGAGTAGTTTTTAGAAGTAAATTCAAGTGATTTGATCACAACAATGGCACTGCCTTCAAGTGATGACCTTAGATAGTGGAATTTACTTATTGCCGGTATTGAATCGTTTGAATTAATTAATGAATCAAAAGTATCTCTGTACTCAAGCCATTGTAGGTAGTTACCATCAAAGGATGGAAGTTTAATAATTGGCAACTTAATATTATTGCTATCATGAAAGTTACTAACATTAGAACGAGCATCAGGCTCTTGAATTACTGGAACCGGCTTAGTCGATTCAATTAATTCTTGAATTGAAGATAAAAGAGATATGAATCTATTTTCAATTGAATCTCTTTCTATCAATTGTTTATCTAAATCATCACACATGTATTCTATATCACATTGAATATCATCAAATGATGAGAATAACGTTTGGCATTTTTCTAAACGGATATTTAATTCGTTTACTTTAGTACGTTTTAATTCACTAGGATCAATTGATCGGAGGGCGTCTATATTTTGTTTCATCGTTGTTAGACGGCCCTTAATGGAACTACGTTTACGAATAAGATGTGAAACATCTTTGCCCTCTTGGGCATTATCAAATTTATCATCACCATCAGTGGACATTGTAGGTATATAACAATGAAGTAGGTAAGTAAATAATTGTGCAGATCCAACCAGTTATGTGGTGTGATGCAGCACGCGGTCCGTCGTTGCCCGTAGCCCGTAGCACGAGTAGACTGCCCTGTTGCCGGCCGCGGGAACCGCAAGAGTCGGCAGCAGGTACAGCGCGCGCGTAGGCACGTAGCTACGTCGCGTAACCGCTTACTACCCGTTCAGCTGCGAACAGTTCGGCAAATAGGCGTTGAAACTAAGCCAGCAACGAAAACACCATTAGTAAATTGGCCTGTGAAATATTAGGTAACTAGATAACCAGGTACCTAGCTTATAGGCGCACACAAAGGGATAGGCAATAGGCACACGTAATAGGCGCACACAAAATAGGCACATAGGCACACCCAATTGAACTGTACACAAAATGGCGTGTTAGGTAGGTAGACGTGCGTGCGTGATGTGTGCAATTAGCGCGTGCAGCATAACCTAAGCGTGCGATAGATGTTTTATTTTAGCAATCCTTGCATAGAGAGGAGATCGGCATTACTTGTTATTAGTAGGCAAGTAAATGCGAAATAAATTGTTAAAATAGCGGGTACAACCCTCAAAGTATCATTCAAATAGGTACCTTAGGTGCGTATGTTACGCGTAGTCCTGCGTACATAATAGGCGAGTCACGATCATGAATATTACACCAAACTTTGCACAAATAGATTAAGAATTGGAGGGAAATAGTAAAGGAGCCGCACTTCCCTCGGAACGACCTCCCACGCTCATAATCAGGTAGCCGGTTGTTTCCCGCCGTCCACGTAGGTTTGTTCGCTTGACTGGGTGTTCGCTGACTGCATAGGCTTGAGGAATCAGGATCGGCAGCTTGCTTGCACGCCCTTCGGCTCTCGGCAAACTGGATGACTTGGTGACGCCCGCCCGGCAGCTCGCACGCAGCGCGTCGCGTCGGCAGAAAACAATTGGCTTGTTGTTTTGTTTTTGCAGATCTTCATAAATATGTCCTTTGAGGTCGCCAACTATGTGCCAGCCGGCACATTAAAAGGCGTGGTAAATCTTCAGGGTCTTTAATAATATGGCTAAGTTGATGTACAATTGGCTTTTCACACGTTAATTGTATTGGGCGAGAGAACGCGATACGCATCCGCCGTTGATCGTGGAATTTCGTGACTAAAAGCGCGGGCCGCCGCGCGTCGCTGGCGCTGCCGTCGCGTACGCCGCCGCCTCGCTGCTCCCTCACCCCCGCAGAGTAGGGTGGCAACGTTTAGTTGCGTGAACAGTACCTACACGATATTTTGCATGGCGTCTCAGTGAATGCACTACTAGGTATTAAATTAGGGCCATACCACACCGGGTAGCCATGGCCACGTCGCCAGCCACCGTAGCCAACTATTCACATTGAAATGTATGGGAGGTAACACACCTCCCGACTGGCGACGTCACCAGTCAATACAAATTGTTTGGATACGTGGCCGGCAATGTTGCCAGTCGGTCGCCAGGTGTTACCTGTCATCATTTCAATACGAATTAGTTGGCTACGGTGGCTGGCGACGTCGCCTGGCGTGAACTGGCGTCCCGGTGTATTATGGCTCATAAGACCTTATGTATGTACGTACCTACCTGTACCCAGGTTATTGCTACTGCTTTGTCTTACACACATCGCTATCGCCTGTCTCTGGTTTCTGAGTATCTTCGGATGCGTCGCAAAGGGCTCTGTTGTGAGGTGCCTTCATCAACTTGTGCCGGTATCTGATTCTGATCTTCCACTGGTGGTACCGATCGTAAATTCTTCGCGCTCGAAATGTTGTTAGCAGTCTTCTGACCGACGGCATACCAATCGCAAAGAATTTACGATTTACAATTAAGAATTCAGGAAGATAATATTGGAGACCAGTGGTTTCACAATGGTTAAGAGACTCGATGCCCAGATTGTATGTTTTACAAAGTTGTAGGGCCTTACCTTATGTATGTGATAACAAACTGTAGGTTCGCTTGAAAAACCTGACTAGTAACAAAGTAATTAATATACCTATTATATTAACTAAATAAAGGAGATTGACAGGGTTTGGACCAAGTGCTGCCCAGACATGGGAGTGTTTCCAAATGATTTCCTAGATCAAATTACTTAACAAAAAAATGATAAAAAAAAAAACACCCTGGGATTTTTTTATGATTTTAGATAGCTTTTGTCTAGTTTTTTTTTAATAGCCTATTCATAGGACTGCCCCACTGCTGGGAAAAGGCCTCCCCTTTTCTCCCCTAGTTTATTATCAATAATAATAAACAAATAGTCCAATTTTTGTTTTCAAGTTCATTTTTTCCATACATAATTCACAACGAAAAACTTGTTTTTCTCTTGACTCCCGGAACAGAATTTGAAGCGCTTCGGTTTATAGGTTAGCATTGACGTATGGAACAAAATGTACTATGTGTTCATTCTGGGCAGCACTTGGTCCAACATCCATACATAGATTGTCAATGTCCTTTAATGAATTATCAAACTTGTTTTCATCATAAAATGCCTTGTCATTCTTATAATTAGGAATCAACTATAACTACCACAGTTACAATAATCACAGTATCCGTGTTATTACAAGTGCGTGTCGGGTCATGCATAATGTAGGGTTCCGTAGCCATTTAATAACGAAAACTTATTGTAATCAAAGTTGTGAAATATAAGAAACAAAGTTGAATTTGCGTACGATGCAAACTCTACATTGTGCGTGGCCCGACACGCTCTTGGCCGGTTTTTATTTATTTGTTGATTAATACTTATCTATTTCAAGTAAAATACGCACTTTTATCTATTGTCCAATTTATCATAGGTCAGAACCTTGTGAGTAGTTATTGCTCTCATAATTCACGCCGACTAGGTAGATACAGTCTCGAGCACGTCGTCATGGAGAGTCGTTTATTTGTTGTGTTTTGTGCTGTAATTTGTAAGTGGTCAATTTTGAATAGAACAATTTAGTAATACTGGGTTGCACGCCATTTTGAGTGTTGTACATAAAATGGAAAGTAGAATACAAATTGTATGAATACCTGCATATTACAGGGTGAATTTGAAATCATGGGTATCCTTTTAAACAATGGCGCTAGACATGATTCAGAATATGTTGGGAAAATAAATAAAAAGTCTACTGATAAAAAATATTGCTGAAGTAAGCAAACAAGCAAACCAGTTAACTGTTATACCTTGCCCGGGCAATAAATTGTTATCAATTGATTACTTGATTATTCCCTAACTAAATATTCTGAGTTATGTGTAGAATCACCGTTTAAAAGGATGCCCATGAATTCAAATTCACCCTGTAGATGACATTTAGAATTTAATGCACAATGCAATGTGAATTTTCCTTGTAAGCAAGTAGAAATTTCTTCTTCTTTCTTATAACCTGTTCATCTTCAGATTGATTTATTTTTACTTATTTTATGGCCGTGACAAACAACGCACATTCGGCCAATATATCTGGGGGCCGATCGCGCTAACTTTGAACGATAATACCAAAACTAAACCACAACCAAAATCATTACTGATTACGTTAGTCACATTTCGTATCGCGCTAATCATTTTAACGGAAACGTTTTAGATTTTGTTCGGTACCACGGCCAAGAAGCGATATAACTACAGTTTTTTAACTTTTATATTATTTGATGTTGTGATAGTTACCGCAACCACATCGGCACACACCAAGAAATACCGCGGTGATTACGAGTACGACCGACACACAGATGCATTTTACAAGCTGCATTTTGAGTCGGACCTGTGGCGGAAGCCGGACCGGCTGCCGGCCATTTGCAAGGTGGAGGGAGCGGAGCTGATCAGGGTGCCGACGCAGGACGACGTCGCCCAGATCCTCCACATGCTGAAGAAATACCCAAACACCCACTACGTCTATATACCCAGAGGTAGTCTACACCCCCACTTATCTCAAGAACAGCCAGTCATCGACAGTAATTTTATTTTTGCTATTGTTTTAGCTGTAAACTTACTTGCTTTAGTACAGCTCAAGTTACCGCATGTAGAGAAAAACAAGAGATAGGTACACTCAATAAGTCCGTCTCTATTTCTTGTGGTTATTGAGTCTACCTATCTCTTGTTTTTCTGGTACTAATATTATTATTATTAATAATAATAATATCCTGGGACATTTTTACACACGGGTACCTGATCCCAAACTAAGCAGAGCTTGTACTATGGAAACCAGATAACTGACATTACTACATATACTACTTTTTTATTTGTAAATACATACTTAATATACATATACACCCAGACTCCGGACATACAGACATGTTCATGCACACAAATGCATGTCGCGGGTAGGAATCGAACCTACGACCTGCAGCGTGAAAGGCGCCTCCGCGCCAACCACGCTAACGGGCCCGTCACACATACGTCACATTAAAACACCTCGCACGTATCATATATCACGTATCTATTTAACCCCTTAATTAGATGAATTTCTAAAAGTCCCTTAGTGCTTATTTGTATAAGGTCAAGTGCTGTGAGAAATTTCATGCTTCTAGTCCCAACAGTTTCTTTGTGCTATGTCTATCAGTCAGTGAGGAAGTTGTTTTTTTTTAATTTTGAATTGCAGTGAGTTCCGAGAGTGGCGGTCAGGATGAGTCGCTGTATGAAGTGCTAATGAAAGACGGCACCTTTGAGACCGTCTCGCAGTTTCGGAACCTACCATTCGCGTGCAAAGTCCAAGCCAAGGATGTCCCGCCATACGATGAGACATGTGGGGTTCACGCCAGAGGTACGTCTTGCATGACCTACAAAACTGGGCTATCGTTTATGGTTGGGTTACGAAGTCGCTCCATGTAAATATCGGCACTCAGCCAAGTCAGGGTCGGAGAAATAAAAATATTGGTTGACTGAAAGCTGGCCTAAATACAAAATTCTGAGAACGCATTGAAACAAAATTCATTAGGAAGCTCTAATCCTAGACTAAAGGCGTCAAGACATTGACGTGAAATAATTTTAAATCAATGGTAATACGGCTTAGGCCTCTAAAAAGTCCCTTTCGCAAAAGTTATTTTCGTAACATGTTCCTTTCGCATAAAATACCTTTCGCAGGAAGCCTCTTTCGTAAAAAGGCCTTTCGCATAAAGTTATTTTAGCCAGAAGTCCTTTACGCTAAAAGTACCTTTTGCAATATGCCCCTTACTTTTTGTGTTTGACAACAGACCCATTTCGATTATGCATTCTGTTTAATTTTAAGGATTGTTTTCCATTTCAGGCTATGGCTACTACGCTTCGATAGGCAGTTGCTACAGGATCCCAAATATTACTTATCATTGGAACGAGGCGTTCGCAGAGTGCCAGGCGGAAGGCGCCCACTTGGCGGTCATCAACTCGGACACGGAACGACTGGTGTTAAAAAATATGACATCGTTAAGATCTTTGGATGGTGCCTTTCCTAACTCCTGGGACCAAAAGTACTTCCTTATCGGCGTCAGAGCTGAAAGAACGATGGCATTCGCCCCCCGAGTGTTTAAAACCATATTCAGTAAGTAGAAATAATTAACCCAAAGATTTGAAACAAATGATAGTCAATATTGGTAGATTGTGCATCTGATTTTCAACCCAGATACACTTTCTTCATTCTTCTTCATTCACATCTTTGGAACGTGTGAAGATTGCCAACCCGCACTGGACCGGAGTGGTGAATTATGCTCGCATTGAATGCATATCCAGCCAAAAGACGTCCACTGTTGTATATAGGCCTCCCCTAAGGTTTTCCCACAGAGTAAAGACTAATGAAAGAGGTGCCCTTATTAGATATATGTATGAAAAAAAATGGTCATTGTTTTTTCATTTCCATTGTTCTATCTACCGGTAAATAGTTGAACTACTCGTTTCGTTTTATGTCGATGTTATTACTAGGCCGACCACTCGGCCGAGTTGCTTAGGGCCAGTCTCCTTAGTAATTGGTCCATGGGTTTTCCACAACAACCGGTCTTGTGCTGCTTGCATCCAGCAGTTTTCCGTGACCTTCATTAGGTCGTCGGTCTACCTTGTGTGGGGGGGGGGGGGGGGGGGGCTACGCACGCTGCACGCGTACCCGCATTTTTTTAATTACCCGCCGCTTAAGTGTCTCACGGTATACGTATAGAAGTTTACACGTTAGTTCTGATAAGTGAAAGAGAGCGTGAGAGAGAGCACGATCTGACGGTGCGTGGTGGTAGGGACGTTAGGGTGCCTTCAAATTAGAGGCATGTAGAAGCGCCCGCCACAGTGGCGCCACTGTCTGTGTGTAGTGATGCCTCTAATTTGAAGGCGTCCTAACGGCCCGGTCACGACTAACGTGCTAAAATTTTACATCGTGCGCGTTGCCGCCGAGAGCGGCAGCTCGTGGCGTGATGCAACATTTTGGTGCCCTCGCGCTGTCGCTTGCCGCTGAAGTGCGAAGACGTGGCCGGGCCGTAAGATGAGCGTATAGGTATCTAGCAGAGAAGATGATTTGAGATTTGAGATTAAGTCGGAAATCGAAAATTCTCACAAGGAGGATTTGTTTACAGATCAAACACTGGAGGAAGCTGGCTTCAGCGAATGGTCAGCGAAAGAGCCCAACCACTCGGTAATCATAGAGTTCTGCGGCTCAGTGTTCCGCGAAGACGGCAAACTGAACGACATCGACTGCTACGGCCAGTACGCCTTTATTTGCGAGAAAGAAGTAGTGCTCACGCGCACGGGGTCCTAAGTACCCGGTACCCGGTTTCAACTGTTTAAAATTAACAAAGGAAGGATGGAACTTTACAATACTACTTTACGTTACTAATTAGGTCACACGAATTTCAAAATATTTTGCACCCCCCTCCCCCTCTGTCACAGCTGGTCACATTTTTGAGACTGCCCCCTCCCTAATGTGACGTCACATTCTTTTTTCAATTTTCACAAACTGTTTTAATACTTTAGAGTTAAACAAATTAGATTTTTAAATGTGCCGTTCGAAACTTACGACCCCTCCCAGCCCTTGTCACACAATGTCACATTTCGTCGACCCCCCCTTTACGTGTAACGTAATTTATGGATGGCCCCTTAGGTAACTGTTAAATGTTGTTAACCAGTAGGTATAGTTTATGGCAGATAAATAAACTGAAGAAACAGAGAGATTGTTATCTTTTATTTACTAGGTTATTTTAATACAAAAAAAAAATTAACATGCATACGAATATACAAATATGTATAACATAAAAATATAAACTAATTCGTGAAGTAGGTACTTCACAAATTGGTATTAATTTCTATGGTAAATGCGAAAGTAACGTTTTTACGACTAAACCTATACAGGACCTTAAAAAAGAACATAAGCTACTTGTTTGTTGTTGTTTGTGAAAAGACAACTTGAAGGGGGTGCAATAGGGGATGAAAGTTTGTATGAAATTGCGTCTTTTTTGAAGTTAGAATTATCTTTCGGCTTATAAAAAATACTAAAGATAGCATTTTTGAAAATTCAACCCCTAGGTGAGTAACCAATAATTTTCGATGTATAATGGAGAATTCACAAAGATCATATTGAGGACCAGTGGTTTCGCAGTATTTTATTGTTAGGAGACCCGATAATAGATCGTATGTTTTACAAAGTTGAAGTTGTGATAGGTATCAAACTGTACGCTTGACAACCCAACTAGTACAGAAGTAACTAATATTATCTACTACCTATACCGAGTATTCAAAACAACGAAATAATAATTAAACTACATATACCTACTAACGGTAGCAGATGTGTAGTTGCTTCGCGAAGAAAATTTCTAAAAAAAGATTGTGTACGACAACCTGACCTAATTGCTAGGTATTGATTTATTGCAAGTAGTACCGTGGCGCTTACCAAAAAAACCTATGTATGACTGAATACAAATAATATTGCACCATAAAACCTTGGCGGCGTTTAACTTGTTTCCGATCCCATGTTGATTGAGATCCTGAATTACCGAAGAAGATACAGACCTCAACACAGAGTATAGGGCATTCGAATACACCTTCGTGTTGCGGGCCTAAGTTCGCATGATGTGTTCTAAAATACATTATTGGCCTAAAATCGAGTGTAAACTGCATTTAGGAGTACCTACCACTAATATTCAAGTAGCAGTTTGTGAAAATTTTACATAGGTAGGTAGTTTTGAGATGCTATTAGACTTTTTTTATTTGCTTTTGAATAGGTATGTTTGGATGATTATTATAAATAGGTACACAATATTAATATAATTATAATAAGTATAGATAGTACCTCTTCCAATTTCCCACACTATCCGTGTTTTTACAAACAAGATAAACTCATTATCAATACAAAAAACCGGACAAGTGCAGTAGAACTCGCGCCCTGAGGGTTCCATACAAATTTAAAATATAGGAAAAACGCTGATACGTATATTTTTTATTTATAATATATAATATACTTCATGTCTCTAGCTACCGAAAGAATGGGACTCCTATACAATTTTTGTAGGGTTCTGTTGTAAAACCAAGAAACCCTTATAGTTTCGTCACGTCCGTCATTCCAACAGTTCGCCTGTCTAACACGTCACGGGTTTTTGTTCAGAGACTGTTAAGTCAAATATGGCTGAATATTGGCCCACTTATATAAATTATTATCGACCCAAAATGAATCTATGTAAGTACTTACTTAAATTTCGTGGTCAAAAATTGTAGGGTGATTCCCTAAATGTAAAGTGGATAATATATGTTATTTTTTGTACCTACAACCCGAGCGGGTGTTTAATGTCAAAAACACTGCAGAAATATCTGGATAAAGGATACTAGAACGTTCGTAGTTATTATGAAAATAATAACAAGAGCTATGGGTTCACTAATTACGAGTTACAGCCGGCCAAGTTATACCAAAGTTGATGGTTCACTGCCGTTTAACCAAAAAACGTTTGACATATTTTTAGCTTATAACCAACGTTTCTAATACTATTAATTAAAAAAAACAATTTACATTTTCCAAACAAAATCTTTACAAACATTCATTACAAAAATAACTTGTATCGCAATGCCTACAAGCAATCACTTTACAAATGTTTCATTTGCTCACTTTAAGAACATGTCAGCCATTTTACTCGCTCGCTCGCTCGCTCAGCGTGCAATATGTAAAACGTTTTCATGCTAAACGTTGTTTTACTAAATGTTGATTAAGAAATGAATTGTTTGTCAAATAATAGGTTGTAAAAATAAAGTTTTTCAGGTAATTATTTTCTAAACTGAATCATTTGACAAACGTTTTGTTGTATCATGACGAAATGTCAAATGATGTGTTTGCCAATCGTTGGTTGTAAAGTGAAAATTTGTTAAAAAGTTTTTGGTCTTTTAGACGGATCCCAAAATTGATACTTACCTAAAAATCTTGAATTTTACGATCTTATTATAACCAAAGTTGTGAAATAGGTACAATATCTGCAGTTTTGCACTATTGAGTTTGTTTAGAAACTACAGGGTATCAACTACGGAACCCTACATTGTGCGTGGTCCGACACGCACTTGGTCGGGTTTTATTATTTATTTTGTTGATTGATACCTACCTATTTCTGGTAAAACCCGACGTCACAAAAGATAACTTAGTCACAGATAATATTATTATATTTTGTCCAATTTATCGTCAGAACCTTGTGAATAGTGAATATTGTATCACAATTCGCGTCAAGTACAGTCCCGTGCGCGTCATCATGGAGATTGGTATAATTGTTGTGTTTTGTGCTGCAATTTGTAAGTGGTAAATTTTGAATAGAACAATTAATTCAGTAATGAGTTGCATATTGAGTGTTGCACATAAAGTGGAAAGTAAGATAAAAATTAAATGTGTACATGAATATAGGATGATAGTTAGAATTTAATGCATAATGCAATGTGAATTTCCCTGTAAGCAAGTAGAAATTTCTTAGGTAACTATCTGTTCATCGTTGGATTTATTTATTTTACTTATTTTATGGCCGTGACGAACAATACACGTTCGACCAATATCTGGGGAATGTGGGCGTACCTTTCTGTGCAATTCTCAGTTTCATTCATAATTAATTTATGGAGCTCTCAGCCAGTTAAAATCATAGATTGGTAATCTATCAGAGGTCGAAATACGCTTGACGAGGTCTCTGGGTGACCATGTAGTGACAATTAGTACTGAACGTCTCCGTGCCTCGGAGAACACGTAAAGCCGTGATTGGTCCTGCGCCTGATCTCTCCTCGGTCGCGCCGGATTACCGGCCCGTCAGACTATAAGAGTTTTTTTTTAATTCTGAAGATTTTAGTGTGGTGTTTTTTTTATATCAAATGGACCAACGGATTCATCAACAATTTTGCGTAGTCAATATTTACCGTTTTTAGCCCTGTTAAGTCCTCAATGGCATCACAGCTAAGGGCCACCGCAAATACGCTACTCTTAGCATCGGCGATCGACGATTTAGTCGCTTTTTAGAAGCTAAATACAGCGACCAGTCACAAAATCGTGCGATTTTGATACTGCGATCGAACGCAGAGAGTCGCCAAAACGCGATACAGTTGCAAAATTGCCAATCGCTGATGCAAAAAGTAGCATGTTTGCTGTAGCCCTTATAAGCGGTGTAACATTTTTAATATTTTATATTAGTTGATGTTGTGATAGTTACCGCAGTTACACTGGCCGACACGAAGCAATACCGCGACGATTACGTGTACAACCGGCAATCGGATGCATTTTACAAGGTGCATATTGACTCGGACTTGTGGCAAAAGCCGGAGCGGTTGCGGGCCACTTGCGAGGTGGAGGGAGCGGCGCTGATGGGCGCGCTGACGCAGGCCGACATCGCGCAGATCCACGCCATAATGAAGAACTACCCAGACAAGGACAAGGTCTATATAGCCACCGACCATCAACAACCCGACTTATCTGAAGAACAGCCAATCATCCACAGTAATTTTATTTTTGCAAATTGTTTTGTGTGTAAACTTAGTCAGTGAGCGAGTAGATTATTTTTAAATTTTGTATTACAGCGACTATTGAGAGTGGCAGTGAGGATGAGTCGACGTATGAGGTGCTAACTAGCGACAGTACCTTTGAGACCGTCTCGCAGCTCCGGAACCTACCATTCGTATGCAAAGTCCAAGCCAACGATGTGCCGCCATACGATCAGAGATGTGGGGTTCACGCCAGAGGTACGTCTTGCATGACATACAATTCTGGGCTATCGTTTAGGATACCGGTACTACCACTAGTTGGGTCTCGAAGTCGCTCCATGTAAATATCGGCACGCAGCCAAGTCAGGGTCGGAGAAATAAAAATATTGGTTGACTGGAAGCTGGCCTAAGTACAAAATCCTGAGAACGCATTGAAACAAAATCCATTAGGAAGCTCATCCTAGACTAAAGGCGTCAAGACATTGACGTGAAATAATTCTAAATAAATATTAATATTGCTTAGGCATGTGAAAAGTCCCTTTCGCAAAAGTACCTTCCGCAGGAAGCCTTTTTCGTAAAGAGTCCCTTCGCATAAAGTTATTTTAGTCAGAAGTCCTTTACGCTAAAAGTACCTACCTTTTGCAATATGACCCTTTTTATTTCTGTTTGACATACAAACCCATTTCGATGACGCATTCTGTTTAATTTTAAGGATTGTTTTCCATTTCAGGCTATCGCTACTACTCTTCGGTAGGCAGTTGCTACAGGATCCCACAGATTAGTTACACCTGGTACGAGGCGTTCGCAGAGTGCCAGGCGGAAGGCGCCCACTTGGCGGTCGTCAACTCTGACACGGAACGAATGGTGCTGCAAAATATAACAGCGTTGGATGGTACCGTTCATAACTCCTGGCACCAAGCGTACTTCCATATCGGATTCAGAGCTGAAAAAACTGTTGACGTTTTGAGGCATGCAAACGCCCCCAGAGTGTTTAAAACTATATTCAGTAAGTAGAAATAACTAACCCATAGGTAGATGTTTTAAACATTAAAATTTACGAATAGGTACTTAGATCAAAAATGTTGTGTGAACTACTAAATAAATTATTATTGTTCGAGTAAGATCTAATATCTGTAATCGAAACTATCCGAAACTAGCGGATAATCCGAAAGAATTTCATATCGGTAACCATATCCGAAATTTCATATCTATAACATCCCTAAGATGAATCTAACAGAAGTAAGGATTTGAGTTTTAATCGTCGCTTACGTCGCGTCGGCAACGGACATTGCCGTGTGCACACTGTTATTTTTTTGTTATTTCGGAACTAAGTCGGAAATCGAAAATTCTCGCAAGGGGGAATTTGTTTACAGATCAAACTCTGGAGGAAGCTGGCTTCAGCGAATGGTCAGCGACCGAGCCCAACAACTTGGGAGGCAGAGAGAACTGCGGCTCCGTGTTCCACGACGACGGAAAACTGAACGACATCGACTGCTCCGGCCTGTACGCCTTTATTTGCGAGAAAGAAGTGCACACGGGGCCTTAAGTACTCATAATTATTATTAGTACCCGGTTTCAACCCGTCTGAAATTTACAAAGGAAGGAAGAAACGTTACAATGTACGTACTTATCAGTAAAAATAACGTAGGTACCTTTTTGATGTTTAAGGTTTTTAAATAAATATAGTTTATGGCAGGTAAATAAACTGAAGAAACAGAGATTTTTATCTTTTATTTATTAGGTTATTCTAAAACCAATAAAATATAAACAAGTACCAACTTGACGAAGTATTAATATCTATGGTCTACGTAAAAATAATCCTATTAACATGAGAGGGCTTTACAATAGTTATATGATTACTACCTTCTAATTATAAACCTACCTTAATATAAATAAACTATGTATTTAAATACAACTATTTAAATACTTATACATAGGTACTCACTCGTGAAAAGATAAATGGACACTGACAACCAAAGACACGTGTTCAAATCATGTTCTAAGCGCGATATAATTCGGTAGCCGACACCGAATTGGTTGAGCTACCAAGCGGACACCAGGTGCGATATCCTCCATACAGCTCTATACATTTTGTTGGTGGAGCAACTGGTTGCGCTACCACCGATGTCCTCGTGCGATATAGCCCTCCGCACAAGAGTGACAAGTCTATAATTCTAGCGCGTCAACAGAATAAAAACAGATAAATTTGTTACTTTGGACAGTTTTATTTTCTAGACTTAAAATCACATTGGGCTAACTAGACTGGCTGACAGCAGTCGACCATCAGGTTTATCGGACTACCGATTATTTAAGACACGCAGATTGACCAATAGCTTTCCGATGGATGGAAATGTGTGTAATTAGCAGACTTGAGGCCCTGTCCAATGAATGGCTAGTCCATCAGCACAAAGATGTCCACTGGTCTTCCCCAAAGATTAACAAACAAAAGGTCTCAGAGGTGCTATGCAAATATCGTAGACTTAATTAAATAAAGACCTTATTATATGCCTAGATGCGAATGTTGTGATGGATGTGTGGAGCGACTCGAATAGATAAGGTGAAGAATATGTATATAAGAGGCAGTGTGAAAGTAGCGCCTATAACAGATGAAGTAAATAGTAGGAGATTGGAATGGTTTGGGCATGTGATGAGAACAGATGAAAAGCATGTGACTAAACGAGTGCTGAATATGAATGTGGAAGGATACAAAGCGAGAGGAAGACCCAAGAAAAGATGGATGGATTGTATACAGGTTGTATACAGGCTAATTTGTTGCTCGAAATTAGCTCCATTTTGTTGGATAAACTTTTATCTTTTAATTTATAAGTTTAAATTTCATGGTTTTCCTTTCATTTTATTAACCATGTTTATTAGAGAGATTTGGTCCTTATGATTGATCCTATCGATTGATGCCATACAAGTTCAGGACGTTATTTTCTCGGATTTTAGCCGGTTCGATTCCCGAGTGTGGCAAGCTTGTTTTCGAAAATCTTTGAATGCAGTTCGTATTGTTTTCAAAATAAAAATTAAGTCTTCATTCAGTGAAATATTCTATTTACAGTATTTAAGGTACTTCCCCTCCATGTGGCAAAGTCGTGGGACACCCTGTATAGAGTGATATGAGTGAGGTTGGAGTGAATGTAAGTATGACAGCAAAGCGCGATGAATGGAAGAGTTAGACATACTGCGCGGACCCCAGATAATTGGAAAAGGTAAGGCAGATGATGATGATGATATATCTTAAAATTATTTCAGACGTTTATAAATATTAATGAAGGTATGTATGTACGTCTACCTAGACTATTGCTACTGCTTTGTCTTACACACATCACTATCTTCTGTCTCTGGTTTGGTGCCTTCATTTGATGATTCGATCTGTTGGGTGCCTTCATTTTCTTCCTGAACTTGTTGCAGTATTTGCTTCTGATCTTCCATTGGTGGTACCCTCGACATTCTCTGTAATTTATTAAATAATGAATTTATAAGCTTCTTCTTCTTATTGTATGGTTAGGGGCCATCCATAAATTACGTCACACGAATTTCATGATTTTTAGACCCCTCACCCCCTTTGTCACAGCTGGTCACATTTGCGTGACTTCCCCCTCCCTGTGTGACGTCACATATTTTTTACAATTTTCAGCAATTTTCAAAAAATTTCGTTAACATTTCAAATTTTGGTTTTAATACTTAGATATATTCGATTTTTAAAGGTGACGTCACAAAACTTAGGACCCCTCCCACCCCCTTGTCACAGAATGTCACATTTCGTCGACCCCCTCTTTACGTGTGACGTAATTTACGGATGGCCCCTTAGTGGCGCACCTGGTGTTAGAGTTGTTCTAGGTGCCCGAAGGCTTTTGACATGGATCACGACTGCTGCCTAGATGACAACAACCGAGACAGACTTTTTACGTGCCTTCCGAAGCATGGAGATCCTCAGTTTAAATGCCACGAAATGGTCACCCATCTCTGACTAACCTTGCCAAGCGCTGTTTAATGATCGTTTACCGAACAGTGATTGCAGCTGGCTATTCAGCAACCATGTACCGTAAAATATATGGAAACCGTAATGTCGTGACCACTTACCATCGTTTGTCGTTTAATACTTTTCTGTAAAGCTTGTAAATCTTTCTTTTTCTCGCGTCTCAGGAATCCGCACTGAAATAAAGTAACATAAATTATTACAAATTTTATCCATAGTTTACTATAGCGCGAATTTCTATTAAGAAGTGTCCAGGAATAGAGACGCATAAACCCGCTACAACTGCGGCCGCCGGCACTGGTCGACGCTAGCCGTCGACTTGTCGACAGCTATTGCTGAACAACATCATTAGCATCCGCCGACGAGCAAACGGCTAGGGTCGACGGCTGCAGTTGGCTCTGTCGACGACAAAGTGCCGCTCGTGTGTTCGCGGCCTAGAGATTGGCTGCCCAGGCCATATAGAGGTATCGTATAGTATTGCAAACTGCGGGGTCAAGAGCAACACTATGCAACATTGCAGCAATTCTGCAAAAGCATTTCATTTTTCCGATCCTCCAGCAGCATCTGTTATAATTTAAAAAATGTTGAATTTTTTTTTGTTGTTGTTATTATTATTATTAATTGATATTATCTGTTATTTGTTATTGTTGTTATTATTTTGTTGTTGTTAATTTGTTGTTAAATTTTCAAAAAATGGTCACACGTTGTATGACTATTTAACAGAAATTTAGCGGAATTGCTAAGTATGCCTCAGAAAATCAGAAAAAATGAATTGCATTGGCAATGTTGCATAGCGTCGCGAGTCAAAACTATGCAAGCAAACTAACGATTATGCCAGCTTTGAATCTTGACTCACAGTTAATGATTAGGATGTACGTACCTTGTAGAGAACGCAGGCGATGATGCAAAGAATGAATATTCCTAATAAGACGGCTATTAATATCACCCACCACGCGACCCTTGCGTCATCCACTTGGATTAGCGTGCTTACACTGTAACAACATTCACGACAATTCTGTTGTTAATCAATAATTATGTTGTTAATTAATAATTCTGTTGGTAATTAATAATTATATATAAAAAAAAAACAGTTGTTAATTAATAATTCTGTTATTAATGAATAATTCTGTGGTTAATTAATAATCTGTTATTAATCAATAATTCTGTTGTTCCGTTGTTGTGAGTTGGTGCGTCCAGATGCCGGGCCTGCCTCGCCCGAGCACTCATGTTGTGATAAAACGTCTATGGGTTCTGACGTGAAAACGTACTGCGACTATATTTTGACGTATATACATAAAGCCATAATTTCGCGCGCGCGCCGCTTGCCTCTTTTAGACGCACCAATTGAGTGCTCGGGCGCGGCATGCGTTTGATGTAGACGCATCCAGTGAGGTACGCGTGTAACGTTCCACTCACACCTATCAGTCAGAACAACAATTTCAAGAACGATAGAAACAGCATGCTTTAGTGAAAATAACGATACGATAACGTTAGAATATGGCGTTGAAGGCATTGGGCAATGAAGATAAAATAAAAACCAGCCAAGTGCGTGTCGGACTCGCACATAAAGGGTTCCGTACCACCGTAAAATATAAAGAAACATCCCTAAAAATTGTGATATTTAGAGTCGTACGTTGAAGTCTTTTGTATGGAAACCGACCATAAAACAATTAGTCAAAAATATCAAGTTTTTTGTATGGGGACTTTTACTTTAAAACTTTATATATTTTTTTGTATTTGTTGTTGTAGCGGCAGCAGAAATACACATTCTGTGAAAATTTCAACTCTCAACCTATTACGGTTCGTGAGATACAGCCCGCTGACAGACAGACAGGCGGACAGATGGACAGACGGACGGCCGGACGGATGGCATAGGCTTAGTAATAGGGTCCCGTTGGCACCCTTTGGGTACGGAACCCTTAAGACAAATAAAAATGATAATTTCAAAATGGTTTTAAAAATTACCTTTTTGTTTTATCCACAGCATCCAAATGGAGATGAATGGTTGTTTTAGCGGTAACACCCTCTTTGGGGATATCGTCTGCAATGAATAATAATAATAGTAATGATAGTACCCCCCTCTCATGGAAGATCGCTGTAAAGTAATAATTTTAGCTGCGTTTCGTTCGATGAGTGCGATGGCCGGTAGCCCAACTTCCCGCTCCCTTTCCAACGGCTCACTGCAACGGTTGGTTGCGGGTTTGATTCCCGGCAGAGGTAATTCGTATGCGTACATTTTTGAAAAGGATTACCCGCGATTACGTCCGCGTGGAATGGGTTTTGCGAAACCATTAGCACAGCTATCTGCCATTGAAAGTTCCGTCAAAATCGGTCCAGCCGTTTCAGAGATTAGTCGGGACAAACGGACAGACAAACCATATTTTTTTTATAAATACAATATATACTTTCAGATGCATTTAGTAAAAAGCTGTTATTTTTAACGTGTGTGTAACGTCACGACTTTTATCCCCATTCGGGGGTAGTCAGAGGCTTGAGTGGCCATACACCACCACATTGTGGAGGTATTAACCAACTCAAAGCCCACGTTTCACCAGATAGTCAGAACCCAACGTGACAGGTGGTGAACCTTGTCGCCGTGTATACAGGAACTGACTATTACCTAATCCCGAGGGATAGGTAGGTTTCCTCACGATGTTTTCCCTCACCGTCACCTGTTGTTTTTAGCTACTGTAATGTCAAATTATATCGAAAATGGACTTACCTATTTTGTCACTCATCACCCGTATTAGTATGACGAGTTCTATTTGATTCTTGAGAGTTTTCGATTCGATTGAGAGTTTTCGATTCGGGAGTTCGATGTAAGGTAACACACAAGTGGACTTCACGGTTTCACTGGTCTCAGAAGTTTGCATGCATACATATGTTTTTTCTGGATCGGACATCTGCAATGTTCATTTGGGAATTTGCAATGATCATTTGGGAAATTGCAATGATCATTTGGGAATTTGGAATGATCATTTGGGAATTCGCATTGATCATTTGGGAATTTGCAATGATCATTTGGGAATTTGCAATGTTCGTTTGGGAATTAGTTATGATAAAAGGTTCACGTTGGAATTGGTTAACGTGATACTAGGTTCATTGTTGGAATTAGTAATCATGATACTAGGTTCATTATTGGGATAAGTCAGTGTGATACTATTGTGTGTGATTATTGGCACATTACCCACTTTTCGTTACCATGCCACTTACATCAATATCATAATTATGATACCTGTAGGCCATTTGACTTACCGGTTATAAACTTAGTACCTAGTATTCGATTAGTTACACACAAAACTAATAAAGGGTGTTCCAAAGGTACGAAATAATACTTGGGGGTTTGGATGTGTATTGGGAATAGAATGGTTTTTTTTTACAAAATATGTCTTGAATATGTTGATTGCTACTCCTAAATGCAGTTTACATTGGGATCTACCTTTTCATGTGTTTTAAGGCCGAACACACAACACGAATTTTGTCACGACTATTCAAAGGCCCATAACTCAGAAACTATTATAGTACATATAGTCTGTCTTCACTAACCATCTTCATATCAGCCACCGTATTAATATAATTATTTTTTAATTAAATAATTAAAATTAATTAATTAATTATTATTTCGTACTTTTGAAACACTTGGTATATAGTGATACTTACTTCGACGCTCAAAATGGATATAATAGGCGTTCTCTCTATTACGATATCACATTTCGCGTCCACCCATCTAGTTTTTCCAGTGTTTGTTATCTGCAATAGAAACAGAACTTAGAGATTATTCACATATGGTGGTTTATATTTTGTTTTATAGTATTTATGTTCCGATTGGCAATTTCCTCAAATTGGCAATCAAATCGTGTCGGGTGGGTAGGCCCACAGAGTTAAGACTAAAGAAAGAGGTGCCCTTATTAGATATATGTATGAAAAAAAACGTGGTCATTGTTTTTTCATTTTCATTGTTCTATCTACCGGTAAATACTTGAACTACTCGCTTCGTTTTATGTCGATGTTAGTACTAGGCCGACCACTCGGCCGACTTGCTTAGGGCCAGTCCCCTTAGTAATTGGTCCATGGGTAGGCCCTTTAATGCCAGCTGTAAGGAAAACGAAATGATTCCATAGAATCTTGGGGCCACATACCTATATTACGAAGATGAAAGTTGTGTCAATAGTAGCGAATATACTTCATTGCTAATTTTGTGGATTTTGACAGTCCAAGAGCAGAGTTTAATCGATTTAGTAAAAGTAAAGTAACGTAACAACCTGTAGGTACTTTAGCTAAACAGATTATAAGTTC
Source organism: Drymonia ruficornis (assembly GCA_947859195.1). Taxonomy (NCBI): domain Eukaryota; kingdom Metazoa; phylum Arthropoda; class Insecta; order Lepidoptera; family Notodontidae; genus Drymonia; species Drymonia ruficornis. Next base: position 12,053,161 of record OX401908.1, read on the forward strand.
TCACAGGCTGTGACATTAACAAATCCCTAACAGTGTTATTTAATCATCCTAAGCTCGTAATTTTAAGGGTTATATTAATAAGTCAAAGGTCATATCACAACTTCCCAATAATGGACCCAGATTTACCCTTCGCCTCTGTAAAGTTATATCTACAAACAAATTCTCGGTTCAAAACAAAAACATAAGCAATACGTATCATAATGCCTGCGGAGTTTTACTACAAAATTACCTAAAAATTCAAAATGTTTATTTAGTTTAGACCTACGGGGCACCTACGAATAGTAATTTTACATTTTTCCCTTTTAAAACTCTAACGCCGGATCGGAAACGCGACCTCGACTGAGAATATCCGGCGAGAAACTTAGCGGGCTTGTCTTTTTTACATGGTTTTTTTTAATCGCCATTTACTTAGTTAAATACAATGTATTTTGGTAAACAATAGCTCCAGTGTGCTGCCCTATTTTAACATTGTCACCACTTGGTCACTACTCACCGTGTATTTGTGTTCCATCACTTTGCCTGTACTTAATTCGCTTCCAGTTATGTTAACAGCTTCTCCAATATTCGATATACTGTAATAAAATGAAATCAAAAGAATTAAAAAAATCCTACTGCCTATGCTAACATATTGATGTTAACGATTCATTAATACCTCTAGCTTACATTAATGAAAAAAAAAGTCGTTAGATGTGTCCATATGGCGCGCATGCCTCACCCGAGCACTCATATTATGACATTGTGTCTATACGTTCCAACGTCAAAACTGATTGCTCGGGCGAGGCATGCGCCTGATGAAGACGCCGCCTTTGACAAGCTCTGACCTTGTATTTTTTTGTTTGCCTATGATCTTGGATTATTATGCTAGCTTTTTAAATATTTTTTAAACTAAAATAATACCCTATTTATTTCAATATATGATTTAAACAGGTTGTGCCGCGTGACTCCATATGGAAACAGCGAGGATTTAGCTGAGTGATGATACTGTAATAACTGCAGGTATACATACCCTTTTATAGTAATATAATTTGGATCACTCTTCAAACGAATGATGTTTTCATACGTCATGTTGGATTTATTAAGATCCTTGCGGTGGTTGAACAGTTGGACTTGGATGGTTATGTGGTCGTCCTTATTGGTCAGGTCAGCCATGTTCAGAAATATGGCGCCAGAATTCTGAAAATTGTAGGAAAACCCTCTTTTCAAGCTGGTGAACGCTGAAGGGAAGATATAGAGAGGAAACTTGCACGTCTTTAGAAGTTACTTTACATAATAGGTTCAGCACCTGTCACGTTGAGTTCTGACTATCTGGTGAAACGTGGGCTTTGAGTTGGTTAATATCTCCACAACGTGGTGGTGTATGGCCACTCAAGCCTCTGACTACCCCCGAATGGGGATAAAAGTCGTGCCGTTACTGGGCTAGCATGCTGGACTATAGCCTGAATCCATTTCATATTCAGGGGAAGGTGCCAGTGGTTCGAGCGAAGGCCCGTCCAATAATCCACCTGTATAATATAAAGGTCATTGGGTCTACTTCTTAATTCAGCAACGGAAAACAATAAAGTTATAACGTACCCATGTGTCATTAGTTTTGATTGGGTTATTGGGTGCGCAAAGTCGGTGGTCGGCGCCGGAGGCAAGCTGGACCTCTTCGGAGAACTTGGGTAGCACGCACTGCTGCGAGGAACTGTGGACCGTCGCTCCGAACACGCTCACCAGAACGAACGAATCGTATGCAATGTCGCCAGTGTTGGTGACAGATATTGAAAACTCTTTTGTCTCGCTCGACCCTATTATATATGGTGCTCTGTAAAATAGAAACAGAATGTAGGTATCAAACCACAGACATGGAGAGGCAAGACAATTCAAGTTCAGTAGATAGTATGAAAACCGAGCGCGCCCTCTTTTTTATACCTTACGATGACGTCACCTCAGCCATTTAGTGATTTGCTCGACGTAAACAGAATCGTTTCAATGGCGGAGTCTTCATCAGGAGCATGCCTCGCGCGAGCACTCACTTTTGACGTCGGAATGCATAGACGTAATGTCATAATATGATTGCTCGGGTGAGGCATGCCCGCACTATGGACACATCTAATCGCTAAGCGTCAGTGAGTTAACAGAATTACGACTAAATCGATTCGATGACAGAGGAATGAGAATACAAAAGTACCTAATACGCGCGTCAAGTTTGGGCTAGCGCAAACTTACGGGCACGCTTGGTTGGATGATTTGCGTTGTCTAGCCTCTCCATGTCTGTGTATCGAACGAATTTAAGTAATCTACTACCTACCAAACCAACTGGGAACTCAGATGGAATGCGGGTACCCACACACCCGCCATCGCCTGCGGCTTCCCGCCCGCACACCGCCACCGCCATTTTGTGCGGGTGACGTCACATTTGACAAGCTAGTTGGCTTAGCTTTTCCCCGGAACCCGTCGAGGGTCAAACCTTGGCATCATCGTTGGACACCATTGTCGATACTGACTTAGAGAAGTAACAGTGGTGGGAGTGTGTGGCGGGCCTAGTCCCAATAAAAAAGGCTAGGTAGTTGGCTTAATGGAGTAGTAATAATAATAATATCCTGGGACATTTTTGTACACACGGTTACCTGATCCCAAACTAAGCAGAGCTTGTACTATGGAAACCAGATAACTGATATTACTACATATACTACTTTTTTTTGTAAATACATACTTAATATACATATACACCCAGACTCCGGACATACATACATGTTCATGCACACAAATGTATGTCTCGGGTAGGAATCAAACCTACGACCTGCAGCGTGAAAGGCGCCTCCGCGCCAACCACGCTAACGGGCCCGTCCCGGCCCGTCCGACGGGGTCGTAGTAAGTAAGACAAGGCAGATTTGAATTAATTTTAGAACGAGCGTGATCATTTTTATTATTTGAAAATAATAATATGATAGGTACCAAACCACAACAAATCTCAATCTTGTTTTCGAAAGAAACTCATATTATACGCACTTTGTTTCACCTCCAAAAGTCAGTGTTAGATTGGGCAGGCATTCCATGTCGCCGGAACACTCCGCCACCCACTGCGGGTCTTGCTTGGTCAACTCGCTGCGGTCGCTGAGCACCACCCGAGACCGGTCAAACGGCGTATGACTGTACGGATCATTCAGCAATTTGGAAGTCACGGAGATGCTAATCTCAGTCTCGTAGTTGCCATCCTGAGGGTAACAATCACCTTTAGTCGTGTCTCACTGAACAGGATTTCGAGGCAGGCGAAAGAAGCTCTGGGGCTCGAGTCACTCAGTTAAATTAATAGCTTTTTTCATTCTATGACTACCTATGCTCGGTTTAATCCGTTTGGTTAGGTAACGCAATGAACGAATGAATTTCGGTATCAGAATCTATTTTGCGTCGTAATAAAAGAAGGAGACCACGCCGCTCGTCTTTAGAAAAGAGGTTTTGGTATGAAATAACAATCATCATATCAATATGATTATCACTTGCTTGGTGAAGGAAAACATCGTGAGGAAACCTGCATGTCTTAGAAATCTAACAAATTTTCGAAAGGTATGTTAAATCCACCAACTGGACCAGCGGGGTGGATCCCCATCGCATTGAGGGGAGGCCCGTGTCCAGAAGTGGGACGTTCAAAGGGTTAATATTATTATACAAGGTGTAATTGACAGCCTCCACATACTGATGGCATGACTTCAGAATGTCATTCTAAGATGATCGGTACATGAAATTAGTTCAGTAACTTTATGGTACCCCAATAAACTCGGTTTGTTTTAGTAGCTTATCCTGAATTCACCCTGTCAGTATGTGGAGGGCTGTCACTTACACCCTGTATATCAATAGTCATTGATAAAGATTTCGAACTTTCTTCGAACCAGGCGGGTATGAATGGATTGGTAACCTTACCGATGGCAATGTAAATCCGACGTAGTCACAGTGTGGCGAGTTTGGATCCGCCAGTGAAGTGTTGAAGATGTACGCGTCACCGCTGTTTGGATTAGTGAGTTTGGCACTCGAGTGAGTGAACACCACTCTTGTTGACATATCTGATGAACAAAATGATGACGGAATTGCTTTAGGATCACTTTGAAAGAAATAAGGCACCGCGTTATTTTGTCTTACTTTTTAAACATAACAGGTTATTTCTATGACATCACATTACTTGAAGTCCCGGCCGCATATAAGCTAACTCCGCAAACTAAGTTTTGAATGCGGCACTTGATTGGTCGATGAACTCTTTGTGAGTCGACCAGCTAGATTCTAGGAGCTAGACTCCACGAGCTAGACTCCAGTAGTTAGACTCCAGTACCTAGACTCCACGAGCTAAACTCCAGTAGCTAGACTCCACGAGCTAGACTCCAGTAGCTAGACTCCAGTGCCTAGACTCCACGAGCTAGACTCCAGTAGCTAGACTCCAGTAGCTAGACTCCAGTACCTAGACTCCACGAGCTAGACTCCAGTGCCTAGACTCCACGAGCTAGACTCCACAAGCTAGACTCCAGTAGCTAGACTCCAGTACCTAGACTCCACGAGCTAGACTCCAGTGCCTAGACTCCACGAGCTAGACTCCACGAGCTAGACTCCAGTAGCTAGACTCCAGTACCTAGACTCCACGAGCTAGACTCCGGTGCCTAGACTCCACGAGCTAGACTCCAGTAGCTAGACTCCAGTACCTAGACTCCACGAGCTAGACTCCGGTGCCTAGACTCCACGAGCTAGACTCCAGTGCCTAGACAAACTCCAGGAGATAGACTCTAGGACCGAAGACTCAGACTTTAGGTCGTTATTGTGGCGCGCGGCTTGCGCAGGAGGACGCTGTGAAACTATTACAATTACAGAAAACAAGTTATTAAAATAAAATAAACGTAAACATCTCACCGGCTATTATTTCTTTTGGCTTCTCCGGATATGTTACTTTAAAACACACTCGGTACTCGAAATTCGTTCTTTTGTCACGTGTACGATTCTAAAACATAAAGTAGGTATAGGTTAAAAGTAAGAACATAAACACTAAATTGTAGATTTATCAGAGGCCTTCGGGAACTGATGTTTTGGATACCATTCGCTTGGGGCGTTGTTCATATTTTTTTTATAGGACTGCGGTCGCAAATTGCGTTCGGCCCGCCTGATGTTAAGCAGTTACCGTAGCCTATAGATGCTTACAATACCAAAGGCATTGCTCCCACATTGCCGACCTGAAGGGGAGTGGAATGGAGGGAGGGGTAGGGGGGGTGGGCTTCGGCTCTCTCACTCATCGTACGAAACGCAGCTGTAATAGCTGCTTTACGCCGAAAGCGCCGCTTTATTTTTGCTTTCATTCTAGCAATGGAGCCAAAGTGCAGGTCGATTCGATCACTGCAGCTATTTATTAATTCGCACATCCTTGCATAGCGAGAGTTTACACCCGATACAGTCCTCCTCTGGTGGACACAGTGGTGTGACCGAGCTGCGAGGAAGTCTACGAGGAACAAGAAGCTTGCAAAGAGCAAGCAGTAATTTTTTTGGTTAAACATTTTGTCAGTTTTTTTTTTTTCATTGGGTCATTAATTTTTTTGGTGGCCGGATATTGCCATGGACAGAGTGGTGTGGAAGGAAAAAGGGGAGGCCTTTGCCCGGGAGTGGGACAGCCCTATAGGCTAAAAAAACATTTTACACACGAACATTGCGTCATTTAGGTACAACCAGCAACAAAAGTTGCTTAACGATCTCCACTTTGCAAATAGGCAATTAAGTAAGTAGGTACTCTTTATTTTACAAACATTGGTGTACATTGTCAAAACCAAACCTAAGCAACAAATCTAAATTTAGTTTAGATGAACAAAAACAATGGAATTTATGCAATACAAAAGTGTGCCAAAGATTTGAAAAACTGAGAATGCTAAGCGACTTATGTTGCTGACCGTACCTGCGTCTGGCTAGGGACTTATTTTAAAGTGGTTCAGTCTTACTTTATTGCAGCATATTTTTTTATATTATTTTAAATAATCTTTACCTGCACTTTTGGAAATTCTGTATGCAAACGAACGGTGATCGCCGCCATGCACCGGTAGAGCACAACCGCGTCACCGTACGGCGCGCCGATAGCCAGTTCTGTGACAGAGGAAATAATAGAGTTCCCACCAAATCGGACCTACCCCCCCAGCCAAGTGGCATGAACGCTAATCGAATAGAATAGAATAGACCTCACAATGTATGGACATGTCAAACGTCGCTATGTAGATCAACAACAAGTTGCTATGTAGATCACGTGACTTATGTCATTTCCAAACATGAAGCGTAGTGATTTGAACGAAAGCTTGTAGACGTCAGCCACTTGTCAAGCCCTTGGGATCGGATTAACGACCGCTTGGTGCCGTGCCGTGGCTTAAGCGTAGGCTGCTCGTCTCACTGTGCGGAGAGTGCGGGTACGATTGCCGCCAGAGGCAAATTTCGGAAACGGCCATTCAGTAATTTGCGGTAATTTTGGATGTCACAGGAATCGCCCCCAGTTCATTGTATGGTAGGCATAGTACAAGCGTTGCTTAGTTTAGGACCATACAGTTATTGTGTTTGTCTGGCGATTTTTTTTCTTTTTTTTTTATAAAACAGGCAGACTATTTTAGGTTTTAGCAGAAAAGAGTAGATCTTCCAGCCAGAGTGGTATGGCGGAGCCCGATGGTTTTTTATATTTTTAAATTAGGCGTGTCTACAACATTCACATGCCGCGCGAGGCTGCTCACCCACATGCCTCACGAAGCACGATGTTTGCCTAAGTCGCATGCCGCGCGAGGCAAATGGCGAGGTAACTTACACTCTAGACAGAGAAGGGTATACCCGAGCAATCAGTTTGACACATTTGACATCGTTCTGTCTCATGAGGCAAATGACAGCGCTCAGGTGCGGCAGGACGCGCATTGTCCACGCGCGAGGCAAGTCAAACGTCCTGAGGCAATGTGCTTCGCGCGGCATGTGATACATCTGGACGTGGCTATTGACTATATGCGTTGACCAAAGTGGCCTTTACAACTTCACCAGACAGAGGGGGCCCCGATGGTTGTTGGCGAAATCTTCTATATATAGCGACGTGCCTCGTCAATCTCGATATCGTGATTCAGGATTCCTATGTTGTACTGGAGCGTGCACTCAGTGCCATCTATTGGTGGTGTCGTGAATATAGTATGTAGCGTGATATAAGGTCGCTACAAGGTAAAGCCGGAACCCCACCGCGGTGCACGGAGAGGCCACGCATACGGCCACGGCTACGTTTTGCAAGAAAATGTATGGATAACGTCATTTCGTGCGTGCGCCGCGGTGGACACGGTCACATACATTTTCGTGCAAAGCGAAGCTTGACCCACGTGCGTAGCGTGTGCGTGGGCTCTCCGTGCGCCGCGGTGGGTTTCCGGCTTAAAAATCTACGTATTTTTACACTACATTTCCAAGACATGCAGGTTTCCTCACGATGTTTTCCTTCACCGTATAAGTAGGTGGTATTCATATTAAGGTTATTTGCACATATATTCCGTAAAATCAAGAGTGCGAGCCGGGGTTTAAACCCTGAACCTTAAGCCCGCAAGACGCGTGCTTAACTGATCGGCTATCACTGCTTTTCATTAACAAATGCAACAAAATGTTATATTCTTATAAAATACATGTGGCTTCGGGGTCTTCTGCTAAAACAATTTAAATGGCGGAGTGACTAAGAGCCGGGCCCCTCTTAGGCGCTGCGCTGCATCGTCGCAACGGACAACGCATTGTATGCCACACCTGCGTTGCGACGACGCACGATCACGTCTCCCTCTAGCAGCGGAACGCTGTACCTACGTCATCCCACCGACAGCGCAGCGCATCACCCTCCCCTGCTTCGTATGCTGAAAAGTCGCTTGCGACGACGCAACGCAACGCAACGCGGTAATGGGACCTCACCCTTACCGTTACAACCATTTTCGTCGTAGTCGTTGAGAGCAGTGAGACTCAGGCCGAAAGACGTGAAGCCTTCAGGCTGGATCCTCTGCATCCAGGTAATTTCTGCCTTGCTGACGATATCGGCCCCGGAGTACAGGTACACCGCGCCTCGGCCGTTGTCCTCATAAGGGGCGGCGATTGCAATTTCTATGATAACAAAAGGCATCGTTCATTTGTTGATAGGTTGGCGGGCTGGCTCGACCGCGGTAGTACTACCCTCTTACGGAAGATCGGCGTAAAGAGAGAGGCGGAAGCCCAACCTTCCCCTACCTCTGTCCCACTTCCCCTCAGGTCGGTAACGTGCGAACAAAGCCATGGTATTGCAATAATCTATAGGCTACGGTTACTGCTTAACATCAGGCGGGCCATAACATAAATAATAAGATTCTTTGTAGTGCCATAAACCAATAAATATAATAAAATATATGCATAGATTTACTCCCAAATCAATAGAAAGTTATGAGCGACTTACACTGGCATTACAAATCACTTTTGTTCCTAGAAATGCTTTGTAAAACCATTGTAAACTCGCTAAAAGTCTCTGTTAAAATACATGGTTTCACGCGCGAGCTCTCGCGGATACTAATTATTGATCTAAGTGAAATGCTCAAATCTTGCTGTACTTACTATTAAGTAAATATTAATTTGTTGAGTTACTAACTTCCCAGTAATTCTAGTAAATGCCCGGTAGTTGCCCGATTTAAAAACAATGATGGGTTTACCCTAATGAGGTCACCGTGGCATATCAATTGTTAAACAACAGGAAAGATGCATATTCTGGTAAAATTGTATGTTGTATTTGCTAATAACATATCATTTACGGTTGATGTCCGCTTGGCGCAGTGGTTTGAAGGTTGGCCGCTCGGCTCACTGCATCGGGTGGTTGCGGGTTCGATTCCCGCAAGAGAAAATTTCGGAAACGACCTTTCCGTAATTTGCCCTGGTCTGGGTGTCAATGGGATCGCCTCGAGTCCATTGTATGGTAGCCATAGTACAAGCGTTGCTTAGTTTGGGACCATGCAGTTGGTGTGCAAGTCTGGCGATATTTATTTATTTATTTGGTGCGTTCAGATGCTTAGTATGCCACGTCTGAGGGCTCATGTTATGATATTATGGTTATGCGTTCCGACATCAAAACTGAATTCTCAGGCGCGACATGCGTTAGGTCCCCTAGATGAGTGGCTTCATCTACAAGCGTTTCTACAAACCGCTACGCTTAAATGTATGGGAACGATATTATAAGTCGATAAGTAGATCACGTGGTAGTAGTGGTGGTAAGCGACTGTAGCCTAGGGGCGAACACGTTGGGCTAGCAATCAGAAGGTCCCAGGTTCGATCCCCGGTTGGGCATGCACCAATAGTTGAATTTTCATCTATGTGCATAATTTACAGTTCGCTTACGGTGAGGGAAAACATCGTGAGGAAACCTACCTATCCCTCGGGATTAGGTAATAGTCAGATCCTGTATACACGGCGACAAGGTTCACCACCTGTCACGTTGGGACGGACTATCTGGTGAAACGTGGGCTTTGAGTTGACTGAATACCTCCACAATGTGGTGGTGTATGGCCACTCAAGCCTCTGACTACCCCCGAATGGGGATAAAAGTTGTGACGTTATATATATACCTATATAGATCACGTGGCTTATGTTATTTCCATACATGAAGCGTAGCGATGTGTAGAAATGCTTGTAGACAGCTACACGTCTAGGTGGGCTGATGTAAGACGCGTCCATAGGTTGTTGAATATCTTACCGTCTCTCTTGTCTCCGTTCAAATCGCCAAGGTTGGCGATTGCACTTCCGAAGTAAGAACCATCTTTGTTGTTACTGATTGTTCGGTGGTACCGCATACTGAACCTTGGCTGAAAAAAATATTATTATTATTATTTTTTTTTCAAAATGTGCTTATCGATAAAACAGCCGTTGTAGGAAGGTCCTATGAGGGCCAATGAGAAATAAACACGATTCAAATCAGTTTTAAACCTTGAGTTACCTTGATAGATAACTAAATATGTTTAGTTAAGTGTTGGAACTCTGCATTATTTCCTATAAACGAAATAGGTTATATTTCGAGGGCTCTTACATATAAAGCGATATATCTAAAACGTGGTTTACAGGAGAGCGAATTAAAGGTGTGAATGGAGAATTAAAAAAAAATATTTGTTTGTGTAATTATATATTAAATTATAAGCGCTTGTAGCGACTGTGGCCTAGGGGCGAACACGTTCGGCTAGCAATCAGAAGGTCCCAGGTTCGATCCCCGGTGGGGCATGCACCAATGGATGAATTTTCATCTATGTGCATAATTTACAGTTCGCTTACGGTGAGGGAAAACATCGTGAGGAAACCTACCTATCCCTCGGGATTAGGTAATAGTCAGTTCCTGTATACACGGCGACAAGGTTCACTACCTGTCACGTTGGGGTCTGACTATCTGGTGAAACGTGGGCTTTGAGTTGGTCGATACCTCCACATTGTGGTGGTGTATGACCACTCAAGCCTCTGACTACCCGCGAATGGGGATAAAAGTTGTGACGTAATATTTATTTTTATTTATAAGCGCTTGTGATGTCATTATTATTATATTTTTTATTATTATTTTCATGTAAAATTTGATAGATGACTGTTTATACGTGGCAAAGAAACAAAAGTACAAATAATTTTTAAAGGATTATGAAATACAATATGTAATATTTATATTCTATAGTCAATAGTTACTACTAATACTTATAGTAGGTATTAGTAATACTTAACAGTTCTAGTAAATACTAAAACTTTTAAGTATATTATCAATAATTAATTATTAGGCTTTATTCGTGGCGTTATGGAATAGATAAAAAATATATAACTCTTTGTACGTGGTAAGTTGTCAATCACTAAACGCAGTCATGTATTACATATCCGTATATACGACATATATTTGCTAAAATATGTTTCTGAGTTGTTCCCTTTTACGCTTTATTTATCTCGTAAAATAATTGAATATTAAGAAAAAAAATATTGAATTGAGCACATGTATATTGATGAATAGAAGGAATTAATAAGATATTTTTTTGCTGATTTTGACATGTCGCTTTATACGTAGGGACCACAGAGTAAAGACTAAAGAAAGAGGTGCCCTTATTAGATATATGTATGAAAAAAAAACGTGGCCATTGTTTTTTATTTTCATTGTTCTATCTACCGGTAAATAGTTGAACTACTCGCTTTGTTTTATGTCGATGTTAGTACTAGGCCGACCACTCGGCCGAGTTGCTTAGAGCCAGTCCCCTTAGTAATTGGTCCATGGTAGGGACTGTCGATTTCTGTGTTAATCTACTGTAGTTAACTTACCTCTGTGGTATTTAAATAAACGTAAACGAGACCCATATTGATATCATGTTTAGAGGCGTAGGTGGGAGCCCCCACTAACAGGCCAGTAGGTCCATTTTCGTAGAATTTAGCAGCGCAGAGGACCGCGCCGAACATCGAGCCAATTGTATCTACATCCACTGACTTGTTGAGTTGACTTAATCTCACATGGTTCGTGTTGAAAAAATGTACCTGGAATTAAATGATTATAATGTTGTGCTTTTAATGTCTCATTGGACACAGATTTTACCTATTATGTAAAAAAGTAAGTTTAAAAACTGAAACCCGACTACTGAAAAATCGCGCTCTAAAAAGTATGAAACAAGAAAATTTTCTCATCTAGAGGATAGCCGTGGTTCGTGGTCATATTATGCCACTTTGACCTAAAGGGGCTAAACGGACCACGGCTATCCTCTAGATGAGAATATTTTCTTGTTTCATATAGGATATGTGACGTCACATAAAATTGCATATGGCGCCCTCTAGAGGACATAATGTCATGAACGGAAAAAAAATAAAATCAATTAAACCGTGCGGGGTATCAAATGAAAGATCTTGATGAGCGTCCGTTTAGCCCCTTTAGGTCAAAGTGGCATAATATGACCACGGACCGCGGCTATCCTCTAGATGAGAAAATTTTCTTGTTTCATACTTTTTAGAGCGCGATTTTTCAGTAGTCGGGTTTTAGTTTTTAAACTTACTTTTTATTTAATTATTTTGGAGTTATAGGTAACAATATATATATTTTTAAATGTGCTCATCAAGTTCTTTCATTTGATACCCCACACGGTTTCATTTAAAAATGTTTTTTTTAGTTCATGACATTATGTCCTCTAGAGGGCGCCATATGCAATTTTATGTGACGTCACATAGCCTATAACCAGCGCGCAATTAAGCCGCTTCTAACGATACCTCATTTTTCAAATTACGATAAGTAGTTTGGAAGTTAGGTGGGAACAGATGCACATGCATACATACATACCGGTCAAAATCATAACCCTCCGCCGTAGTCGGGTAAAAATCATAACCCTCCGCCGTAGTCGGGTAAAAATCATAACCCTCCGCCGTAGTCGAGTAATAAAAATCTACAACCGCACTGGTAGGCCTAAGGTTCTTAATTAATAGGTACTAACAACCAGGCCAACTAGGCGCTAAAATGAGATGTCACCCGCACAGAAAGGCGGTGGTTGTGTGCGGGCGGGGAAGCCTGAGCGCCTAGTTGGTTTGGTGGATTAGTATATTTGTGTACTCACACTGCCGGCACCTTCTCGTCCATACGTCGAGCCGACGGCATAAACCAATTGCGTTGTATTGAAGAAATATCCAGCCGCCACACTATACCCTGGAAAGTAAGATCTCTGTCGAATTATAATTATTTAACATGTGGCTTTCATAAATAGAATGTTCCTGATTTTCGGTACAAAAGTCGAGAACTATCTTCGAAAACGTAAATCGTAAATCGTTAACGTAATCGTATCGGCATCAAGAAAGCATATTATCACTATCGTTCTTAGGACCTCCGCAGACTTGCTACTTTTAGCATCGGCGACCGGCGATTTTGTGACGTATCGATGCTGCGTCACGTTTCTTCGAGCGCGAACGAGCGAGACGCAGCATCAAAATCGCCGATCGCCGATGCTAAAAGTAGCAAGTATGCGGTGGCTCTTATTTATAAAATCTGTCATGTGAGTGGGATGTAAGACATATGAACTTAAAGCTGCGTTTAATGCTGATGAACTCACTAATGAAACATAAATCAGATGACCAGAATAGAAGCGTCAATAGCTATAAAAGAGTATGTTGTACGTTGTACGTATAGTATTTTATGTATAATATTGTTGTACGTATAGTAATTACAAACTTAGACCTTGTAATTATAAATGTGCATTGTTCCAAAAACAGGCAAAAATCGTGGAGACACGAATCCCGGGACGAATACCTACTTATGTACAAAAAAATTGAATTTGTACGGAGCCTCAGGGCGCGAGTCCTACTCGCACTTGTCCGGGTTTTTATGGTGTGTTGTACTATGTAAGTTTTAATATCTATACCATTAGCCTGAGTGGGTGAGGATACGGTCTTGTTGACTGTATCTCCCCGATATTTTCTTCCACTGAAACACAATTATACCTACTTACCGTAATTGTATTCCGCCAAATCCTTGTATTTTTTTTTATTTCTTTCAAGCAATTTTGGAGTCCCATTTATGTTATCATATACCATCACTCGACCTTGAAAATAAAAGCTTTAAGATACGGAAATAAAAAAGTACAAAATTATTTTAGAAAAACAAATACGAAAAAGAGAAGTTTGTAGAAAGATTTGCAAATTTATTCCTCTTTCTACCAAATAAGAAACCTTATGACATAGATTCATTTTGTTATCCGTGAGCGCGCGAAACTGTTGTAAATATATGCGTATGAGACACTATAAGGGCCATAACACACCGAGACGCCATGGCGACCATGGATGGTCGCCAGCTACGTATCCAAACAATTTGTATTGATGGCGACGTCGCCAGTCCGTCGTTGTGTTATGTCTCTAAGGTAAGACTTCATGAAATTATTTTAAAAACTTACCGGTGTACATAGCCGGCCCACCGATAATCACCGGTGAATGGGTTTCCGTAGTCGCAACGTCAATACTCCAACCAAATGAGTCCATAAATCGCTCTATAAGAAACCAAAGGAGTTATTTTGTTAGTAGCTTCCAATACCATAAATCAGAAGACTCTTTTTTACAAATTCTTTGATCAGAAGGCAATGAACGTATAAGGCCGCGCTCACTTTGGATGCGTTTTCGTCCGAATTTTACTCATGCATACACGTACGAACAACACGAATGATCCCGACCTTCCAAGTACTACGGGAGTGCGCACACTGGGTGCGAGTTACGTACACGTACGACCAGTGTGCGCACTCCCGTAGTACTTGGAAGGCCGGGATCATTCGTGTTGTTCGTACGTGTATGCACGAGTAAAATTCGGACGAAAACGCATCCAAAGTGAGCGCGGCCTAAGAGTAGGTCCACTTTATTCAGTTTTTTTTTGTATTTGTGTTTTTTTTCATCGTGCGTTCAATGTTACCTAAATTCTGGGAATAGAAACCTAGATGTAGAAATTACATGATAAGATTGACGTGATAATATGGATTTTGAAGGGTGAATAATATTAATTTACCAAACACAATCCTTACCTACTTTCATATAGCCGTCCTTTTCCATAGGATTATAAATATAGTCATTGTTTCTCCCCGAATTCGTAATCGCATACTTCAGTTTCATATTTTGAGAATTTTTATCCCGCGTATAACATCGGGCAAAGGTGCCTTTTCTATCTGAAAAATAAATAAATATCCTGGGCCATTCTTTTACACACGGTTACCTGCAGGTCGAATGCGTAACTCTGTTGAAACTCAGTATCAATCATTCACCGTTTGAAACTGAAATCCATCTCTATCGACAAATTGTGATTCCGTAACTTCACGGAAAAAGAGTTACGTCATCGCTATTTCATAGAAAATAAATGAATCGATAGATATTTTAAATATCAAACACGGTTTCAATTGCAACACACGTAATTATAAATTTTTGTTGTCAAAGGGTGCATAGGCAATCGCAAGATCGCCGAATTTTATGTTTCAGTCAAAAAATGATTGCAACTCAAGTTAGACAATTGCCCTGCTGAATAAATATTAGGTCGAGGAGTTATGAGTTGTGATTTTCGAGCTCAGAAAATTGAAGGGCCTGTTTGTAATGTCAAAATAATAGCTTTTTACTAAATGCATAATTATGACAGTATTACGGTACTTATAATTCATTAAGAATGTTTGTCTATCAGATCAGTCGGTTTGTTTGTTCCGGCTAATCTCCGAAACGGCTAGACCGATTTTGACGGGACTTTCACTGGCAGATGGCTGATGTTATAGCAAGTAACTTGTGCTACTTTTGTTGTTAAATTCCACGCGTACGAAATCACGTGCACAGCTAGTAAAAAAATAATCATTCTTCTTACTTCGCTTTTTGTCATGTTCAGTAAACCTCGGAGCACATGTCTGAAACAAAAGGTAAATTTAATGTTATTAATAAACAGGGTGTTTGGAAGCAGGGTGCAAAGCCTTGAGGGGATGATAGTTGACACCATTTAGAACATTTTGAGCCATACATGTCTTAGACGACGTCTGATTTATTTTTATTTTTATTGCTATTTTTATTTAGTTACGTAGATTAGATAAGATATACATCTGACAAACCCCAAAAAAGCCACACCTAACATACCTACTTAAATTGGGGCACTGTTGGCAAATTACTGTTAGCGATTGGGTTTTATAAAAACAAAATAAAAATAGCAGTTAAAATAAAAAATCTGATTTCGTCTAAGAACCATGGACCAATTACCAGAGTTGGTCAAAATTTAATTGCAATTAATTAATTGCAAATTGCATGTGGTGTCACAATTAACAATTAATTGTGATTTCTTCGCGATTGCAAACAAATCAAAATTAATTGTTAATTGTGACACCACCTGCGATTTGCAATTAATTAATTGCAATTAAATTTTGCCCAACTCTGCCAATTACTAAGGGGACTGGGTCTAAGCAACTCGGCCGCATGGCTCAACTAGGCCGTTGCCGTCATCACAGTAGGCGTGGCTTAAGTCAGCGTGTTGCAGCGTTGCCAGTGCGTTACAAAAGTAAAGCATTGCGTTACTTTTGGCCCTGTTGCGTTACCCCCGCGTTACATTACTCATTTTTGCGTGACTTTACGAAATGGAATATAAATTTTCAAAATATTAAATAAATTTTCCGAACGCAGCTTAGTAAACACAAAAACAGAAACGGATTGCAGTCAAGCTAAGTGGTAGAGTCCGTTTCACGAAAGAAGTCATGCGACGTTATTGTTTCAGTGATTTATTTAAATTGATTGATTGACTTATTATCATTGGATATTTATACCCGTGCGCCAAGTTGGCTTGGCGGAGTAGTAACTCTAAAATATTGTATTTCATGATACACAAATTACATGTATAAAAAAAAACTGACTGCGTAAAAAATAAAACGTACATAAACAAAATTAAATGTTTATTATCATTTGTCTTTCTACTTTACCAATTGATTATTCAGAGCCGTGGCGCATAATAATGATGAAATTGCGTTTTTTTTTGTTTTGTTTTTTTTTTACTTTTGTGCTTATGCGTTACTTTTTTCGGCAGCTGTGCGTTACTTTTGACTATCGGGCACTGGCAGCATTGGTGTGCTGTCGGCGTTCGTCCTGTGCAGACGACTTGCAAACGCTCGCATCCCCAATATAATTCAATATCGACACCAGATGGCGTCCCTTTGTACGTCATTTTTAACATCCTATACTTAGTGACATCTAGTGCAAAAAGTTAAACTACGTACTAACATCGACATAAAACTAAGCGAGTAGTTCTGCTATTTACCGGTAGATAGAAATAATCGGAAGGGGCGGTATCTTGTAAATTGCCTCCCATTTCTTAACCCCCACCACCCGCGCCATCCCGCGCAAATTCCCACGCGTTGTTTCATAGAAAAATCTAAGAAGAACATCTCTTCTCTTTATAATCTTTATGGTGTCAACTATCATTCCGTCAAGACTTTGCACCCTGCTTCCAAATACCCTATATTTTATTTAAATATCGTCAAACGAGTTCATCCAGGAGTTCCAAGGTAAACTGTTTGTAACCGCTGTTTGTTTGTAGTTCCGCGGTTCACCTCAGAGGTAAACCACGGATTATCTTGAACGGGGTACGCCGAGCAATTTGATTGGCTGATTTTAAAAAATCCACCAATCAAATCTGGCTCTGAATTTGATGTTTATAACTTATAACTTCCAGGCAATGAAAGTCACGGCGTAAACGAGTAACGAGTAGGTATTAAATTCGTTTAATAGTTTAGTCTTTGCCTGGATAGTTACTTCGATCTACGCTGCGGGGAAACAAAATCAACTGCATATTTTTTTATAACACCAAATCTCTAATTAGGTAACCCGCGTGCTGAACAGCGTGAACTGCCTTGATAGCTCTCAGCAGTTCCCAAATTGAAAGATTGATTGATTGAGCCTTCTCTCAACTCACAACTGTCGACTCAATTACACGTTAACTCATGACATGTTGACTCTTTCATCTCTGAAGGTAGTCCAAGAGACCCAACCGCCAGAAATCGGGCCAGCCAGCTCAACGTGTGTTCCAATCTATGGATTTGTCCCGCCAGATTGTGAAAAATAAACTTGAATTGACTTACCACGATGAAGTCCGGGCCTGCCTTCACTGTAGCTCCCAACCAGTAGTCATGTGGGTACGAGGAGACTGTGTGAAATAAAAAATAGTATATATAGATGGGGAGCCGTAGAAGGGTTTTCTGGATTTAATCAAGCGCGTCAGATTAAGAGAAAGGGGATACTCACATTCTCTATTTATATTTGTTGTCAGCGGCTCACATTTCTCATTCTTTATATCACAATCGTATACCTTTCCAATGTCATCGTATTTTGGCGAACTTATCACTAAGCTGAAAAAAAAAAAGAAGTAAATTACCTATACCACCAACCTTTGCCACCAACCTGTAGCGCCAATATTTATCATTGTGCAGGATGAATCAGAAGTCCGGAATAATAATTATTCTTCTGATGCATCTTGAAAGATAATATCTCTTATCCGTAAATGCTCGGTAAACATATATAGTACGTAAGCATTTTATTTTTCTAGAAGTCTTTGATTATTTCCACTAGAATATCGCGCGCGGCTTTACAACACATCTAAATGTCCTTAAAACAGTGGTAAATGCCTTTATAAGTAGCGGTTAATGATATTGTAGCGTCTTCACATCTCCCTACCAACAGATGGCGCAATCACTATATACTGGGTGTAATGGAAATCATGGGCAATATTTTGAACAATGACTACATATAATTCAGACTATTTTGGGAAAATAAATAAAAAATATAATATTGATAAAAAATATTGCCCGGGTAAGCAAATAAGCACCACTTAACAGTTATACCTTACCTGGGTAATAATATTTTATCAATTGATTAATATTTCTTAAATATTGTGAATCATGTGTAGAATCATCGTTTAAAATATTGCCCACGATTTCGATTTCACCCAGTATGAGGACCCCGACAACTACCATCGGGACGTAGCGGCCAACCCCGCCAGGCATACCATCCGTCTGGCCGGAAGGTCTTCCCTTTTCCGCTAAAATATTCAATACTGGCGCCAAGTCGCTTCAAGGTGGTAGAGCCAAGCTGTAGCCAATTGACTGTAGCTCACAAACGGCCTGGCTCGACCGGGGTAGTACCACCCTCTCACAGAAGATCGGCGTGAGGCAGCTATGATGCAATGCCTTTGGTATTGTAAGCATCTATAGGCTACGGTAACAGCTTAACATCAGGCGGGCCGTACGCTTTTTTGCCGCCGCAGTCGACTAAAAAAAAAATAACGGCCCGTGCGTTAACATAAAGGTTAACAATAAATTGTAATCTGTATTTCCGAGTAACGTCATTTGTATTGCACGTTATCCTTTTGCATAGGATCCAGATAAATACTTAGTAGGTAACTTACATACAAGTTTACAAGATGTACTACAGAAAAAAGAGGGTGACTTTATGTAATTCTTTTTATAGTATTAATTTATTTTCTTTTGAAAATACAAACAGAGTATTTCAGCATTCTGATACACCCTGTATAGGTGACTAAGTATTTGTGGTATTGTTGTTTCTATTGGTATTTAACCATTAGTGTAACCTAACAGTGACGAGGAAAACCTGCAGCAGTGTCAAGGAGTGACCGACATGATAAATAAATCACGTTATTTCCTATGTAACTATCATAAATAACACAACAATGTACGGTTACAACGTGAGGGAAAATTACCAAAAGGGCAAATGACAAATTACCAGGGCAAATTACGAAAAGGCACCGACGGAAACCGAGCCAGCATCCAATTCAGAAAATTCTTTCACTTATTGAAAGTTCCTGATTAGCTACGTCCAGAAGTGTCACATGCCGCGCGAGGAAAATTTTCCTCGCGGTGTTTGACTTGCCTCACGTGAGGCAAATGCGCGCCATGCCTCACCTGAGCACTCACATTTGCGTCGCCTAGTTTGGCAGTCGTGAGACAGAACGATGTCAAACGTGTCAAACTGATTGATCGGGTATACCTTTCCCTGTCTAGAGTGTCAGTTGCCTCGCCATTTGCCTCGCGCGGCATGCGACTGAGGCAAACGTCGTGCTTCGCGAGGCATGTGGGTGAGCAGCCTCGCGCGGCATGTGACACTTCTGGACGTAGCTATTGACTAGGCTATATCTCAAAGTACCACGCAGGTGGAGTTGCGGGTAAATGCTAGTAGGTAAATATCTAAAAATTGTGCTTACCTTTTGTTATAATTGTCGTAAGTTATACTAAATCCGAAATACGAATCGTTCCTGCGAGGATTAGGAAGATTGAATTGTTGTCTAGACAACTCATGATAATACGGTTTTACCAATTTGTCCTGCGCAGGCTTGATAGCTCGAGTCACGGCGTACATGCATACGAGGCATACCGCCGCGAATACTGAAAAAAAATAAAAAATAGTAGCGTTAATACGTCCTCGATTCTTTCTTCTGATTAAATTCGTGCGGGTTCCAAGGCAACTTAGCTTGTCCCCGGGACTCGTCGAGGGTCAAAGCTTGGCGTCATCGTTGGACACCATTGTCGATCCTGGCTTACAGGAGTAACAGTGGTGGGAGTGTGTGGCGGGCCTAGTCACAAATACATCCTCGAAGTCGATGTTACACTCTGTATAGCCTAGTATATCTGAGAGGTTCCAGTTTTGATTTCGATCCAGGGGGTTACTCCGAAATACGTCGCTGACGGACCGTCCGAAGTACGGATTCGATTTACGATCAAAACAATGTCAAATCGTAGAGAAAAACGAAAGAAGAAATGTCAAATCACGACAATCCGTCAGCCGAAACGTTAGGTTCGTATTTCGGAGTAGGCCAGCAGGGCCCTAAGTCTGCTTATTTCTGCCAATTGAAAACCATCGGTCCTTTGACGCGTCCTGGGGCCCGATTCACGTAACCAAAACCGTAACGATGTCTCAACGATATAGTCGTTGATAGCCTTTTCATAATACGAAAAGGCTATCAACGACTATATCGTTAAGACATCGTTACGGTTTTGGTTACGTGAATCGGGCTACTGATGCTTCGCATGCCTCGCCCGAGCACTGACGTTGATATAGACGCAGCTATTAAATATTATCTTCAGATGGCCGTCGAAATGTCGACAAATAAAGGCATGCAATTTATAACCAACGAATTCATGAATATTAATTTATCAATGGTTTTCAATGAGGGAAGTAAAAATAAATAGGTACATAATTGAAGTTTTTTTTTACATTTGAAGTTGAGCCATAATGCCGGATATTGAATTACAAAATATATTTAGCTAGTATTACTCGAGATAATGTAATGATTCAGACGATATCCCCATACATCCAAATCTGTTCAGGCATTTGTCTTTGACTTTTTGGGCAGTCGTGTAATAAATAAAAAGTAAGTTTAAAAACTAAAACCCGACTACGGAAAAAACGCGCTCTAAAAAGTATGAAACAAGAAAATATTCTCATCTAGAGGATAGCCGTGGTCCGTGTAGGTCTTTTAGGGCCAAATGGCACATGAACACGAACCACGGCTATCCTCTAGATGAGAATATTTTCTTGTTTCATACTTTTTAGAGCGCGTTTTTTCCGTAGTCGGGTTTTAGTTTTTAAACTTACTTTTTATTTAATTATTTTGGAGTTATAGGTAACAATATATATATTTTTGAAATGTGCTCATCAAGCTCTTTCATTTGATACCCCACACGGTTTCATTAAAAAATGATTTTTTTTAGTTCATGACATTATGTCCTCTAGAGGGCGCCATATGCAATTTTATGTGACGTCACATAGCCTATAACCAGCGCGCCATTAAGCCGCTTCTGACGATACCTCATTTGTCAAATTACGACAAGTAGTTTGGAAGTTAGGTGGGAACAGATGCACATACATACATACATACATACATACATACATACATACATACATACATACATACATACATACATACATACCGGTCAAAATCATAACGCCTCCGTAGTCGGGTAAAAAGATACCTTATTACCTATAGGAACATCATTTTGGTTGCAGTTTAATTTATTGAAGAGCACTTTATATTACTTAGCTCTAATAGATGTGTCCATATGCCGCGCATGCCTCACCCGAGCACTCATATTATGACATTACGTCTATGCGTTCCGACGTCAAAACTGAGTGCTCGCGTGAGGCATGCGCTTGATGAAGACGCAGCCAATAACTTGTTGTTGAGCATTTAAATGGTACCTAACAAACAGTTATTAAAAATAATTAATTCACTTACCCTTCATATTGACAGTAGCCCGCGAGAACACCACAAGCGTACTGATGTCCTAAATGGAATCAGACAATATTGTACTTCAGCTACACGTTTTCCTCAATGTATTGTATGATGTCAAATAAGGATAATTAGGTATAAAATATTATATTATAATTTTATTGGTGTTATAAATTCTGATTTTAATTCCCGATGTATTTTACTAATTTTTATTTTATTTCAGTAGATATGGCCCTAACATTACAATCATCTGTGCTCAGTCGCACTCGCAATTCAACAATCAACTTTAGAGGTCACATTGTGTTGCAAAAGACTCGAGTTCTTTAGCCTCATTTTTAGGGCTCGAGCCTTTTTAAGAAACCTCGAAGGCTAAAGAACTAATTCAGCCCCGAGTCTTCGAGGCGAAGAGGAGGCTCTCGGAAATGAAGCCTTTATTTTGAAGCTCTTTCTAAAAAGGCTTGGAGCCCTTTTTGATTTTAGCCCTTTGTAACCATTCTTGACTTTAGTTGAATATGCACGACTATTCTAACTATTGTTGACCACTATTGACCATTCTTGACTATTTTGACCGTTGTTGACTATTTCGACTATTCTTGACAATTTTTGACAATTTTTAGCCAATTTTTGCAAATTTTAAAAAAAAATTGACCATTTTTGTCAATTTTTGACCATTATTGACTATTTCGACTATATTTGAATATGTTTGTCTATTTTTGATAATTTTTGACTATTTTCAACTGTTTTGGACTGTTTTGACTATTTTTGACCATTGTTGACTATTTCAACTATTTTTAGCTATTTTTGACCATTGTTGACTATTTTGGACCATTGTCGAATATTCTTGACGTATTTTGGACAATTTTCGACTATTGTTGACTATATTTAGCTATTGTTGACTATTTTTGACCATTGTTGACTATTTTTAGCTATTGTTGACTATTTTTAGCAATTGTTGACAATTTTTGACCATTGTTGAAAATTTTTGGCCATTATTAACTATTTTTGACGTGTTATGACCATTTTTGACGTGTTATGACCATTTTTGACTATTTTTTATTAATTTTGACTATTTTTGACCATTGTTGACTATTTCGACTATTCTTGACCATTGTTGACTGTTTTGACAATTTTTTACAATTTTTGACTATTTTTGACAGTTTTTGACTATTTTTGACTAATTTTTGACTAATTTTTGACTAATTTTGACTATTTTTGACTATTTTTGAAGATTTTTGACTATTTTTGACTATATTTGACTATTTATGACTATTTTTGACTATTTTTGACTATTTTTGACTGTTTTTGAATATTTTTGCCGAATTTTGACGAATTTTGGTCAAAAATAGTCAACAATGGTCAAAAATATTCAAAAATCGTCAAAATTCGGTAGTTATATTCAAAAACAGTCAACAATAGTCAACGATGGTCAATAATAGTCGAAATAGTCAACAATGGTCAAAAATAGTCAAAAATCGCCAAAAATTCGTCAAAAATTGTCAAAATACGTCAAAAATTGTCAACAATGGCCAAAAATAATTAACAATGGCCAAAAATAATCAACAATAGTCAAAAATAGTCAAAAATAGTCAAAAATGGTCAAAAATAGTCAAAAATAATAAAAATAGGCAAACTTTGTCAAACTTAGTCAAACTTAGTCAAAAATTGTCAAAAATGGTCAAAATACGTCAAGAATAGTCAACAATGGTCCAAAATAGTCAACAGTGATCAAAAATAGCTAAAAATAGTCAACAATGGTAAAAAATAGTCAAACTTAGTCAAAATACGTCAAAAATTGTCAAAATACGTCAAGAATAGTCCAAAATAGTCAACAATGGTCAAAAATAGTCAAAAAAAGGTCAAAAATATTAGAAAAAAGGTTAAAAATTGTCAAAATTCGGCATAAATATTCATAATCAGTCAACAATAGTCAACAATGGTCAAGGATAGTCAAAATTCGACAAAAATATTCAAAAACAGCAATAGTCAAGACTAGTCAAGAATAGTCGAGAATCGTCGAGAATAGTCGAGAATAGTCGAGAATAGTCGAGAATAGTCGAGAATAGTCGAGAATAGTCAAGAATAGTCAGGATAGTCAAAAAAGTCAAGAATAGTCAGGAATACAATAGACTAGCCAGGAATAGTCAGCTATAAGGCGACTCTTTCTTATACTTGCGAAGACTTAGAAAGCTCACAGCAACGGAGCTCTAAAAGAACTCCGAGCCCAAAAAGGGCTCGAGGTTTATTTAAAACTCGAGTCCTTTTTTAGCCTTGAAATATTCGGAGTCGTTTTTCTTCGACGAGCCCCATAGAAAAGCTCGAGCCTCTTTGAGAGGGCTAAAAGAACTCGAGTCTTTTGCAACACTAGGCCTCACAGCTCATTAGACCCACCTAGCACCGGACCAGCACCGCCTCACCTCATATGGTTAGTATTCTCTATATGGAATTCTATGGACAGAATATTACGCTCACTACATCAACTCCGTAGCGTCACCGGATCGCCTCGCTCGCAAGCTGTCCACGCCCGGGAGTGTGTCACGCGAGGGCGATGCGTCGGAGATACGCCGCTTCCCATCGGAAATTAGTGGACCACGCGATGTCCACTCATTGACCACACGGCGTCCATCCTTGGACCACCTGACGCTGAGAGACGAGGTGGTGCTGGTCGGGTGCCGCGTGGCTCTAATGAACTGTGACCTTAAGGCATTTTGATGCATATTATTTACCAGAAGATAAGCCGTATTGACTATACCGATAGATGTTTAACATTCTTTCCGCGAACGAATGAGTCGTACTGTGTCCGTGGACAATTGTTCTTATCTAAACCGCGAGCCCAACCCCCCTCCCCACTCCCTCTATCCCTCTTCTCTTCAGGTCCGCAACGAGGGAGCGATGCGTTGGTATTGCATTGCAAGCGTCTATAGGTTACGGCAATTGCTTAACATTAGGCAGGCCGTTTTGTTTCATAAAAAAGTCGTAATTCGTAGCCAACCAGAATTAGCAATAATAATACTATGTGTAAAAAATGCAGGTAGCTCTTCTCTATACAGCCGAAATCTAGGTATATACTTACTATGGCAGTCTGACAAAAACCAACCATACGTTTATAACCATAAAGTTTCAATTAGCTCACCTACCATGCAGCTTATAAACCATTTTCAGTAGATTTTACCTGTTTATTGTGTACAATAGTAATTATAACACATTTATTTATAGACGTTACACACAGAACTCGAAACCAGTCGAAACCAATTTTGTCTGGCAAAAGATTTATAACACATGCGTTTTAACGTTCACCGCTTTCGTCCATCAGCTCGCTAGGTACGACTACGTCCACTTACCTAAGTTATCCACCTTCAATGTCGTCTACTTCCCAAATCATCCACTTTCCCAATTCATCCACTTCCCAAATCGTCCACTTTTCCAGTTCGACTACCTCCCATATCGTCTACTTTCCTAAGTCGTCCAATTTCCAATTCAATAGCTACGTCCAGAAGTTTGACTTGCCTCACGTGAGGCAAATGCGCGCCCTGCCTCACCTGAGTACTCACATTTGCCTCGCCTAGTTTGGCAGTCGTGAGACAGAACGATGTCAAACGTGTCAAACTGATTGATCGGGTATACCTTTCCCTGTTTAGAGTGTCAGTTGCCTCGCCATTTGCCTCGCGCGGCATGCGACTGAGGCAAACGTCCTGCTTCGCGAGGCATGTGGGTGAGCAGCCTGGCGCGGCATGTGCATGTTGTAGACACGTCTATTCACTCCGTAAGCCGTGTCGGTCAAAAGTAGTTATGACGGGTAAGATATTTGAATGTAACATAATACCTACTATAAATAAATTTATTTATAAATCTGTAACGGGAAGATTCCATTTAGTCCATTTGCGATGATGGAATGAGTGCTTAGTTTCGTGTGGAGCTGTATTGTTCACTAGTTTTAGAACAATGGATGGTGAGTGATTCTTTTTAGTTATACCTACCCAGGTATCATGGACCTATTACTAAGGGGACTGGCCCTAAGCAACTCGGCCGAGTGGTCGGCCTAGTACTAACATCGACATAAACCGAAGCAAGTAGTTCAACTATTTACCGGTAGATAGAACAATGAAAATGAAAAAACAATGACCACGTTTTTTTCATTCATATATCTAATAACGGCACCTCTTTCTTTAGTCTTTCCTCTGTGCCAGGTATATACATAATATACCTATAAATAAAAATAAAACATTAGGTAATAAATTACAGAGAAAACTTTTCAGGGTTCCGTACCCAAAGGGTGTCAGCGGAACCCTATTACTAAGCCTCCGCTGTCCGTCCGTCCGTCTGTCAGCGAGCTGTATCTCACAAACTGAAGAATATGAACAGTGTTGAAATTTTTGCAGAATTATTTCTGTTGCCGCTACAACAACAAATACTAAAAATAAAATCAGTAGGCTATGTTATTAAAAGTTTTTACCCCAAAAAGTCCATAACGAAGTCCCAAATGATATTGTTTTATTTTTGTATTACAGGAAAGACGGCGTTGTGTATCATATCAACAGTACATATAGTATGTAGCATGTTTCATGATCCTCCATCGATCCGTATTAGCCCCAAAATATTTAACAACCAATCAGATTTCGGATTTTCCATGGCTTACCAGGAAACTAGAAACAGACTCGGTGAGAATTTAAACTTTTCTATTGTTAACACAACCTAACGTCCATTCGCCACAGCCGGGGCAGGAGATAGGAAAATACTGGAAAGGACATGCGCGATCTTGCAGCTAATAGCGAGACTATGCAACAATGCAGCAATTCTGCAAAAGCAATTCATTTTTCCGACCCTCTAACAGTTCCCGCTGAATTTCCGTAAAACGGTCGCACTTTCGTCGGTTATATTTGCTTTTCTGACGTAGATTCTCGATTTCAGTTGTCGGCGCCCCGAGTGAGGATTTACAAGGAAAAGTGTACAGTTGTGACATGGAAAACCTGACTAGAACAACTGAAATATCTTGTGATGAGAACAAAATTGATTTAGAAAAGTTACAAGTAAAGTATTCTAGAGGTGAGCCAAGCACATATTATTATAGTATAGAAATCTGTACCTAGACCACCACCTCTTATAGGAGTATCATTTTAACCTTACAGCGACTTTTTGTATTTTGTCGTCCCTTATTGTCATGACAATAAGGGTCATGACATAACAAAAATTCGCTGTCAGTTTAAAATAATACTGGTATAAGAGGTCGTGGTAGGGCCTGATCATTACGATTATTTTTTCCCGCTAGTAAAAAAAGGTAGGTAGATTGTAAAAAGTATACTCTTATTGATGTCCATGATATGGATCAATACATACTGGAGATAGATATAAAGCACAAGACACAAGAGGTGGTAGAGCCAAGCTGTAGCCAACTGACTGCAGTTCATAAACGGGTTGGGTCGACCGGGGTAGTACCACCCTCTCACAGAAGATCGCGTAAAGCAGCTATTACAGCTGCATTTCGTACGATGAGTGAGAGAGCCG
Organism: Drymonia ruficornis; assembly: GCA_947859195.1. Classification (NCBI taxonomy): domain Eukaryota; kingdom Metazoa; phylum Arthropoda; class Insecta; order Lepidoptera; family Notodontidae; genus Drymonia; species Drymonia ruficornis. The sequence goes on from OX401908.1 coordinate 12,080,372, forward strand.
AAAGACCACCCACCCGCTCCCCCTCCCTCCATCCCACTCCCCTTCAGGTCGGCAATGTGCGAGCAATGCCTTTGGTATTGTAAGCGTCTATAGGCTACGGTAACTGCTTAACATCAGGCGGGCCGTACGCTTTTTTGCCACCGCAGACCTATAAAAAAAACCACAAGAGTTGAAACAAGTAAAATATTCGAGCGACGTTCTATTTTAATTGCTGTTCTGTGACTGATAACTTGTACAATAATGACATTGGCTTACAGATCCTAACGCAGAGCAGAAGTTTTATTTGGGCGCGTCTATAGCTGTGACATCTGATTATTTCTTTGTAAGTAGCTAGCCAATTCCTCCAATAATTGTAATTACGAAAGGGTCAGTTCAGACAGAACCGAAATATGCGCGAGTAATTTACTGACTCCATTGAAAATAGGACCGTATTACCATAGCCTTACATTCTTATATTCTCTCAGCTTGTATCCACCCACTGCTGGGCCCGGCCTCCCCAGAATTTCACGTGTCTTTTGCAAATTTATTAGACTTTCTGAATAATGCAGGTTTCCTCACGATGTTTTCCTTCACCTTAAGCAAGTGATAATCATAATTATTAAAGTTTGATTCGCACGTAGATTTCGAAAAATCCAGAGGTGTGAGCCGGGATTTCTACCATGCATCTTAAGCCCGCAAGATATATGCTTATAAATAATCGGCTTTCACTGCTATACAAGTGAAATGTGTTTTATTTATCTAAACATAAACCGCATTTATAGAGATTTTTTGCCAATTTACAATGGTTTTACAAAGCATTTCCAGAAACAAAAGTGATTTGTAATGCCAGTGTAAGTCTATCGTAACTTTCTATAAAATAGGATACAATATAATTTTTTATTACATACAACTTTTGAACCTCGAATATTTGTACCATAGAATTATTAAGCCGGAAACCCACCGCGGCGCACGGAGAGGCCACGCACACGGGCCACGCCTTGCTTTGCAAGATAAGGTTTATGTCTATGATTTGTACTACTAAAACTGTAGTGTTTTTAACTGGAGTATGCATGTTTGTTTATGTTAAATTTTATGTTCAGACGTGTGCTCCGCTAACGACGATGGATCTATTCAAGAATGATAACGCAACCGATGTTTATGGTACTTGCATTGTCTATAATACGATGGATGGTACCGCCCACAAGTACAAAGGTACAACGGATGAACACAGAGGTAGAACAGTTGACGAGATACCATTAAGCAGAAAAGATGGCGGAGATAGATTAAAAAAAGCGGAAAACACCAAAGGTAATCTATTATTAGGCGTATGCCGTAGAACGGACCACCGATGGGAAAAGTTTAATAGATTGTGACCTCGTATTGGCCGCAGAAGTGTGGGCAGGCCACCGCGAGATGGACGGACGATCTGGTGAAGGTGGCAGAAAAGACCTGCCCCCTTAGTACTAGTACCCCCAATGCTGAGTAAAGGTCTCGTCCATAACACTCCATTCCTTCCGGCTTTGTGCTTTCCGCATCCAGCCCCCCTAGCCAAGTGGCTTCATCTACAAGCGTTTCTACAAAACGCTACGCTTTCAGGGATTGTGTTTTTGTTATGAGTACGTGTACCTATATACTTTCATGTACATTTAGCAAAATGCTGTTATTTTAACATTACAAACAGACACTTCAATTATGTTTATTTTTATAGATGTAAATAATATTATATAGGTACTAAGTAATACTCATTGTATAGGTATCAGACGTCAGTGTAAAGAGGTCTTTAGACTGTTAAGAACTGTTTTATCCCGTCCACATATCAGTCAGACACGATGAAACTCTCAGCTTTCGCGCTAAATAACTAATAATATTATCTGAATATTAATGAACAGTTCATGACTGTTCATTGTTAATCGTAAATTCTTGGCGATCGACATGCCAACCGCAGGAATTTGCTATTTACAATAAAGAATTCACGAAGATAATATTAGATACCAATGGTTTCGCAATAGACAATTGTTAAAAGACTCGATTATAGTTATTTAAAATGCCCTTAGCGTGAGGCCCATCTGGCGTTGCGTTGCGTCGTCGCAACGGATCAACGTATTGTATCACCAGCGCGTCACCCTCCCCCGCTTCGTCTCTCGCCCGGCGACCCGTTGATCCGTTGTGATGACGCAACGCAACGCACTAATAGGGCCTCACCCTGGATACCTATCTATTGATTTATTTTTACAGTCAAGTTATCCGGTGGACTCGGTTGGTCTACGTTAATTGATCAAGCAAACGATCTACTACTTATAGTAAAGTCTTCGCTCTTGGGAAATTTCTATTACACCCAAATGTCGAAGCCCTTGGAACAAATGAGATTGGTGTCATCGGGGTGGGCTTCTTTGGATATCTTAAAACAATATAGAAATATAGGTAAGCTCAAAAATATTACCAAGAAAGAGGGAGGAGGGAAACATGTCCGTACCGTCTATACCGCCCAATAGTTTGTAATATTAAACGGAGTCTATGAACACAGTACGAATCAGTCGCACGCGGAAAATAATGCTAAAATCATGTCGGCTGGTTCTTATCTGGATTTAATGAGTAGGTATATTATGTCCAATTGTGAGTGCGATAACAGATGTCTGAATTCCGCTGCACGTGTACCACACCAGTAGCCCGATTCACGTAACCAAAACTGTAACGATGTCTCAGCGATATAGTCGTTGATAGCCTTTTCGTATTACGAAAAGGGTATCAACGACTATATCGCTGAGACATCGTTACGGTTTTGGTTACGAGAATCGGGCCACTGTACGCTGAGCACACGTTTATTGGTTGCAAAGTTAAAGGTACCAAATCTGCCAAAATAATACACCAATGCATAAGTTCTGGTTTGTGGTTGGTTGGTTAGTAGTTACCATTTCTCTTTACACGCTATTGCGCCTGTATTTCCCAAAGAGGTCGAGAGAAGTGCACTCATACCAAGGGCAGACGTCTTCTAAATTCATTAATTTTCAAGTCATCGCAAATCAATAGTCATAGTGCCAAATCGCTAGCCTGATTACAACAGTTGTCGGTCAATGGCGCTCTGAATAGTTTTGAGCAAAGAAGTATTAAATTAAACCTTTAGGGCGTTCGCTATGTGAAGCGGGCGCACGCGGCGGGTGCCCGCCTCACGTGTTCGTATTGAAAGATAGTATGAGCAGCGCTAACTGGCGCGGACGCGTGCGACGGGTTTGTACACACGTATGGAGGCCCGGAGCAGGCGCCCGCTCCGCACAGCGAAAAAAAATTACGACAACTAACTGGTTTTTTTAGTTCCTAGTAGTCTTTCTAGTATATTTTACTAAACGTTTTGTATTTACAGAAAATGTTTTATAAATGTGAGACATTTCATAAAACATTTGCTGTAAATTCAAAACGTTTAGTAAAAAATATTGAAAACACTACTAGGAATTATAAAAACCATTTTGCCGTCGTAAATTTTTTCTCAGTGCGTGCACACGCCGCATGCGCCCGCTTCAATTAGTGAACGCCCTTATATGCGATTTACCGCGCTTATTTTGGCAACATGAATGCGAGAATATTACATTGCATTGAACGTTAACACACGGCGCAGAGCTAACGATCTCGATATATCGAGTGTAAGTTTCGTGTCAGCAATTTTGTCGCCGCCGCCGTCAACGAACACCGAGCCTGGTGAGTGCGCTTCCCTCAGCCTCGCCCCCTTCCCCGCGGCTTCTCCGGCCGCTCGAGTTTCCCGATCTTCCGACCAGCTGCCCGTGTGCAACCACCTCGTGAAACAACCTTGACCATCACCTCGTCGAGATTTTAGTTTCGATATGTTTTGAGTTTTATTTTTAATTAGGTTAATATACCTGCTTGCTTGTGTTTTCAGGGTTTGCCATAACAGCCATAAAGTTTTGGCCAAAGGATTCGCCAATGTACGCTTTCAATTTAATGGCGCAATCAAACCAGGCCAGTAGTGTAAGTATCCAAATTATATCTTGTCTTGTTCGATGACGAAGCAGTTAGCAGAGAGCATGTATTGACGATCTCCCTCCCGAAGTCTTTCCTTTGCACTACAACATGGGGTAGTTCAAAAGGCATGTTTACAAGTCCCTAAAGGGCCGGCGCCGCGTCTGATCCCCTTAAGTTGCAGATGTCCTGGGCGGCGGCTTCCACTTACAATCAGGTGGACCGCCTGCCAGTGTGTCATCCTTGGCTATAAAAAAAAAGTTATAGTTCACCAGACAGAATTTTGTCATTGTTGGCATACGTATGTTTTTAGATCAGTAAATAGTACTAGTAATAGATATGGCTAGGTGTTTAACGCCGACTGAGGTCACGTAGATTGTGTAGACATGGAAAATGTTTGACGATAAACTGTTGATCGTCAGATGTTTAATCTGAATGTATGGTGTGGTTGATCGTCAGTTGTTTGATTTAAATATTTAATTAGGTTGATCACCGGTTTGATGAGGTTGATCGTCATAAGATATGGTCAACGTCCAGAACACGTAAAAATAATGCCGTGCAGTTTTTGCTCCCTCGATGTGAATTGATCATAATGAAATCGTAAATTTTATTTACAGATAGCGTTTCTTCACTGGCGGCGACCTCGTAGAAAACCTAGGCTTTTGGATTTATTTAATGTTAATAACAACGTGTTTACGATCGAAGAAGATAACTTCGGGAGCATGTTTGGTACGGCGTTGGGCGCCGCGGACGTCAATCGGGATGGGTTTGAAGACTTGTTGGTGGGGGCACCAGCTTACTCTGACGAAGAAACGGTTGAATGTGGAGCTTTACATATTTATTTGGGTGGTGCTACCTTGGTAATAATAATTATATTTGACTAGATGTACACTACGATTGCGTACGCGCATAGTAAAATCCTTGCTTAGTACCTAGAGGTTTAAAACTAAAATAACCAGTGTAATAAATGTTACTACATGCGACCCGAGAATGCCGCTAAGAATAAAAGGGAAAATCTACAAATCGATCATAAGACCTGTGATCATGTACGGCTCGGAATGCTGGGCGGCTAAAGTGCGTGAAGAGAAGCGTCTCCACTCTGCCGAGATGCGAATGTTGAGATGGATGTGTGGAGTGACGCGAATGGATAAGGTGAAGAATGTGTATATAAGAGGCAGTCTCAAAGTAGCGCCTATAACAGATAAGGTAAAAGGTAGGAGGTTGGAATGGTTTGGGCATGTGATGAGAAGAGATGAAAAGCATGTGACTAAACGGATGTTGAATATGAATGTGGAAGGATACAAAACGAGAGGAAGACCCAAGAAAAGATGGATGGATTGTATAAAGAGTGATATGAATGAGATTGGAGTGGATGTAAGTATGACAGCAAAGCGCGATGAATGGAAGAATAAGACATACTGCGCCGACCCCAGATAATGGGATAAGGTAAGGCAGATGATGAATAAATGTTACCCACCTTTATTATATTATATTATATTATATTATATTATATTATATTATATTATATTATATTATATTATATTATATTATATTATATTATATTATATTATATTATATTATATTATATTATATTATATTATATTATATTATATTATATTATATTATATTATATTATATTATATTATATTATATTATATTATATTATATTGCATGCATTGTGAGCATTCCTCCCGCGCACGTTCAAGTAATGGAATTATCTCCCTCAGGAAGTCTTTCCTTTCTTTCAACATGGGGTTCATCAAAGGACATGTTTGCAGGTCCCTCAAAGTTCAACCCCGCGTCTAGTCCTTTTATTGCAGATGTCCTTGGTTTCCACTTATCACCAGGTGGACAGTCCGTCAGTGTGCCTTCTAAAACAAGGAAAAAAATTAAATTCCATATTTCAATTAATCATTCTTCTTCTTTCATATTTTATTCTCATAATTCTTTCCATGTTTTAGAATTGGTTAAGAATGAAAAGGAATAATAGGATGCGTACGATAATGGGTGTCAAGGATGGGGCGCGTTTCGGTTCAACCATCGCCGTACAAGACATGGATGGAGATGGCATATCCGGTGATTATTATTTACATCTTGAACCGCCAACACTGGCACTTGGTATTACAAAAACGGAAGAAAACATTATAAAATACTAGGAAAAAATACTGAAGTGTGTGTGCACTCGCTTCGCTCTGGAAAGTACTACCAAGCCAACTAGGCACCTGTCAAATGTGACGTCACCCGCATGAAACGGCGGAGGCGGTGTGCGGGAGGTGTCGCCGGCGGAAAGTTGCAGGCGGTGGAGGGTGTGCGGGCGGAATGCGGGCGGGGAAGCCGCATTCCATCCGAGTTCCTAGTTGGCTTGGTGAAGTGGTAGTAGAAACATTCTTCACGACTCTTCATGGTTTGGAGTTTCTTTGTCAACAAACTAAACTTTCATTTCTTATATTTTTTTTTGCTTCATATCTTGTTTTTTTGTAAAGCCGGCTCTACACTCACGCCGCGAAGACCCGCGAACCCATTGTTTACGCAGCGTGAACAATGCATTCGCGGGGCTTCGCGGCGTGAGTGTAGAGCCGGCTTTTGAAATTTAACCTAAAGACATGCGAGCGTTGCTCCAAGTATCTATCTATACGTATACAAAAAATAAAATGTAAGCATTCGTAATGTCAAAATAACAGCTTCTTACTAAATGCATACGAATGTATATTATGGTACTTGGTATTTTTATTTTTGCCTATTTGTCCGTCTGTTTGTTCCGGCTAATCGGCAAAACGGCTGGACCGATTTTGACGGGACTTTCACTGGCAGATAGCTGATGTTATAAGGAGTAACTTGGCATTTATTTTAGCAAACATTACCAAAAAATGATAAATTTCACGCGTATGAAGTCGCAGGCACAGCTAGTTTTAAACAATGTTTTGTCCTACAGAGATAATAGTGAGCGCACCTTATGAGGATAATATCGGAGCAGTCTACGTGCTGTCAGGGTTTGAGATCCAGGAGACGTTGATGAAGTTCAACGCCTACAAAATGGTCACGATACATGATTTGAAGTTGACGCAGCGAATAGTGCGGGAGGACACCACCAGGTTCGGTTTTAGCCTCCAGTTCGTATCCGATTTCGACGAAAACGGTTGTAATGGTGAGTAAAATGAGTAATAAAGTAAGATAAGTAAAGTCGGCGACAAGGTTCACCACCTGTCACGTTGGGTTCTGACTATCTGGTGAAACGTGGGCTTTGAGTTGGCCTAATACCTCCACAATGTGGTGGAGTATGGCCACTCAAGCCTCTGACTACCCCCGAATGGGGATAAAAGTCGTGACGTTACACACACACACACATAAGTAAAGTATAATGAATAAATTATAAGTAACGGTTCGAGTAAAACAATTATAGAGAGGGACCCACGACTCACCCTCGGAATTGTCAACCTCCAAAATTATAAACCAAATGAATTGATCGATTGGTCGACATACTCTCGACTGACAGGGAGTTAGGTCTTGTTGGCCTCTTCTATTCTCGATCAATTCATGTGGTTTATAATTTTGGAGGTTGACAATTCCGAGGGTGAGTGGTGGGTCCCTCTCTATAATTGTTTAACAAAGGATTTCCGCAAAGTTACGCCTGATTCCATCAATTTACGATTCCAGTGGTATTTTGATAGCGCTACTGTGTTCGGCACCCGAATATAGTCGAAATGTTTGGACGAAACACTATCGTTGAAAAACGTTGTACCCTTTAATGTTAAATGCCTTTTATAAATACCGATGAAAAACACATTCTGTATTGTACTAGCCGATGGTGACACGATGGTCTCAAGAATAAAAAGTTTTTTTTATGTGTCTATGGCCTATTTAGATGCTTGCGATACCAAAGGCATCGCTCGCACGTTGCAGACCTGAAGGCTAGTGGGACTGAGGGAGGAGACAGGGGAGTTTGGGTTTCCGTCTCTTTCACTCATCGTACGAAACACAGCTGTAATAATATTACGCCGATCTTCTGTAAGTGCGTGTTCTACCCCGGCTTGTCAGGAACTACACTTGTTATCACTGAAAACGGGTCTCAACAGTTTTCGTAGAATATATATATATATATATATAACGTAACGTCACGACTTTTTATCCCCATTCGGGGGTAGTCAGAGGCTTGAGTGGCCATACACTACCACATTGTGGAGGTATTAAGCCAACTCAAAGCCCACGTTTCACCAGATAGTCAGAACCCAACGTGACAGGTGGTGAACCTTGTCGCCGTGTATACAGGAACTGACTATTACCTAATCCCGGGGGATAGGTAGGTTTCCTCACGATGTTTTCCCTCACCATGGAATGAATGAAAATCATGAAAATTCATCCATTGGTGCATGCCCCACCGGGGATCGAACCTGGGACCTTCTGATTGGTAGCCCAACGTGTTCGCCCCTAGGCTACAGTCGTAGAATAAATAATAATAAAAATAATAGGTAAATAATAATTATCCTGGGACATTCTTTTACAAACGGCTACCTGGGGGCTTACCACAAGCTCTTATTGCGATTCAATTATAGAAACGTTTTAACGACGTTTTAATGACGTTTATTATTGTCATGACAATAAGGTACGACATTGCACAAAAAGTCGCTGAAACGTTAATATGTTCCTGTAATTGAATCGCAATAAGAGCTTGTGGTAAGCCCCCTGATCCCAAACTAAGCAGAGTTTGTACTATGGAAACCAGATAACTGATATTACTATATATACTACTTTTTGTTTGTGAATACATACTTAATATACATAATTACACCCAGACTCGGGACATGTAGACATGTTCATGCACACAAATGCGTGTCCCGGGTAGGAATCGAACCTACGACCTGCAGCGTGAAAGGCGGAATCTAAACCAACCACGCCAACGGGCCCGTCAAATATTAAATATCAGAAATATTTTCGAATCTTTCCTTGATAAACTTGGATCACGTTATTGCAATAGTTTCATTCATTCAGAATTGGCTGTGGGTGAACTATCCGCGGATGCTGGCGGGGTCGTGGAACTTTTCAACTGCGTTCAATCAGTCAATGTGACTATGGTGTTGGAGCCGATTGGGGAAGCAGTAAGCTCACTTCTCTTATCTTATTATTCTTCCTTTATTTTGTGCGTGATTCATGAAGGTTTCATCAATATAGTGGCGAGTGTTCATCAGCTTTTTTTTTATATAGGACTGCGGTGGCAAAAAAACTTATGGCCCGCCTGATGTTAAGTATTTACCGTAGCCTATAGATGGCAATACCAAAGGCATTGCTCGCACATTGCCGACCTGAAGGGGAGTGGGATAGAGGGAGGGGGAGGGGGGATGGGGTTACGGCTCTCTCACTCATCGTACGAAACCCGCAACTATCTGATGTGGTGAGCCGAGCGGGCTACGCTCGAACCACTGCGCCAAGCGATTGTCAAATGCATCTTTAATCATTCGGGGAAACATGCGGAGGTAGTATTTTAAAGATGTTCTACTCTTAATTCCAAGAGTCTTTAAATGTTTCCTGTTTCCTTAAGCGCCGCCATACACGGACTGCTTGTCGACAGCTCTAGAGTAGTTGGTTGCAGTCGACGCATCGACCGCCCGACTGCTTGAGCGGTCCGTGTATGGTGAATGTCAATTTTGTATTGAAACTGCGGTCGACTGCAACCAATTGCTCTAGAGCTGTCGACAAGCAGTCAGGTGTATGGCGGCACTAAGCGTTCCAGAGGTTCAGGTGTAGTGGAAGAGACGGAGAAAGATAAAAAGTTTCATAAATATTTGTTTTCCAGACTCTGAAAAGTGACACATTAATAATGAAAGTGTGCGCACGAGTTGTGTATCCGAAGAAACCTAACGCCGTTGTCGGTGGTGAGTCAATCTATCACTTTCATGGATCTAAGAATTTTTATTACTCTCTCACATGTCTCTATGAATGTTGTCCAGTAGTGCTATATCGCACGAGGACATGCACAAGACAATTTGCTCTGTGCACGAGGATACCAGTGGTAGCGCAACCAGTCGCTCTACCAACAAAGTGTATAGAGCTGTATGGACGGTATCGTACCTGGTATCCGCTTGGTAGCGCAACCAATTCGGTGTCGGCTATCGAATCACCCGCTGGTGGCGCAACCATGGTTGCCTTGTGCGATATCGCACTAACAATGTAGCCATATCATATCTCATAATATTTTGTTGCGCGTGCCTACCACATGGTTTATATGATCTGTTTCATATTAATTACCTATGTTTTTTTTATTAGAATAAAATTAATTGTAGGCCTGAAGTAAACAATATTTTATTAATTTCTTATTTCAGAGCTCAAAATAAAGAATAATATTACTGGAGAAGGGGCCTATGTAACGAAGCCTGAGTTCACCAAAGATTTGTCGTGTGTATCCTGTACGGAGGAGTGGTTTTGTGAGGAAGTTACTACAGTGTTTGTAAGTCTATTGTGTGCCGTTATAAGACGCTGTCATAAGACGCCGTCGGTGCGTAGTCCTCTAAGTCAATCCACCGGCGTAGCGAGCGGCAGCATGGCGTAGCATATCGTAGCGGCGTAGCATGTTGAAGACGTTGCGTAGCAAGATATAGGCGAGTTACGTAGCGTGCAGCACTGCCTTATTTCTTGCGTATAAAGGGAGCCCCCACCGCGGTGCACGGAGAGGCCACGCACACGCTACGCCCGTGGGTCAAGCTTCGCTTTGCACGAAAATGTATGTCACCGTGTCCACCGCGGCGCACGCACGAAATGACGTCATCCATCCTTTTTTTGCAAAACGTAGCCGTGGCCGTGTGCGTGGCCTCTCCATGCACCGCGGTGGGTTTCTGCCCTATAGCCATTTTTACGGCTGATATTATACCAAGTGGTCATAAAATCGTATACACTCAATTGTTTTCCGATAAATTATTTTATGACTATCTGTCATCAAAGTCGTGGAATAAATTTCGTTCCATATGATACAAAATATTATGGCCTTAATTGTATCGTTGCTTATTAATTAATATATATTTTTATAGAAAAACACTGAAGGGGCGTATTACCAATTTACCACACAGGCGCAAATTACTCCTACCCATAATAAAGGTATGTGATGATAACTTTCTCCTGTCCACAATCTGTAAGATATTTATCATCATCATCATAATATTTTAAAAGAAAAATAAACCTTTACATTATCGTAGCATCATCGACGGGCCCGTTAGCGTGGTTGGCGCGGAGGCGACTTTCACGCTGCAGGTCGTAGGTTCGATTCCTACCCGTGACATGCATTTGTGTGCATGAACTTGTCTGTATGTCCGTAGTCTGGGTGTAATTATGTATATTAAGTATGTATTTACAAATAAAAAAGTAGTATATGTAGTCATATCAGTTATCTGGTTTCCATAGTACAAGCTCTGTTTAGTTTGGGATCAGGGGGCTTACCACAAGCTCTTATTGCGATTCAATTACGGGAACGTATTAACGTTTCAGCGACTTTTTGTGCAATGACGTACCTTATTGTCATGACAATAAGAAACGTCATTAAAACGTCGTTAAAACGTTCCTATAATTGAATCGCAATAAGAGCTTGTGGTAAACCCCCAGGTAGCCGTGTGTAAAAATGTCCCAGTTTATTATTATTTAGTTTATCTTATTTGCAGAGTTCAACGGTTCCCAAGTTACTACCAGCAGCCATAGCCAGCTAACGACAAGTTTCCAAATATCACGATTTTGTCAAGGGGATGATTGCCAACCAAACTTATCTATGGATATAGAATGGTTCAACAGGTAAAGCCTGAAACGCAGTTACAGACAAAATTTTTTTTATTAGTTTATAATCACGAACGTAAATTCATACTGGACTGTTCACTACTGCACAAAAAACGAGCCGAGCGAGAGGCCCCAGTTGGGACCGTGTCCCTCTCATTTCGAGTTGCCATGCCAAAATAATATTATCGTTGGGTAGTTTTTAAATCAAGCAAATCAATTAATTTAGTATTTATCGTGACTATTGTTTTATTATCGTGCCTATTGTTTTACCATATAAACAATAGTCACGATAAATAATAAATTAATTTATTTGCTTGATTTAAAAACTAACAATCACTACCCAACGATAATATTATTTTGGCATGGCAACTCGAAATGAGAGGGACACGGTCCCAACAGGGGCCTCTCGCTCGGCTCGTTTTTCTGTCTAAGAATTGTCAAGGTATATTAGACCTTAAGGCAGCAGAATAAAGTTGAATTTCTACTTAACCAAAAACTCAAGTGATAAATCCTTCATTATACATCCGTGTTTATAATGGTCTTAGCCATAGAGATTTTAATTAGAAGAGACGTTCTTAGTAGATATCTCTTTGAAACAACGCGTGGCAATTTGCGCGGAATCGCGCGGGTGGTGGGGGTTAAGAAATGCGTTAAGAAATGAAATCTACCAGTAAATAGCTGAACTATGCTTCGTTTTAAGTCGATGTTAGTACCTACGTAGTTTAACTTTTTTCACTAGATGTCACTAAGTGTATGATCGTGAAAAATTACGTACAGGGCCAAATTGGGCCAGCGAAGCGGCCTATGACCCGGATTCCCCTAGCATCGGACAATTAACTTATTTATACTTATTTATTTATTATTTATTTAACAAAGGTGGCAAACTAAGTTCTTACGTCTCGCCTGATGTTGAGTAACCGTAGCCTATAGATTCTTGCAATAGCAAAGGACTCGCTCGCACGTGGCCGACCTAAAACGGAGGGGGATAGAGAGAGGGGAATGGGGATATTGGACTACCGGCTCTCGTACTCAACGTTTCGTTTCGTAAAACGCAGTTATAATAGCTACTTTATGCCGATCTTCTGTGAGAGGGTGGTATTACCTCGGTCGAGACAGCCCGTATAAGAGCTAATAATTGGCTAAGCTATCTACTGCTGTAAAAGTGATGGTATAAGAAGGGTTGAGCAAAAAATAATTACAATTGAATTTAGTTGTCACAATCTAAATATATAAGAATCAAAGTCCTGATTGACTGACTGACTGACTGACTGACTGACTGACAGACAACGCACAGCCTAAACCGCCGATCGTAGGGACTTGAAATTTGGAGGGTGGGTTTGACTTGATGTGTAGAGGTGTACTAAGAAAGGGTTTTTTGAAATTCAAGCCCTAAGGGGGTAAAATAGGGGATGAAAGTTTGTATGGAAGTTCGTCATTTTTGAAGTTAGAATTATGAAAATTGCTGATTAGGTGTCTTTTGAAAAATAAAAAAATATGTGTTACAGGGTTTTTGAAAATTCAACCCTTAAGGGGGTAAAATAGGGGATAAAAGTTTGTATGGAAGTTCCGTCATTTTTGAAGTTAGAATTATTTAAATTGGTGATTAGGTGTCTTTTCAAAAATAAATAAGAGTAATTTCAGGGTTTTTGAAAATTCAACCCCTAAGGGGGTAAAATAGGGGAATGAAAGTTTGTATGGAAGTTCGTCATTTTTAAAGTTAGAATTATGAAAATTGCTGACTTGGTGTGTTTTAATAATGAAAAAGATTAATTTTATGGTCTTTGAAAATTCAACCCCTAAGGGGGTGAAATAGGGATGAAAGTTTGTATTGAAATTCGTCATTTTTGAAGTTATAATGATGAAAATTGTTGTTTAGGTTTCTTTTTACAAATAAAAAAGATTAATTTTAGCGTTTTGGAAAATTCATCCCCTGAGGGTGTAAAATAGGGAATGAAAGTTTGTATGGCAGTACCGATTCGGGTTAATCTCTGAAACATCTGGATCGATTTTAACGGGACTTTTACGGGCTAATACGATACGGGATCCGGGATATCCCAGACACGGGATCTGGGATCCAGGAAACGGGATAAGGCTCCGGCAAACGGAAGCTGGAATCTGGGAAACGGGATCCAGGATTCAAAAAATGAGATCCGGGATACGGGACCCGGGAAACGAGATCCGGCGTATGAAATCAGGGATATGGAATACGGGACCCGTGATATCCGGGATACGGGATCCGGGATCCGGAACACGGAATCTGGGATCCGGGGAACAAGATCCGAAATACGGGACCCGGGAAACAAGATCCGGGATATGAAATTAAGGATATTTGATACGGGATTCACGATATCCGGGATACGGAATCCGGGATTTAGCAAACAGAATCCGAGAAACGGGATGCGGGGTGCGGGATATACGGGATCCGGAAAACGAGATCCAGGATACGGGACCCAGGAAACAAGATTCGGGATATGGGTTACGAGATACGGGATCAGTGATATCCGGGATACGGAATCCGGGATTTAGCAAACAGAATCCGAGAAACGGGATGCGGGGTGCGGGATATACGGGATCCGGAAAACGAGATCCAGGATACGGGACCCAGGAAACAAGATTCGGGATATGGGTTACGAGATACGGGATCAGTGATATCCGGGATACGGGATCCGGGATTTAGCAAACAGAATCTGGGAACGGGATCCGGATAATGGGATCCGTGATATACGGGATCCGGATAACGGGATCCAGGATCCGGGCAACGAGATCCAGGATACGGGACCCGGGAAACGGGATCCGGGATACGAAATCCGGGAAATGGGATCCGGGATCCGATTTTTTTTAATTTAAATTCTGCGCGGACTAAGTCGCGGGCAAAAGCTAGTTAATAATAAATAAATTAATTTTAATTAATGTTTGCCCAAATTTAGTGTAAAGTAATGTGTGTTCACTTTTGTATAGGGACCCCAGGTACCCCTACGTGCTCGGCTCGTCGGTATCTGAGATGGTGGTGATATCGGTGATAAATGAAGGCAACAGCTCGTACGAGTCGTGCGTGAGGGTGCGCGTGCGCGGCGCGGCGGCGTCTCTGCCATGCGCGCCGCGCCGTGAGACGCATCTATGCGATTTCCCCAAACCACTGCGCAGATTTAAAAAGGTATATCCACTAAGGACGAAGCAGTGATAGTCGATTGGTTAAGCACGCGTCTTGCGGGCTTAAGGTCCTGGGTTCAAACCCTGGCTCACACCTCTGGATTTTTCGAAATCTATGTGTGAATCATATAACTTTAATATGATTATCTCTTGTTTACGGTGAAGGAAAACATCGTGAGTAAACCTGCATGTCTTAGACATGTGAAATCCACCAACCCGCACTGGGCCAGCGTGGTGGATTATGGCCTGAATCCCCCTCGCATTGAGGGGAGGCCTGTGCCCAGGAGTGGGACCTTAAAAGGGCTATTATTATATTATTATCTACTAAGAGCCGATTTCACTAACACATTGATGGACCATTAAAGCGAAAATGTAACAGGCGTTTACTGATCTAACGGTCCGTTAGTGTGTTGGTGAACTCAGCCCTAAGTGTTACATATAATTGCACCCTGGATATTTAACTGGAGCTCTCTATATTATTGATAGCTTTTCCCCGCGACTTCGTCCGCGTAGAATTTAAATTAAAAAAAATCGGATCTCTGATCTCGGATCCCGGATCCCGTAGCCCGGATATCTCGGATCTCGTATCCCGATATCTCGAATCCCAAAAAATATAGCTTATGTTACTCAGGGATAATGTAGCAATCTAATTGTGAAAGAATTTTTGAAATCGGTCCAGTAGTTTTTGAGTTTACTCATTACAAACATACATACAAAAATACAAATATTTTCTCTTTATATTATTATTATTTATTATTATTAGTATAGATAATGGAAATGTTACAATGGATGTGCAGGCGACCGCACATACCGGGACGCCATGGCGACGTCGCCAGCCACCGTAGCCAACTAATTTGTATTGATATGTATGACAGGTAACACGCCTGGTGACGGACTGGCGACGTCGCCATCAATACAAATTGTTTGGATACGTAGCCGGCGACGTCGCCGACGTCCCGGTGTGTTATGGCCCTATCTATTAAAATTTAATGCATGTTACCGATTTTCAGCATTCCATAAAAATTGCTTTGGACATGTCACAGCCGACGAATCACGAAGCAGATGAAATATTGGTTGAGGCTGAGTTGTACGAAAAGTGCCACCAAGGGAAACCAACGCAAACCAAGAATTTAACTATACAGTACTCGCTGTCAACCATTGGTGTTTATCTTGAAGAAGGGTACGGTTTTACCAACTATACGTATACAGAGCAGCCCCGGATCTACGATTTTTTTGAACCGGGGCAGAAACTTGTTTTTTTTATATAGGACTTCGGTGGCAAAAAAGCGTACAGCCCGCCTGATGTTACCGTAGCCCATAGATGCTTGCAATACCAAAGGCATTGCTCGCACATTGCCAACCTCAAGGGGAGTGGAATAGAGAGAGGGGAAGGGGGGGTGGTGTTGGGCTTTCGGCTCTCTCACTCATCGTACGAAACACAGTTGTAATAGCTGCTTTACGCTGATCTTCTGTGAGAGGGTGGTACTACCCCAGTCGAGCCAGCCTGTATATGAGCTGCAGTAAATTGGCTCCAACTTGGCTCTACCACCTTAAATAGTGATAGTGATAATGATAGTAGCGCCCCTCTCTCCAGCGTTGTGAGATAAATAACTTATAAAAACTCACAAATATAATAATGGTTGGCATTTTTCTCTGTATAATAATAATTAATAATAATATCCTGGGACATTTTTTACACACGGCTACCTGATCCCAAACTAAGCAGAGCTTGTACTATGGAAACCAGATAACTGATATTACTACATATACTACTTTTTGTTTGTAAATACATTCTTAATATACATATACACCCAGACTCCGGACATACAGACATGTTCATGCACACAAATGCATGTCCCGGGTAGGAATCGAACCTACGACCTGCAGCGTGAATGTCGCCTCCGCGCCAACCACGCTAACGGGCCCGTATTATCTATCAATAGTCGGCGGTGAACCAACCAGGCTTCCGTATGCTAGGCGTTTTGTGGAGCAAGTTTTTTATTTTTAATCCTACTATATTATGATTTTGGCGACCCCTGAAACCGCTGCCCGGGGCGGGTGCCCCGGTTTGCCCCCCCTAGATCCCGGACTGCTACAGAGTAGAAATAAGCATACTTAGAGACATTGCATACTCATTCTTTTTACCTAGCAGAAGCCGTTCCTTCCACTCGACACCACCAAAACGACACCACCGGTGGTGTCCTATGGAATCTCTAGTCCATACGACACCACCCTAGTGATGTCCAGAAACGCGTGTTTTTGACAAACAGCTCCCAGTTCATTAAAATAAATAAATAAATATCAGACAACATCACATACATTGATCCGACCCCAAAGTTATTATTTCAAGTTATCTATAGTTAAACGATAATTAATAAAACAGAGTTTATGAAATAAATATAAACTAAACTAACTAAACTAACAGATAAATATAAACTTTATCAAATGACATAACTCATTAATGAAACTGCTTGAACTTAATTGGAGTTTTCATATGAACAACTTTGTATGTAGGTAACCTCACTAATAGTCGGTGGTGTCGTATGGACTAGAGATTCCATACGACACCACTGGTGGTGTCGTTTTGGTGGTGTCGAGTGGAAGGAATGGCAGAAGCTCTACCCACGGCTCTACCTATAGCTCGCGAGTCGCTAGCGTTCGTGGTATACTATATTTGTATGGCAAATTGTATTAACTCTTATAAGCTCATAGTAGAGGTACGAGCACTGGTAGCACAGCCGGCCGCTACAAGGCAAAATGTGGGATAAATCGACTTTGTCTCATTCTCTCCTATGCATTAAGTAAGAGAAAGAGCCGTGACATAATGCGTGACAAAAGTCATGTATTGACGCGTGTGCTAGCCCTGCTGTATATAAGGAAATGTAATAATAGAGCATAATAACAAAGTTTTCTTTTTCAGTATGTCTTACAGCCGACAAGTCACTGACAAAGATATTATGGACAGTAAGCACTCGGTATATGGCATCCAAGAATATGTGGTAAGAACGCTTTTAACTCATAAGAAAATTATACTAATTCGGTTGGTTTTAGTAAACTAAACTAAACTAAATTACCGTCCTAAAGTATATCCTTCCTAAAAGTCCTTCAATCCTTTATTCCTAAAAGTCATTCAATTTATTATCATAATAATAAAAAATTGGGCCTTTTATTGTTTAAACTTTGTACTAAACACTACAATAATTGCAAATTATTTAACGCCATACAGATTTATAGCCAGTTTACAATGGGTTTACAAAGCATTTTATAAACAAAAGTGATTTGTAATGCCAGGCACTTTCTATAAATTTGGGAGTTAAATTGTGTTATTCTTTTAGATAACAAAAGTTGGCAGTATATCTTGGTATAACATTTCTGCTCTAATATCTATGGAGAAGAAACCTTTTATTGTATCGTATGTAAGTACCTACTTTTATACTTCATTAGGCGTGTCTACAGCATACACATGCCGCGCGAGGCTGCTCACCCACATGCCTCGAAGCACGACGTTTGCCTCAGTCGCATGTCACGCGAGGCAAATGGCGAAGCAACCTACACTCTAGACAGAAAAGGGTATACCCGAGAAATCAGTTTGACATCGTTCTGTCTCATGACTATGCCAAACTAGGCGAGGCAAATGACAGCGCTCGGAAGGGCTAGACAAGTGGCTGATGTCTACAAGCGTTCCTTCAAATCGCTACGCTTCATGTATGGAAATGACATAAGTCACGTGATCTACATAGCAACTTGTTGTTGATCTACATAGCGACGTTTGACATTTCCATACATTGTGAAGTCTATTCTATTCTATTCGATTAGCGTTCATGCCACTTGTCTAGGGGGGCAGGTGAGGCAGGAGGCGTATTTGCCTCGCGCGAGGCAAGTCAAACTTCGTGAGGCAATTTGCTTCGCGCGGCGTGAGACATCTGGACGTGGCTATTGTCTTATGCATTTATTGTAGGTCCATTTGCAAACTTATTTTTTTGTCACCGATGATGCTTTTGAATCCATTTTCTGCCGAGTCATTTAGCCATTCATATGCCACTGTAGGATTTTGCTATAGTGACCGATCCTCTGATTGGTTGGTTTTTCTGACCAATCAGAGGGTCGATCAGAATAGCAAAACGCTATAGTGGTAATTCAATGGCTAAGCGACTTGGGGGCCAGGTGGCGATTAGCCGCACTGCGAATAAGAATCGCGCGGATTTTATTTCGCGCCGCACCTTGTCAAATTGCGCGAATTTAAAGTCGCAAGTGCGGACATATGATTTCATGGGTTACGGAATTGCGAAAAAAACCGCGCGGATTTTATTCGCAATGCGGGCTAGGCGTTACTGGAACTAGAGCATTAACATAAACATAATTTTATTCATGGAACAAAAATTTTGTGTTCATGAAATTAAGTTTTTCAGGAGTCATCAAGTAAATGTGATAGAACAGAGACACTAAATAAAGTATTATTCAGTTGCGCAATGGATTTGTTGCGAAACACAACAAAGAAGGTTATCGTGACTCAGAAAATAAATAAAACTAATACAGGTATAGAATTACACGGTTTACTCTATTGGCCTCGTCCACAAACCCCGAGCAGCTGCGCCCGAGCAAGCAGATACGACGTTATGTCACTGGTTGCTCGAGCAGTCGGCTGCACATCTTAGGAAACATGTCCAGCGTAAGCTGAGCCCTCTTTATAATTGATACCCATGATAAATAGAGCTTATGCTGGAAATGTTAGGTACATTGAGATATGCTACCAACTATACCTATCACTAGTGATATCATAGTGGCACGTAAAAAGGCGGTCCCGGTTGTTGTCTTCTAGGTAGCAGTCGTTAAGCCTTGTCAGAGGCCTTAGAGCGGCATGAACTACTCTGACAAAATAGGATGGCCACTAACCATACGATAAGGAGAAGTATAAGTGATATCATGTAGTAAACTAACACGTTGTTAAACTAAATCAATATTGATATTAAAATTGTATATTTATTTGCAGAGAGCCACTTAAAAGATAATATGTTGGACATAACATCACAGTTATCACTTTATTTTCAACAAACGAACGAAACAAAAATCAAAAGGTATGTCATCATCATCATTATCTCAGCCGAAAGACGTCCACTGCTGGACATAGGCCTCCCCCAAGGTTCGCCACAATGACCGGTCTTGCGCTGCCCGCATCCAGCGGATTCCCGCGACCTTCACCAGGTCGTCGGCCCACCTTGTGGGAGGCCTACCCACGCTACGCTTTCCGGTGCGCGGCCGCCACTCGAGAACTTTTCGGTATGTAACATGGACCAATTACTAAGGGGACTGGCCCTAAGCAACTCGGCCGAGTGGTGAGCCTAGTACTAACATCGACATAAACCGAAACGAGTAGTTCATCTATTTACCGGTAGATAGACTAATGAAAATGAAAAAAGAATGACCACGTTTTTTTTCATACATATATCTAATAAGGGCACCTCTTTCTTTAGTCTTTACTCTGTGGTATATAATTATAACTATAGTGCGTTTTTTTATACTTGTCCTGTTTTATTAAGCACAGATGGCGTCCAGCGGGGCGATTGCGTAACTTTCTTGTCAATGTTTCAATTGGTTTCGTTCATCCTGTGTCAATTATATATGAAACCAATTGAAACATTGACAAAAAGTTACGCAATCGCCCCGCTGGACGCCATCTTTGCTTACCAAATAGGACAAGTATAAAAAAACGTACTACACTTAAGTGCTACATTTTAATATTCATACAATATCATGTAAATGGTGCGGATTACATAATTGTGATCCCGACTTATAGAGGTTATGAGTGTCTTCGCGATTATTGTCAATAATGCTGTGAATATCACAAGTATCACGTGTATCACGATCCGGAGTTACGCGTGATATTAGTGATAAAATGTACGCCACCGCCAACAGACCACAAATAAGCCACACTTGGCCGCATACTCAAAAGCTGCTCAACTGTTTAAGACCCACTTAGTTTGAGACGTCGTTATCTGTCAATTTTTATATGGCGCGACAAAGTTAATCCATCTAAAAGCAGAGTTATGTTCAAAGCACGGATGTATAATGAAGGATTTATCACTTGAGTTTTTGGTTAAGAAGAAATTCAACTTTATTCTGCTGCCTTAACGTCTATTATACCTTGACAATTCTTAGACAGAAAAACGAGCCGAGCGAGAGGCCCCAGTTGGGACCGTGTCCCTGTCATTTCGAGTTGCCATGCCAAAATAATATTATCGTTGGGTAGTGATTGTTAGTTTTTAAATCAAGCAAATAAATTAATTTATTATTTATCGTGACTATTGTTTTATCATATAAACAATGGTCACGATAAATACTAAATTAATTTATTTGCTTGATTTAAAAACTAACAATCACTACCCAACGATAATATTATTTTGGCATGGCAACTCGAAATGACAGGGACACGGTCCTAACTAGGGCCTCTCGCTCGGCTCGTTTTTTGTGCAGTAGTGAACAGTCCAGGTATGTATTTACGTTCGTGGTTCAAAGTAACGCTTTATCGTGGCCTATAACAATGTCAGACATATATCTATACTCCTAGCTGTCAAAAATGGACATTTGGTGGTCATGTTAAGGCCGTTGTAGGCAAGACGAGGATAAATTGTCTTCAACTGCCATTTGGTCGCACCTAGCCGTTTGTCGCGCTATGCACGTGCTGGCCTAGGCATGGGCCGCAGTGACGTCATTCGCGCGACAAATCTGACAGTTGGACGCGATGAAATCTTTGTCTTCGTGGTCTTACTGCCATAGGTCTCAGAGTTGCGTACGAGTATTCGACCGACTGTCTCTTATCAGTATTTTCCTGAGTTCATTCCTTCCACTCGACACCACCAAAACGACACCACCGGTGGTGTCGTATGGAATCTCTAGTCCATACGACACCACCGACTATTAGTGAGGTTACCTACATACAAAGTTGTTGATATGAAAACTCCAATTAAGTTCAAGCAGTTTCATTAATGAGGTATGTCATTTGATAAAGTTTATATTTATCTGTTAGTTTAGTTAGTTTAGTTTATATTTATTTCATAAACTCTGTTTTATTAATTATCGTTTAACTATAGATAACTTGAAATAATAACTTTGGGGTCGGATCAATGTATGTGATGTTGTCTGATATTTATTTATTTATTTTAATGAACTGGGAGCTGTTTGTCAAAAACACGCGTTTCTGGACATCACTAGGGTGGTGTGGTATGGACTAGAGATTCCATACGACACCACCGGTGGTGTCGTTTTGGTGGTGTCGAGTGGAAGGAATGCCTGAATTTACTCTCTTTCAATGTAAGATTGAGTCGAAAATATAACTGTTGGGAAATAAAACTTTATTTTTTTCAGGGTGACAAGTACGTTGACGTTTCAAAGAGATGTAACATTGTTGAACAACAAGTGGCTTATTATATTGATCGCAGTTATTGTCGCCGCTGTAATGTTAATGATCTTAATCACAGTTCTGTTCAGGGTAAGGCAAAAACTATACATCTATATTTAAACAAATAAATAAATTTTAAGTGTCTGTTTGTAATGTCAACATAACAGCTTTTTATTTAATGCATATAAAATTATACTATACCTACAGTACTAATAACAAAAACACAATTTTTAAAATCGTTTGTCTGATCCAACGGCCTACACTCAAACCGGAAGCTGTTTTTTGTCACAGATCGTATAAAAAAAACATTAAAAAAAATACATTAAAATTATATATGTATATTATATAAAATATTAATATAATTAATTTTATATAATATACAGGATGTCCCAAAACTTTGCCACATCGAGGGGAAGTACCTTAAATATTGTAGATAGATAATTTTACTGAATGAAGACTTCATTTTTATTTTAAAAACAATACGAACTGCATTCAAAGATTTTTGAAAACTCGCTTGCCACACTCGGGAATCGAACCGGCTAAAATCCGAAAAAATAACACCCTGTTCTTTTATGGCATCAATCGATAGGATCAATGATAAGAACCAAATCTCTCTAACAAACATGGTAAATTAAATGAAAGGAAAACCATGAAATCTAAACTTATAAATTCATGAATTCAAAGATAAAGTGTATCCACAAAAAATGGAGATAATTTCGAGCAACAAATTAGTTAGTTTACCATTTTTTAAATCGTTACTTATTTTAATTTTCACTTATTTTAATTCTTATAAGTTAAGATATTACGGTTTTCCTTTCATTTAATTTCCCATGTTTGTTAGAGTGATTTGATCCTTGTGATTGGTCCTATCGATTGATGCCATAAAAGTACAGGATGTTATTTTTTCGGATTTAACCGGTTCGATTCCCGAGTGTGGCAAGCGAGTTTTCAAAAATCTTTGAATGCAGTTCGTATTGTTTTTAAAATAAAAATGAAGTCTTCATTCAGTAAAATTCTCTATCTACAATATTTAAGGTACTTCCCCTCCATGTGGCAAAGTTTTGGGACACCCTGTATTATATAAAATTACGTAGGTACCTTATAAATATCATAAATTTGATAATAATTCTTTGTTTTTTAGTATGGTTTCTTCAAAAGAAAACAGAAGGAGAGACTGGAGGAGTTTAGAGAAAGCGTTAGAAGACGAAGTTCTGTAAGTACCAACTAATAATTGTTATGACCTGTTTCACAAAATACATTTATTGACATCATTTATACATCAGTGGTAACATTATTATACTGGTAATAAATATTCAGTTCAATATTCCGATTGTCCTCAATGGAGTTTCGCTGGAGGGAAGTATGTTTATGATAAGGCGCGCGTAATATCACTTGCGTGTTTCAGACTCTTGTTACTTCAGAATCTTTAAAACAACAATACATCAGTTTTGTTTCATCGATATGGTATAACATTATCAATATGTATATCGATATTGTTAGCGATTCCAAGGTCCTTTTAGCGATATGATCAATATCGCTGTAATATGGATCGTTTTCCACGTGCATGATATCATTGACGATGTAATACCGCCCTAGTGGCCATTTTAGGGTTTTTTTATAGGACTGAGGTGGCCAACAAGTGTACGGCCCGCCTGATGTTAATCAGTTACCGTAGCCTATAGATGCTTGCAATACCACAAGCATTGCTCGCACTTTGCCGACCTGAAGCGGAGTGGGAAGGAAGGAGGGGAAGGGAGGGTGTTAGGCTTCCGGCTCTCTCACTTATCGTACGAAACGCAGCTGTAATAGCTGGTTTACGCTGATCTTCTGTGAGAGGGTGGTTCTACTCCAGACGATCCAGCCCGTAATGAGCCGCAGCCAATTGGCTACAGCTTGGCTCTACCGCCAAGAGTTTTTAAGGCAAGCGTCATTTCAGAATGTGCCATTATACACAATTTGTTTTTCAGAGAAGAACTCTATCTGGGCCGAATGGAGGACACGTCGAAGTAATAGACGAGGGTGTAAGTTAATTTATTTATAAAAACTCACCCCTCATTCGCACTACAATGCTCCCCGCACGTTTAGTAATAAAATCATACAAAGGGGCTGTGTCAGTAAAGTCATATTAATTTTGCGCCGCGCCTTATAAACAAAAACACCGGTCGTTTTTGCTTATTAGGCGCGGCGCACGCAGCTTAGTTGCTCAGTCGCAGTCCAGCTTTCCTGAGGATGCCTCGTTTAGAGGCGAAACACGTGTCGAATTTATTTAGGATTCGCTTTGTCTGCGGAGAATTGCTAATTGTTAGGGTCCATGACTCAAGACAGACATACTCTCGACTGACAGGGAGTTAGGTCTTGTTGGCTTCTTCTATTATCGATCAATTCATTTGGTTTATAATATTGGAGGTTGACAATTCCGAGGGTGGGTCCCTGTCTATAATTGTTCAAATTTTCTAGAGACATGTGAATCCCACCAACCCGCACTGGGCCAGCGTGGTGGGTAATGATCGAATCCCCGCGCATGGAGGAAAGCCCCTGTTCAGGAGTGGGACGTTAAAAGGGCTATATTCTTTAAGTAAATACTGGTCCGCATTTAACCCACTCTTATTTCAGCTCAGTGATTTTTCATAACTATTTTTCAGTTGCAAATAGATTACGATAGCGACTCAGCCTTCGAGGAAGATGCTAACAATGCTGACAAGATCGATGCTGGCAAGATCGGTGCTCACAAGATCGATGCTGAAGAAGTCAGTGCTGAAAAACGCCACTCGCTTGCTGACAGTATTGAGATGTACCTAAATGCGAATGTTGAAGAAAATATTTTCAATAAATCAACGTCTAATTAAAGTAAACTTACTCAAAAATTATCTATTTATAAATACATTTTAAAGTAGCATTAGGTATATAGTTCATTATAGACAGTCTTTTGAGCTCAATTAAGTGTTAGTAAGCACTGTAAAATTTACCACCCACCTTGTATAAGTATAAGAGAAAGTGGATATGGCAAAGCAACATAAGTTACCTACTTTAGTTTTTTATAGGTATATGAATAATAAATTATAATGCATTTTAATCAAGGTTGTTTAATTTTACCATTTTTTTCGCAAATATTCAACTCTTATAACAATGTACCTATTTAACATTAATCCTTAGTTGCTCCAAAACACTGCTATGTGTGTATCTGTAACTTCACCAAGAGTTTACGTCCGCTAGAGTCGCTAATCGGTAGCCTACGTAAAATATTCGACCGATAGATTGCTATGCCGGCTCCAGACTCAAGCCTTACAGAGAGCTAGAGAGCTAGAGCCGGCATTAGTTCCTAGAGCGACCGATACACAATTGATCATACTAATATTTTATATAGACAAGCAGCTCAGCTACCGAATGAACTGGAGGTAGAGCAGAGTTGGGTAAAATTAATTGCAATTAATTAATTGCAATTGAATTTTATTGCACATTATTGCACATTTATTGACTTCCACATGCAATTCTATTCAATTTCAATTAATTAATTGTAATTATTTTTTTCCCAATTCTGTGGTAGAGTCAATAAAGATTTGTTATTTAGAAATATCCTAAGTTCCGTGCTTCCGTGGCGAGGCCCAGCATCATCTGCGTCACCTCGTCCCCTTGCTCGTGTATCCTGTTCGGGGGCCAGTAGAAGTACGACCCTCGGAGCTCGTATGTGTAGACCAAGGGGGTCCCGACGGCGTGTCGCACCCAGTCCATGCTGCCACCTGACGCTTTATCTAAAAGCATCATGCCAAACCACAGAATACATATTAGCATCATATATCAGGTGGTTCGACCGGGATAGTACCACCCTCTCACAGAAGATCGATGTAAACTAGCTATTACAGCTGCTTTTCGTACGGTGAGTGAGAGAGCCTGAAACCTAACGCCCTTCCCCTCCCTCTGTCGGTCTCACTCCTCTTCAGGTGGGCAACATGCGAGCGATGACTTTGGTGTTACAAGCATTTATAGGCTACGGTAACTGCTTCACTTCAGTCAGGTCGTACGCTTGTTTGCCACCTTAGTAACATACAAAAAACTATACAGAAGAATCATCCAATCACTGCAATGACACATAAAAATAAAGACTTGGCACGCGGTAATAAGGTGCAAACTCAATTGAGCCCTTGAGGGAGCGCGCCGCCCCGTAGATGAGAACGGCCTGGCAATACTTCCTCATCTGAGTGTTACTGTAATAGCCTCAATACGATACGGTATGAGGGTACCGTCGGTCTCGTATTCGGGTGATGCCAGTAAACATTGCGTAGGGTCATACAGTTGCTGTTTTTCTAGGTATATTGATAGGTTACATAGTCTTGGAAATCTGGTGATAAGGTTACTTATTCAGTGGATGTCATTTCACTATTATGTAAGTATATTTCTCATAACTTTTATTTCTAGTTCCTATTAATATCGGTAGAGAAACAGTAACGCTGGCATGGATTATATACCTCAGTACTACATAAACTAGGGAGCAACAATATTAATTCCAAAATATGCGCCTTAAATAAATATAACTGGTCAAACGATTCAGTGCGCCAAGTGGCATATTCGTGTCGGTCACAGAGTAAAGACTAAAGAAAGAGTCCCCTTTGCCCTTATTAGATATTTGTATGAAACAAAACGTGGTCATTGTTTTTTCATTTTCATTGTACTATTTACCGGTAAATAGTTGAACTGCTCGCTTCGTTTTATGTCGATGTTAGTACTAGGCCGACCACTCGGCCGACTTGCTTAGGGCCAGTCCCCTTAGTAACTGGTCCATGGTGTCGGTAGAATAAAACGGAAAAATTGCCCTATGCAAACTAAGTCAAAATATACACGCGCCCTATTTATAAAGACTGCCAGGCTTAAATGTAGAGACAGTTCAGCATCAGTTGTGTTTATAGCAAAATCCTAATGTCGATCGTGGACTTGGGATCCCAATAAACAAAACGCAAACTTTGCGAAAATCCCGGGATTCAGTTAGCGAAACAAAAAGAGTTCGGGAATCTAATTTGGACTCTCTTAATTGACTTTTGAACTTCCTGCACGTGAAAATTCTACCTTTTTTATTACCTATGTAAAGTTTATATGGCATTATCGATTTTGCTGAAAATTCTAGTCCTTTTCCAATTTTTATTGTGGTTGGCTTTGGGTTCGGTTTTGTAAAAGCAGCCGCGTATGACGACTGCGCTTTTTATCATAAAAGTTAATACCACCGACCGACCCATCGACCGGGGTAGTACCACCCTCTCACAGAAGATCGGAGTAAAGTAGCTATTACAGCTGCGTTTCGTACGATGAGTGAGAGAGCCGGAAGCCCAACTCCCCCCTCTCTTCCTGTCCCTTCGTTCCATTCTCCTTCAGGTCAGCAACGTGCGAGTAATGCCCTTGCAAGCATCTATAGGCTATGATGGTAAGTGCTACCCATAATAAAAATGGAGTGAATAATGTAAGCGTCTCACATAACACTTCAGCAGCAGTGCCTGGTCCATCATATCCTTCCTTGTTCACTGCGTAACCGTATCTTAGAGAAGCTTGTCCAATTTTTTTCTGAAAAAAAAAAAATTTCTACACTATAAACATGAAGATTAGGTACATGTATTATACTAGCGGCACGCTATGATGGCCGGTTTGACATGTGGTATGTGGAAAGGATGAACCTTATTATATCGGAATAAAATTCATTTTCGCATTCATACTTTGACATTCTTATTTTTAAAACGGCCAGTCTTATTCCGTTATAATAAGGTTCATTTTCTTCCCCCCCACATGTCAAACCGGCCATTGTAGAATGCCGCTACTATACTTTTTCATTGAGAGTATATACAACGAAAAATTGTTGTTGTAACTTTAAAAGAGGGCCGGTAAGTATAATAATAATAATTTAGCCCTTTTAACGTCCCACTGATGGGCACGGGCCTCCCCTCAATGCGAGGGGGATTTAGGCCATAATCCACCACGCTGGCCTAGTGCGGGTTGGTGGATTTCACAAGTCTAAAGACATGCAGGTTTCCTCACGATGTTTGCCTTCACCGTAAGCAAGTGATAATCATATTAAAGTTATGATTCACACATAGATTTCGAAAAATCCAGAGATGTGAAAGTGAGTGAGTGAGTGAGTGTGAAGTACATAATACAAAATAAATCTATATACATAAAAACGAATCCCTATTTTACTTGGTCACGGCATAACTTGAGAACGACCGATTACCGATTTCATCCATCTCTTTTTTTTTGTTTTCTAATACTTTGCAAAAGGTTCTTACGGAAAAGGAGTAGAAGTTGGAGTTTTTTGCGCGGGCGAAGTCGCGGGCAAAAGCTAGTACCTACATATAAAGGTTCTTACCAAATCGTCATAGTTGTCCACATGTTTCGTTGAATCGGAGTACGGCAGAAGCAGCGTCTGCGCATACGAGTGGAAGGCGACGTAGCCGAGCAGGTTATCAAGTCCTTGCACGTACTGCGCAAGAGTTCTCGTCTCGACCTCCGAGAATGGACGGGAGCCCGCGTACACTTGGTAGTCGCAAGGATTGTTCGATGAACTGTAGTCTGGAAGCAAATATTGACTTTGTTCCTTGTAGATTTATTGTACTGGACAAACGCGCACGCGCGCGCACGTTTAGGCGAGCTGCATCCTATTTAATTAGGCGTGTCTACAACATGCACATGCCGCGCGAGGCTGCTCACCCATATGCCACGCGAAGCACGTCGTTTCCCTCAGTCGCATGCCGCGCGAGGCAAATAGCGAGGCAACTGACACTCTAGACGGAGAAGGGTATACCCGAGCCATCAGTTTGACACGTTTGACATCATTCTGTCTCATGACTTTGCCAAACTAGGCGAGGCAGCAGCGCGACAGCGCTCAGGTGACGCAAGACGCGCATTTGCCTTGCGCAAGGCAAGTCAAACTTCGTGAAGCAATTTGCCTCGCGCGGCATGTGAGACACCTGGACGTGGCTATTGAATATTTAAGTACCATAGCGGCACAACAAAAATAGCGCCTGTTTGTAATCTGCACGATCACAAGGCTACTAAGAGCTGAGAGGCCTAGACACTAACGGAAGGTTACAGCAGTAAAGGGACTGGCACCGGCACATCAAACAATCGGTTACTGCTCAAACGGTCCGTTAGTGTGTTGAACTTGACCCCTAAGTATAGTCTAAAATATAAAGTTTTTCATGTGATTAAACAGATTTGTTTGTTCCAATAAAATATTAATCCAGACAAATATGTAAAAGCGTTCCCTAGTCCCTAAGAAATCCCTCATAAGATAACCCAATCTCTCAGCCCCCTTTTTTAAACCGACTTCAAAAAGGAGGAGGTTTCTCAATTCGACCGTATATATATATATTTTTTTTTATGTGTGTTCGCGGATAACTTCGTCGTTTATGAACCGATTTTGATGATTTTTTTTTTGTTGGAAAGGAGATATCCCAGCGGTGGTACCATGATAAGGAAACCAGGATCTGATGATGGCATCCCAGAGAAATCGAGGGGAACCTTCGAAAATCGTAGGAGCGACTAGTGCGTTTGTAATTTTTTTCATTAAGTATTTTAAAGTACTACTATTTTATGAAGGTCTGGAGTCGATCTGATGATGGAGCCGAAAGACAGTCGAGGGAACTCCTCAACGATTTACAACAATTACCTGGTGTTTGAGCTTGATTAATTTGTATTGATGAGAACTTTACACCTAGATGGGTTGTGATTGTCATTAGGGGACTGATGATGAAGACGAGGCACAGTCAAGGGAACTCCTCAACGTTTTACAGAAGCTACCTTGTGTTTGGGCTTGATTAATTAGTATTGATGAGAACTTTACACCTAGATGGGTTGTGACTGTCATTAAGGGTCTGATGATGGAGTCAAAAGACAGTCGAGAGAACTCCTCAACGATTTACAGCAATTACCTGGTGTTTGGGCTTGATTAATTTGTATTGGAGAGAACTTTACACCCATATGAGTTATAAGTGCCATTACAGGTCTAATGATGGAGACCATAGACAGTCGAGGGAATTCCTCAAAGATTTACAGCAGTTACCTTTTGTTGGGCTTACTTCATACGGTTCAATATGCCAAAATGTTCATTGGTATGGCGCCACTAAAAATCGTGAAATAAAATTATTTTTATAAAAAAATAAAACCGACTTCAAAAAAACCTGGATCACTAAAAAGCCTGAAATAATATTTCTATTACCACCTCTGCCTACCCCTTCGGGAAAACCAGACGTGATGGTGTGTTATCGAGTATTTGGAGTCGGTGCCAATCTTGGTATGCCAAGTCTACCTACTATAAAAGTAAGAAGATAGATTGGCACCGACCCCAAATACTCGATAACACACCATCACGTCTGGTTTTCCCGAAGGGGTAGGCAGAGGTGGTAATAGAAATATTATTTCAGGCTTTTTAGTGATCCAGGTTTTTTTGAAGTCGGTTTTATTTTTTTATAAAAATAATTTTTTTGAATTTAGAATTGTACAATTCCGTAAAGAAGATAGAGAAAATATAATAATAATATTAGCCCTTATATCGTCCCATTGCTGGGCACGGGCCTCCCCTCAATGTGAGGGGGTTTCAGGCCATAATCCACCACGCTGGCCCATTGTGTTTGGTAGCAAAAACAATAGAACAATCTTTGGTGGAGTATAGGTATAGGTAGGCACTCATTTAACAATCACTTTAGGTAAAGAACAAATAAATATTTAAGGGATTATTGAGATTGGTTCCATACCTACAGGAAAAAAATAATCGACCAAAGAGTTATAATTAGATAACTGAACATTGTTTTGGAGCACAAGGATAAAAGGCAGACGAGAGGATACAAATTAAATTAATATCAAGGAAAACCTCATTTGACATACTCATCCAATTATAATCCCAGTTGCGGTTTGGGTCAGCGCCGTAGCAGCCATTGGAAGAGCGAGATCGTGTTTTCCTCCACATGCGGTCCTGCAATTAATACTTGCTTTTACCTTGAATATATACGCATTATTAGAGATAATTTAGGATGGGACCAGAGCCCTAAGGCGCATAGCCATTGCCATTGAGTTGCTATAGTGATCGGCCTCCTATTGGTCGAACAGAATCAACCGACAAAGCGGAGGTTCGTTTACTATAGGCAAAGCGCATAGTGGCGCCACAAAGGCATGTGTGATTAATTATTGATAAAATTTAAAAGCGGCTGTAGGCGAACATGTTGGGTTAGGAATCAGAAGGTCCCAGGTTCGATCCTCGGTGGGGCATGCACCAATGGATGAATTTTCATCTATGTGCATCGTGAGGAAACCTACCTAACCCTCGGGATAGGTAATAGTCAGTTCCTGTATACACGGCGACAAGGTTCACCACCTGTCACGTTGGGTTCTGACAATCTCGTGAAACGACTTTGAGTTGGTTTAATACCTCCACAATGTGGTGGTGTAGGCCAGTCAAGCCTCTGACTACCCCGGAATCGGGATAAAAGTCGTGACGTATATCTTATGTTATGTGTTATGTAAAATTTAAAAATGGAATCTGCAATGTTCGTTAATACTCACAACAGTGTAACTGTAATGGTATCCATCGGGGTTGACGGTCGGGAAGATGTGCCAGTCAAACTGATCCCTCAAAGCCATTATATCCGGGTCGCTGCTCGTCAAGAGCTGGTTAATAAAATACGTGGTCGTGGCAGGAGTGATCCATTCCCTCGCGTGAATACCTTGGATTAAAAAAAATAAAAGTGAATTTTCGCGCTTCTCTTCCTTGGCAATTTTCCAAATTAGGTTGAATAACATATTGGCTCTCATTATGTAAATGCTGGCCGCTTTGGAGAAATTTACAATGGATAAAAAAAGTAAAGGAAATATTGTTCTTTTTTCAAAAATGTTCCTATATATTTTTCACATATTTTTCACTACAAGCGTAGTGCAGTGTGTTGGCTTTTTGGCGGGAAGTGGAAAAGTGATCGTGTCATTTTTGGTTTAATTTCCAAAACTTATGTTATACCATAACATATGTTCATAAATGTGCATGAGTGTGGGCAATTGGAATAAAAGTGGTGAAAAATGATTTTCGGGTTCCCCAAGAAGTGTTGTAATTTGTCAGTAATGTTTCCGCCATTTCACTGATAAGGTTTAGACCTAGCCAAGGGTCTTTCTGTGCTTGACACAGGCAAAATCTTGAAATAAATATTTTACTTGACACTGGCTATATGGAAAAAGCGAAGCGATACGAAGGGGAAAAAAGTGAAGTCAGAAACGGACTTTTTAGCATGAACGTAATACCATTGAACGAGGACTGTGGACTACAAACTTTATTTTCCTTTCATTCATTCAAAAATAAACCTTATCTGACGGACTTAACGCCCACGATGCAGGCTTTATAAAAACCGGTCCCAGCCAGATACCTATAACTGCGCCTTCTTTCCCTTTCTAACAGTACAACCTTTCAACCCTTGTGTTGCCAGTTAATATTTATTCGATCACCTTAAACTTGGTACATTTTCATGTTAAGAATAATAAACAATAAAGTCGATTAATGAAATACCAATGGTAAAGTATAAGAATATCCTAAGATAAAAATATCAAATATAAATAAATATCTGGAAATAAGTACTTACCTTCTTTAATAATTCGCTTGTAATTGTCAGTTCCGTGATGTCTATAGGAATCGTAGCAGAAATAAAATTAAAAACTTGAAACACAGAACGTCAATTTGCGTGACACACGACATTTTCAGCTAATTTTAAATCTAGAGGATTGTGCTGAATTTTCTCATAAAAATGGGTAGAATATGCGTAATGCAAGGGTGTAAAAGCGAATATTATCCGAATTAAGGATTATCTTAACATAGGTAAGTGGGTAACTATGTTTTCCACGTTAAGTACATTTTAGATGTTCGGGTGACATAAATTTTGCTAGTAAAAAGGACTATAATATAAATCTTATTATGTGTCTGTGTTAACTGAGGAATATCGTCCACGGGAACTGTTTGCAGCGATAAAGTCGCGCTTTTCGTTGCCGCACGACTACATCGCTACTTTTTGAAGTCGGTCGCATTTGCAACGCGCGACAGACCACACGCTGGTAAAACGCGACGCTCATGCCGCGTTGTCACGGCTCGCCGGGCTCGCACACGGCGTTCGCGTCGTTCACACGCTCGAGGAACGCGCACGTCTAGGGCCAGATTAACCCTTGTAGGGACACATGTAATTATGTGAGGCGAAGTATAAGGTAAACAAACAAAGTATAAAGAGTGTGAGGGTATGAAAGGCGAGAGAGTTACTACGCGCTGTCCCGACTGAACGGTTGTCGCCCGGGGGTTTACATAGTGGAAATAAATTTACGTTTTTAAATTGGATTTTGGGACTATTTATTTAACTACCATATAATTATTTGAGAACGGACAATAGCCATTGGTGTGAGTTTTGTGATAAATAAAATAACGACATACGAAGGACGTTAAACCCTTTCAGGCAATGTAATTCTCGGGGCCCCTTTCCTTTACCCTTTTGTTACTTTTTAATAGTACATTACTGCCACGGTCTGTAATGAGTGTGTTGCTGGGCGCGTTGTTGATGGCCGAAAGCGCGGCGCAGCGCAGCTCCAGGCCTCCACAGCGCGGTCAGCATTGCAACCCTTGATGGACAATATAAAATAAAGGCCGAGACCGATGGTTTGTCGATTGAAATTGTTTGCAATTGGGACGACTTTTGAATTTACACTTCCCGATTACTCCTAAGCAATAAAAAACAAAAAAACAATTTTGTCTTTTACAGATCCCAGGCGTGTAAATTGGTTACAACAAATACCTATTGGCTACAGAAAAATTACCCAAAATTCCGTCATATACAGCAAGCATTTTAAGCCGACAGATTATGTCCCTAATTTAACACAACGAGTTTTAAAGGAAAATGCCCTGCCCTCACTGTTCCTTTTCGTTAGCACAAAGGACAATGGGCAAAAATGGTCCAAATGTACACCACTTCCATATTTTTTTTACTGACAGCCTATTTTGTTGAACTGTCTTTGTAAAAGTTACTCAGTATTTAGTGGTCTATCGGGTTACGTAGGTCTCGTCAGTGGTGGATATTTGGACCAAGTCCCATACAGTTTTGCCTATTGTCCTTTAATGTTGTCTTATGGTCTAATTAGTTAGATATTCTTAGGGTTCCGTACCTAATAAGGAAAAAAACTAAACCCTAATATGATAACTTTGTTGTTCATCTGTCTGTCTCTATGTCCGTCTGTCACAACTTGCACAGCCCAAATCAAACATAACATGTTAACAGTAGTAGGTACCTTTTATAGCATAGAAAAAGAGTAAGTATAGGAAAGATAAGTATAGGAAAAACCATATATATGGAGAGCCTAGAAAACGTCCAAGCGTGTGAAGTGTCATGTTACTTTATATTACAAAGTGGCAAAATCTACGATCTTAAATACTATTTTGTATCTCCATTTGGGTTGCCAAGATACAGACAGGCACTCGCGTAGTTTGGCCACCGCAGACTAATTTATTGTACCTACTCATGTTTTTATGAAAATAAACATCCTTTTGCCTTATTTTCTTATTATTTTCCTATCATAACAATCTTGGAACAATATAACGTTTTCACCAGATAGCCATGGGGACGTTCTCCAAATGTCAAAATATTATGGTCACTCTTGTTGGCAAAGGAAACAACGTTCAGTGTGGTATATCGCTGTCGGCTTCACTTTTGCTGGCAAGTCATCATTCCAGGTGTTAGAGACTTAAAACTTCCTTGCTTTTTAGTAAACGGGCATTGGAATATTGTTATGTTGGTAATACCTTTTTTTCGCCCCGTCTCTTTCTGTTGAGAGGTTTAATTCGACCATTTAGAAGGACTTTTACACTCACCAGATTCAATAAACATAACTGGCTTTATGTTCCTAGTCGGGGTGTTGATCCTCAGTCCTAGAATCTGGCGGCCTTCGTAACTACGCCCACCCACTATTAATTGCGCATGACTTGAATGTGCTTTACTCGTATTCCGGAGATAGCTATAAATCTGTTGAAAAAAAAGGAATAATATAGGTTAGTTGGTAAACCGGACTATCGCAATTGTCATTTTTTTTTAAATTTACCATATCCCATGTTAAAATAAACATGAGTAAACTAAATGTGAAAATGTGAAAAGAATGTGAATATGTTAATGTGAACGGTGAAGGAATAACATCGTGAGGAAACCTTGCACGTCTTAGAAAAATTACGAATGACATGTAAAATCCACCAACCTAACACCTAACACTAACCAGTGTGGTGGATTATGGCCTGAATCCCCCTCGTATTGTGGCGAGGCCCGTGCCCAGAAGTGGGTCATTAAAGGGGCTAATATTTTATATAAAGTAAGAGATACATTTTTGGAATCGAAGAAAGCCAACTAGAACAGAAAACTTATTTATTTTTATACTATTTCCATACATACCTACCTTGATAAATTATTTCATAGGAAAGCAGGGCAACTTTAGAGAATACCTACTACGATTATTTACTTGATTAGTGAGTAAAGCATACTTACGTCCTCGACATCATAATACGCGGTCCAAGAAAATCCCTCTTTTCGCAACTGATTTGATTGCTCCATGCGAATAATTCTTCAAAGAAAACAAAAGTAAAACTATAAAAATACCGGCCAAGTGCGTGTCAGACTCGCCCATAAAGGGTTCCTTACTACAGTATTTTTTTATTATTTTTTATTATTAGTACCTATATGTTGTTGTAGCGGCGACAGAAATACACGTTCTTTGAACATTTCAACTCTCTATCTATTACGGTTTGTGAGATACAGCCCGCTGACAGACGGGCGGACAGCGGAGGCTTAGTAATAGGGTTCCGTTGGCACCCTTTGGCACCCATCTAATAATAGGTACTCTTTAAAAAATGACTCTTCTTACATCGATCTCTGTTCATAGAATCCTTAGTGAGAGTAATAAAATCTTTAAGTATTTACTTACAATGAGTTTGATATTTCAATATTATTTTGTAAAACTTACTCAGAATAGTCATTTATAACGATCTTCCTCGATAGCTTCTCAGTTTTCACAAATGTCTCCACAATCGGCGCGAGCGCAGGCGACACCAGAAACTGATGTGAGCCCGTTTTCGTAGTAGTGTGGAATGGAATATCCTACATGCAAACAAATGAAAAAAAATTGACAGTGCTAGCCCTGCAGAAGTATACAATGTAATATTAGGGGACCACATTTTTATTTATACTTACATAATTTTCCGTCAAAAACTTCATCATTTTCCCCAGCCCATCTACACTGCCTTGCACTTCATACATCTTATAATCTTTATATGATCTATAACCATCCTCGCTCAGCGACGTGTGTAGACATGTACAAATCAATATACAGAAAATAATCATCGTGTCTGTCCTCTTGTCCCACGTTGAATGGCTAGATGCCCGCAGTAGCTGTTATATTTGAAGCTATCTGCTTGCTTATCTATTGCATTAGAATACAAATGTCAATTTGTATGTAGGTACTCCATAAAATTGTTATTTAACATGGCATGTGAGGAAACTCTTGCTGGGAGCACCTTATGGGGTCTATGACGGTGTTTTAGATATATCTACTTAGGCCTAATGCACACGATGATTTCACGCGCCATAAACACACGATAAACTCAACCAAATCGCGCTGCAAACGTAATGAGTTTTGTCTATTATTCGAAAACCATTTTGATGAATAGAGTTGCTATTGATCTCCAACGTTGTGTATGTAAGTACATAATTACACTTTTTAGGGTTCCGTACCCAAAGTGTGCCAACGGAACCCTATTACTGAGACTCCACTGTCCGTCTATCTGTATGTCTGTCCGTCCGTCCGTCTGTCAGCAGGCTGTATCTCATGAACCGTAATAGGTATAGAGTTGAGATTTTCACAGAAAGTGTATTTCTGTTGCCGCTACAGCAACAAATACTAAAAATAAAATAAAATTTAAAAATAAAGGTGTCCCCATATAAGAAACTTGATATTTTTGACGTTTTTATTCTACGGTGCTACGGAACCCTTTATGTGCGAGTCCGACACGCACTTGGCCGGTTTTTTATTTTTACCTTTTTTATTTTCATTTTTAGCACTACTTTAATTCCTAGCTGTACCTATATTGGGTCTAGGCCATTAGCTTGTTATCAATGAAATCTCAAGTACGCCGGTTATTAGCACCAATGCTATTTACAGTTAAATGTGCGGGTACTTACGAATTGCAGTGCGTATTTTATCATGCCTTACATCAAACAATGTTATTACATCGGTAAATGGTGACCTCCTTTAAATAATGGTCAATGGCGGCGTCTTCATCAGGCGCATGCCTCGCGCGAGCACTCACTTTTGACGTCGGAACGCACAGACGTAATGTCATAATATGAGTGCTCGGGTGAGGCATGCGCGCCATATGGACACATCTAATGACAATATGGAATTTAAAAAAATACGATGATCACGAAGTTATGTTCTATTTTTGAAACTATATTATTCCTTCCCTTCCCCTCTCTCTGTCCCACTCCCATTTAGGTCGCAATATGCGACCGATGCCTTAGGCATTGGAAGCATCTTTAGACATCATCTAAAAAAACTAGGGACGGGTCGGAAACGATGTCGTTTTATAAAGTGTCTAGGCGTTATCAACAACGGCGTAATATTCAGTTCAGCCGCGCCATATAGGTACTTTTTTATATACTTTTTTATATTAGCATTGCCTAAAATATTATGTTCTGGAAATATTGAGCATCAACCATTTACCGGGGCGTCCATGTGGTCCAGCGGCCTACTCAACCATATTACAATATCTCTCTCGGTAATGTTAGAATATTATGTGTTCAGGAATTTCACTCGTCATTTGCTTTTATCATAGAATTATTTCAATCTATAAACTTACTAGTATTGTATTAGCACTTAAAATTATGTTCTGTTTATTATTATCTACGAGAATGTAATTCAAGATTATTTATCTGCCTCTTACCTATTATTCCATTTATACATGTCTAACCGTGCGTTTCCACTGCGCAAAGACATGTTGACACAACATATTGCTGTCTCTATTTTTTGCTGTAATTTTAAAGAGACAACAGTATGTTGTGTCAACACGTTTTAGTGCAGTGGAAACGCGCGGTTAAACACATCAACTTTGTTGATGAAACATGAAACAAATGGCCCCGAGTCTTCGTAAAGTCTAAAGATAGGAGTTCGTTTACGACGGCAGATGACGGACGTCACTCGATCTCATAGAAATTGAATGCCGTCGTGCCGTCGCGGCACATGTCATCGCGACAATTTGTATGAAACTGACGTCGACAACTGACGTCTGCCGTCGTGCCGTCGTGATCGAACTCCTACCTTAATTATTGTTTCGCAATGTTCAGTTTTCGGACAAATCTAGGTTGTAACAATACTGTTGTCAGATTTGTTTACCGCAGCTCCCTTGTATCATATACTGATCAAACATTTCCTGAATCCCATTGATGTTACTTAAGCAGATATGGTACCTCCTAACATCGCAGTCACTAAAAATTAATACCAACTAGGCTATTCTGTAACAACAAACTCACTTCGCACGCGTGAATTTGCAGGTGATATGTCAAATTTTGTATTGAAATTTGACGTTTCACTAGAAAATTCACGCGTGCGAAGTGAGTTTGTCGTTACAGAATAGCCTAGCTGTTATCGTACTCGCAATTCGACAATAAACTTATTAAAGACAAAAATGGTTTATAAGATGAGCCACATTGCCAATACCGATATGTTTCCAACATTATTATCCATGAGCAACTGCTTCGTGCTGTGTCCATGAATCTGATAAGTAGAGCAGACTATTTTAGGCAGTAATGTGTCTCCTTATCTTGGTAATGTCTTTGTTGGTTCCTGTCAATACAAGCTTTGAGACCAAATGGAGGAAAAGTTGTGTATTATATTTCCCAGGAAAGAACATTTTGCGCCCTCCACAATATTTGTTTACTAGAGTACGCTGAAGGGATGGGTAAGGAGATAAATAGCGAGCGGATCTCACCTAAAGGAGGCTATCACCCTCTCTCCGTAACTTGATTTGAAGCCTGATATTTTCTACTCATACAATGTTACAAGTCACATTGATGTGTGAGAGTATTTAGCTTGTTTGATTTAACTTAAAATGGTACCTATAATGTTCGAGTTGAAGTCAGTCACATTTAGGGTGCGTTTCCACTCACGCGGAGCGGACCGTGAATTGGCCAATCACAGTGCTCGAAATCTCCACTCCGCTCTTGGCCCGTCACAGTTGGCCAATCACAGTCAGCCGCTCCGCTCCGCCCAGCTCCGCTTCAAAGGAAACGCACCCTTAGGCGGCCATTTTATAAATTAGTGGTTTGTTTGTGTCGAAGAGTGAGCTACTTATTAAAAATAAAGAAAATAATAACGTTAAAAATAACTCATTTAATAAAATAATGTATTCCTTATCGTTGGTTTAGTTAATTATCAATAACGCCAGTGTAATCATAGCCTTACCGCCAAAAATATCTTGAAATGCTTTGTAAAACCACTATAAACTAAAAACTCTATACCTGTATAGAGTTTTTAGTTTTTAGAATTTGAAATCATGGGCATTCTTTTAAACGGTGATTCTACACATGATTCAGAATACTTAGGGAATATTAGATTTAGGGAATTTATTCCCAAAATATTCTGAATCATGGGTAGAGTCATAGTTTAAAAGGATGCCCATGATTTCAAATTCACCCTGTATATATTTGGCTGTTAGATATTTGTTAACTACCTACCTACGTAAAGAGCATATTAATATGATTTCTTACCATTTTATTATTGCCTGGTACCCAATAATATTCCAGCTTCCTCTCAATACAAACTCCAATCAGAAACACTTTAGACATAAAAGAAGCAATGCAAATAGAAGCGCCGTGCTTCCGTTCCTTTCAATCTAGCCCTAGATAACTGTATGTAGAGCAATAAGTCTCGAATGGAGCCAATCATCTGCCATTTGTATTCGAAGGCACGTACCACTAACGATACATGAAAAAATTCAAAAAGCGGTTCCGTGTAATTCAGTAATAGCCCACTAACTGATGAGGGCTATAGAAGATCTGCTGCCCACTAAAACTTGCCCCAATTTTACGATAGCACGGTTACGTTACGTTTTACGTAAAGTACGTAAAAGTACCACTTTACAATATTTCAAGAGTTTTACGTAAGTGCGTAAAAGTGCTTAAATATTTTACAAATTCGGAGTGAAAAAGGCTTTTTTATCATAAAGTTTATGTAATATGATACCGTAGGCCGTTTAGGGGATTTTATATTTTAGTGTATTTGTTCAGGTAGAGTCCTGAAACTTCAGTGTACGGAATTAATGAAAAACTGCCCCCACTTGGGATTACATGGCTGTTTCCCGACAACGTAACAAAGGGGAATCCCTGGCCGGTGCCATCAACATGTGTGTAATAAATTAAGAACCTGAACCTGTATCTATACAGGGTTATTGGTAGAACACTAACAACCTTGCAGGGGCGTATTACTGACATCAAAAACAACAACTTTTGTTCTATGACTTTTTACAAAACATAAAAAAATAACAAAAAATCACTTTCTAAAATGTATGGATATTTTTTTTTCTCATCTATTGGAAAGCAGTGGTACGTGGTTGTATTCCACTTTGCCCTAAAGTACCTAAACGTACCACGGCTATTCTCTAGATGAGAATATTTTCTTGTTTCATATATTTTAGAGTGTTTTTTTTTTGTTTCGTAAAAAGTCATAGAACAAAAGTTTTTGTTTTTGATGTCAGTAATACGCCCCTGCAAGCAGAGTTGGGCACTAATTGATTAGATTTTTAATTGATTAACTAATTGATTAAAAATGTAATTGCAATTAGTTAATCGCGATTAAGTTAATCACAATTAAATTTGTAATTGCACTATGCAATTAACTTATTTAGATTAAAGTACATTAATTGTGGATTTCGATTAAATCAATTACAATTACTTTTTTCAATCATTAAAAAAGTAATTGCAAATGATTTAATTGTTTTAGGCGATTGATTTAATAATTATAATTAATGTGAAAAAATCAATCGCCACTAACAATTAACCTCGAACAATCCGTTTAAAACGGTTGAATACTCGACCATTTAAAAAAAAAACGTATGTGACCAAGTTGGTACGGCAGCAAGCGTACGGCCCCCCTGATGTTAAGCAGTTACCGTAGCCTATAGATGCTTGCAATACCAAAAGCATCGCTCGCACGTTGCCGCCCTGAAGAGTGGGACGAGGTGAGGGGGGGGGGGGTGTTGGGACAGAGGGAGGGGGGGGGGGGGTTAGAGGGGGGTTTAGGCTTCCAGACCACTTACTCATCGTAGTGGTGTTCATAGCCAGTTGCAATCACCGATCGGTAAACGATCGCCGGTTAAGCAGCGCTTGGCAAGGTCAGTCAGAGATGGGTGACCATTGAGTGGCATTTAAACTGAGCATTTCCGTGCTTCGGAGGACACGTAAAAAGTCTGTCGCGGTTGTAGTCAACTCCACCTGATGTTAAGCAGTTACCGTAGCCTATAGATACTTGCAATACCAAAAGCATCGCTCGCACGTTGCTGACCTGAAGAGGAGTGGCACAGAGGGGGGGCTGACACAGAGTGAAAGGGGGTTACGTCAGAGGGGGGCGGGTTGGGACAGAAGGGGGGGGGGGGGGTTGAGAGAGGGATTGGGCGTCCGGATCACTCACACATCGCAGTGGCGCTCAAAGCCAGCTGCAATCACTGATCGGTAAACGATCGGAGGTTAAGCAACGCTTGGCAAGGTCAGTCAGAGATGGGTGACCATTGAGTGGCAATTCGGTCGCGGTTGTAGTCATCTCCATCTCATCATCGTCATACACGATTACGGTTCTCTCACTCACCGTACGAAACGCAGCTGTAATAGCTGCTTTACGCCGATCTTCTGTGAGAGGGTGGTACTACCCTGGTCGAGCCAGCCCGTTTATGAGCTGCAGTCAATTGGCTACAGCTTGGCTCTAACACCTTGAACAACACATCTCACCATCTTTGCTTAACATCAGTTGGGCCGTTTCATAGCCAGTTGCAATCACCGATCGGTAAACGATCGCAGGTTAAGCAACGCTTGGCAAGGTCAGTCAGAGATGGGTGACCATTGAGTGGCAATTGAACTGAGCAATTCCGTGCTTCGGATGGCACGAAAAAAGTCGGTCGCGATTCTACAACCGCGAAGATGAGATGACGATGATGATGAGATGACTACTCATCTCATCTTCGTCATACAGCAATGTTAAGCACTCATTTATGTATTGTGGCAAACAAACTTACGGCCCGCCTGATGTTGAGCACTTGTTTATGGGATTGTGGCAAACAAGCGTACGCCCACCCGATGTTAAGCACTTTTTATTGGACAATGGTGGCATACAAGTGTACGCCCCGCATGATGTTAAGCTCTTTTTTATGGGACTGAGCTGGCGAACAAGCGTACGCCCCGCCTGACGTTAAGCAGTTTTTTATGGGACTGTGGTAGCAAACAAGCGTACGGCCCGTCTGAGGTCAAGGAGTTAGCGTAGCCTATAGATGCTTGCTATTGCAAGCAGAGTTGTAACCCTGGTCGAGCCCTTAAATGAGCTGCAGTCAATTCAGCTTGGCCCTACCACCAATAAATCAATAAAATCATTGTACGTGTATTTCACTACAAAGCAGTCTTCTAATTGAATTACGCGATTGTATACCTTACTACAAAGTAAATACACTCGCACGCGACGGCAATGCCGTGTGCGGTCTGCGAGTACTGCGAGTAGGTACATGTGCACACTGTTTGCGCGCGAAACATTATTTCGTTCGATTGTATATGTATCAGTTCTCTGATAAAATAATACTTATGTTCAATGAAATACAGTCGATAATTTATGAGCAGTCAGTGGTCAAAGTACTTGTGCTTCACTCATTCGTGGTTCACCGTCGCCGGCCGCTCGTCGGTCGTCGGCCGTTCCAAATAGTTCCTTATTGTTATAATGAAAATAAAACTTTATAGTAAGTCGAATAAAGTCGACAATCTATTACCACAAATTCGGAATTCGTTCAAAACCAGTTCTCGTAATGGAATTTAAGCTTATAACCAACCACAT
Source organism: Drymonia ruficornis (assembly GCA_947859195.1). Taxonomy (NCBI): domain Eukaryota; kingdom Metazoa; phylum Arthropoda; class Insecta; order Lepidoptera; family Notodontidae; genus Drymonia; species Drymonia ruficornis. Next base: position 12,123,723 of record OX401908.1, read on the forward strand.
ACAGTCGATAATCGATTACCAGCTGCAAGGACGACCGTCTCAAAAGACACAGATGATTCCGACAAAGGATGCCGACCATTGTGGTTTTCCAAGGCCGCGAGCCGCAAGCCGTGAGCAGCGCTATACGGGGCGGGGGGAGGAGGGGTTGGGGGAATATAAGTGCGTGTAATTCATGAAAAGATTTGAGTGCCACTCAATGGTCGATCAACCATGTCTGACTGACCTTGCCAAGCGGTGCTTAACCTCCGATCGTTTACCGATCAGTGATTGCAGCTAGTTATGAGCGTCTAATTTTTTATTTATGTGACTAGGTAGGATGGCAAGCGGCCCAACTGATGTTAAGCAAAGATGATGAGATGTGTTGTTCAAGGTGGTAGAGCCAAGCTGTAGCCAATTGACTGCAGCTCATAAACGGGCTGGCTCGACCGCGGTAGTACCACCCTCTCACAGAAGATCGGCGTAAAGCAGCTATTACTGCTGCGTTTCGTACGATGAGTGAGAGAACCGTAATCGTGTATGACGATGATGAGATGACTACAACCGCGACCGAATTGCCACTCAATGGTTACCCATCTCTGACCGACCTTGCCAAGCGTTGCTTAACCTGCAATCGTTTACCGATCAGTGATTGCAACTGGCTTTGAGCGCCACTACGATGGATGAGTGAGTGATCCGGAAGCCCAACCCCTCTCTCAACCCCCCTCCCCCTGTCCCAACCGCCCCCCCCTGCACTAACCCCCTTTCCCTCTGTCCCAGCTCCCCCCTCTGTCCCACTCCTCTTCAGGTCGGCGACGTGCGAGCGATGCTTTTGGTATTGCAAGCATCTATAGGCTACTGTAACTGCTTAACTTCAGGTTGAGATAACTACAACCGCGACCGACTCTTTACGTGACCTCCGAAGCACGGAAAGGCTCAGTTCAATTGCCACTCAATGGTCACCCATCTCTGACTGACCTTGCCAAGCGTTGCTTAACCTGCGATCGTGTACCAATCGGTGATTGCAACTGGCTATGAAACCAAATAAAGGTGGTAGAGCCAAGCTGTAGCCAGTTGACTGCAGCTCATAAACGGGCTGGCTCGACCGCGGTAGTACCACCCTCTCACAGAAGATCGGCGTAAAGCAGATATTACAGCTGCGTTTCGTACGATGAGTGAGAGAACCGTAATCGTGTATGACGATGATGAGATGACTACAACCGCGACCGAATTGCCACTCAATGGTTACCCATCTCTGACCGACCTTGCCAAGCGTTGCTTAACCTGCAATCGTTTACCGATCAGTGATTGCAACTGGCTTTGAGCGCCACTACGATGGATGAGTGAGTGATCCGGAAGCGCAACCCCTCTCTCAACCCCCCTCCCCCTGTCCCAACCGCCCCCCCCCCTGCCCTAACCCCCTTTCCCTCTGTCCCAGCTCCCCCCTCTGTCCCACTCCTCTTCAGGTCGGTGACGTGCGAGCGAAGCTTTTGGTATTGCAAGCATCTATAGGCTACTGTAACTGCTTAACTTCAGGTTGAGATAACTACAACCGCGACCGACTTTTTACGTGACCTCCGAAGCACGGAAAGGCTCAGTTCAATTGCCACTCAATGGTCACCCATCTCTGACTGACCTTGCCAAGCGTTGCTTAACCTGCGATCGTGTGCCAATCGGTGATTGCAACTGGCTATGAAACCAAATAAAGGTGGTAGAGCCAAGCTGTAGCCAGTTGACTGCAGCTCATAAACGGGCTGGCTCGACCGCGGTAGTACCACCCTCTCACAGAAGATCGGCGTAAAGCAGATATTACAGCTGCGTTTCGTACGATGAGTGAGAGAACCGTAATCGTGTATGACGATGATGAGATGACTACAACCGCGACCGAATTGCCACTCAATGGTTACCCATCTCTGACCGACCTTGCCAAGCGTTGCTTAACCTGCAATCGTTTACCGATCAGTGATTGCAACTGGCTTTGAGCGCCACTACGATGGATGAGTGAGTGATCCGGAAGCCCAACCCCTCTCTCAACCCCCCTCCCCCTGTCCCAACCGCCCCCCCCCTGCCCTAACCCCCTTTCCCTCTATCCCAGCTCCCCCCTCTGTCCCACTCCTCTTCAGGTCGGCGACGTGCGAGCGATGTTTTTGGTATTGCAAGCATCTATAGGCTACTGTAACTGCTTAACTTCAGGTTGAGATAACTACAACCGCAACCGACTTTTTACGTGACCTCCGAAGCACGGAAAGGCTCAGTTCAATTGCCACTCAATGGTCACCCATCTCTGACTGACCTTGCCAAGCGTTGCTTAACCTGCGATCGTGTACCGATCGGTGATTGCAACTGGCTATGAATTCAAATAAAGGTGGTAGAGCCAAGCTGTAGCCAGTTGACTGCAGCTCATAAACGGGCTGACTCGACCGCGGTAGTACCACCCTCTCACAGAAGATCGGCGTAAAGCAGATATTACAGCTGCGTTTCGTACGATGAGTAGTGGCAAAATTTAATTTTAGAACAATTAACAATTAGTTAATTGTTAATCGTGGAAGTCACGATTAACAATTAACTAATTGTTAATCGTGAGTGTTGTGACAGTCACAATTCAAATAACTAATTGTGACTTCCACAATTAACAATTAGTTAATTGTTAATTGTCACTCTCACAATACTCACAATTAACAATTAGTTAATTGTTAATCGTGACTTCCACGATTAACAATTAACTAATTGTTAATTGTTCTAAAATTAAATTTTGCCCAACTCTGCCTGCAAGGTTGTTAGTGTTTTATCAATAACCCTGTATAAAACATACAGATAAAATTATTTCAACTGTTAACAAGTCTTTTGTTGACCTATAGGTAACGATTATGTTTTTTGATTTTGTAACTAGGCAGTCTGGACTTCGTATACGTGTGACTGAGCCTGCGTCGTAAAAGCGTGTGTGTTGAGAATCTGGGCGCTATTTTATTTCTATAACTTATATTCTCTTAACAAATTTTGTAGACAACATTTTAGAGAGTCTAATGGTAGAGACGATATTTAGAAAATAATAACAAATACTCAGTAATGATTCCCTCGACGAAGCCACCTAGTTTAAAGATCTGGGGCTTACCACCACCTCTTATAGCAGTTTTGTTTTAACGTTTTAGCGGTCATTTGTGCAATGACGTTTCTTATTGTCATGACAATAAGGTACGTCATTGCACAAAAAGACGCTGAATCGTTAAAACGTTCCTTTAATTGAATCGCAATAAGAGTTCGTGGTAAGCCCCTGGTACATATTATAGATTAGACTTAAATACTGTTCCCTAATAACTGATGAACGAGAGATAAAATGTAGAGACGTCCTCTACGATATGAATTCTAATTGAAGTCTTACTTCTAATTGCACCAATTACTGAAATAAATCGTCTTCGCGCCTTAATCCTATACGATTCAAATCCAACACTTGAAATTAAATGATTTTGCGAAGTTAAACGAATTGTCTCTCGCAGGATTACAACAAAAACTTTACAGACTGACGAGAGCTCGACCTTATTCCTTTATACTACGGCATAGTCGGTTAATCGTCTGTCTTCGACATCGCTTTAATACGTCAACCAAAATATTAATTGTACTACTGACTACAAAACCAAACCTACTAGGAACTCGGATGGAATGCGGCTTCCCCGCCCGCCACACCTCCCGCACACCGCCACCGCCTTTTTGTGCGGGTGACGTCACATTTGACAGGTTCCTAGTTGGCTTGGTGGAGCAGTAGGCTGCAATACGAACGATGTAAACTCATTGTGTGAACCAAAGTTGAATTTTTAATTAGAGTGAGCAAATTTACAAGTAGAAATGTATATAGATTTTCTTTACTACGACATCGATTGTGTTCCAATAAAATTATTCTAAAAACAACCTTCATCTTGAATGGTTTCCACAGACCGAAATTAAATTTCTTTACCAAGAAATTATTATGTACAACTTCTTCTAACGTTTAATAAAAAAAAAAAAACAACTTCAAAAAAACCTGGATCATTAAAAAGCCTGAAATAATATTTCTATTACCACCTCTGCCTACCCCTTTGGGAAAACCAGACGTGATGGTGTGTTATCGAGTATTTGGGGTCGGTGCCAATCTATCTTCTTACTTTTATAGTAGGTATACTTGGCATACCAAGATTGGCACCGACTCCAAATACTCGATAACACACCATCACGTCTGGTTTTCCCAAAGGGGTAGGCAGAGGTGGTAATAGAAATATTATTTCAGGTTTTTTAGTGATCCAGGTTTTTTTGAAGTTGGTTTTTTTTTTATAAAAATAATTTTATTTCACCATTTTTAGTGGCTCCATACCAATGAACATTTTGGCATATTGAACCGTATGAAGTAAGCCCAACAAAAGGTAACTGCTGTAAATCTTTGAGGAATTCCCTCGACTGTCTATGTTCTCCATCACTAGACCTGTAATGGCACTTATAACCCATATGGGTGCAAAGTTCTCTCCAATACAAATTAATCAAGCCCAAACACCAGGTAATTGCTGTAAATCGTTGAGGAGTTCTCTCGACTGTCTTTTGAATCCATCATCAGACCCCTAATGACAGTCACAACCCATCTAGGTGTAAAGTTCTCATCAATGCTAATTAATCAAGCCCAAACACAAGGTAGCTACTGTAAAACGTTGAGGAGTTCCCTTGACTGTCCCTCGTCTTCATCATCAGTCCCCTAATGACAGTCACAACCCATCTAGGTGTAAAGTTCTCATCAATACTAATTAATCAAGCCCAAACACAAGGTAGCTACTGTAAAACGTTGAGGAGTTCCCTTGACTGTCCCTCGTCTTCATCAATAGTCCCCTAATGACAGTCACAACCCATCTAGGTGTAAAGTTCTCATCAATACTAATTAATCAAGCCCAAACACAAGGTAGCTACTGTAAAACGTTGAGGAGTTCCCTTGACTGTCCCTCGTCTTCATCATCAGTCCCCTAATGACAGTCACAACCCATCTAGGTGTAAAGTTCTCATCAATACTAATTAATCAAGCCCAAACACAAGGTAGCTACTGTAAAACGTTGAGGAGTTCCCTTGACTGTCCTTCGTCTTCATCATCAGATCTCTAATGACAGTCATAACCCATCTAGGTGTAAAGCTCTCATCAATAGAAATGAATTAAGTCCAAACACAAGGTAGCTACTGTAAAACGTTGAGGAGTTCCCTTGACTGTCCTTCGTCTTCATCATCAGACCCATAATGACAGTCACAACCCATCTAGGTGTAAAGTTCTCATCAATACAAATTAATCAAGCCCAAACACCAGGTAATTGCTGTAAATCGTTGAGGAGTTCCCTCGACTGTCTTTCGGCTCCATCATCAGATCGACTCCAGACCTTCATAAAATAGTAGTGCTTTAAAATACTTGATGACAAAAATTACAAACGCACTAGTCGCCCCTACGATTTTCGAAGATTCCCCTCGATTTCTCTGGGATGCCAACATCAGATCCTGGTTTCCTTATCATGGTACCACCCCCGGAAAATCTCCTTTCCAACAAAAAAAGAATCTTTAAAATCGGTTCATAAACGACGAAGTTATCCGCGAACACACATAAAAAAAAAAAAAAAAACTAACTAACCTACTTTTAATATAATATAATAATAATATAATATATCCTGGGACATTTTTTACACACGGCTACCTGATCCCAAACTAAGCAGAGCTTGTACTATAGATAACTGATATTACTACATATACTACTTTTTTATTTGTAAATACATACTTAATATACATATACACCCAGACTCCGGACATACAGACATGTTCATGCACACAAATGCATGTCACGGGTAGGAATTGAACCTACGACCTGCAGCGTGAATGTCGCCTCCGCGCCAACCACGCTAACGGGCCCGTAAAAATGTTTTAAAATGTTGTAGATAAGTTAGAACATAGTTTAAAAAAACTCGCAACCATGATGGAGGTTACTAGAAGGTCACCTATCTACCTATTTTCTTATTACTATGTCAATAAAGCAAATGTATTTTTTTCACAATTTTTATTGGCGTATGGTTAGCCTTTAAATGAGGTACCTACAAATCCATGACGGGATTCAAACAGCTGAAGGCAACAAATAGTTGTGTGGGCCGACCTCCGTTCATAAGTTAGTTAAAAAAATACATGTATGTAAAAATAGTAAAATATTTTGCCAATAAACTCACTCGTGCGAGGTCTACCGAGAGACAGCCTTGAAGGCAACTTGATATGTGCTGTCGGCCATTAGATTATATGACTAGATATTTCGTTTGTCATCAATATGATGCCAAAGGTTGCCTGATGATAAATTATTGATTATTATTAAATAGCCGATTTATTGGTAGCCGATTGGTTAAGCACGCGTCTTGCGGGCTTAAGGTCATGGGTTCAACCCTGGCTCGCACCTCTGGATTTTTCGAAATGTAAATGTAACTAAAATGTAACGTCACGACTTTTATCCCCATTCGGGGGTAGTCAGAGGCTTGAGTGGCCATACACCACCACATTGTGGAGGTATTAACCAACTCGAAGCCCACGTTTCACCTGATAGTCAGAACCCAACATGACAGGTGGTGAACCTTGTCGCCGTGTATACAGGAACTGACTATTACCTACCTAATCCCGAGGGATAGGTAGGTTTCCTCACGATGTTTTCCCTCACCGTCAGCGAACTGTAAATTATGCACATAGATGAAAATTCATCCATTGGTGCATGCCCCACCGGGGATCGAACCTGGGACCTTCTGATTGCTAGCCCAACCTGTTTACCCCTAGGCTACAGTCGCTGTTAAATTTTTCGAAATCTATGTGTGAATCATAACTTTAATATGATTATCACTTGCTTACGGTGAAGGAAAACATCGTGAGGAAACCTGCATGTCTTTAGACATGTGAAATCCACCAACCCGCACTGGGCCAGCGTGGTGGATTATGGCCTGAATCCCCCTCGCATTGAGGGGAGGCCCTTGCCCAGCAGTGGGATGTTAAAAGGGCTAAATTATTATTTTTTTATTTAAACCGACTTCAAAAAAGGAGGAGGTTTCTCAATTCGACCGTATATATTTTTTTTTTTTCTTTTTTTTTTTTTTTTTTTTATGTGTGTTCGCGGATGACTTCGTCGTTTATGAACCGATTTTGATGAATATTTTTTTGTTGGAAAGGAGGTAATCAGCGGTGGTACCATGATAAGGAAACCAGGATCTGATGATGGCATCCCAGAGAAATCGAGGGGAACCTTCGAAAATCGTAGGGGCGACTAGTGCGTTTGTATTTTTTTTCATTAACTATTTTAAAGCACTACTATTTTATGAAGGTCTGGAGTCGATCTGATGATGGAGCCGAAAGACAGTCGAGGGAACTCCTCAACGATTTACAGCAATTACCTGGTGTTTGGGCTTGATTAATTTGTATTGATGAGAACTTTACACCTAGATGGGTTGTGACTGTCATTAGGGGTCTGATGATGAAGCCGTAGGACAGTCAAGGGAACTCCTCAACGATTTACAGCAATTACCTGGTGTTTGGGCTTGATTAATTTGTATTGATGAGAACTTTACACCTAGATGGGTTGTGACTGTCATTAGGGGTCTGATGATGAAGACGTAGGACAGTCAAGGGAACTCCTCAACGTTTTACAGCAATTACCTGGTATTTGGGCTTGATTAATTTGTATTGATGAGAACTTTACACCTAGATAGGTTGTGACTGTCATTAGGAGTCTGATGATGAAGACGTAGGACAGTCAAGGGAACTCCTCAACGATTTACAGCAATTACCTGGTGTTTGGGCTTGATTAATTTGTATTGATGAGAACTTTACACCTAGATGGGTTGTGACTGTCATTAGGGGTCTGATGATGAAGACGTAGGACAGTCAAGGGAACTCCTCAACGTTTTACAGTAGCTACCTTGTGTTTGGACTTAATTCATTTCTATTATATATGAGAACTTTGCACCCATATCGTTTATAAGTGCCATTACAGGTCTGATGATGGAGACCATAGACAGTCGAGGGAATTCTTCAACGATTTACAGCAGTTACCTTTTGTTGGGCTTACTTCATAAGGTTCAATATGCCAAAATGTTCATTGGTATGGCGCCACTAAAAATCGTGAAATATAATTATTTTTATAAAAAAAAAAAAACCGACTTCAAAAAAACCTGATGCACTAAAAAGCCTGAAATAATATTTCTATTACCACCTCTGCCTACCCCTTCGGGAAAACCAGACGTGATGGTGTGTTATCGAGTATTTGAAGTCGGTGCCAATCTTGGTATGCCAAGTCTACCTACTATAAAAGTAAGAAGATAGATTGGCACCGACCCCAAATACTCGATAACACACCATCACGTCTGGTTTTCCCGAAGGGGTAGGCAGAGGTGGTAATAGAAATATTATTTCAGGCTTTTTAGTGCATCAGGTTTTTTTGAAGTCGGTTTTTTTTTTTATAAAAATAATTATTATTAAATAGCCCTCATTAAATATTGAAATGGAAACGCATCCGGCACAGAAAAATACTCTTTGTATGGAGAATTGAAAGTATTGGATACCTTCTGCTAGGGGTGCTGTTTAAGTCATGGGTGTGTACGTGCAAAAGCTTTCCCATAGCCCCATGGCAAGGCGAGAGTAGGCCCATTGTAGGGTTTTACCCGGCAAGAATCCGGCATAACCTGCACGCTTCCCACGGGGCGTGAGGGTATACATGAGGTTTTACACACATAAAGACATAAAAAAAATTAAAGGTTCAATGTTCATTGTTCAATTTCTCATACAAAATGTCGAATGGCCAGACTATAAAGTATACGGTTAGATTTCGAGAAAAAATACCTACACTCATGGCTTAAATATAAGTGGATAATAAACTATGTAAGCGGTAAGCCTATTTCACCGCCCCGAGGTCACCGCGTACTGAAACTTTGTACATAATTTGTTCAATCGAACGGCGGAACTTCCGAGTTCCCTTTCCACAGCTTGGGTTGAATAAATGTTTATATCCGCAACTTTAAATACTTTCTTTGCTTTTTTTTATCAAAACCGTAACTGTTTGGTGGAAATTATTGTTTTAGGTCTTACCTCATTATAATTTGGTTATTCGTTGATCATGGTTCAGAGTTTCATCGTTTATGTTTTTGAAACCATTTTTTAAACGTACCTATGTGTCTCGTTCCTTGGAGCATGGGGCGGGCTTTGGTGTGGGACGCCACTTGCGTCGACACTCTGGCGCCGTCTTAACTCCTGGGAACATGTCGGAGAGCAGGTGCGGCGGCGGAGGGGGCCGAGAGCTTAAAACGGCAAAAGTATGGGGTCATCGGCCTCGAATATATTTTTATGCCGTTCGGAGTCGAGACCCTGGGTCCATGGGGTCCAAGCACCCATCAACTTGTGAAAGAGTTGTCAAAAAGATTGGTCGACGCAACCAGCGACCCAAGGGCTGGGCATTTCCTCGCTCAGCGAGTAGCTTTAGCTATCCAGCTAGGAAATGCGGCCAGCATCTTGGGCACGCTTCCGCATGGGCCAAATTTTGTACATTTTTTGTAAATAATATGTTTATATAGGTATACATATATATTGTACATAGCTTATAGGTAATAATAGTTTCTTTGTTTTATGTCCTTGTTTCTTTAGATAAATAAAGTTCCTAATCGTCATCAAGAAACCATGTTTTCACTGTCATTATTAATTATGAAATCTATGGTGTCAGCAGGACAGCACACTACGTAGATTTAGGCCGTGTGACCGCTTGGCGCAGTGGTTCGAGCGTAGGCCACTCAGCTCACTGCATTGGGTGGTTGCGAGTTCGATTCCCGCCAGAGGCAAATTTTGGAAACGGCCTATTCGTAATTTTCTCTGGTCTGGATGTTACTGGGTTTGCCCCCAGTCCATTGTATGGTAGCCATAGCTTTGCTTAGTTTGGGACCATGCAGTTGGTGTATAAGTCAGGCTATATTTATTTATGTATACGTAGGCCAACCAAGAGAGGGAGAGTTTATAATACCCGTAGTTTATTTGGTTTATTTTATTTTACTGGTCACATAGCGATAGCAAAATATATACGAATAGCTATAATGCTCTCACAAAGATATCAACACTGAGTTAACATTTATATTTATTATAAGTCGTTACAAATATACAAATACAAACACGTAAGCCTTTAAGGCTCTATTTTCATATACAAATGTAAGTTTTGTGAAAATATGTAAGCAAAGTGCCCGAGCTCATATGTGTTTTTCTGTTTCTAAAACGCTAGACATTGTGGCTAGATGAGACCGAGGCAATTGTATAGAAAATTTTTGGTATGAATTTTTTAAAGAATTTTCTTACAAAGTAGGTTCTTTGCTATTGTGCTATTTTGAGGACGTAAAATTGACTTTATTACCGAGTACTAAGTCTGGTATTAATAAATGGCTGCGTCTACAAGCGCATGCCGTGATCGAGCATTCAGTTTTGACGTCAGAACGCTTAGATATAATGTCATATAACATAAGTGCTCGGGCGAGGCATGCGAAGCATCTGGACGAACTTCAATCAGAGAGCAAATTTGGTATCGTCATTTGAATACAAAATTGCAACTAGAGAGCATCCTCGAGTTCGTTCTGTGAGATGAGCACGGTTTATTAATATAGACCTAGCAGATTATAATTAGGTATATATAATAGATATATGAGATGAGCACGGGTTATTAATATAGACCTAGCAGATTATAATTAGGTATATATAATAGCTATATGAGATGAGCACGGGTTATTAATATAGACCTAGCAGATTATAATTCTATATAATAGCTATAGTACCCATCTCTATGCTCTCTATTTCTGCTATACTGATCGGTTTAAGTATCCCCGAATTGCCGACAACATATAAAAATAAAAATAAATAATTGTTTTGTGCTGTCAAGGTTCAAATTTGGCAGATTATCCAGTCTCATGCAAACCTTTCATCTTCATCCAAGAGCGGGCGGTACTTTAAAAGAAAACGTGAACTAATTAAAGCTTCTGCTTGAGTCCTGTTAAGAATACTTAAGCCAGAAGGTTACATGCAAACGCTTTAAAAACATACCTACTAGTATAATAATAATATTAGCCCTTTTGCATAGCTGCTTGCAATACCGTAGCAGTACCGCAGTCTATAAATTAAGGGCCGTGCGCTTGTTTGCCACCTCAGTTCCATAAAAAAACAAAATCTAGGTACAGTAGAAAGCATTTCCTCGTATCTTTCTACCAGAAAAAAACGGAATCTTCACAAGCTTTCAGCGAGCAATCACTGGAAATACGTTTTCATATAATCAAGCCGAAATGGCGCAGAGCAATACGTCCAAATTCGCTATACTTCACTCAAGACGCGAGGGAAAGACACACGCGGCCGTTACTCAAACGCCTCGAATTTACATGTTTTGTTATTGTTATAATAAAAGAAAATTTGTTTTTACTTAGCATTTTTGTGCAGGACTGTTGTTCGTGAGCGGTATGCTATCTGCGGACTGGGTTTCGAGACCTCACTAGTAAGTTTTTCGGCCAGACCTACGTAATCAGAAAAGCATTTGAGTACTTAGAGTAGGAACATATTTGAACGAAGGAAGTAACACAGTTGAACTTTGGGATCATCAAGTAATTATGAAAAGGCCGTTTCCGTTTTTCTCTGCGGGGGAATCGAACCTGCAACTACCCGATGCAGTGAGCCGAGCGGCCTACGCTTGAACCACTGCGCCAAACGGTCCTCAATATTAATAACAATCCGAGACAAATACGCTATCAACACTTTGGAAAATCAAATAGTTGTCTAGAAAACACTATAATAGTCCTAATTTATTTTATTTTAGGTAAGCAGGTGGGCCATAACACACCGGGTAGCCATGTCGACGTCGCCAGCCACCGTAGCCAACTATTCGTATTGAAATGTATGAGAGGTAACACACCAGCTGGCCTACTCCGAAATACGAACCTAACGTTTCGGCTGACGGATTGTCGTGATTTGACATTTCTTCTTTCGTTTTTCTCTACGATTTGACATTGTTTTGATCGTAAATCGAATCCGTACTTCGGACGATCCGTCAGCGACGTATTTCGGAGTAACCCCCCTGGTGACGGACTGACCACGTCGCCAGTCAACACAAATTGTTTGGATATGTGGCTGGCGACGTTGCCTGGCGTCCCGGTATGCTATGACTCTTATAGGTCCAACGCAGGAAAGACTTGCCCACGGTTTTTTTTTTTATAAATAAGTAGGTGCGAACATAGCAATCACTCAAAAGAAGTGTTAACAAAACCCCCTATTTTATGCGCACTCAGCTCGCGTGAGCCCACGCCATCTCCCAAATCCCCAGTTTCCTCCGCCTAATAATTTATTTATCGTTACGTATATGAAATTTCTCCCGGAACCTGAAGTTTTCAGCTCGTTTACTTAGACCTCGCGGGAGCACTCTGTAATTTGTTTCCGCGCGTGACTTGTTTGAAAATTCCATCATTTCACAGACGGGACGGGCTGTGTCTCCATCATGGAAATGTACCTACTTATTTGGAAATTTTGGAGGTTCGCGAATGCGGCAGAAGCCCACAAAATTTACCGGAGTGCAAAGGTTCTTGCCTATTTGTAGGAACTTGGCCGACGCGATGCGGCTAAATTCACACACCTGTTATTGCACTCGCAATTTGACTACCAGAAGATTTTGTTATTTACCAGAAGATGAGCCGTATTTGCAATACCGACATGTTTTCAACATTATTTTCCCTGAACGCCTGAGTCGTACTATGTCCATGGACTCAGTTTAGTTGGGCATACTATTAAGAATAGTCACATGTCTCCGTCTTTCTTGGTAATTTATTTTCAAATGCAAGATAATTTCACTAATTCATTTATTCAGTAGGTAGGTATATACCTATAACGATAATACATTTTTATTTTACCTATTCTTACCAAGAAAAAATGCATATATTAAATACACGGTAGAAGACTGGTAATAATATCCACCTACTTACCTATTTAACTTAGGCGCTGTTCACTTGAAAATATTTTTTTTGCTATCAATTTATCGGAATATCATTATCAAATTAATTAATGTCAATCAATTAAAGGTAACAATAGAGGTAGGTATATGATGTTTTTACTTGTAACAGATTAAATATGAAACTTTTACAATAGATTTTGATAAGCTGTAAGAAATGAGCGTTCATAGCCCCCAGCTGTGATTACGCGTTACGGTAATCAGAAAAATGTTTACTATGCAATAGGTAACCTACATAAAATATTTCAGAAAAGGTTTTATAAATTCCCCTTTCTGTTTCAATGTTAATGAAGCAAATTAAGCGTAATTAATATGAGGCTGTAGGGTCCTTTTTCGAGTTTTTGATACGATAAAATAAATGAGTTTAAGGCTCGCTAGCCACTGGAGTGTAAAACAAAAGTGTTCACTCGTCCATCATGCCGATAAGGAGAGCGCTGTGTCATCCCGGGTGATGACTCAAATAGTTAATGTACAGTTCTGATTATACGGCATCTTTTTGCTTATATGGTATGTAATTCGACGTTTAATGTTAGCTACTTTGTTAGTTACCTGTGTACTACTTATGTCGTTGACCGTACGTACGGTCAGCGACATTAGTCGCTACAATCTCTCTTTTTCTTATCGCTTGAACAATTTAGATTTTTAAGAAATAGGTAGGTACATTATTTTTCTTGATCCAAGCGACATTCTCTTTCGGTTGAGATAATGATGATGAAGCAACATGTAATATGTTGCTAATATTAAGTTTCGAAAATGTTCAACGTTTTTAAAATAATCGAATAAAATATTGAAAAATAATAATTGTGATAAGCACGCGCACGGGCTTTAGGTCCTGGGTTCAAACCCTGGCTCACACCTCTGGATTTTTCGAAATCTATGTGTGAATTATAACTTTAATATGATTATCACTTGCTTGGTGAAGGAAAACATCGCGAGGAAACCTGCATGTCTTTAGACATGTGAAATCCACCAACCCGCACTGGGCCAGCGTGGCGGATTATGGCCTGAATCCCCCTCGGACTGAGGGGAGGCCCGTGCCCAGCAGTGGGACGTTAAAAGGGCATTTTTTTTTTTTTTAATAATTGAGAATGTTTAGCTACTTATTTCACTGTCCGTATGATGGGAGAAGTAAGTACTTATTAATTCCATGACAGGTACTTACCGCTGTTTATAGCTGACGGCCGAATTAATGATGACGTTGAGTCCTCGAATCATTATTCGATTTTACACCACAACTAATAAATACCCTTACCCTAGCGAATCTCTCTCATCTCTCGATGGTAGGTGTACAATTGTTCGTTAACGAAGGGAGCCTGTGTTTGACGCGAGCCCTCCTCTTGTCGGGGTGACGGTGAGTGGACAATACGGGTGGAGCTTAATGGGATCCCGGTAAAGAGTCACGCTGTCTCACAGGATAGGATTGATAATAGGATTTTTTGGGAATATAATATAAGTAATAAGTACCTAAATGAGGTGTTGGTCTGGCTAACGTGGGTTTTTTTTTTAATAGGACTATACGATGCGCCTATAGATGCTTGAAATACCAAAGGCATTGCTCGCACATTACCGACCTGAAGGGGAGTGGAATGGAGGGAGGGGAAGGGGGGTTTGGGCTTTCGGCTCCCTCACTCATCGTACGAAACGCAGCTGTAATAGCTGCTTTACGCCGATCTTCTGTGAGAGGGTGGTACTACCCCGGTCGAGCCAGCCCGTATATGAGCTGCAGTCAATTGGCTTCAGCTTGGCTAATAATAATAATTTACAAAAACTACTGCATACTGCATATTAACGATGGGTAACTTTCCACTTTTTGTCCGCCGCTAATTCACTTCAGCCATCTTTGACATGGCAGGTGAAGCATCGAACTAAAAGCTTTTAGTGGCGTGGCATTCCGACATAATGCGATTTTTAACAGCTATGGATTTTAGTCCAGGCTGATTTAGGCAGTGCAACTTGAAAGGTATTATGGCCTATGGGAGGTAGCTAATAAAAAAAGAAGTTATTGGTGCGTTTAGAAGAGGCGAGCGGCGTGCCGGAGCAATCAGTTTTGAGGTCTGGACGTATAGGCACTGATGGCTCGGGCGCTTCAACTCGGGGCATGCGTGATTATTATTTGTACGTACAATCAAGATCTAACATTATCACGAGTGCTCTGTCAAGACAACTATTTCTTTGGGACTAGGCCTGTGCCTTAGCGTTTTCTTAATGCCATAATTCGATTCTGGCTTACAGAAGTAACAGTACAGTACTACAGGAGTAACAATGCAGTAAATACTAATAGCTTCCAGGAGTAAAAAACCAAATAAGAAAATAACTAAGAATAAGGGCCTCCGCAGACTTGCTACTTTTAGCATCGGCGACCGGCGATTTTGTGACGTATCGATGCTGCGTCGCGTTTCTTCGAGCGCGAACGAGCGAGACGCAGCATCAAAATCGCCGATCGCCGATGCTAAAAGTAGCAAGTCTGCGGAGGCCCTAAGAAATTTCATTTCTTCAATTTTTTGGAATATGTGTATATTTTCATATTGTGACTTGAAAACATAGAAGTAGAATGTCGGCTGAGTTTATAGGCCAGAATATGAAAATAGCCTTCACCGTATATCCCAAGAGAATATACAAATAACAATGTGGTACATGGACAAAAACACTTCTACAAACATATGCCATTCGCTCTAACTCCTAGAAAAGTTAGATTAGCGCCTCCAGCGGTTAGAGTTAAAGTACCCGTGGCCAGGAATGAGGATTTCTAAGGTCCACAAGTTTATGCCATGAGTAAAATAAAGCAGTATAGGTAACTGGTTTTTTATCTTTTAGGCTGTAGAATAACATCTCTATAGGGCTAACCTGTAGACAATTTACTGCAGCTACGGGGTGGTTGAACCGGGGCAGTATCACACCCCCAGTCCTTATGTCGCTTGACGACTGCCATTTTAATGCCATCTGTAAACGAATGGGAAAATACTATTACCATCGTGTCAAAAATCCATCAACATTCATCGTATTCTGCGTCATTATGGCTTAGCGACTTGGAGCCCAGGTGATCGGCATAAATTTACTAGTTAGCTGCATTTTGTACGATGAGTGATAAGAGCTAGAAGCCTTGAAAAGTGGCAACTGACTAGTTTCCTATACCTTTGCCATTTGGGGAATATACTTAGTTGTTGTTTTTTTTTTGTTTATTTAAATACCTAATTTAGTTTTTTTTTATTCACAATGTGTTAATGCCTGCCTGCTCACATAGCGTTGCTATTTGAAAATGTATGCAATTATTCTATTGAAAAGAGTAACCACTGAGTTTCTTGCCGGCTCTTCTCAATGGAAGCAACATTACGAACCGGTGGTAACGCTAAAATATTGTTTATCTTGACTATTTATTAACGCTTTATTGAGCTTACATGAATAAAAAAACTTTTGATTTGATTTGATTTGTGTTCTGCGATAGTACAGTTTTCCAAAAGAAGCATTAATGCCCTTGAGTACATCATGCAGGAAGTCTTCCCTAAAAACCCTTTTAATCCACATCTTAATTACCTTCTCTCAACAAAACATTTAAATCGAAACCATTTTATAAAACAGTGCGCGATTCACAGGTGAGGATCTGGAAACAAAAGTTAGATTAGTTCCCACTGTGCCCCACTCTGAAACGGCTGGATATATTGCATGCACATTTTTTACAGGCAAACTTTGTAACCAGCATTAGTGTGCTGTAGGAATGGTAATAATGGAGTTTGTAGAGTAAAATTGTTTTAATCGATTTTGTATAGTGAGCTGAATTGGCTTTATGCCAAAAAAAAAATATTATTTCCAAATCAGGTCAATTGGGTCCGTCTACATAAGAGGTAGGTATGCCGCGCCCGAGCACTTCGTTTTGAGGTCGGAAGGCCTAGACATAATGTCGTAACATCAGTGCTCAGGCAAGGCATGCGAGGTATCTAGACGCACCAATTTAGTACGTTCAGATGCCTCGCTCGCCCCGCACGAGTATTCAGTTTTGACGTCGGAACGCATAGACATAATGTCATAACTTGAGTGCTCGGGCGAAGCTTGCATGGCATCTGGACGCAATTTGGAAATATATTTTTTTACCTACTATGTCTCACAGCTAGACAAAGGTCTCCCTCATCGCTTTTCATCCACCATCCATTACTTCAGACACAATAGAAAATCATTTATGGCTCGCTTACACCTGCGATCGCATACAGGGATTTCTAAATACGTATATACATACTTTCAGTACATCTGTTTTTGAAAGAGAGATACAGATGGCCTACTCTGTTTCAAACGAAAACGAAATTTCGGACGTAATTCGCGTATTTCCCACTACGTTTCTCATTGATTCCGACATTTCTTACGAACAAAAATTGTAAGACATTTAGATTCGACGACGACGAAGACGTTAAAAAATTTTCGTTCGTAAGAAATGTCGGAATCAATGAGAAACGTAGTAGGAAATACGCGAATTACGTCCGAAATTTCGTTTTCGTTTGAAACAGAGTAGGCCCTCAGAACTAATATCATGTTCTTTGTATTGAAGCCATATCCTAAAATACTTGAGCCCAATTGAACCTTTGAGGTTTTTCTTAAACTTGCAACTCAAACAAATGCGTAGACTTCGCAGCTTAGAGTTGAAGCCGAGTTCGGGTTGACGGATTTACGTGGGATAAAGCTCGACGGGAACTAACATATATTTGCGCACATCTTGTACCTATCTACTTTTAAGTTATCACTTAACAACAAGTGTTAGAACATTGCCCGACGGATTATTACCGCAACAACTTAATTATTATTACAACATTGCTCTACTTTTTTCTATTATGATTAAGTACCTACGGGCTTTTTATAGCTTAGTCTAAGCCCCGGGCTGCACTGGTAAGGCGACCGCGCTGCGACAACGATCAGACCCATGGACCAATTACTTAGGGGACTGGCCCTAAGCAACTCGGCCGAGTGTTCGGCCTAGTACTAACATCGACATAAAACGAAGCGAGTAGTTCAACTATTTACCGGTAGATAGAACAATGAAAATGAAAAAACAATGACCACGTTTTTTTTCATACATATATCTAATAATGGCACCTCTTTCTTTAGTCTTTACTCTGTGGATCAGACCCCTATAAACATAGTATGAGGACGGCCGCATCACATAATTTGTATTGAAATCGCAGTCGCGTCGCAATCGCGCTTGCGGCCACGGACTAAGTTTAGGATTTTGTTTTCTAAGAACCATTTTGATATTACCTATGTCAATTTGTTTATTCTAGTCAATTTCTTAACTTGGAAAGGGATTTCTCTAAAACAAATTGTCATGATTACAAAGCACTTTCAGACTGCTTGTCCTTCCATAAACCGTGGCTGCACCGGTAAAGCGATTGCAATCCGACGGCGATTTCTGATCAAAGTTTCGCTTGTGTGATGGGGCCAACGCCTAGGGGTTTGTCCGTTGTTGCGTAGCTGTTGCGTAGCGATTGCCTTACCAGTGCGGTCCTGGCCTAAGTTCTTAAATATATTTCAACTTGTCTTTAATTTGTTTGGACGAGAAGTTCTTTATATAAATCTCAAGAAAAATTGTTTTTCTGATTCTCGGTATACCGATTTAAACAAGTACTTAGTGTTTGTTATCTATATATATAAAAATGAATCCCTATTTCATGTCATTACTTGACGCGAGAACGGCTGGACCAATTTAGATGATTTTTTTTTTAGATTATTCCGTGATGTTCTAGGAAGGTTCATACATTTAAAAAAATTTGAAAAATTGCCCGGTAAGCGTTAAAAACCCATATTTTACGTATGATTCAAAATACTTTCAATAGATGGCGTAATGAACGCCGGTGTCAGATGGCGGATGGCGACTATAAATTCCTGCAAATTTATTTCATGGGCAATTCATCACAAGAAATAGATCTGCGTTGTGCACATAACAGTGCTGGGCAAAGGTCTCTCCCCATCTTCTTCCATCCATCGCGGTCTTAGGCTCTCTCATACCACCCGTCTAGATGAGCGTCGAGGTCACCGCGGCACTGTTTTTTGGGTCTACGTCGGCGACGACGGTCGTGCTCTGGGACCGCACTCGGTGATTGCTTTGGCCTACCTTTCTGAGCTCATTCGGCTCAGGTGACCCACCCAGGTCCACTCAAGTGTAGCTGTTTTCGCTCCTACATCCGCGATAAGGGTCATGGAACGCAGCTGGGTGTTCCGCATCAGTGTGTTTAACACCCAAAATGCTGCTCCATTGCTGTTTGGCAAACCTTCAGTTTGGACTTCTGAGCCTCGGTTAGTGACCATGTCTGGGCGCCGCACTGTGAGCTGAAAATCGAGCTTCATAGTACTTTAAACTTTTTTTTTTTTGCTTTTCATAAGCTTCTAATGCCTTCAGCAGTCATGAATATATATAAAGAATATAATTTCATAGGTATATAAATAAAATAAAAAATGAAAATGTTGTATGGCTCCAAAGTAATAAATCCAAATATGTATCTTCAAACCCGCTATGTTAACCGTTATAATCTTACAGATGGCTGTTCTACAAATTATTTGTAATTTTTTGGTGTATGTTATATAACGGTAACAACTGCGGTTTTTTTTATTAAATATTTTATACTAAAATTTGTACTTACATGCGGACCAATGGGTTTATAAACTTGAAATTTTGCAGGGAAGTGTCTGTATTTTAGAGAAACACTAATATAGCATATATAAGTACAAATTTTAGTTCAAACTTTTTTTATATTACGTATTTATTTAAAAAGAACCGCAGTTGTTACCGTTATATAAAATACGCCAAAAAATTACAAATAATCGCTAGAACAGCCATCTGTAAGGATATAACGGTTAACACAGCGGTTTTGAAGTTATTTGGATTTATTACTTTTGGGCCATACAACTTTTTTTTTTTAAATATAATTTAGTAGACCTACAAAATTATATTCCTTATATATGACTGCTGAAGGCATTAGAAGCTTATCAAAAGCAAAGAAAAAATTAAAAAGAGAAAAAAATTAAAGTACTATGAAGCTCGATTTTCAGCCCACAGTGGCGCCGTAGGTAAGAACGGGCGGGATACACATGTCAATGTGTCAGTGGAAGGTTGCCCTTCATGATGTCTCCCATGGACCAGTAGCTCTTCGACCAATTTAGCTATTTTTAGGGTTTCGTACCCAAAGGGTACCAACGGGATTCTATTACTAAGCCGGTATCCGTAGCGTGTTAGCGCTACAACAACAAATACTAAAAATAAAATAAAATTTAATAATAAAGGGGGTGGGACTCTATTACTAAGCCTACTCTGTCCGTCCGTCTGTCAGCGGGCTGTATCTCACGAACCGTAATAGGTAGTGAGTTGAAATTTACACAGAAGTGTATTTCTGTTGCCGCTACAACAGCAAATAATACTAAAAATAAAATAAAAATTCAAAACAAAGGGGATACATACAAGAAACTTGATATTTTTGACGTTTTTATTCTATGGTGGTACGGAACCCTTTATTTGCGACACGGGAAAGGAGTAGATCAGACGACGAACGGGGGAACGGGGGGGGGAGGTTTAGTTCTTTTTTGGCTAATAAGTAAATACGACATTAATTCTGAGGCGGCACGAAGTTCGCCGGGACAGCTAGTTTCAAATAAATATGACGAGAAAACTTGGCACTTCGCTGCGGAAGTTCATTCAGAGCTTTTGAACAAACACAACATAATTTATTGAGATTACTGTCTCCCCGACTTTTAGGAATGACTGATTGTTATAATGATGTTTTTGTCTTTGAAAAGTTTAACCGGGGTAATTTAATATGGGATGTTTTTTGCGGTAGCCAAATTATGTTTACACCCTTCTTACGGAAAGCTACGGAAGTTTTTAAGATCGTCCTATACTCAACAAACAACAGTCCCGTGCAGTTTTCACGTCTACAGAGCGCTATATCTATAGCTCTACCATTAAGGTTGGCACTCATCTATCAACTCGGCACACGACCAGCACCGCCTCGTCGGTCGGCATCCACTAACTGAACCGGAAATAAGTGGACCACGCGCTGACCACGCGCCGTTCACTCGTTGACCACGCGCGGTCCACTGTTGATCACGTGACGTTTATGGTGTAAAAGCAGCGCCCGACACCTGTCGACAACGAGTGGACGCCGAGGGCGAGGCGGTGCTGGTCGGGTGCCGAGTTGATAGATGAGTGCCGACCTTTAGTTTACATACGTTTGCTAGAGTAGCTATTCGCTAGCATCCATGTAAAATGATTGTAAAGCTGTTCACAGATTCACGTTTTCATCTCAGCACTCTTGACTACACCTAATGATATTTCCTGTAGAGTCAATACTACTGTACTGTAGCCTAGGGGCGAACACGTTGGGCTGGCAATCAGAAGGTCCCAGGTTCGATCCCCGGTTGGTCATGCACCAATGGATGAATTTTCATCTATGTGCATAATTTACAGTTCGCTTACGGTGAGGGAAAACATCGTGAGGAAACCTACCTATCCCTCGGGATTAGGTAATAGTCAGTTCCTGTATACACGGCGACAAGGTTCACCACTTGTCACGTTGGGTTCTGAATGTCTGGTGAAACGTGGGCTTTGAATGGATTTAATACCTCCACAATGTGGTGGTGTATGGCCACTCAAACCTCTGACTACACCCGAATGGGGATAAAAGTCGTGACGTTATATTTATTTATTTATTTTTATATCAATACTACTAGTCAAACCGTTAGCGTTCAGCTAGATATTTAAATGTAAGCGAAATAAAGAGCTCCCTCATTATGAGCAATAGTGATCACTGCACGTGGAAATCCCCATAAATATTTGAATGCTTTTCGTGAAGTCGACTACTGGGGGGCTAGAATGCCACATAGCAATTCTGCAAACGCAATTAATTTTGCTGATTTTCTACCAGAATCCTTAGCAATTCCGCAAAATTGTGGCTAAAATGGTCACGATTCTGGTATAAAATCAGAAAAATTAATTGCGTTTGCAGAATTGCTATGTGGCGCTATTAGACCCCATGTTCTTTAGAGTTTAATTCATCACATTAAGATTTTAGAACAAAGATGATACTATTATTTATTATAGATAACGAACAAAACAACTCATGGGTGTGTAAAGTTCATTGTAATACTCAGCGTACCCAACATAATATTTCGGACGGAAATAATCTCATTGTGATATTATTATACCTTCAGTTAATTAATGGTATGTTTTCACTCTCTGGTACTAAATTGTATCCTATTCAGAACATTACTGTCGCTAGTTCTATATCTGCTCATGTTATAGAAATGGGTGCTGTAAAGTAGAGAGAAAATCTCTTGCATAGAGTTCATACAATCTGTGTGTTTATACTAAGCAGTCGTTATGAAATCCTTAAGTTGAAAAGTATTTTCTTTGATAAGTAGTTCTTTATTAAGTTCCTAAATCTGTGATCAGTTTTATGTACCGCTGACTACTACCCTGTTTAAAACACGGAATCCTCCATCCCAAGGTTGTCTGGAAGAGATCGCAGCTTGCGATAAGACCGCCCACTGTAACTGTACACTGTTGTTGGTTTCTGTGTTTTGTTGGTCATTTTTGTTTATGTATGTGTTACCACTGGTGTACAATAAAGTGTTAACTATCTATCTATGTACTGACTGTGATAATTCACAAGTTTATAACAAAATGAATGTCATATTCAAAAATGTCCGGTTACTCATCGATGTTACTACAAAAATTTCAACACGTTTTTAACGCGTGTCTAGTCAGATTTTACAAAGGAAATAACTAGACACTCGTTAGAAACATCTCTAACTGTTTTGTTTTAACAGCACATTTATGACAGTGATGATGTGATACATACTACCTATGCAGTATTAGCTATCAATACCACAGATACTGACGGAGCTAGTGATAATGAATAAAACAATAATGTTATTTTAAATATGAACAATTTATTAATAAACAAAGTTATTGCGCGTGCAGCATGGCGCACAGCGCCAGTGCCAGCAGCCACGCCTGCCGCGACGTTGACGCCGAACCGCCCTGATGCAGCTCCGCCAGGCTCTCACCTGACAAACAAATACACATCATCATCATCATTTGGTCCTTTTGATGCCGATGATGATAAGGGAAATTGGGGTGTTCCGTAAAAAAATAGTTGCCGTCTCTCCCGTGTTAATAATGTAGTACTTATTCAATTTCATCATTCATTATCGTCTAGTAATTTGTCCTCTAAGAATATTAACTTATTAACCACCCAAATTCATAGAAAGTTATAATCGACTTGCAGTGGAGTTACAAATCACATTGGTTTCTAAAAATGCTTTTCAAAACCATTGTAAACTGGCTAAAATCTCTATAAATTTGGGGGATAGTTTCCTTCTCTCCTATTTTAATAAAATTACGTATATGTACCTACTTATTCATTATCCTTTTCTAATATTTAGTCCTAGTTATTGACGTTCTCCGAAACGGCCCAGCCTAGTGCAGAAAGCTTTTGTTCCTTAGGTGCAATATTATCATATCTGCAAAAAACACCTACTGTGCAACTTTCATGTAATGAGCTTATAAATCAGGTGAAAACAGATGAAACAGTTTCAATCATTTTGAGAGGGACCTTCGGGTATTGTGGGATGGTCTATTTATTTTATCCGCCCTATATAGGACGATGTGAAGCTCATGTAAACTCTTTTTTCCTACGCGCTTTTTCCATTTTTTTAATTATATCATTAGATTTACCTTTAATAACGTGCAGTATAACGTGCGCAGGCGGCGGCGCCGGTGGTGGGGCGCGTGCGATGGCGCAGGTGTAGCGACCCGCGTCATCACCGCGCACGCGCGCCACACGCAGCACAGAATTCGCGCCGTTCGCGCCGAATTCTGTTCGTACACTGAAAAGTTGAAACTTCCGTAAAAACTAACACCCAGTGATCTCAGGAACACCCTGCCCCTCTAGCCAAGTGGCCTCCTCTTCAAGCGTATCTACAAATCGTTACGCTTAAATGTATGGAAATGACATTACGAGTCGATAAGTAGATCACGTGACTTATGTTATTTCCATATTTAAAGCGTAGCGTTTTGTAGAGTTTGTAGAGACACTTGTGGACAAAGCCACTTGGCTAGGGGGCTGATCAGCTTAAATAATTGATCCCTTAACTTTTGACTTATGAAGAGTCGTCGGTATCATTCTGTTTTTGTCGTATCAATTCATATAAATATAAATCGACTAAACTGATTCTAATATCAAGTCCTATCAGTACACCCGAAACAGTGAACGTCAAGACCGCGGGACCATGTATCAAAATAAAAAAAAACCTATTGGGGATTAGTACCTCGGAGGTACTAAATTTGGATATTTGACTGTCAAGGAAATATCTCACTTTTCATATGTTTACAGCACTTTAACGAACCGCCAAGAGGGCGGAACCAGGGGGGTCACTCCGAAATACGTCGCTAACGGATCGTCCGAAGTACGGATTCGATTTACGATCAAAACAATGTCAAATCGTAGAGAAAAACGAAAGAAGAAATGTCAAATCACGACAATCCGTCAGCCGAAACGTTAGGTTCGTATTTCGGAGTAGGCCAGCAGCTTCAACTCGACACAACTTTATTTCGGTTGATGCCAGGAAGTTGAAGATTGGATATAGACGGGTACTAAATCTCCAGGTCAGAATTATTCGTCTGCAAGCAGCGCTTCTTGGTGGTCCCGCCATCTTGACGTCAAGATGGCGGGACCAGCTAAAATCCTTCGTACTTTTTTTGTCTTCGGAGGTACAAATTCCTGAGTTGAAGGTACAAATGGTAGTAATTAGGTACTGAATCCCCAATAGGATTTTTTTTATATTTTGAGACATGGTCCCGGTTGACGTTCACCCGAAACAGAATATACCGAACACATAAAAAATTGGAACTTGTCTCACATACAATTACGAACGTAAGAAAGATCGTCACCTAATCCCGCCTCTAGTGGTATCATCATTGAGGAGGTCGTCCTTCCTGTACCACAGCAGTGAGGGTCCTCCCTCCATCTTCAGGCCGTTGACCTCGCACCTCAGAGCCACAGTGCTGCCCAACTCGCAAACTTGCTCCGACACCTCGGCGCCCGCGCCGTCCACTATGCGGACTAATACTTCTGCAAAGAAAATTCTATCAATTAACAATTTTGCAATGGCCAATTATTGTATCTTAACAATTGTCCATTGCAAAACTGATCTTTAGTATTATCTTCTTGGATGATTTATTGCACATCGCAAATTATTGGCGGACGGCATGTTGTCGGCCAGAGGACTGCTAGCAGATGGCTGACAACAAATCGACCGGCAAGTATTTACGATTTACAATGAAGCATTCATGAAGATAATACTACAGACCAATAGTTTTGCAATAGACATTGTTAAGGGACTCAAGGCCCAGGGCGCCGAGTCGTTTAGCCATTGAATTGCCACTGTAGCGGTTTGCTATTCTGTCTGAGCCTCTGATTGGTCGGTCAGAATCTACCGATAGCAAAATGCTACAGTGGCATTTCAATGGCTAAACGACTCGGCGTCCATTAGGTAAGCCGACAATGTTACTTCTGTACTCCACCAAGCCAACTAGGAGCTCGGATGGGATGCACCACCGCCTGCGGCTTCCCGCCCGCCACACCTCCCGCACACCGCTACCACCTTTTTGTGCGGGCGACGTCAGTTGACAGGCTCCTAGTTAGCTTGGCTTGTTACTACATGCCTACGCAGCATTTTCGAGTTTTTCGGCCATATTGCTCGCACTCGGACCAAATACGCACAGAACTAAACACCACGGTGTGCGAGGCGATCCACACCGCTGAAGATAGGACGACGTGGCGCGACATCGTGCAAATAAGGATGATTCACAGAGGTCACGACCCTCAGCATTGAAGATACACGACGCAAGGAGTAGTAGAGTAGTAGACATTGCTATGGGCCATAGCCCAGCGTTGTATCAAGTTATTTGCTGATGGGCAGTTTGCTCAGTCCATATAGAACTGACCGGGTACTCTCAGCGTGACTCGCGCCGTTCGCGGCGGGTGCGCAGACAACTGACAGTCGTAGTGTGCTGCGTCAGACGGACGCACTTCCTTTACTTCTAGTCTCCAGATGTCAGGTGGTATGAAGCGAGCAGAATACCTGCGACGAACGAAATACATTATAGTTTTATTTTGAAGTACTAGCTGCAATCACTGTTCGGTAACGATGGGAGGTTAAGCAACGCTTGGCAAGGGTCAGCGATGGTTGCCACTAAATGGGCATTTGATTTGAGCGTCTCCGTGCTTCGGAGGGCACGTAAAAAGTCGGTCTCGGTTGTTATCATCTAGGCGTGTCAGTTACGCCAGCAGTGGGATTTTTTTCTGCTGGTCTAATCAAAATTTGAATGATACAGATAATTAGTGCTCCATCTCGTGTAAATGTGCCGAAAATTTTAAATTTGTGCCTATAGCCGTTTTGGAGTTATTCACGAATATATGATCTTGCTGGCGTAACGTTACCGCAGCAGTGTGGTTTTTTCCTGCTGGTCCAATCAAAATTTGATTGATACAGATAATTAGTGCTCCATGTCGTGTAATTGTGCCGAAAATTTTAAATTTGTGCCCCCTAAGGTTTCAGAGTTATTCCAAATCTTGCTGGCGTAACGTTTTGCGAATTCCTGTATCTCAAAAACTGTTTGGCACACAATCATGATTTTTCGTACACACATTAGTGTTAATTTGTGCCCATTTGTGTCAGTTTCATATTTCAATAAATCAGAAAGGTTCGGGTGTTATAAGATTTTTCCTAAAAAAACTAAAATAGCTCCTAGCTCTTAAACTGGGAAACCTAGAAACCAAATGTTAGTGCTAGCTTGTATTTCTTATTGATCCTAAGCATTTCTATAATGATCGTAAGCCTACTCCAAGGAATTTACGATTTATTACGATTTTATTGCTATCTCGCGGTGAAATTATTTAAACCCTAAATACACGAATTTCTTATGTTCCGATTACTTTTATTAATATACAAAAATTAGTGCTCTACTTCAAATATACGTGTACGAAATATCAGCTCTGTAAACCTTATAATTAAAATGTTATTAATAAATAACCATCACGAAGCGCTTTCGGTGGTTAACTGACGGAATTGGAATGTATAGAAACAAGCGAACGCTCCGTACTTCAAGCTATCCTATTTCAATTGACAGCGTTGTAATGAGTACAGACGCGTACATAATACTTTGGAGTGTATTTATAAACTATTAAATAAGGTAAATAAATGTATAATCACAGGGTATGCTAAATTTGAATATGTAGGTACCTTACTTAATATTCCTTTTATGTTTCGTGTAGCTAAATGAACTCTAACTAATAACACCCAACAACAGTAACAGTATCTTCTTTTATATATTTCTAGAGATAAAAAATCGACGCTTATAAACAGCAATACGACTGAAAAATAATATCCATTCTTTAAATCGAAATCATTCACCATCATCGAGATATAAAACGAATGAACACTTATAAATATTAGTATTTTCAACAATTATTAACAAACACAACATCACTTCATTGACACAACATAAAAATATAAAAATAATGTAGGTACTTACATTAAACAAAAAAAAACTTGATACTAGAAATAATAAAAAAAACTTATGGTAGTAGCACAGTACATACAGTGAGCGGACGAAGGGGTCTAGCTAGACAGGGGGCAAGGGTAGGTAGTCGAGTTTAACCTTTACAAAGAAAATATAAAAATAAATATTACTCATTCACTTTTCTACAGAACTGTTAGCACACAGCCAATTTATTGTATACATTTAAGATGGTAGGCGCTATGTATCGGGCGGCCGCTTTTTTCAATTCATTTTAATTTGGTCGGTTAACCATTGAAAGTTTGTCATGGTGGTTTTTATTAATTATTTTATAATTATAAGGTTTACAGAGCTGATATTTCGTACACGTTTATTTGAAGTAGGGCACTAATTTTTGTATATTAATAAAAGTAATCGGAACATAAGAAACTCGTGTATTTAGGGTTTAAATAATTTCACCGCGAGATAGCAATAAAATCGTAATAAATCGTAAATTCCTTGGAGTAGGCTTACGATCATTATAGAAATGCTTAGGATCAATAAGAAATACAAGCTAGCACTAACATTTGGTTTCTAGGTTTCCCAGTTTAAGAGCTAGGAGCTATTTTAGTTTTTTTAGGAAAAATCTTATAACACCCGAACCTTTCTGATTTATTGAAATATAAAACTGTCACAAATGGGCACAAATTAACACTAATGTGTGTACGAAAAATCATGATTGTGTGCCAAACAGTTTTTGAGATACAGGAATTCGCAAAACGTTACGCCAGCAAGATTTGGAATAACTCTGAAACCTTAGGGGGCACAAATTTAAAATTTTCGGCACAATTACACGACATGGAGCACTAATTATCTGTATCATTCCAATTTTGATTGGACCAGCAGGAAAAAACCACACTGCTGCGGTAACGTTACGCCAGCAAGATCATATATTCGTGAATAACTCCAAAACGGCTATAGGCACAAATTTAAAATTTTCGGCACATTTACACAAGATGGAGCACTAATTATCTGTATCATTCAAATTTTGATTAGACCAGCAGAAAAAAACCCCACTGCTGGCGTAATTCACTCCATCTAGGCAGCAGTCGTTAAGCCTTGTCAGACGGCTTGAACAACTCTGACAATAGGTTGGACACTACTCATACGATAAGAATTTATTATAGTCAAACGCATATTATTATATAATTAAACAGTTGCTTGGTTTACCTGTCATCAGTAGTATACTGTTGTGTCCCAGTTGTGAGAAGCTCCATTTGTTGTTCGTCGTTTTTCCGCCGAACCCATGACACCTGCCCGACACAACATTATTAAACTCACTGAAGTACTTATTCCAAATATGAGCAAGTAGAAGGATAAATAATATTAATCAGCAAATCAAGTTTAAAGAAGTCCAGAAAAGTATGAAGCAAATGAACAAATAACAACGAAACATACTTTATTACCAGTTTATCATGAAGGGCGTCCACCTTGCAATCTAAGTGCGCGGTAGACCCTACCAAGGCCTCTATCTCGGGAGCTGCTGCCGCGTAAATGCTATTCCCGTTGCCAGCCCTGGACATAGAATTTGTTAAAACAATTGAAGAAATCTAAAACTTTCTTCAAGATGGTATTCAACTTTTGAAGAGTTTACGCTTAATCTGTTTTGGAAACGCTCAAAAAATTTCTACTGCGGCGAAAATTGTTCGTAACAGTAAGAAAAACAACGAATCGAAATCTCATTTTGGAAATTCTCTCAGAATCAAGACGTATTTGATGTTAAATTTATTCAAAAAGTTATTGGGATGTTTAAAATTTTCTTATTATTCATCATTACTTACAGTTTGGCTCACAAATTCAACAAAGTTGAATATGATTTAGTGTTCTCGTTTTGCTGAACCATTAAGTTTGTGCAAACAGTGTTCGGTTACTAAACATGGGGTTGAATATGTAATTTGCGTTATTGGCTTGTTTAGAAATATCCAAACAAACAGTTTGATATTCAATCGTAAACAAAACGAATTGTTCATGTAAATAGGATAGATTAAATAATTAAACGGATACATTGCATAGCTAAAATACATAGCTTTAACATAACAGGGGCAGATAGCCTCTAGAATAGCAGCCATCAGCTGGAAGAAAGACGTAGCAGTTATTAGATATATTAGTATTAGGACGCCCAAAAGGTGGACTAATAAGATGACTTCACATGGGTTACAGAAACCCGGTTGATGAGCCGAGTGGTGGAGGACCGTAATATGAGAATGTTATTGGCCATGCCCACAAGCCCCGAGCAATCAGATATGACGTCGTTGTCGTCAAAACTGATTACTCGGGTGCCGCTTAGCGTATGTAGAAACACCAATTGGAAGAGGTCTATGTCCAGAGTTGAAGTGTTCCAATTGATCGATGAGTGGATAAATTTAAAGCATGCCTTACTTTTCATTCCTGTGGTGATGTGTATTTGAATACGCGTCAAATATATAATTCAGCAGCGGCGAACTAGAGCCCGTCTCTCCTGGCTTGCGTCTCCTCTCCACAATGACTGGCAATTGACTTGACAACGACACAGGCGTCGCTTCCACTTGCCATCTGGCATCACTCGTAGTAACTTCTGTCCTTACTACTTTCACAACCCTTCTCTTTCGATTTCTCTTCTCGTCCTCATCTGCCCCGCTCACAACGAAATTAGCACCCTCTTTCGTTAAATTAACATTGCTTTTATTATTAACCTTAATATCGTTACAACACTCAACATGATTCTTATCTACGCGCGTGGAGTACTTAAGATTGTTGTACAGATTAAAACTATGTGTTAGATTAAGTCCGGAGTAATTAAAGTTTTCGCCAAGTTTGGTCTGATTATGTAAGTCGGGGCTGGTGTGTAACATTTGATAGAGTTTGTTGATCGTTGGCTGGGCGTGGGTTTTAGTTTCGTTCAATATCCTTGAAGCGGTGTCGGCGTCAGTGCCTGGAATGAAAATGTAAATTTTAGGCTCCGTAAACATTCAACTATTTGGGTCTGGGGCCGCTCAAAGTGAAACTTGAAGTTTTCCATTCGAGTCGTCTAACTAGCTAGTGTTGTTATTTGTCTGTAACTTGAGGCAATTTACTAATAGTTGATGAATTACTAGTGTAATTTATACTTAGATTAAAATTAATAGTAGTTGGCAATCATGTAAATAGTATTTTAGTCACTGAAATTTTCAAGTCTGTCTTTTCTCCCAAGAGTGCTTCCGACCCCAGTTTATTTAAAATCCCTCTAGGAATTAAAATATAATAAGGGCACTTAGAAGTACACGTTGAGAGCTCCCAAGGATTTGCAATTTAATTTGTGAGAAACGCGTAACGAAAATATTTCTTAATTGTCCGAAACGGGATGAGTCTCTTACAGGGTGCTTTGGAGTAAACAATTTTGTGAGGCGGTGTTAATTAGAGGCTTGTTAAATTTTATGTTTAAACTAAACTAAAGATCCCGGTACTAGTTTTAATTCATCTCTTTTGGAGAAAGTTAGTTTTAAAGGTACCGCTGAGGAACGAGTCAATTTAGATCTCCTATCAACTGTATAAGTGTAATAATAAAAATAATAATTTAGCCCTTTTAACGTCCTACTGCTGGGCATGGGCCTCCCCTCAAGGCGAGTGGGATACAGAACTAAATTTGACCCATTTTTATATATTTCTGTCTTGGCCATTCATTACAACCTTGATAAGGACAGCAATATAGTTATTTTAGTCAAGTTTAGTTTCTGAAGAATGTAAGTACCTAAGCCAATCATAATTATCTACCTTATCTACCTATAAGGCCTCTTCTAGGCACTTCTACCTTCAGATTTTGCATTAGTAACAGCACGGATACAGCACGTCTAAAGTCACAGATCAGTGACAGCGCTGGATCCGCGCTGCGACGAGCGCAGTTACCTCGGCAGGGCAGCGCAGCAAGGGCGGCGAGCAAAAGCGCCGCGGCGGCCGGCGCGCACATCCCTACTACATCCTCACTGGCACTGCAACAAGAATAAAATACGTTATAAAGACATTGTAAATGTATAAAAAATATTATAATTTGGGAGAAATCCTATAATAATTAAACTTCCAGAAAAAAAGAACTTTGTCATGAAACGTGCTTCAGTGAACCGAGATAATGAAGTTTCATGTGCTAATACATTTTTATTGGGTATATTTACGATCCCAAGCCACATCATAAAGTAAAACTCCAACGAGGTAGCTCGAATGAAAATAATATAATTACCGCCGAGCGTCCAGTACCTTTGATTTCACCTGTTACAAATTCCCAAAACGCCAAATGAATAATTTATCACCCACTTCAATTTCATTTTAACTTTTTGTAAACAAGTGGAATTTGAATAGATCTCTGGGATTTCCGGTAATCCAGTTGCCTCATTGATGTATTATTTTAGCAGATATGGTACTCTCATACATCACAATCACTAAACTAGTGCAGTGCACCACTGCATGCAGTGCAATTCACACATCTGTTATCGCACTCACAGTTCGATGATTCACTTCTGCGAGGCCACATTAGTGCGTTGCGTTGCGTCGTCGCAACGGATCAACGGATCGATGGGCGAGAAACGAAGCGGGGGAGGGTGATGCGCTGGTGATACAATGCGCTGATCCGTTGCGACGACACAACGCAGCGCCAGATGGGGCCTCACCCTATGAAGGCATTATTTACCAGAAGATGAGCCGTATTCGCAGTACCGACATGTTTTCAAAATTATTTTCAGCGAGCTACTGAGTCGTACTGTGTCTAATGGACTCTGTTTAGTAGGACAAACTATTTTGGACAGTAACGTGTCTCCCTATTTCTTGGTAATATCTTTGAGTTGTCTACTTAAGATAAAATCTGCATATATTCTAAAGATACTAATACTACCGCGCTTATTTCGGCAACATTAATGCAAGGTAACTGCCTGGCATCCACTTAGTCACGTATGACCCAGCATTGCGGCTGCACGGCAACAGTCGTGTCTCCCTATTTCTTGCTAATATCTTTGAGTTGCCTTATAAAATCTGCATATATTCTAAAAATACTAATACAAAACACAAAATCGCTCGACTTCAATAACCAGAGATCTTAAGTGGGTACGTTAGTATAGGTTCCTGCTAGATTTTAATCTTATAATTGGGTGTTAATATTTAACATTGGTAGAACTTTCCATCGAAATTAATCAGAATTTTAATGAAAATGTGGACGGAAGAGCGCAACTTTTAGCCTAAAATTAATATCATCGGAAAGCCATTTAATTAGTGATAACGAACGCCTCCTCCTCATTTGAATAATTATAATGAAGGTACAGAATTATTACAGTCTCGATAATTAAGGATTTTGATAATGATTTATGACTACTAGCCCGTGGTCGAAATTCGACCATAATTCATTAAAATTTTAAGTTTGAACGTTATTAAGGTAATATTGTCAAAGTAGGTGTAGTGTTATATCTTTATTATATACTTTGTAGAAGTGATTATGGTATGCCGGGGTGTACCACCCTCTCACAGAAGATCGGCGTAGAGTAGCTGTTGTATTTGCGTTTTGTACAATGAGTGAGAGAGCCGGAAGCCCAACCCTCTTGACCTCCCACTGTCTCACTTTCCTTTAGGTGGGTAACGTGCGAGCAATGCCTTTGGTATTGCAAGCATCTATAGGCTACGGTAACTACGTGACTAGTCCGTCCTCAGCGTTGCCTAATGGCATACATATAAGGCATCATCGAGGCTTGAGCGGTTAACGTCAGGCGAACCCACAGAGTATATGGTTCGTCTATGGGCGGACCGTACGCTTATTTGCCAACTTAACACACTGCTGGGTGTCACTGAGATCGGCCCCAGTTCATTGTACAGTACCGATAGTACAAGCTGTGCTTAGCTTGGGACCATACAGTTGGTGTGTTTATATGGCGATATTTATTTATCCTCGACTAAGACTAGTAGCGACTGTAGCCTAGGGGCCAACAGGTTGGGCTAACAATCAGAAGGTCCCAGGTTCGATCCCCGGTGGGGCATGCACCGATGGATGAATTTTCACCTATGTGCATAATTCACAGTTCACTTACGGTGAGGGAAAACATCGTGAGGAAACCTACCTATCCCTCGGGATTAGGTAATAGTCAGGTCCTGTATACACGGCGACAAGGTTCACCACCTGCCACGTTGGGTTCTGATTAACTGGTGAAACGTGGGCTTTGAGTTGGCTTAATACCTCCACAATGTGGTGGTATGTGGTGTGTGGCCACTCAAGTCTCTGACTACCCCCGAATGGGGATAAAAGTCGTGACGTATATTTCATTTTTTTTTACAATTACCTCCTATTAGTGTGACCAAAAATATCGTCCGTAAAATGTGGGTTCCACATGCTTACCCCTTCGGGCCATGCAGGCGTAATGGTGTGTGTACTTTAAACAAGCAATTATCTTAAAATCTATATTGTTATCTTCCGGCTTAGAACAAAGGCTATTTAGCTTGTTCACCACAAGTTCGCTAAGGCAATGTCGAACAAGAGAGTATTAATTAGATCGCCTTTGCTACAAGTGCCTCAACTATATTCGCCAAAATGTCGTCCAAATTGGTCCTTACAAGTCCCTCTCTACCCAAAACTTCCTTAACTCGAGAACCCGGCCATTTACATTCGGGTAACGGATCACAATTGCTGATTACATATTGAAATTACCCGTAAAGTTAAAAAGCCTCAGAGGGGGCGACAAAAATGGAATTACCATAAATATTTTATTCAAAACAAAATTCTGGAGGCCGTAAACCTTCTCGGTTTCTAAGCTCCGAAGACGCATTTCGCCTCCTGTAATCCCATTCACTTGCATAATGAGATATTATCTTCCACGTGGGTCCCGCTTACGGCACTTTTGAATTTTCAGCGCGCGAGCACTCCGTCTTGAGTGAATAAATTGAACCAGCAAAGTTTCGCGCTGAGTAAAACAAACAAGTTGTGATGAAGTTCAAGTTGGGTATTTTATTGGTATGTCCACAGATTTCAGAAAAATACAGATGGAGTGCGTAGAACACGAAAGTGAAGCCACCAAAGCAAATACAAAACGTGAAAGCGAATACAATCTCGCCCTATAGCTACACAGCTTTACACGCACACAAATGTATATTTCCTTAGTGCCGCTCCTAGTTGTCACGCACACATAAAATGCTACCCGGCTTCACATCGTTTGTTGCCAAGACTCCATCTGTCTACTTCTATTATCTGTGGGTATGTCAAAGAACTTGGTAGTTTACATCGTGTTGATCAACAATTAATTAATTATCAAGAGTAAACGCAAAGTAATTTGGTTTTGAAGTTCGTCTATGTTTTGTTTGGCGACATTTGCATGAAGTACAAGACAATGCAAAGTTTTTGATATTGCACCCAATGATTTATTAAACCTTTACATGCGACGTACCACGCTTATTTTGACAACATGAATGCAAGGTAACTACCCGACATCCACTTAGTCACGCGCCACCCAACGTCGCGGCTGCATGACTGCACGGCTGCGCGCACACGCGCCTATTATTATGCAGGTAATAACGCTATAATATACAAAGTATCTCAAAACTACGAAATAATAATTAAACTACAAATACGGTAGCTGATATAAAGATGCTTATTGAAGACAGACTATTTATGTAACTATAATAGTTTCAGCCATCGAATATTTTTGTATTGGTCACGCATCCCTCTTTCTTAGTGATGTATTTGATCTCCACCCATTTCTATCCAAAGGTCACGTTTGATTGTTAAGCTATCACAGCTTTAGTGGAGAACCAGTCGTAATATTTATGATACTAAAACGAGCCAGCAAAATCTAGCAATTGGATTATCTTCAGCAATTTACGCTCATTATCTCCGCACTGGTAATTGCGGGGCTATCGGCATCAAAGCGGCCATTACGACCATGCTAGTCGTAATGCCGTTTAGTCCCAACTATTATCCTTATTACGACGATAGTCCCACGTTATGGTGTCTGACGTTGCTGCGTCACCGTCGTTAACGTCATTAATATACTATTAATCATGCGGCCTTTGATAAAACTACGTCCGAAAGTTGTGGTACTAAGTTTACTGATGGTCCAGTGCGGGTGGGTAGAAAACGTTGATGTCTTTTCCTTACAAAAGAAACCTTACTACTACAATATAATAATAATATCCTGGGACATTCTTTTTACACACGGCTACCTGATCCCAAACTAAGCAGAGCTTGTACTATGGAAACCAGATAACTGATATTACTACATATACTACTTTTTGTTTGTAAATACATATATATACATAATTACACCTATATAATTATATCTACCTAGTTCTAACATATTTAATAACAAAAACAGTCCTCTACTTGCAAGTATGCTTCTTGCCAATGTTTATTTTTAAATATGGCACTCCCATCAATTTCATATAGTTTTGCACAAGTATTTTATATCATTATACCAATAACCGAAATTTCGAATTAACCAGCTAATATTAGTAGTTTCAAATTTCTGAAACGGTATTTTCGTAATTTGACTTTTTCTAGGTATTACTAGGTTGTATAATTAGTTAGTATGATCATACAGTTTATTTTATTTAAATGTTACACACACAAAATGGATTATCTTCTCCCAACTCCTATCCTTTTTTATTAAATTCGTGCGGGTTCCGAGACCACATAGCTTTTCCCCGTTCAAACCTTGGAGTCATCGTTAGACACTATTTTAGATCCTGGCTTACAGGAGTAACAGCGGTGAGAGTGTATGGCGGGCCTATAAAATAACAAAATACAAACAGTCTGGAAAAAATGTGAACACAATCAACAGCTATCAACGCACGAACCTCTCAAGGAAAATGTGAAGTGGCAGATCAATTGGTAATTGTGAATAGAACTCCAAACAGAGTCGCTAATGGGAATCCATTGTAAGCAGCGTATTGTGGCCCTCTCGCTTCACGCGTTCCATCAAATAAGACGTTTGTTTGTATAAGTTCGCAATTTGAGCCCCGAAACGTTGAATAGGCATTGTCTTATACAGCTTTACGCTTGTGTGAGTGCCCAACCGTGCTGAAACGCTGAAGATTCTAGGAAAACGATGTTTTATTAGGTATTGTTTTAGAGAATCTCGTTTTTAAAGCGGTATTCGTTTTGTAAAGAGAAGGGTGCTGGTAGAATAAACAATTGTCTGCTGTAGGTATATCATTAATTAAATCATTTCTAGCCTGTTTCACTGAGGCCGAAGACATCCCCTTCTTCCGTTTAATTGTTTGGGTTAGATGCTTATTTATAGCAAAATGTATTTTTTAATCTGCAGGTACCTACTATAGTTTCGGCGTGAGGTTTTACCAGTGAACATTATTTTGTTACTGCCATATCCAACCGAGGTTGGAATACCATAGCTGTTTTGACTTTGTTAATTACTAGCATAACATTCGGATCCGTCCGCGAGGTACCTATTTGTATTAATAATCATTTATTATCAGGCGACTAGGCCCATAGTTACATACCTTACAGACTAACAT
The DNA here is from genome assembly GCA_947859195.1 of Drymonia ruficornis. Taxonomy (NCBI): domain Eukaryota; kingdom Metazoa; phylum Arthropoda; class Insecta; order Lepidoptera; family Notodontidae; genus Drymonia; species Drymonia ruficornis. The sequence continues at coordinate 12,160,760 of OX401908.1, forward strand.
ACATATATTATTAAACATAAAACTAATTTGATGGTGTTGGTGACGGCAGCCTCCCCCGAAAGCGCCTGAACACCACACCTTTCGGCCAGTACTGCTCCTGCATGAAAGTGGCCAGCTTTTCAGTCGGGACCAAGACCACAAACGCCTTGAAACTGGCGTTGTGACTCGAACCCAACAGCTGCACTCTCAATGAGACATTGCTCTTCATACGGATGTACAGTGCATGAGAAGATGTATGAATGTGGATGAAGCAAAAGAGGTTTCTCAGAATCGTAGCACGTGGCAATCAATAGTTTCTGCCTACCCCCTTGGGATACAGGCGTGAGTATATGTATGTATGTATGTACGGATGTACTCAGCAATGTCCCCCGCCTTCATGGTGTAGTGGAGGCGGGACAGGTAGACTGAAGTGGTCGGCACTGCAGCACGCAACAGGAAGTTCGGCCCTGGGCGCCTACTCGCTTACAAACGAAAACGATATTGCGGACGTAATTCGCGTATTTCCTACTACGTTTCTCATTGATTTCGACATTTCTTACGAACGAAAATTGTTTGACGTCTTCGTCGTCGTCGAATCTAAACGTTAAACAATTTTCGTTCGTAAGAAATGTCGGAATCAATGAGAAACGTAGTAGGGAATACGCGATTTTCGTCCGAAATTTCGTTTTCGTTTGTAAGCGAGTAGGCCCCCTGTTGCCGCCGGGCCACAGTGGTTTCGAGTATTATAACAGTTGTCTAGTTATGTTCCAGAGTATAACCTAATTTAATTTAAATTCGTTCAGGCGTTTTTGCGTAACGCTCAAACCAACTTTCAAAGAAACAACACACACTTACACAGGTAAATAGTATAATTATGTGGGTACCTAATGTGAATTGTAAATCAAGTCTTTCTTAAGATCTTTGAGGGTTTCTCAAACAGAATTAAGAGATTCTCCACGCTGCTTACATTAAGGTGGGTAAATAAATTACTGAGAGCATTAAGACACTCGCAGTAATCGAACCGGAAATCAGCGAAGTTCGAGTGCCGCCCAAAACGCTTACTGATTAAAATCGGGATTAGAATTAGAAATGAGGGGATAATGCTACATTTAACTTCATTTCAGAACCATTTACAGTAATTGAATATCTAATTATGTACATGCCAATGTATGGGAATGGAGAAATTGGCCACTTGTGCTTCGTGCCAACAATAACAAAAGTTGTTTTAGATAAAGACCTTGGGTTTATCTTCGTCTTAATACTTACTTTTTGAGACTAATGGCATAGTTTCCATATTTGATATGACCTAATTATATACGGAAAACAACTTCCTGTAGACAACTTTCCTAAGTTTAGTTTGGGGATAACCTACTACACTCTGATTTTTAATTAGACGAAGTGGGCTGACAGGTTCTTATGTCACTTTTCAATATAAATAGAACAAATAAGGTTCAAATTCGAACCTTTCAGCTGTCAATTGGCTTCGTCTAATTAAAAATCAGACTATGATATCGGCCGTTTCCGTCTTACCAACTTGTCCTACCAGGACTAGTGGGAATTTTCTTCCTAATAGTCTCACCTAAAGTAGGACAACGGTGGTCTTACTTTTTACACGACTGCCCAAAAAAGGGGTGTATATGTGTTTAGGGTTCATGTATGTATGTATGTCAGATTCTTTATTCCACCATAACTTATAAATGCCTGAATGGATTTGGATGTATGGGGTATCGTTAGAATCCTTACATCGTTCCGGGTAAGACTGGGTATATTATTTTTGAAAAAACAGTATGGCGGCATTATGGCTCAATTTTGAAATGTGAAAAAAAAAATTGCACATTCTAAAACTGTAGAATTTATAAGTAGGCATAATTTAACATAGGTAGGGTGTACATACAAAATAACGATTTCATTTTTGGCTGTTGTCACTAAAATGCATAAAATAAAAATAAATTATTTAAAAAAATTAAATACACGACTGCCCTGCCAAGAAACTAACTAAAAAGTATAAAACAAGTGCAGTGTCATTGCAGTCGGGGGCCCTCTTAGATTAAATATGTTCCACAGAACGGTCCCCGACCGCAATGACACTGCACGTGTTTTATACTTTTTAGTTCGTTTTTAGGCAGGACAGTCGTGTTTTTAAATTATTTATTTTTTCCCTTTAGTCTCACTATGTCAAAACATAGGTCTAATAATAGATAGTCATTTTTTCAGCCAGAATAAGGTAAAAGTACTGGGGTACAATCAAGGTTGAGTAAAATGGTGTGACCAATATAATTTGGTGTCACATACTTCAGACCCAATCAATAGACACTGGCGTACACAAGCCACGAGCCGCTGCGCCCGGGCCATCAGTTATGTCATTATTTCTACACGTTCAGTCGTCAAAACTGACTTCTCGGACGCGCCGCTCGCTTCTTGTAGACACAGCCAACGGCAACGTGAAAATGACAACCACTTTTATGAAAAAAGGAAAAATGCCAGAGTAAACTTCCACACATAAGCCATCAAAGTATTTATCTCTTCAGCTTGTATCAGGTTTGTATTTGCAGAGGACGGGGGGGATATTTAAACAGCGCGGCGCTAACAAACGCCTACGCCAACTCAACCGGAAGCGGATAATACTTGAGATACGAGAATGGCTTCAATTCTCCATATGTAGTCATTTTCTTGGTTGATTCTTGTTGTTTTAATGTTTTTGTTTTGTAAAACTTGCTCAAAATTTTTCTCAATTCTTCAATGTTACTATCTTCCGAAATTTGTAAATTTTCGTCCTTACATATCTGATGTAACTCCTGTTTTGTGCACTTGTAAATATAGCTGCGTTTTCCCAATTTTACTTCTTTCACTGTTTCTGATTCTGACATTTAATACTTTATTGTTGTGGTGCATGAAAAATTTTCTCGTAATGGCGGCGCCAAAGCAGTTTTGACGTTTAGTTCGCCCCACGCGACGCTTCGCCGGCTATTTAGATTTTCACTGTTATTACTGGTTATTTTGATGATATTTAATATTTATATTTGCTCTTTGGGTTCGACAAATCGTCGCCATTAATAATATATTCAATAAAACCGCGTTAATTAATTAATAACGAGTTTATTTTATGCAACATAAACACTTGTTAGGAACCACAGAGTAAAGAGAGAGAGCAAACATGAGGGAGCGAGAGCGATAGGCATTTAGGGATACCACAGTGCACATTGAAGTTCTAAAGCAGAAGTTTAACATATTGTAGTGCAGGGGTCCCTAAACTTTAAACATAACGGAACACCAACCAAATACCTTTTATTTTATGGAACCCCATATCAAATGATTACAAATCAACACTGACATTTATATAAGAACATATTTTTTTCAGAATTGTGTAATATAATTAAAACACATTATTCTCAACTTAAAGTTTTAATGTGAAGAATGAAATAGTTTTACTGTTTTATGAATAATTGTTTTATAGTTCGGTATTATGTACGACAATTGTATGCATATATCTGGGGGGTAGCATCCAATCTCATCCATCCAATTATTTCATAGCAAATAATTTTGGCGGAACCCTGATAACTATTCTACGGAACCCCTAGGTTCCGCGGAACCCAGTTTGGGAATCCCTGCTGTAGTGTACAGCTGTACTCATGTAATGAAGACAAACCCCCTGAGTTGCGTTCTGATCCGTGGGGTAGTTTATTTTTTAAAGCACCTGTAGTTTATTTCTCAAATATAGGTAAGTTTTCTCAGTGGCACATCTGGAGGCGCTGTAGCGCTTACGGCGTATTAATATAAAACTCTATGATGCACTAAGTTTTGCCTTCGGGCGTAAAAATACAGTATTATAAAAAAAAACAAACCGACTTCAAAAAAACCTGGTGCACTAAAAAGCCTGAAATAATATTTCTATTACCACCTCTGCCTACCCCTTCGGGAAAACCAGACGTGATGGTGTGTTATCGAGTATTTGGGGTCGGTGCCAATCTATCTTCTTACTTTTATAGTAGGTAGACTTGGCATACCAAGATTGGCACCGACTCCAAATACTCGATAACACACCATCACGTCTGGTTTTCCCGAAGGGGTAGGCAGAGGTGGTAATAGAAATATTATTTCAGGCTTTTTAGTGCACCAGGTTTTTTTGAAGTCGGTTTGTTTTTTTTTTTATAAAAATAATTTTATTTCACGATTTTTAGTGGCGCCATAACAATGAACATTTTGGCATATTGAACCGTATGAAGTAAGCCCAACAAAAGGTAACTGCTGTAAATCTTTGAGGAATTCCCTCGACTGTCTATGGTCTCCATCATTAGACCTGTAATGGCACTTATAACCCATATGGGTGCAAAGTTCTCTCCAATACAAATTAATCAAGCCCAAACACCAGGTAATTGCTGTAAATCGTTGAGGAGTTCTCTCGACTGTCTTTGGCCTCCATCATCAGACCCCTAATGACAGTCACAACCCATCTAGGTGTAAAGTTCTCATCAATACAAATTAATCAAGCCCAACAAAAGGTAACTGCTGTAAGTCGTTGAACAATTCCCTCGACTGTCTATGGTCTCCATCATCAGACCTGTAATAGCACTTATAAACGATATGGGTGCAAAGTTCTCATCAATAGAAATGAATTAAGTCCAAACACAAGGTAGCTACTGTAAAACATTGAGGAGTTCCCTTGACTGTCCTACGTCTTCATCATCAGACCCCTAATGACAGTCACAACCCATCTAGGTGTAAAGTTCTCATCAATACAAATTAATCAAGCCCAAACACCAGGTAATTGCTGTAAATCGTTGAGGAGTTCCCTCGACTGTCTTTCGGCTCCATCATCAGATCGACTCCAGACCTTCATAAAATAGAAGTGCTTTAAAATAGTTAATGAAAACAATTACAAACGCATTAGTCGCTCCGACGATTTTCGAAGGTTCCCCTCGATTTCTCTGGGATGCCATCATCAGATCCTGGTTTCCTTATCATGGTACCACCGCTGGGATATCTCCTTTCCAACAAAAAAAGATTCATCAAAATCGGTTCATAAACGACGAAGTTATCCGCGAACACACATAAAAAAAAATAAAAAAAAATATATACGGTCGAATTGAGAAACCTCCTCCTTTTTTGAAGTCGGTTTAAAAATAAACTTAACTTTGACATATTGTTTGGAAATGGTGGACTATTATAATTAATCATAATAACCCTATTTAATAACCAGATTATGATAAACCATAATAATATAACTTGGCCTTCAGCTGGAACTTGCATGAAGCATACAGTATACAAGATTAAGAAAAAAAAATTATAACCATGGACCAGTTACTAAGGGGACTGGCCCTAAGCAAGTCGGCCGAGTGGTCGGCCTAGTACCTACTAACATCGACATACAACGAAGCGAGTAGTTCAACTATTTACCGGTAAATAGTAAAAGGAAAATGAAAAAAAAATGACCAAGTTTTGTTTCATACAAATATCTAATAAGGGCACCTCTTTCTTTAGTCTTTACTCTGTGATTGTAACTATCTCGTATAGTTGAACTTCTGCACAATGCCTTTAATATACCAATGAAGGTACCTACTAGAACATTAACGATCGGCATACGCGAGCAATATGAGACTCTGCTCGGACAAAATACAGTACAAAGTTCGTTGTATTTACTCTTATAAGTATTATAGAACTTAGATATTAGCACATATTAGTATATAAGTTAATATGTCATTGTTCTTTTAGCGCGATATCGCACGAGGCAACCATGGTGGCGCCACCAGTGGGTGATTCAGTAGCCGACACCGAATTGGTTGCGCTACCATGCGGACACCAGTAGGGCGGTTGCGTGACTTTTTCGTCAATGTTTCAATTGGATTTGTTCATTCTGTGTTGCTTTATCAATTGAAATTTATTGAAATCGGGAAGAGTGAACTCCAGACTCATCCGGATTTCAATTAATTGCAACTGAAAATGCAATACGGGATGAACGAAACCAATTGAAACATTGACGAAAAAGTTACGCAATCGCCCCGCTGGTGCGATATCCTCCATACAGCTCTATACATTTTGTTGGTGGAGCGACTGGTTGCACTACCACTAGTGTCCTAATGCGATATAGCCCTTAGTTCATAGTATCTCTGGGAGGCTCTTTTATGACCCTGTTAGATTATAGACGAGATTCCGTTCGCTGGTTTAAATGACCAGGGGGCTTACCACCACCTCTTATAGCAGTTTTGTTTTAACGTTTCAGCGGCCATTTGTGCAATGACGTTTCTTATTGTCATGACAATAAGGTACGACATTGCACAAAAAGTCGCCGAATCGTTAAAACGTTCCTGTAATTGAATCGCAATAAGAGTTCGTGGTAAGCCCCCTGTTGTCCGTTGATATAGCGTTTTAACTGCTTGTTAGCATTTCACAAAGCATTTGAGATTTGATGACCTTAAATAAGCATTATAAAATGACCTTTTGGGGCGCAGATAATTACGTCAAGATTAGTTGGAATGGAAGTGTCGCTATGCAGTAACAATGTTTAATCTCACACACTGAGAAAAAAAATTAGGACAACAAAATGGTTTTTGTAGTTTTTGTAGTTTCGGTCATGCTCACTCTAATGTCCTTGCTTGCGGTGGCTCTGTGGAGCGGGTCACCCTCTTCCGTCTAAAATGGTTGAGGAGGGTGATGCCGCTGCTCAAGTCATGCTCGGGTTCCGGGCGCTGCTTGCGGGGACTGGTCCGCCCATTTTCCACTTGACACCGTTGTTCCAAAACGTTTACAGACCAGACCTAAGCACGGAAGGCATCACACCAAAACAATCGTTCTAAATATTCACCTTTTGGTTTGACTGTTAAGTGGGAGTAGGCATACACAGCTTTCTATGCTACCTTTGTTTATTTTTATTTAAATACCTTATTTTGTTTTTTTTTTACTCACACTGTGTTAATGCATGCCTGCTCACATAGCGTTACTGTTTGAAAATGTATACAATTATTCTTTTGAAAAGAGTAACCATTGAGTTTCTTGCCGGCTCTTCTCAATGGAAGCAACATTACGAACCGGTGGTAACGCTAAAATATTGTTTATATTGACTATTTATAAATGCTCTAATGAGCTTACATGAATAAAAACCTTTTGACTTTGACTTTTGACTTCTAGTAGTATTTTTAGTATGTTTTACTAAACGTTTTGTATTTACAGCAAATGTTTTATGAATGCGAGACATTACATAAAACATTTGCTGTAAATACAAAACGTTTAGTAAAAAATACTAAAAACATTACTAGGAATTACAAAAAACATTTTGCTGTCATAAAGTTTTTCTCAGTGCAATAAGTTGAGTAGGTACTGGAGACAGATGCTACACTAGGTAGAATTGAGCTACACTTACTACGTACTAGAACAGACACTGCATTATCACTGCAATGTCTCGTTCAATTGCGGACTTTCACCGCACTTCACTTACTCATTCTACTAAATCTCTCTCACCCGCCCGCGCACATTCTACCTGCATGTGGCGTGGCGCATATCGTTTGTTTGACGTGGCGCCTCTAGTAGGTAAAAAAAAAAAAATGTAACGTCACGACTTTTATCCCCATTCGGGGGTAGTCAGAAGCTTGAGTGGCCATACTAATAAATAAAACAAGCTATATTATAGTCGGTGGCTAATGGCGTTTTGTATTTTAGAGAGTGAAAGAAAATAGCGGGAAACAACCATAGATAATGTTACATTACTTTGATACCTAGTCTATGGATAAACTATAAGAGATGTATAAGGAATGCTGTTCATTAATTTACTAACACCCCCACTTATCAAAATAATGCTAATTCACAACTAAACTTCAGTTTAAACAAAACAAAATTACTACCATACAAAACAAAATTAAGTTTCTGTCAACCCTAACATCTCGACAAATTTATAATGTTTTACAGTACAAAGTGCTTTTGTAAATATATCAGCTGGCATTTCAGCTGTAGGTACATAGGCTATCTCTACCTGCTTATTAGCTATACATTCTCTCACGAAATGATGACGGACATCAATGTGTTTTGTTCGCCTATGATACAAGGGGTTACAGGCTAATTTTTGTGAACTTTGATTATCACTAAATAATGTTGTGACACTGTGACACTGTGTTATCTCATAAAGTAAATTTCTTAAATATATACCCTCTTTACATGCTTCACTTAGAGCCATGTATTCTGCTTCAGTGCTAGACAAAGCGACCGTTCTTTGCTTCCTACACTCATAAGAAATTGCACACCCTGATATCTGAAAGAAGAAACCGGTATATGACCTCCTATCTAATGTGCATGATCCCCAGTCAGCGTCAACAAAACCTATTAATTTACAATCATTCTTAACATACTTTAAACTATAATCTTTTGTCTTCTGCAAATATCTAAGTATTCTTTTTAAATGTTTCCAATGATTTTCATTAAAACAATTATTATACTGACTTAGGAAACTGACACTAAAACATATATCTGGCCTAGTCAATACACATAAATACATCAAGCAACCTAACAGCTGTTGATATGGATATTTATGACATGTAGTTTCAGCTTTCTCTAGTTTTAAATTGCTTTCCATTGGAGTATCGGAGCTTTTACAATCATACATTTTAAATCTTTTTAATATAGATTCTATGAACTGTTTTTGATTAATAGTTATACTGTCCTTCTCTACGATGACATTCATTCCCAAACAATATTTTACCTGACCTAAGTCTTTAATCTTAAATTTAGACTTAAGTTCACACTTCAACTCTTCATAACTATCTTTACAATTATAAAATACAAAGAAATCGTCAACAAACAAAGCTATATATACTTTAATACTGCCTTGACATTTCATAAACAAACAAGGTTCAAATTTAGACTTACTATAACTTAAATCTAACAAACATTGCTCAACACGCTCATACCAGGCTCTGGCTGATTGTTTTAGCCCATATATTGCTCTTTTCAACTTTAAAACTTTATTATTACAGTTAGAAAATTCTGAACAAGCCGGTATTTCCATAAATACAGATTCATTTAAAAAACCATTTAAAAAAGCTGTAGGTACATCCAGATGAACTATATCTAGGTTAAGATTAACACTCAAAGCAAAAAGTAATCTAAGTGTAGAGTGCCTAAGTACTGGTGAAAAAGTCTCTTTAAAGTCTGTACCTTTCTTTTGGGTAAATCCTTTTGCCACCAACCTAGCTCTGTATCTCACTTCACTTTCACTATCGTGCTTTCTTTTGAACACCCATTTGCACTTCACAATTGTACTGTTCACTGGTCTGTCCACTAGTTCCCATGCTTCATTATCGCTAAATGACTTCAACTCCTCTTTAATAGCTGTCTGCCATTGTACTTTCTCTGGTCCATTCATGGCCTCACTGAGAGAGATTTCTTCTCCTGGGACTTCTTCCACACATGAGCTTGCATACCAACCATAGCGATCCGGTTGGCGTATGATGCGTTTTCCTAGAGGTTGTAGCTCAGGAACCACCTCCGAGTCTCCTTCATCTGACACCACAGAGTCATAGGTGCTCTCCTCTGATTCACAAGACTGTTCTGGTACATAGGTGTCAACATCATCATCCGGCCTGCTGGTATCTAGCTCTGAAGTTGATATTTCTACTTGTTGGTCTTCCCCCACTGCATCCTGCTCTTCTGCACCTTCCTCCACTGTCACCTGCGTTGTTGTGATGTCACTAGGATTTTCCATGATTACAACATCTCTCGCCACAGTCACTGAGTGCGTAACAGGGTCATACAGTCTATAACCTTTGACATTTTCTGGGTATCCAACAAGAAATAGTTTTTTCGCCTTCTTGTCCCACTTCTGGCGTCGTTCCTTTGGGATATGAACCATTACTGGACTGCCAAACACACGGATATGGCTTATATTTGGTTTGGAACCTGTCCATAATTCATATGGTGTCTTCTGGTTCAGTCCTGCAGCCAAGGTTCGATTCTTTAGATATACTGCAGTATTAACTGCTTCTGCCCACATTTTCTTCTCAAACTGAGCATCAAATAAAAGACATCTGGCTTTTTCTACTAAAGTGCGGTTATTACGCTCACACAATCCATTCTGCTCCGGTGTGTATGGATTGGTCTTCTGGTGTATAATCCCTTCATTCTTCAGATATAAATCAAACTGTCTATTACAAAATTCTGTTCCATTATCGCTTCTTAATATTTTAATTTTCTGGCATGTTTGGTTTTCAACTTGTGCTTTAAATTCTTTAAAGTAACCAAGAGCTTCACTTTTATTTTTGAGAAAGTATACGAAAGTCATGCGAGTAAAATCATCTATAAATAGGATAAAATATCTGGAACCAGCAATAGATTCATTCTCCATAGGGCCGCATATGTCTGTATGGACTATATCTAATAATTTGGTACTGCGTGAACCAACAGGAAAAGGTAAGCGGCACTGTTTGCCTTCGCAACACACTGTGCAGGAGAACTTGGTGAGGTTAACTGTCTCATCCAGATCCATCCCTTCTACTGCACTTTTCATACCATTTAGGTATCTGCTGTTCACGTGACCGAGTCTCCGATGCCAAGTGCTACCAGATACTGCCGCAGCTGCTAAAAACTGTCTCGGCTTTGCTATGTTTAATCTGTACACACCATTTATAAGTATTGCTTCACCAATGCATTCATTCTGTCGATTATAAATATGACAAACATCTTTCTTAAAAGATACTCTGTTGCCACTCTCTATGATCTTGCTGACTGAAAGTAGATTGGTGGTAAGATTATGAATGCACAAAACATTGTTTACATTTATGTCGAACACTGAGTCTCCAACACATGTTGTTATTTGTAGATCTCCGGAACATAAAACTGGTACACTCTGTTTATTAGCCACAATAATATCTTGAATTGCAGATTTCGACACATTGTTCAGTATATCTTTGTTATTTTCTGATATCATATGAGCGCTTGCACCCGAGTCAATATACCAGTCGCTGTCATTGTACTTGCCGGTTAAAAACATAGCACTAAATGCATTTACTTGCTTTTCTTTGGATGTATCCTCTGTACACTGGTTCTTGTAGTGTCCTATGCGCTTGCATTTATAGCATTTAATCGTTTTCTTCGACTTATTTTCAGTTGCAGGCGTTTGATAATTTTTCCCGCCATTTCCTTTGTTGTTCTGACGCTGGTTACTTTTGGCGATAAATGCACCTTCGGATTTTGTAATTTCAGTATCAGCACTCATATCTAATAGTTTCGTTTTAATACAATCTGCACTGACGCTTATACCTGAGTGCTCAATGGCCATTATCATCGGCGCGAATTTGTCTGGAAGGCCGGCTAGCAAAAGTGATCCAATCCATTCATCACTTATAGTGAATCCAGTCCCCTTCAGCTTCTGAGCAGTATCCACCATGTTTGTCACGTAGCTCGTCATTGACTCGCTGCTTTCTAGACGAATTGAGATGAGATGCCTCAGTAAACTGATGCGACGTGTGAATCCAGAGTCGTCGAATAAAGATTTTATCTTGGTCCACAACTCGTGCACTGTTTTCTCGTTCTTTATGTGAACATACAGCGACGGATCGATGGTCATGATCATCTTAGCCTTTGCTTTCTTGTCTTCCTGGTCTGTTAAACCTTCTTTGCACTTATTGATGTCAATGCCTTCAAGTACTAGGAAGTTTTCGACTGCGAACGCCCAGTCGTCGTAATTATCCCTTCCCTTCAGCTTGGGCACATTGATTGAGTAATTCGTCGTCATTTCGGTGCTATATATAAAAACTATCTAAACTATTAAATTGGGACTGAGCCCAAAACCTAATAAATAAAACAAGCTATATTATAGTCGGTGGCTAATAGCGTTTTGTATTTTAGAGAGTGAAAGAAAATAGCGGGAAACAACCATAGATAATGTTACATTACTTTGATACCTAGTCTATGGATAAACTATAAGAGATGTATAAGGAATGCTGTTCATTAATTTACTAACACATACACCACATTGTGGAGGTATTAACCAACTCAAAGCCCACGTTTCACCAGATAGTCAGAACCCAACGTGACAGGTGGTGAACCTTGTCGCCGTGTATACAGGAACTGACTACATATTACCTAATCCCGAGGGATAGGTAGGTCTCCTCACGATGTTTTCCCTCACCGTTAGCGAACTGTAAATTATGAATGCACATAGATGAAAATTCATCCATTGGTGCATGCCCCACCGGGGATCGAACCTGGTACCTTCTGATTGCTAGCCCAACCTGTTCACCCCTAGGCTACAGTCGCAGTCGCAGTAGTAGGTACGCAGTACAATTTTTCTTGAAAACATGTAAGTATTTGTCTATGTGCATAGTAAAAAATTAGAAAACAATAGGTTGGTACCTATACGTTTTTTTATACTTGTCCTATTTGGTAAGCAAAGATGGCGTCCAGCGGGGCGATTGCGTAACTTTTTTGTCAATGTTTCAATTGGTTTCGTTCATCCTGTGTCAATTATATACGAAACCAATTGAAACATTGACAAAAAGTTACGCAATCGCCCCGCTGGACGCCATCTTTGCTTACCAAATAGGACAAGTATAAAAAAACGTACTATAGTCTGAAACGATATAAACTCATACCAAGTAACTACCTAAATAAATACAAAGGATACATACTATACATAGCTAGTACTAACGTTATACCTTTCAGTAACCATTGTTTCAGCCGATATTGTAACAGACACGTATAACAAAACAATGTTGACTCGTGTAACTAGGGCTGCGGTTATGGAGAGAACGGAACGTGATTGGTGCGTCTAGGTGCCTCGCATGCCTCACCCGAGCACTCATGTTATGAGATTGTCTATGCGTTCCAACTTCAAAACTCAGTGCTCGAGCGCGGCATACGCCTGATGTAGACTCAGCTAATCGTATGAACGGGAAACGGATATTGGGAGTAGGTTGGGGCGAGAGTATAGAGCAGAGAGGCTTGAGCTTACAGAAACATGAGAGGTACAAGCCTATGCGATCTCTGTCTTTCATTAATTTGATTCAAATTGATCAATTAGTCCACTAAATATAGTTGTCATTTAAGATTAATGATGATGTGGCGACACGGTTCACCACCTGTCACGTTGGGTTCTGACTATCTAGTGAAACGTGGGCTTTGAGCTGGTTAATACCTCCACAATGTGGTGGTGTATGGCCACTCAAGCCTCTGACTACCCCCGAACGGGGATAAAAGTCGTGACGTTACATTACATTTTTTTCATTTAAGATTAATAAGTGCCGAGTTTACCAACACTCTATGGAACATTAAAGCAGTAAACACTGATATCATTAGATCAAGCAATCACTTACTGTTTTAACAGCTCGTTAGTGTGTCGGTGAATTAAGCTCTTAAGGTTGTGCTAATACGAATGATGAAAGGCGTTTATTTTATTTAACATGGATTTCCCTGTTAACTGAATCATCGCGCTAACTGTCTCAAAATGGAAAAACCCCAGCTTTATAGTCGGCTGCTGACCTAGTATCCCATAAGCGAGGTCAGCAGTCGTCACTCAAAGTAACTCACTACCTCTCCTTAACATAAGCAAGGAAAGGTTAAAAAAAAAAAAAAAAAACATCGCGCTGTGTTCAACATTAAAATATTCCAGCTTATTGGGAAAAACTAAGATATTTCTCTTCATATCACTAAATCTGTAGGTATTATGAAAATTAATTAGAAAGTCAGAAATATAACATACTTGCCTACTTGCAACACCCGTCTAGAAATCTTAGCACAATCGTACCAATGGACTTTATTTTTTTACTAGTGCCTTTCTTAGTAAGTTCTTACATTTCGTACTAAGTTTCTACAAGTAAATCTTTGTAGAATAATAAGAAACCAAACAGTCCCATATTATACTATACAACATTTTCGTTCGTTTCTAAGAAACATGAAACACTAAAACGCACATGTTACTAGCGCAGGCAATATGGTCATCGATACCAGAAGGTCGCAAGTTATTTACGTAAGCGAGGCCGTAACGCACATTTCGTTACTTTGTAGTGGCCATGAGAATGGTTGAAGTGGGATACGCAATATTTTTTGTGCGAAACTTCGACCTAGGCGTGTCGCGAATCTCCGAAATTCGGTAATGTGTTTCGGGAATATAGAAAGTGTACCTATAATCCGGATTGAACGCTGAGCACAATCGTTTTGTAAATAGAATGAGGACTAAAACACCACTTATTTATGTGCGTTATACGCTGGAATTTCAAATAAGTAAAGAGGTTGAGTGATGACCGCTTGGCGCAGTGGTCCAAGCGTTAGACGCTCGGCTCACTGCATCGAGTGGTTGCGGGTTCGATTCCCGCCGGAGGCAAATTTCGGAAATGGCCTTTTCGTAATTTGCCCTGGTCTGGGTGTCACTGGGATCGCCCCCAGTCCATTGTATGGTGGCCATAGTGCGAGCGTTGCTTAGTTTAGGATCAAACAGTTGGTGTAAAAGCCTGGTGATATTATTATTGATATACGCGTGAGTTGCGCTCACTTGTCGCCAACATGTAAAATTATTTACTTATGGCAAATTGTATAGCATACCTACCATACAAATATTGAATGTCAACGGCAGCTTCTAGCGAACTTATAAACGAGCGAAGCGAAGTTCAATTTCTCTGGTATAAATTTGGAGCTGAACGTCAAACCAATTAAATATTTGCTGGCTGGTTGCCATAAATATTTAAAATTCGTTAAAAAAAAACAAAAACTACCACTTGAAACTCGAACGAAAGTAGGACCTGACCGGACCGTATTCAAAATTCGAATGCTTGGCGAACCTACGGAAAGGGGAACGTTCCAATACAATTTTATGCTTCGCTTTTCCCGCGAGTTTAGTCCAGTGTCATAAATAAAAGCTCGTTTTCTATACTAATATATAAAGAGGGAAATGCTGACTGACTGACTGACTGACTGACTGACTGACTGACTCATCAACGCCGAGCCGAAACTACTGAAGTTAGAGACATGAAATTTGGATAGTAGATATATTTTGTGACGTAGGCAAGCAATAAGAAGCGATTTTGGAAAATTCAACCCCTAAGGGGGTTAAATAGGGGATGAAAGTTTGTATGCAAGTTCGTCATTTTTCAAGTTAGAATTATGAAAATTTGTGTTGAGGTGTCTTTTTAAAAATAAAAAATATGGTTTTCGGCGCTTTTGAATATTCAACCCCTAAGGTGGTAAAATAGGGGATGAAAGTTAGTTGGGAAGTTTGAATAGATGTTCGTCATTTTTGAAGTTAGAATTATGAAAATTGGTGTTTAGGTTCCTTTTTAAAAATAAAAAACTTGAATTGCTGCGTTTTTGAAAATTCAACCCCTAAGGGGGTAAAATAGGGGACGAAAGTTTGTATGGAAGTTCGTCATTTCTGAGGTTAGCATAATGAAAATTTGTGTTTAGGTTTCTTTTTACGTATTAAAAATAATAATTTCAGATTTTTTCTAAAATTTAAACCCTAAGGGGTTAAAGTAGGGGATGAAAGTTTGTATGGAAGTTCGTCATTTTTTGAAGTTGGAATTATAAAAATTGGTGATTAGGTGACTTTTAAAAGATAAACAATATTAATTTCAGGGTTTTTGAAAATACATCCCCTAAGGGGGTCAAATAGGGGATGAAAGTTTGTATGGAAGGTCGTCATTTTTGTAGTTAGTATTATGAAAATTGGTGATTAGATGTCTTTAAAAAAATGCGTTTTTGAAAATTATACGGGGTATGGGATACGGGATACGGGATTTTGGTTATGGGATACGTGATACGGGATACGGGATGCGGGATACAGGTTACGGGATACGGGATGTGGGATGCGGGATACGGGATGTGGGATGCGTGATACGAGATACGGATATGGGATACGGGATACGGGATGTGTGATGCGGGATACGGATACGGATACGGGTTACGGGATGTGGGATGCGTGATACGGATACGGGATACGAGATGTGGGATGCGTGATACGGGGTACAGTAACGGATACGGGATACGGGTTACGGGTTACGGGATACGGGATACGGGATATGGGATACGGGATGTGGGATGCGGGATGCGAGATACGCGATGTGGGATGCGTGATACGGGATACGGATACGGGATACGGGATACGGGATACGGGATACGGGATACGGGATACGGGATACGGGATACGGGATACGGGATGTGGGATGTGTGATGCGTGATGCGTGATGCGGGATACGGATACGGGATACGGGATACGGGATACGGGATACGGGATACGGGATACGGGATGTGGGATGCGTGATATGGGATACGGATACGGATACGGGATGCGTGATACGGGATACGGATACGGGATGTGGGATGTGGGATGTGGGATGTGGGATGTGGGATGTGGGATGCGTGATACGGGATACGGATACGGGATACGGGATACGGGACAAGGGATACGGGATACGGGATACAGAATCAGGGATATGAGATACAGAATCAGGGATATGAGATACAGAATCAGGGATATGAGATACAGAATCAGGGATATGAGATACAGGATTCGGGATATCCAGGATACGGGATTTGGGTTCCAGCAAACGGAAACGGATTTTTTTAAATTTATATTCTTCGCGGACGAAGTCGCGGGCAAAAGCTAGTACCTAAATAAATCAAGGTACCTTCCTTGTGCACGTCATATAAACGTCACCTGCCAATAACAATAAACTTTTTTAACATTTTATAAAGTATTCTCGTGTAAAAATGTGAAAAATTATATTTTGTAGCCGCTGTCTCTTAAAATTCAAATAAGGAAGGAACAGCAAAACGTTGGAGGAATATTTAAAAAATTCGAATTTGAATTTATTAATTAGCTATTATTTATTTTCAAAATTCATTAGGTATTTGATTTCGAAGCTATAAATACGTACGTACAACATTTTTTTATTATTTTCATCGACTTTTATATGTTACCGTAAAATAAAGACCCTCTTTTACGGTAGTCATACCTAGTAAGTAATGAAGTGAAAAAGTGGAACATATTCCCCTTTTATTCACTCTGGCGTTTTATTTCCCATTTTCTGAACTCATCAACGGGAAAGGACGCCCGGAAATGTATTTCAAATTTCCAATGGAATCATAAAAAAAGAGTTGTGAAATACCGAAAAATGAATTTTTATTTTGATAGCAATTCGCTTCACAAAGTCAATTTTGCTTGTCCGTGGCACCCATGTAACCAAAGATTTTTCATATGCATATTTTTTATGGTAATAAGGCCAAGCTGTAGCCAATTGACTTGGTAATAATACCCTCTTACAGAAAATCGGCGTCAAGAAGCTATTACAGCTGCGTTTCGTACGATGACCCCCCTTCCCCTTTCCCTCCTTCTGTCCCACTTGCCTTCAAGTGGGTAACATGCGCGCAATGCCTTTGGTATTGCAAGCATCTATAGGCTACGGTAACTGCTTAACACGGGCCGTACGCTAGCATGCCACCTTAGTCACAAAAAAAAATGTTTTTGGATATTCTACTAAGAAATCAGCCTACAGACTGAAGTGTCGTAGAGGTAGATAGCAATAGACTGGGTTACATCCAATTCCAGCATCGAATGTGAGCGTATAAACAAAGCACTTCTACCCACCCCTTCAGAGTAGGTATACAAGCTTAATAGTATTTATGTAACTACCAACCATGGACCAATTACTATGGGGACTGGCCCTAAGCAACTCGGCCGAGTGGTCGGTCTAGTACTAACATCGACATGAAACGAAGCGAGTAGTTCAACTATTTACCGGTAGATAGAACAATGAAAATGAAAAAACAATGAACACCGTTTTTTTTTTTCATACATATATCTAATAAGGGCACCTCTTTATTTAGTCTTTACTCTGTGGTACCAACCAGAGTTGGGCACTAATTGATTAGATTTTTAATTGATTAACTAATTGATTAAAAATGTAATTGCAATTAGTTAATCGCGATTAAGGTAATCACAATTAAATTTGTAATTGCACTATGCAATTAACTTATTTAGATTAAAGTACATTAATTGTGGATTTCGATTAAATCAATTACAATTACTTTTTTCAATCATTAAAAAAGTAATTGCAAATGATTTAATTGTTTTAGGCGATTGATTAAATAATTATAATTAATGTGAAAAAATCAATCGCCACTAACAATTAACCTCGAACAATCCGTTTAAAACGGTTGAATACTCGATCATTTAAAAAAAAAACGTATGTGACCAAGTTGGTACGGCAGCAAGCGTACGGCCCCCCTGATGTTAAGCAGTTACCGTAGCCTATAGATGCTTGCAATACCAAAAGCATCGCTCGCACGTTGCCGCCCTGAAGAGTGGGACGAGGTGGGGGGGGGGGGGGGGGGGGGTGTTGGGACAGAGGGAGGGGGGGGGGGTTAGAGGGGGGTTTAGGCTTCCAGACCACTTACTCATCGTAGTGGTGTTCATAGCCAGTTGCAATCACCGATCGGTAAACGATCGCCGGTTAAGCAGCGCTTGGCAAGGTCAGTCAAAGATGGGTGACCATTGAGTGGCATTTAAACTGAGCATTTCCGTGCTTCGGAGGACACGTAAAAAGTCTGTCGCGGTTGTAGTCAACTCCACCTGATGTTAAGCAGTTACCGTAGCCTATACTTAGATACTTGCAATACCAAAAGCATCGCTCGCACGTTGCTGACCTGAAGAGGAGTGGCACAGTGGTGGGGGCTGGCACAGAGGGAAAGGAGATTGGGTCGGAGTGGGGGGATTAGGTCGGAGGGGGGGATTGGGTCGGGGGGGGTTGGAACATGGGGGAGGGGGGTTGGGAGAGGGCTTGGGCTTCCGGATCACTCACACATCGTAGTGGCGCTCAAAGCCAGCTGCAATCACTGATCGGTAAACAATCGGAGGTTAAGCAACACTTGGCAAGGTCAGTCAGAGATGGGTGACCATTGAGTGGCAATTCGGTCGCGGTTGTAGTCATCTCCATCTCATCATCGTCATACACGATTACGGTTCTCTCACTCACCGTACGAAACGCAGCTGTAATAGCTGCTTTACGCCGATCTTCTGTGAGAGGGTGGTACTACCCTGGTCGAGCCAGCCCGTTTATGAGCTGCAGTCAATTGGCTACAGCTTGGCTCTAACACCTTGAACAAAACATCTCACCATCTTTGCTTAACATCAGTTGGGCCGTTTCATAGCCAGTTGCAATCACCGATCGGTAAACGATCGCAGGTTAAGCAACGCTTGGCAAGGTCAGTCAGAGATGGGTGACCATTGAGTGGCAATTGAACTGAGCAATTCCGTGCTTCGGATGGCACGAAAAAAGTCGGTCGCGATTCTACAACCGCGAAGATGAGATGACGATGATGATGATGATGATGATGATGACATGACTACTCATCTCATCATCGTCATACAGCAATGTTAAGCACTCATTTATGTATTGTGGCAAACAAACTTACGGCCCGCCTGATGTTGAGCACTTGTTTATGGGATTGTGGCAAACAAGCGTACGCCCACCCGATGTTAAGCACTTTTTATTGGACAATGGTGGCATACAAGTGTTAAAAATGGTTAATTCAAGTAAATGAAATGAAATAGGTTTAAAAATATACATCTGCTCATTAGTTTTGAAATACTGGCAACATTTGTACTATTATTTAAGTATGGCAATTGACTTGTATGAAATGAGAGATTATAAAAAAATAGTAAAAATATGGTACAACGAGATTAATAAAAATAAGATGGAAATTGTTAATTACTTGAGGAAAGGTTGAAATACAATAAATACGAGTAAATAGATTCTCCGTGTATTATTGGTTGATCATCTTTTTCAGATCAGAAGCGAGATATATGATCTACGCCTATTGGTGCGTTCCATTCACTGTTAATTTTGTTATTTTCGTCCACAAAAAGTGTTAAAAACGATAATAATGATCACTTTCAGTACAAGCTGGTGCGAGTGGAACGAGATTTGTGATCGAAAATAACGAAATTAACAAAATTAACAGTGAATGGAACGCACCATTTGAAGTACTGAGGTAACCTGACACTATAATATTATTATTATGATTGATGAAATTCGGCGTGTTGAAAGAATGAAATAAGCGGTGATAATGTGGATTACACGTCGATACGAAGCATAATAAGGTAATCTAACAGGATAATATTATATTGAAGAAAATTCGGCGTGTTGATGAACAATCAATGGTGAGTTCTAATAAATTTCCTTGAAAAGTCAACATAACATTGTGAGAGTGCAACCAGGGAACCAGGAAACTGTTACGAATTCGTTTTCATAGACTGCTCGTGGTTACATTTAGTAATTACATATTATTACCTATTATGTCAACGATTTTCACGGGCTATGTACCTATGAAGATAGTTGTAAGCAGACCATATTCATAATACCGTCATGGCAAGTGAGATTCATGCGTTTGTTGCTGTCGGTTGTGTTGTAGTACGCCGACTTTTGCGTTGCGGTCAGTGTTTTACTGGTGCCCTGGTGGTATATAGTTGGAGTGTGCTTGCGGAGTCATGTCTGACAAAAGATTAGGATGACCGGTGAGGTTGTCAACAGCTACTGTCTACACATTCAGTTATCCTGGCTAAAACAGGGGTAAAATAAAAGTAGGTTAATTGTAGCATGTTGAGTGAGACTACCGGCAAGTCGGTACTCAGCAACGGTTTGTGACGGATTTGCAATATAAATCAATAATTATGGTTGATAGGATTGCTAGTATATTATAAGGTAATTATTATAATTATCATGGATGATATACATTTATGATTAACTAGCTGTGTCCCACGGTTTCACCCGTAATAATGTTGAATAGTATAATGTCACTCGGGGACGGTGTTGGTCTTGGTTAGTGGGGAGTTTATTTATAAGAGTAGTAGGGGCAGCCTTTTGGATTTACTTCACAGTACTTACACACAAGCAAGCAACTTTGCTCATTGATAACAATTAGGACAGATAAGCAATACGTTTAATTTTAAAAGGATTATGGTTTATGGCTATATTTATATAATAGTTATTGGTTTTAATAACTAATAACATTTTGACAAATAGATCTTTGCACAATTATTTTATTTAACTACTTATAATTAAGTACCTACTTACACGGAGGAAATTTTACTTAATTTGTGAGAACAGCAGAGAGCACATACCTACTTATAACAATGTTGATGTATATACATATTTGTGTTATTCACATTATTATTGATTGTCTTGTGGACAGTTTGCATAAGACATAAAGACATAAAAAATATTTATCATAAAAAAAAAGACACATAATAAGTTTCTGGTGGTCCTCAAACTAGGCGTGAACCTGTATCATGAGGCCAAAGAGTTGTGGTAAAAGTTGTTGTATCTGTTATGTGAGGGGTGTGTTATGTACCTATGAGTGAATCTAGCAGAGATGTTTAACAAATTAAGCAGATTAACAAATAAAGTAGACTTACTTAGTTATTAAATCAAATGGATAGTGTTAGTGGTTAAAATGAGTGTGCATTTATTTTACCTTGATTATTTTCTACAGTAAGAGATTTTTATAAGAAATTATGATTCAAAGCATTGACAAGGTGTCTGCAAGTATGACATAATAAATTCTTCTATTTATTGATTTTGAAAATATGCCAATTACAAATAAATATACTGATACTAAATGGTTAGTGCCATGGACAAGACATAGAAAGGACTTGGTCTTAGCAACCGGGCCCTATGACTCGACAAGGCCTGATGTCATCACAGTAGGCGTGGCTTGTGTCAGTGCACTGTCGGGGTTCGTCCTGTGCACACGTTTTGCCAACGTTCGTATCTCAAGTATAATTCCACTCGACACTAGATGGCGCAACTTTGTACGTCTCTTTACTCATATAGTGACATTTAGTGTGAAAAAGTTAAACTACGTAGTAACATCGACATAGAACGAAGCGACTAGTTTTACTATTAACTGGTGGATATAAATTAGAGAAGTAGGCGGTATCTTACACTCCTTCACCCGCGCAAATTGTCAAGCGTTGTTTCACAGGGAAATCTAATAAGAACATCTCTTCTTGGTATTAGCTTTGTGGTTAGTACAATCGCGCCTATTAGTGATATAAGTAGCATTTAGGTATTTACACGAGATATTCGTATAAGAAATTAGAATAATATATCTAGGTACCAAATGACTCTCACTTGGGTAGGTACCTTATTTTTGTAAGCGCAGCATGTGTTATACCTATTTGTCAATTTGGAGATATTAAGTGTTTAATTAAGCAATAATTATTCGACGTGATGATGATTACAGAATAGCTTATTTGTATTAATTTTCCTCTCTTTACTAACTAGCGGATGGCCATGTACGGAATAGTATTTACCGAAATAATAAGATGTCGTACGATCGTGATTTTAGTCCGTAAGCTAAGTCGCCAGCTATAAAATACTGGGTATTTAAAGTTGACGAATCGGCGCATGTAGGTATATGGGTGGGCCGAACGTCAGATGACGTTGTAGGCTTTGCCTAAGCTCACGGGTTTCGCTTAATGGTAGTATGACGGATTGTCTTCAGTTAGGGTAACGTGGTCTAAGTGACAGAATAAGCTATTATCCGTATTTCTTTTGAGCGAAATTATGAAGACAAGCGGGTACCTATGTAATGTATCTACGTTCGGAAATATTGACTAGAAAGCGCGTAGAAATGAGCCTCTGGAACTATTACTATTACGATAAATTAATATCGATTTATTAACGTGAACTTAAAGGTAAACGAGCTGTAGAACAAAGACATTACCAAGAGAGATGGACATGTTCGACTGTTCGATTGGTTTGTTTTGCTGAATGGTGCTATGGGCTCCGTAACTACGGAACATGATCTTGAAAGCATGTCTGTGTCGTCGATACAGCTCATTATTAATTTCAAACATCATTAAAAATGCCTTCTTAGGTATGTAGTCATTCGCTGCATGTAGGTAGTGTCGAGCTAAACACAAGTAGAACTTGGCGATGTTAGAATGTATCATATCCGGCTAATCGGTGCCGTAGACTATTCTGCGTGTAATACGCGAATTAATTGACAGCAATGAATTGATAATTTTATGGAACTTAAATAGGTACTTATATTTCAAAATATTTCCGGAAGTTGTCAATGTAATGAAAGTAAAATACCTATACTGATTCTAACGTGGGCGTAAAGCTCTGCAGCTTTAGTCAAGACATTGTTGAATAACCAAATAAATCAAGAACAGAGTTATTGTAACAGATGTACCTATAAGGGCACACGATTTTCGTGATCATTTTTCAGAAGCTGTTCACATTGTCAAAATGTGTAGTAGATACAAATTATTCAAGGCCAACTCAAGTGTATAAAATGTCGTCAGTCGGACATCTCGAACAAAACTAGGTACCTATAAGGATTCGTACTGATGATCTACTGTAAAAGAGCCTGTCTCCTAACGTTGACAAAAGGTATTATCTAAATGTATAAGTAGAAGACTTAAATGGGTATTCTAGACACAACGGTGACAACAAGGTAGGTAGGTACCTACCGTTATAGCACGGTTTATAGGTAACCAGTGATGAGCCGAGTCATGTTAGAGGGGTTTGATGAAGTACCTAGTGGAAGTTTAGGTATTTGGGATACTCTAGCTTAGTGACTACTGATATTATTATCGTATACTACCAAGTTGCACCAAGTTGCTTAGTGTACGAAATTTTAAAGCTTACAATTATTAGAATTTCCTAGAGATTCTCGGAAGTTAGTTGCAACATGTTAGGATGCACGCGTTATATATGAATTAACAACAGGTGATGGTAGTTACTATTATTATCAACATGGATACTAAAATTTCTGGTACGAAAAATGTATTTAGATACTATACTGACTGTTAATGGAAGCAAAGGAATAAATGTTCGGTTTTATTTATCAAGTAAAAGATAGAGTAGGATTTGCGATTTTTGTGGGTTTTAGTGCAAAATTATTCAAACTATACTATACTATAATATGTTTCCTTTACTTAAATAAATAAATAAAGGTATCTACATTGATAGCGAGGGCTATAGTAGTACTGGGCAATACCTTACCACTGCCTCGATAATTACGTAGTAGCGGATGCGGGAATAGGAACCGTGTTTAAGTTTCTGGCATAGTCTCCGTAGAACCGGCTATCGTAGATAAAAGGTTGAATTCATTGTAACAGTCAACTTGCACTAACGGATATGTCTACTAATAAACTTACCACGGAAATCTGCGACTAAGCGCGTTTTCTCTCTTGATGGATTAATTAGAGCGTCATTAGCGGAAACATTAATTCAATTGAAGGACGACGCACTAGGTCTTTACCAGCCTTACAGGTTATGCATTTCGGAACGAGATTAAAGGCATTGTCAATCACTTACCATCTAGCGATATATCCAGAAGTCTAACCATCAAATTTACAGAAAGTTGTGATTGACTTGCATTGATTTTATAGATAGTGTGTCCCTAGGAAAACTTCGTAAAGTCATTGTAGGTTGGCTGGACTCTTTATAAATTTTTCGACGTGAATATAAAATAGAAATAATATGGAGCCAAATAAGAAAATAGGGATACCCTACTGTGGGTAAGCTACAACGTTGAACCGAAACATCCCAAAGAAAACATACTTAACGCTCCTAGATGTGATTAGATCCATGATCTTTCTGGACAGGTATTCTTCATGACAGTATGGTATGTAGTCTCAGTTTTGTGATTTACTGAGGTCAAACACTTTTAAAACCTTGGGCTTGACGTTGGAACATACGTGAGACATCACTTTTGACAACTTGTCCAAGTGGGTCTCTTAGGTAGAATCTTAGTTGAAACATCCGTGATTTTATTTAAAAAAAAAAGAGAAAAAGACAATCACACTCTGGTACTTAGCTAGCTGAGAATAATTAGACCAGTTTACTTCGAACGCGAATGTACTGGGGGTAATGAAAGAGGAATGAAGAGCAATAAGTGTGACTATTTCTAGGGCTCTCAAGATTGTAAGGACGATCTGTAACGGACTTTACTTTAATCGTTAAACTGTGACTGTTAGAGTTAAAGCTTTAAATTCCATAGTTTTGGTTAGAGATCAGGAAGAAGACGTTTGAAGTAAGTAGTCACGTAAAGTTTGGCGAATCTCCTGTTCTCACTATATTTAATTCAGGGCGTAAACTGACCCTCTATAAAACCTTAATTTCTAATCTCAAAGTAAGGATTTGTTCCTTATAAACAGAGTACCTACAATAATATAAAATAAGAAATTTAATAAAGCTAAGGACGTTTGAATTAAGTTCAAGTTAAATAGAAAGTTTGGCATGTAAGTGGAAGGTAAAATACTTGGGTTGTACTGTATTTGAACACAAGGCGGTACACAGCGCATATGACCGGATTATTTGGAAGGGCATCCGCAATAGTCGAGATCCTCAGAATTGAGGGAACGAGGAAGAAGAAGACTGTATTTGAGGAATTCCATAATGAGACGGGGCAGAATCCTTGGTGAGCGTACGAGGCTCATACGGGGTGATCCGTGGTTGCAACTGGGTTGGGCCGATCACACGCGCCGAGTATGTAATGTCGCGTGTTGTATACGGTACCTGTCAAATATTCTCATCATGATTTAGTTATCGTTACGGCTATAGCACGGTGGATGACGAAGCAGTGTAGTGGGTAATATTGTATAATTATACAGTGCCCACTCCAGGGGCAAATGTCTGAATAAAGGAGTACCAGTGGTCAATTCTTACACAGCAGATAGATCTGTGTGGCGGGGGTAATGTTCGTCATTTGGAAAACGGTTTTGATGATCCAATGAATACGTCGATAGTAATTACTGTGTATCAACAGGTTAGGTATAGAAGGTTATCTGCATTTGACGGGTCAGTTGGCGTGGTTGGTTTGGATGCCACCCGTCGCGCCGCGGGTCGCGAGTGCGATTCCTATCCGGGTGGTGCATGAACTTGTCTGCATGTCCTGACTCTGGGAGAAATGATCAATGTTGAACGTCATAAGAGCAAGATGTGTGATTATGAGAACTTAACTCACTATTATGAGAACTTAACGCGCTAGTATAATAATACTAATGATATTCATTTATTTCAGAACTCTACTCTCTATTATGGGAACTTAACCCACTATTAAGGGAACTCAACCCGCTATTATGGGAACTAACCCACTGTTATGAGAACTTAACTCACTATTAAGGGAACTTAACCCGTTGTTATGAGAACTTAACTCACTATTATGGGAACTAACCCACTGTTATGAGAACTTAACTCACTATTAAGGGAACTCAACCCGCTATTATGGGAACTAACCCACTGTTATGAGAACTTAACTCACTATTAAGGGAACTTAACCCGTTGTTATGAGAACTTAACTCACTATTATGGGAACTAACCCACTGTTATGAGAACTTAACTCACTATTATGGGAACTAACCCACTGTTATGAGAACTTAACTCACTATTATGGGAACTAACCCACTGTTATGAGAACTTAACTCACTATTATGGGAACTAACCCACTGTTATGAGAACTTAACTCACTATTATGGGAACTAACCCATTGTTTCGAGAACTAAACTCCGAACACCTATGAAACAGAAGTTGATGTTGATGAGCGGCTTGCTCATTGGATGAGTCCAGGAGCGACGATATTGAATCATATATACATCACAGGTCCTTGGGAGTGGATACAGTATTATTGGCTTGCGGCCGAAGCTCCTTGTGTGAGCAAGCGATGGAACACAGCTTCTTGTGTGGGCAAACAGAAGAAGATGATGATAATGACTTCGAACGAAGGAAATAGTAATTTAAATTGTTGTGTTAAAATTGTTTTACCTTATGACAATTACTTAAAGATGAGTACTTATGGATGTGTCGGAATTGTAAATCAGTAAGCATATAAAATATTTTGTAATTGATTCACTTGAGTAGTGACATGAGGTTTGCTTTTGTATGAGTCGGAGTAAAACATCATTAAGTTGCTCTTAAGATCATCAACACTTTACTTACCCATTGTTAATTGCCTAAGATGTTATAGTTTGTTGTAAGTAATCTATTATTGTATTCAGTTAAACAGAATGGGGTCATTCTTATTGAGATGGATGGCCGAATGGTTTGTTTATTATGATTATTTTCAAGCTAATGCATTGCGCTGTTGGATTATTATTTCAAAGTTGATAGTACCAGAACATAATTATGTATGCATAGTTAATGTCAGTTCGGATTTTCTGATACTATCACAGTTTTGTTGAAACAAGTTAAAGATATATTGCAAACGTGCTTAATGAGACCTTGAAGAATTGTGTAAGTGTTTGCCAGTATTTTAATTGGTTAGATAATTAATTAGTAGTATACTCTCCCTGAAGGTGTCTGGGACAGACACATTTCAGGATGGCCGACTGTTAAAAATGGTTAATTCAAGTAAATGAAATGAAATAGGTTTAAAAATATACATCTGCTCATTAGTTTTGAAATACTGGCAACATTTGTACTATTATTTAAGTATGGCAATTGACTTGTATGAAATGAGAGATTATAAAAAAATAGTAAAAATATGGTACAACGAGATTAATAAAAATAAGATGGAAATTGTTAATTACTTGAGGAAAGGTTGAAATACAATAAATACGAGTAAATAGATTCTCCGTGTATTATTGGTTGATCATCTTTTTCACAAGCGTACGCCCCGCATGATGTTAAGCTCTTTTTTATGGGACTGAGCTGGCGAACAAGCGTACGCCCCGCCTGACGTTAAGCAGTTTTTTATGGGACTGTGGTAGCAAACAAGCGTACGGCCCGCCTGAGGTCAAGCAGTTAGCGTAGCCTATAGATGCTTGCTATTGCAAGCAGAGTTGTAACCCTGGTCGAGCCCTTAAATGAGCTGCAGTCAATTCAGCTTGGCCCTACCACCAATAAATCAATAAAATCATTATACGTGTATTTCACTACAAAGCAGTCTTCTAATTGAATTACGCGATTGTATACCTTACTACAAAGTAAATACACTCGCACGCGACGGCAATGCCGTGTGCGGTCTGCGAGTACTGCGAGTAGGTACATGTGCACACTGTTTGCGCGCGAAACATTATTTCGTTCGATTGTATAGTTATCAGTTCTCTGGTAAAATAATACTTATGTTCAATGAAATACAGTCGATAATTTATTAGCAGTCAGTGGTCAAAGTACTTGTGCTTCACTCATTCGTGGTTCACCGTCGCCGGCCGCTCGTCGGTCGTCGGCCGTTCCAAATAGCTCCTTATTGTTATAATGAAAATAAAACTTTATAGGAAGTCGAATAAAGTCGACAATCTATTACCACAAATTCGGAATTCGTTCAAAACCAGTTCTCGTAATGGAATTTAAGCTTATAACCAACCACATACAGTCGATAATCGATTACCAGCTGCAAGGACGACCGTCTCAAAAGACACAGATGATTCCGACAAAGGATGCCGACCATTGTGGTTTTCCAAGGCCGCGAGCCGCAAGCCGTGAGCAGCGCTATACGAGGCGGGGGGAGGAGGGGTTGGGGGAATATAAGTGCGTGTAATTCATGAAAAGATTTGAGTGCCACTCAATGGTCGATCAACCATCTCTGACTGACCTTGCCAAGCGGTGCTTAACCTCCGATCGTTTACCGATCAGTGATTGCAGCTAGTTATGAGCGTCTAATTTTTTATTTATGTGACTAGGTAGGATGGCAAACGGCCCAACTGATGTTAAGCAAAGATGATGAGATGTGTTGTTCAAGGTGGTAGAGCCAAGCTGTAGCCAATTGACTGCAGCTCATAAACGGGCTGGCTCGACCGCGGTAGTACCACCCTCTCACAGAAGATCGGCGTAAAGCAGCTATTACTGCTGCGTTTCGTACGATGAGTGAGAGAACCGTAATCGTGTATGACGATGATGAGATGACTACAACCGCGACCGAATTGCCACTCAATGGTTACCCATCTCTGACCGACCTTGCCAAGCGTTGCTTAACCTGCAATCGTTTACCGATCAGTGATTGCAACTGGCTTTGAACGCCACTACGATGGATGAGTGAGTGATCCGGAAGCCCAACCCCTCTCTCAACCCCTCCCCCTGTCCCAACCGCCCCCCCCCCCTCTGCCCTAGCCCCCTTTCCCTCTGTCCCAGCTCCCCCCTCTGTCCCACTCCTCTTCAGGTCGGCGACGTGCGAGCGATGCTTTTGGTATTGCAAGCATCTATAGGCTACTGTAACTGCTTAACTTCAGGTTGAGATAACTACAACCGCGACCGACTTTTTACGTGACCTCCGAAGCACGGAAAGGCTCAGTTCAATTGCCATTCAATGGTCACCCATCTCTGACTGACCTTGCCAAGCGTTGCTTAACCTGCGATCGTGTACCGATCGGTGATTGCAACTGGCTATGAAACCAAATAAAGGTGCTAGAGCCAAGCTGTAGCCAGTTGACTGCAGCTCATAAACGGGCTGGCTCGACCGCGGTAGTACCACCCTCTCACAGAAGATCGGCGTAATACAGATATTACAGCTGCGTTTCGTACGATGAGTAGTGGCAAAATTTTATTTTAGAACAATTAACAATTAGTTAATTGTTAATCGTGGAAGTCACGATTAACAATTAACTAATTGTTAATCGTGAGTGTTGTGACAGTCACAATTCAAATAACTAATTGTGACTTCCACAATTTACAATTAGTTAATTGTTAATTGTCACTCTCACAATACTCACAATTAACAATTAGTTAATTGTTAATCGTGACTTCCACGATTAACAATTAACTAATTGTTAATTGTTCTAAAATTAAATTTTGCCCAACTCTGGTACCAACCCATTCTAAATTTAATCATAAAGTTTCAAACAAAAATTGTAACTCATAGAAATGCGTTTAAACTTCACCCAAGTTTCCATAACCCCAACCAAAAGTCCTTCATAAATACACCCGCTTTTTATGAAAGCCTCCGCTAATATCCTGAAGGGGCGTTACCGCTTTGAGTATCTCAATACCTGTCAGTCCGATCCTCCTGAAATTTATGTTTAAAAACAAAATCTTACGCTTAATATCTCGAGCCGTGACGAGAATCTCCTTGAGATTAGGTATTACCTTTACTTTGAATATTTTCCTTTAAGTAAGGCATTAATGTTCGTTTTCACGCTCTAAATACGATTTGGTTAATTTAAATAGGTACTTAAAAAAAGGAATAATAATAATTCCTGGGTTTTGGTGGCAGCTTTTCTTGTCTTGAAATGTCTTTTTTGTGGACGTTGTAATACTTCACCACACTAAAAGCCAAGTTCACTAACAGACCGTTAAAGCAATGTACCCGTTTTTTTGGATATAGTGGTAAAAGTCCGTTTACTGCTGTAACGGTACGTTAGCGTGTTGGTAAACTCCGCCCTAGTGCCTACTCCACACTCATCTACCTACTACTCCTGTTTTGTCTGTCTGTCTGGATGTTTGTTCCCGCTAATATCCGCAATCGCTGGACCGATTTTAACGGGACTTTCACTGATAGATACTTAGTTGTTGTTATGATGTGTAACTTGCGCTACTTTTATTTTAGTAAAAGAATAAGAGTAGGCACGCACAAAAAAAAAACCAGTGAATTCGTTTTCAAAAATGTACGTGTATGAAGTCGCGGGCTATTTATTTTTAAACGACTTCAAAAAGGAAGGAGGTTCTCATTTCGCCTGTATTTTTTTTTAGTTCATCGTTTTAATACACCGCATAGCATTGTCTTTATAAATCGGGAAGCAGAACAGGATATGTAGCGGGTGTTAAAAGTAAAATTCTTTAAGGCCGTAATAAAGCAACAAAAGGCATCTTACAACTTCATTCCGATCGCATCCCCAACCCACGGCACGGCATTATGCTAAGCGGCCCGATCCCTCCCTGTTATATGCTAATAATTTCGCAGCACGTAAATTCGGTTGTATTCGCTTTGATATCAGCGTACGTGTCGGTCTCGTAATAATAATTGCTAGTGTTGTAACCCGTGGATCAAATTTTAATCGACTATCTATGAATCGATTTCGGAGTAACAGTCGATTTATTTTGTAAATTCTGACTATTCAAGTGACCAAGTTTTTGTATCGGACTAAGGTGGTAAACAAACGTACGGCCTGTCTGATGTTAAGCAGTTACCGTAGCCTATAGATGCTTGTAATACCAAAGGTAACGCTCGCACGATGCCGACCTGAAGGGGAGTGGAACCGAGGTAGGGGAAGGGTTTTGGTTTCCGGCTCTCTCACTCATCGTACAAAACGCAGCTGTAATAGCTTACTTTATGTCGATCTTCTGTGAGAGGGTGGTGCTCCCCGGGTCTAGCCAGCCCGTATATGAGCTGCAATCAATTGCCTATCGCTTGGCTCTTCTACCCGTAACTAAATAAGATTCAAATCCCGTCCACGTGGGATAGTGGTAAGAATACTCGCTGCATTGTCAAGCTGATTTTTTGAGCAAGGAACAAGCCATAGCCCTCTTGTCATCTGCTGGCCTTCTCCGAAATACGAACCTAACGTTCCGGCTGACGGATTGTCGTGATTTGACATTTCTTCTTTCGTTTTTCTCTACGATTTGACATTGTTTTGATCGTAAATCGAATCCGTACTTCGGACGATCCGTCAGCGACGTATTTCGGAGTAACCCCTCTGTGGAGGTAATCAGTCTAGGTATGAATAATTTGTAAAATTAATCTTCCACCTCATGCTACGCCGATTATAATTGTAAAATGTAGATATAACTTCCGTTAACCCTCATGTAAACATCGAAATTAAGTTCCGCTTTGGCGACGTAGTTTGAAAGCTTGTAAATTTGAGTTGTGTGACTTTGATGTCAAACCGCGTTATTAACTAGTGTACGTACGAGTAACTATAACTAAAATGAGAAAGATATTAACGTTAGGAAGTTATCATAACTTTGATTAAAATAAGCATAGACCGGGTGCTAAGAACGCTATATAGCAATTCTGCAAACGCAATTCATTTTTCTTTACCAATTCCGCTAAATTTCGGTAAAATGGTTACGAATGGCGTAAAATGTGTAACTATTTTACGGAAATTTACTTTAGGCACTGTAACTAAGTAATAATAATAAATTAATAAATATTGCTAGACAAACACACCGACTGTATTCCCAAACTAATCAAAGCTTGTACTACAATAAACTGTGGGCGATCGCAGTGACACCCAGACCAGGGCAAATTACGAAAAAGGCTGATTCCGAAACTGCTTAACATCAGACGGGCCGTACGATTGTTGGCCACCTTACGGCCGAATACTCGTACGCAACATAAATTTGAGAGCTGCTTAACTTTGACGCGCCATACAAAAAATGACAGATAACAACGTCTCAAACTGCTAAGTGGGACTCAAATATTTAAGTAGCCTTTGAGTATTCGGCCGTAAGTCTCATCAAAAAGCACCTTGATGCGTGGCCTATATCTAACAGTGGACGACTTCCGGATGGATGAAGCAACATAGGCACGACCATCAAATACCGTGTTGTAGAGGTACGTACGCGTACAGGGACGCTTCGGCGGCCAGTTCAGCGCGTCGCCCTCCTCGCGCCAGTGGAAGCTAGTGATGCCTAGCCCCCGTTAGCCATCACTGGGGTGGAGTGTTGGCGCCGTTTAGATATAATATTTTTATATGACAGTGACTTTGAATCTTGATCCTGTCAATAAGGAAAAAAACAATAAAATTCTGCTGTTACGAAAAAGTGGTGTTTTACATAGTTAATAGCAGAGTTGCAAAAAAACAGGAAATTTAAAATGTGTTTAAATCATTGTTTAAACATTGATTTAAAACAGAAGGAAAAAATAATTTTGTTTTAAATGTTTAAAACATGTTTTAAATACGGTGTTTAAAACAAGATGATTTTTTCGTAACAACCCTGGTTAATAGATGTCAATAAAAATTATTCGACTAATCGACTATCTTCAAACACGGCACATTCCTAAAAGTAACACACGCAGGAATATTATTACAATTTGGTATTCGAAGGGTGTTCAGTAACAATGTTCTCACATGTTCATTGTAATCATATACTTAGGTAACGTCGCGTATTTCGATGCGAGCTGGCGTCAATATCACCCTGTAGACATCGTTCGCAAAAAGTGAAGGCATCGCCCCGACAAGGATCGTTGGAAGCAAAGACATTACCAAAAAAGAGAGACATGTGACTACAAAATAGTATGTCCTGCTTAAACTCAGTAAGATTACAAATAAACGATTGGATTTTATTTTAAACGGATACCATGTTCACAGTACCACAAAGTCGTTCGCAGTAAATAATGTTGAAAACATGTCGGTATTGTTGAACGGAAATATTTCGGTAATGCTAATATGGCTCACTACTGATAAATAACACGCATCAAAATGCCATCAAGTTGATTGTCGAACTGCGAGAGCGGTAACAGCTGGCCTACTCCGAAATACGAACCTAACGTTTCGGCTGACGGATTGTCGTGATTTGACATTTCTTCTTTCGTTTTTCTCTACGATTTGACATTGTTTTGATCGTAAATCGAATCCGTACTTCGGACGATCCGTCAGCGACGTATTTCGGAGTAACCCCCCTGATGTGTAAATTTCGCTGCGTGTAGTGGTGCGCTGAGTACAAGTTCAGTGATAGCGATGTTGGAAGGTACCATATCTGCTAAAATAATAGATCAATGGTTGTAAGAGCCAATTTCTATTTTCTACACGTGTTCACGTATGCTCGCACGTATGGCTGATTACATCATTCTGGAGAGATAAGAAATGATGGGAGGTCGATTTTCTAATATAATATTTTTTTGGTAGAGCTATTGAATAGGCTAACTAACTACTTAACTATCTACTTATTGAACCAGGGGGATTACCACAACCTCTTATCGCGATTCAATTATAGGAACGTTTTAATGACGTGACAATGACGTTTCTTATTGTCATGACAATAAGGTACGTCATTGAACAAAAAGTCGCTGAAACGTTAAAACGATCCTGTAATTGAATCGCAATAAGAGTTCGTGGTAAGCCCCCAGAACCATATTATTATTAAGTATCATGTCGCCCATTTTGACGTTGTCTCGGCCGTTGTCATGTCGATGGGTATATCAATCACAAGACTGTGCGTACTCGAGACTTGGATAAAAACTATGGAGCGAACTGGAGTGCGCTCTTGAGATGTCATTTTGAACTGAAATATCATTGGCTGCATCTACATCAGGCAAATGCCACGCCCGAGCACTCAGTTTTGTCGTCGGATCGCATGGACATAATGTCACAACATGAGTACTAGCGCGAGGCATGCGAGGCACCTGGGGGCTTACCACGACCTCTTATCGCGATTCAATTATAGGAACGTTTTAAAGTTTCAGTGACGGCAATGACGTTTCTTATTGTCATGACAATAAGGTACGTCATTGCACAAAAAGTCGCTGAAATGTTAAAACAATACTGCTATTAGAGGTGGTGGTAGGGCCCCTGGTGATTAAAATGTTATTCTAAACATAGACTTAATTTTTTATATTTTTGGTTTAGAGCTCATTCTCAGTCTTGAGCTCTGTTAATTAATATAGCCCTAAGTCGCATTCGAATATTTCAGTCACAAGTTAGTGAATTTCAAAACGCAATTATAAAAAGTTTAGCAAAATACAGTTATAAGATGTTCAATTGAACAAAAGAGTCTTCCAAAATAATAAGCAAGTAACTGAATCGCAATCATAAAATTGATATCTCCAGTTTGAGAATATTAAATTCGTTATAAAGCCTAAATAAATCCAATATAACTCCTGGCTGTCCTTTGACGAAGATTGTGTCAAAACGGCAATTCATTCAAACGAAAATACTTGGAACTGTCGATTTCAATTTACATTGTATTATTTGCACGAGACGCCTTTGTGCAAATAGCTCGCGGTTTTAATGTTACCAAATAGTCCAGAAATGTACAGTTTGCATGTCTTTGGTAACATTTCCAACATAAGCTGAGCCCTCTTCATTACAGGTGTCAATAATAAAGAGAGCTCCGCTTTATGTTGAAAATGTACACCACTCTACATAATGTACCTAGGTACGGTTGCCAAAACTCGTGATCCAGAGAAATTCGGCTACCACGTAAAATTTGCATTATGGTGGGTCACGATTCAAATTTATTGACTGTACCTACTGTCCTTCTATAACTGCGCTCTACTCTGCATTTTCCTATGACTGAGTGTTATATTAGATCTTGTTCTAGAACTCCCTGAACGGTTAAACAAGGAATTCATAAAATTATAGGTCTAATACAACAAACATCGAATACTCTAGCTAACTAAGAGATGTACTATACTCACATAGAAGTCGCATTCCAGCTCTCACAGCGCACGGATCGGTTTTTAAGTCGCTCCGCAAGTTAAAAGTGCGAAAAATAGAAAAAGTGCTCCGAAAAAAGTGAAAAGTGGTGCATTCGATTACGCGTGGAAAGATCTCCCCAACGACCGTTTTTCGTGGTGATTGAGCTCCCAGGAGGGGAGTTCTCCCACGAGAAACAAAACCAGTTTCACCTTTTGGACCATAACTTCGGTGGACGACCGACGACCATAACTTTTTAAAGTGCTACTTTGTGCGTATGACCGTCCCCTGTAACGGGACATAAAACCTGGATTTTAAGGTTGGTAGCCACCGAGTTACATCATTTTTGTGAAAATCGCCCGGAGGTCGAGTCGGACATAAATAGCTCGGAGAACCCCGCCATTACCACGGCTAGAAAGCCCTCACTCAGACCTACCCAAAACAGTAAACATTAATTGTGTAGCACCGACAACGACCGAAATATCGGCAAAAAAACAACATTTTTAACAAAAATTTCAACAGTTAGAGACTTTAAGACTAAATAACTTTTTAACCAAACCCATGACATATGTTTTTTCTGTAGTGCTGTAATAGACAATAGACTGCTTAACAGAACCCCAAAAAATTTATAATTGTAGCATTAATAGTCGCCGACCTGCACCCTATTTGCACTCAAAATTGGGATTTTCAAAAGTGTCTAGCCCCCCCCCCCTAAAGTGACCTGGAACGGGGCCCCCCAAAATCATATATTGCACTATAGAGGAGACTCCTAGGAACATTATCCTCCCTCGTCCACAATTTTCGTACCCTAGACCACAAAGCGCCAGCAATAAATAGAGAATCAAATTATTACCACAAACCGCATATCGACTAAAAATAACGTGGTAAAAATCTCGTAACATTGGAAAGTGACTTTTGTATCTGGGATTTTAGCGGCAAATCACTGGGTGGAACCTCAAGGGGGTCCCCCAAAACCATTTTCTGTCAAAGAAAATCTGATATTTATCGACAAACTTTGGAGATACAGGGCTCCAAAACTTCAAATACAAAGCACCAACCAGCGCCATCTAGTGTCCAGTGGAAAAGACCACTGGAATATTTTAGGACATCATCACTGCGTGCGTGCGCACTGCATCAATCATCACGTCACCACCGCTGACCGCGCCTCTCACCCTATGAGAGTGTGTGTGCGGTCGCAGGAAGACCAGCAGCGCCCCCTGACGACGAGTGACAACAACAACAAGAAGTGTGCGAGCGCATCACAGCCGACCCGCCTCTCACCCTTTGAGAGTGTATGTGTGGTCGCGGAAAGACCGGCAGCGCCCCCTGACGACAGCGAGCGACAATTAGCACCTGTACCTTTAAATTATAATTATATTCTTATTATTTATCATAAGTTACGCTACTCGACACGGGTATCGCCACCTGTACGATTAATCATAAGTTCCACTTTAGCTTTTTAAATTGTTTTGAATTGTTTTAGATTGTTTCTTAATTGTTTTAAACTGCTTAAATTGTTATGAATTGTTTTTAAATTGTTGCTAAATTGTTTAAATTATAAAATCTTTAAATTGTTAGCTTGTTTTAAATGTTTAGCTTGTTTCACTATCTAACACATGTGTCACCACTAGTA
This sequence comes from Drymonia ruficornis, assembly GCA_947859195.1. NCBI lineage: Eukaryota > Metazoa > Arthropoda > Insecta > Lepidoptera > Notodontidae > Drymonia > Drymonia ruficornis. Next base: position 12,197,587 of record OX401908.1, read on the forward strand.
TGTTGAAATTGAAAATTCTTTTAAATTGTTAAACTATAAAATCAATCTCTCTGAATTGTTAGTCGCTGCCCGACACGGGTGACACCACATGTACTTCTAACCTCTAACTATAAGTTTTCGCTATCCAACACAGGTGACGCCACCTGTACGATTGAGTTGACCTGGAAGGAACAGAAACTATTAAACATATACACAATTTACGTAACCTATGTATATACTTTTAAAATTTAAAATTTACATCTTATAAGACTTTTACGGTCTATATTTTAAGCTTAACTTGACCTAACAAAAATTTGACCATTGGAAAATTCGATCCAAATCGCAAAACGGTCATTGACAAGAATATTTATAAATATTTACATTTTTACTTTATTTACATATTTACAAACTTACACTTTATTTACACTTTTATTTACACATTTACACTATTATTAAATTATTTAACGGTAAGCACCGTCGTGATTATAAAAAACCCCGGTTAGGTTGATTAGGTTAGGCATATAAAAAAAAAAAAAAAAAAAAAAAAAAAAAAAAAAAAAAAAAAACATAATATACACATTCCTGTAAATTTAATTTAATTTACACCCTTACATAAATCAAATAAAAAATGTTTGGTCACCGCACGCCCACTAAAAAGACCGCCGCCGCAGACGGCACAAGGGTAATTAATATCGACCCAGTTCCCGAGAAGGCTTCGCCACTCAGCCCGACAACTACCGAGGTGAGCAAGACGACACAGGCTCGGCTCAGCACCGAGTCCTGGGTCGTCTCGCCTAGCTCCCTCAGGAAGGTGCATGGACCGGTGAAGCCGAAGACGAAGAACAGGCAAGGCTCTGGTCCGGACAAGTCTACCAGGCTGGAACTACCACCATCCAAACCCCAAAAGTCTTCCCCCCTCCACAAACCAAACACAGCCAGGTCCCCAACCGACGCTCTGCAAAGCTCACCACCACCACCACAGAAGAGAAACACCCAACCTAGAGTTGCTGAGGCGAGAGCGTGTCTGGAAAAGGCTAAGCTCAACCTCAGGAACTCTAGGAACATAAAAACTGAAATAAAAAATGAGGTGGTTGCAGCTGTGGAGCGACTCTACCAACTTGTAAAGGAGGCTGTAATGGATAAGGGTGGGAAAGAAAAGGAGACACAAGGAAACGGAAGCAAGGAAGAACGGGACAGAGAGGAGTTCTCTCAGATGTTCTCCACACTAACCGAACAAACGCGATTAGTGAAGGAGAGCAATGAGAGAATAAAGACCCTGCAAACCACAGTGAAGAACTTAGAAAGGCAAACCGAACAAACAGCTCGGCACTCCCTCCCCCTGGAGGTAATACAAACATTGACCACCTTGCCGAGCAACCCGTCGCATTGCGACGGTGTGCAGAACATGGAGCGACTTCTGGACGAGGTTCGGGGGCTGCGCCAGGTCTCGGAAGAAACGGGAAGGCAAGTCATGGCCCTCAAAGAGGGCGCGCCCTCTTATGCCGACGTTGCATCGAGACCTGGTCGCGGCCAAACCCCGCCAAGACCACCCGCTCGGCCCTGTCACTCCGTCATAGTGTCCTCAGACACCGAGATGGACACAAGCGACGAGGTGCTCGGTAAGGTCAGAAAAGTATTGGATGCAAAAAATTGCGGAATAAAAATCCAGAGAATCCGCAAGATAAAGGACCAAAAAGTGGTGCTAAGCTGCGGCAGTAAAGAAGAGCTAGCAAAAATGACAGCAAAGTTAAAATTGAACCGGAACCTCCAAGTAGAAGAGGCAAAGAACAAGGATCCTCTCATCATAGTCTACAACCTCCAATCCTACAACACCGACGAGGAAATCGTTGCCTCCCTCAAGACGCAGAATGGGGATCTGTTTGGAGACCTACCCGCAGACGACTTCAGAGCGGTGGTGAGATACCGCAGGAGGGCAAGAAACCCCCTAGAGAATCACGTGGTCCTGCAAGTATCTCCCATCATGTGGCAGAAGATAACGATGGCGGAACGGCTTTACATAGATCTGCAGTATGTGGCTGTGCAAGATCAGTCACCACTGGTGCAGTGCACCCGATGTCTCGGATACGGGCATGGCCGCAAACTCTGCAAAGATCTTGTCGATCTGTGCAGTTTTTGCGGCGACAAACATCATAAGGCAGACTGCCCACGTTTCCACGAGGGCAGCATACCATCCTGCCATAACTGTAAACTAGCCAAAAACCGGGACGTCGGACACACTGCATTCGACGGGGCTTGCCCAATCCGCCAAAAATGGGACGCATTGGCGAGGTTGAGTGTGGCGTATTCCTAACGTCGTCAGCACAGGCATAAAGAAAACACAACACGAAAGGTACACACAACACACAACACCAAAACAACACACAAATACACCAAAACACACAAAATCAGGTACAGCCCGGAATCTTTAACAAATTGAATTTGTCCACAACATTATACACAATGCTGGTCCGGTAAGAAGCCAGGCAGTACCTGATACACACTATACAAACCAATACACAATACGAGTATAGAACACGACAACAATGAAGCGTTGCCCTGCCCTATCCCAATGTATGACACACACACACACACACACACACTTATTAATATATAAACCCGCAAAACAGATACTCGTATGAATAACTCTATGTAAATTGCCTACGAATATATTAGTAACCACCAACACACACAAACACAAACACCATACATAAGCACAAACTCAAACACCAAACAGACACAAACACAAAATAACACTAAACTACCAACTAACTTAACCAATTCTGCTTCCAAAACCAACTAACAATAACACTCACCAAATAAAAAATAGTCCACTACCATATTATATACATACAAGCCAAACGAAGTCTATATAAAACAAATTATAATTTTATTATTCTTATTAAATTAAGCAAAATTACAAACTAATCGAAATTCTTATATAAAAATAAACTTTCACTTATAATTAATTTTGTCAATTATAATATATCAGTCATTCTATATCATTCAGTAATCATAAAGTAAAATTATAACAAATAAGCAGAGTACCTAAAAAAGGGCCTGGATCACCATATCCGGGGAAAATCTGCGTGCAACCTTAATAGGGCGCACATTAATTAAAAAAAAAAAAAATATATATACTCACATAGGAATATTAATCAGTATTTTATATTGGCCCAGTATTGCCATAAAGAGAGAGGAGTGGAGGAAGGAAAGAGAGTCCTTTGCCCAGCAGTGAGACGACACAGGTTGATAAAAAAGAAAGAAAAAAATTATATTTTATACTTTTTGGAAAGCTAGACATTTAGGTACAATGGGAGAAAAAGAATAATAAGGAGTAAGGCCAATTATGAGCTTTCACTTATAGCAGAAAAATACGTAGAATGTAATTGACAGTTTGTGTGAGCTTCTTGGACTGTATGTTTTATATTTAGGTCACTTTGTGGAGCTACAATAAGACGATAACTTGTTGCACTATTTGTTTATTTCTATTTAAATGGCGAGAAAACACAATATAAAGGCACGGTACAGCGAATCAGTTACATAATCGCGTCCAACTAACTATCATGTTGCCAGACATTGAAATTATATTCTGTTGGGTTGCCAACAGTTTGAGGTAGGTAGATTGGGGTCCTTTTCCCTCGGACGTGCCTCTCGTTAATACAATACGAATTGATGTAGGTACTAATCTACAAAATCTGAATCGAACACTTAGAACAAAATGGCGACAATATGGCGTTATTTTTATCGCCTTTTTATGTCCACAGTCGTTGTCACTTGAGTGTCGGCATCGTCAGGACTTAAGCCGACTAAGGGATTAAGATAAACGTGATGAATTTTACTGTGGGTCCTTTAGGCGTAGGAAGTACTTAACTTCAAAACTGGCTTCCTTTATAGGCACTTTGCCTACACCACAGCGTTAAGAGGTATAAGCTAAAAACTATTCTGGATGATTTTGTATTTGTTTGACTGTTTTGACCAATATTCTCTAAAGAAATCAAATAACTACCTACTACTTATTAGGATAAATAATTACATATTATAATACAAAAAATCTAAGCATCTCATATAAAATATGTAGTATACGCCGCGCCGTTAAAAGTTTATAATGGGGTGGCTACAAAATTCTTAAAAAGCCATACATTTCCTGATTTTCTAACAGAATCCTTAGTAATTCCGCAAAATTTCCTTGAAATAGTCACACATTTGACGCCGTATGTAAAAGAATGTTCTTAGAATATTTATTTATTTGCGACCATTCTACGGAATTTACTAAAAAGTAACAAAAAATGCTTTTGTGGAATTGCTATGTGGCGTTTTTAGCACGCCAAGTAGTGTTCAGATATAGAAGGATAAAAATATTACGTTTTGCTTATTAACCAAACAGACATCTCGATAAAATTAACACTATCTTATCTACAATACTACACAGCGCTTACCTCAACTCTAAACTAATCTAGGGAAGAACTAATGTCGTTTTGCTAGTTCCAACCCCACTTACTACACCTCCAAGCCAACTAGGCACTCGGGTGAATACGACTTTCCCGCCCACAGGTGCCTAGTTGGCTTGGTGGTTTAGCACTACGTAAACTCTGTTAACACTTCGGTAACTCCTTCATGTATATGCAAAATTGGCTTCCCTAGGACCCTGCATCGCATAGATAAGTCCTTATGAATAACAACACGCCCTCTGAATCCATTTTCTAGTAATTAGAACTTAATGATGGCGTCCATAATCCTTTATTGAGGTTCCAATTGAGGGTTTTATTGTTTCCAGCTAACTAGAGAGCGAATGTTTGTTGAACAAGGAGTGATAAAGATGTGCGAAATTCTCTCTTCAGTAGATAATTCCCAATTGATTGTTACGATAATCATTGTTTTAAACATTTATGTATACAGGGTGTTTCAAAAGTGCTGAATAATTCTTGGGGAATAGGTAGAATTAATTCGTATAATATTTTTTTGAAATTTGAACCCTTTTTCGAATATATTTTTCAAGCCATATTAGAAAAATTTAACTATCTCAAAGATTATGTAAAATTTTCACAAACTGTTTCTTAAATATTAGTGATTGTTACTCTTAAATGCAGTTTACACTGGATTCCAGGCCATTTGGTATGTTCTAAGGCCGCAACACGAAAGTTGTCACTAATATTCAAAAGCCCATTACTTAAAAACTATTATAGTTACGTATAATCAGTGTACACTGCATCTGCGTATCAACTACCGTATATGCAGTTTAATTATTATTTCGTGCTTTTGATACACTGGGTATAAAAATTAATTTAATATTTCTAATCCTTTTTATTTTTTTATTAGCCTATAGGGCTGTCCCACTCCTGGGCAAAGGCCTCCCCTTTTTCTTTCCACACCACTCTGTCCATGGCAATTTCCGGCCACGTATTTCCTATAAAAGTGTCCAGGTCTAAATATACTTAATTAAATTTTATGGACATCTCAGTAGGCTAGTACTCAGTACCTTATTAATTGTATCACCAATACATCGGTAATACCTATTGATCGCCAACTAAGCTTCAACTATGGAGGACTATCCCAGTAACACAGAGACCCTGGGCCATTACGAAAAGGGCCATTATTATTACTAACGGACGGTTCAAGCGACTATACTACACTACAAGTGCCTATAAAACTGTTTTTAACTTATAAATTAAAGAAGTTCGCCAACTCGCACCAGACCAAATTGATGGGCCTAACCCCCTCACATTTATGGGAAGAGCGTGCCTAATATGAATTAATATAATCTCTAAATTAAAATAGAAAAAATAAAAGTGAACAAATAAACATCAACATTTCACCCTGTATAACCTTCAACGAAATCACAATGACTTCAAATTCCCAAATCAATTCACGATACCTATTGAGATATTCGAATTCCCGAGCCTCGATTTCAATACTACTCGGATCGAATATTCGTCGACAAAGGTATATAACTTCGGAATACAACATTACCTCCAGTCCGCGGCTGTCGAACCCGTCAGGAACTTACCCGACCGCTATTCACCAGTTTTTATCTCTATCCCCCCGGAATAACTCACTATTTATCGATTATTGAGGAACTTTGAAAGGGAAAAAGCATACCGGTATCGGTAACATATAAAAATCGGGATACGTGGAGCTCTGAACTCGTTTTTAAAGGTGTGACGGATGTTTAAAGTGCCTATACAGGGTGACTTCGATGTTGTCGGCACAATTTCAAACTAATGGTCTTTTCCAGAAAGGTCAAGTCCGTAGCATCCTCAACCGACGGCAGTGCAGTGCATGATGAATTTGGACAAAGCAAAAGAGGTGTGTCAAAAAACGTAGTATGTGGCAATCATTAGTCTCTGCTTACTCACGTGGAATACAGGCGTGAATATATATATTTGTATATATGTACTATGTATGCAATTTTAAAGTATGACTACATATTATTCAAATTATTAATCAAATTATTAAAGATGGCACCAAGTGCACATACCGAGTGCTTAAAGTCGATGATCAACTGGAGAGTAAAAACCGCTGGAGCCAACGCCAGCAAACCACGGACTAGGCGTATAGATTGACAAAGGAGCACCTACAAAAGTTGGTGGCTTCGCCTATGGATCGCCCGCTTTAGATCCATGCATTGTAATTATAATAACGGGCCCGTTAGCGTGGTTGGCGCGGAGGCGCCTTTCACGCTGCAGGTCGTAGGTTCGATTCCTACCCGAGACATGCATTTGTGTGCATGAACATGTCTGTATGTCCGGAGTCTGGGTGTATATGTATATTAAGTATGTATTTACAAATAAAAAAGTAGTATATGTAGTAATATCAGTTATCTGGTTTCCATAGTACAAGCTTTGCTTAGTTTGGGATCAGGTAACCGTGTGTACAAAAATGTCCCAGGATATTATTTATTATTATTTTTTTAATAAGAGTTTAGAAGTCACATATACGCATGACCTGACGTCACACAAGTGGCGTAGTTGAACACCATCCCGTGATAGGTGATTTAGTATTCCGGTGGAAGTTGTACGAGACGCATTGATTAAAAATTGTGTTTTGCAGCACTTTGAAGAACGGAAATTCTTTTAAAACATGACTTTGACTACATTTGTAAACACCTAATTGCAAAGTCCTAAAAATGAGGAGTATTTATTTACTTCTTGCAATTCCATTTTTACGAGTTCCACGTGAAATTTTCCGGCCATTGAAAATGTTTTTCCTCGCTTTCGATAAAATGAAAATTTCCTTTTCCGTTTGCCTTTAATTTTTCTTTCCCTTTGAAGGGTATTAAAGATAATTATATCGGGGGATCTTTCGCGCCTACAATAAAACGTTATTTATGTATTTTGTATTCGCTTCCATTCTTAATGTATTTATGCTTATTTTATTAGGGTTATCGTCCCTGTAATTTTATTATGGTGGGTTTATTTATAATGTGTATTTTTTCCATTGAAATATTTCGATAAAAATACAAAGAATAATTTGATCTCCGCGAGGACGCTCCCAGTAGATGGAGCGTGCGCACTAATATATATAATAATAATATACTCGGCGCACTAATATATTCGGCAACTAATACTACGCCGAAGTCAAAGTAATTTAGTACATCTGACAGCAATCAATTTGTGAATCTGACCTGCCGACACGATATTAAGTTGCTGCATTTTTGGAATGATCTTGTAGAAACCAAAATTAATCTAAGGCATCAGTTTTATTATTGTCCGGTACCTTTAACCATTCTTGACGTTTTTTTTTTTTTCTTGAAAACGTGGCCATTACATGCCCAGCGGGACTATTACATATCTCAGTTGGTAACTGGCGTCGGTTGTACACCGAACTTTGATGATAAATTAGAATGACATAACATTGGTATTACGTATTTCGGTGAATGGATATCAAGGTACAGTGAGTTTGGGTTAGGTTAGCCCTGCAAGAAATACGTAATACCAATGTTATGTCCTTCTAATTTACCATCAAAGTTCGGTGAACAACCGACGCCAGTTGTCAACTGACATACGTAATAGCCCTGCAGGATAGGGTCCTGTGGAGACAGAGAGGGGAGGCCTTTGCCCAGCAGTGGGCCATTTAACAAGCTAATAAAAAAAAAAAAAAAAATTGCATGCTTATAAATACTTATCTATTTATACTCGTACGTTCTCCGTTATGTTACGTTATGTTGTGCACTAAAGAAACCACCGGTTACAAGACGGTTAGTGTTGGGAACGACGGGTGCGGCTCTGCGGTTACGCTTTGCAACCCTCGCCTTTGTAAACTAGATCGAATAACAATATTAGTTTGTGTTTGAGCAATATATTTAGTAAGTGTTTAGTAATCGATTTAACGTTTGGATCGAAGGCGGTCTGCGAAAAGAAAAGGCTTAGAGAAACTTAAAATAAAGCTTACAATTCCTTTATAAACGGTTTGATATGGCGTGTTGTAAAAACCCACTCCTCGAAGAGCGAGCTCAATAAAATATATAAATAGATATGAATATAAATACATATAATTAATATAAATATAACCATACATAAATAATACCCTAGATGATATACACTAAATTAAATACTAAATGAATATACTAAATGAAATATTTACCTACCTCTAAATAAACCTAACATACATACATACCGATGTAGCTGATGTAAAACGACGTTGCTAACTATTTTGTTTGGTTGTGATCTGAAATTATATAATTGGCCAAGTGATCCGTATCGTCTAGTGGTTGTAGGACCTAACATAGTGAACCGCTTATAGTAACCTAAGTTCTTTTAGTGAAAGATTGGTATTTCTACGTTGTACGTTCTACGCTTCTATGTTATTCCATCTATAAAGTGAACCTACAATACCTAACTTAAAGAAACAATGTAGTTGATTATAATATGACAAATATTAGTTAAAGACAAGGTCTAGAGCCCCTCCCCGCTCTTAGACAGTGACAACCTACTCGTATCTGTGTTGCCTCCTTTTGCATGTCTTTATAAAAACTATTTTGAATGAATATATTGATAAGATGTTTAACATTAAGTAATAACAAACATGATGAGTTGGTAAGTCTGTACTATTGACAGAGTATAATAGTAGAATATCTGTTCTACTGACAGAATAATTCTATTAAATTCCATTTACAGGAATAGTATAAATCCAACCATTTGGACAGTAAAAAGACTCGCAAGATATCTCTGCTTCAAAGTCTTGTATAGGTGTAAACAGTATGAGTTTGGTCAATGTCAGCGAAGAATAGCATCTCGTTCATCGATAGTGAGGAGAATACTACAGGGACGATAGCCCTAGACACGACCAAAACATCATAATCGCGTGGACGAAGTAATCTGATAAGTCTGGACAGTGACTTACGTTGGAAACTCTATCATCTACTGTTTAGTGATTTCCAACAGGGTCATACGCCCCAAAGTGTAACCAGATCTACCAAATCTTAGGTAGTACAGCCAGAATAATGCATGATGAGTAAATTGACTTATCCGTCAGATTCAATCTTTCTAGACTCTCAATACTGAGCCAAATGGTCTGAATATACTACTCAGATTCTTTAGATTGTCAATAGACAATAAATTAGCTTTAAAATCAAGCAAGTATATGAATCACCATGGTGACTAAGTTAAATGAATAAAGTAAGTACATTAAAAGATTATTTAAAATCAGGAATAATCAAAAGTTACCGCCCGTTCACAAACCTAAACCAATAGGGAAGAAGGGCAAGAAACCCTATGGTTAAGCAAAAGGGTCCCTGCCTATACTACCTACTACCTTCCTGAAACGCCTCAGTTTATTCCTACCTATCTCCATGATGTAAGTTACCTTCGCACTTATATCTAAATTCCTTATAATCTATCAACGTCTAACATAACCTTATGATAAATACTGCATTACAACCTTCCTACCTAAAGAGCTCTTAAACCGTGAAAACGTCCTGCTCTACGATCGTAAGATCCGTCCTACATCCGACCTATCTACCTAAATAAACTAGCTATAGCTATCTATTTAACCTAACCACATCTACTTCCTCTAATGAACAAAACACAAGGATATTCAAAATGTAAATTGCACAAAAGAACATAAACAAAATGTAGAACATTTGAAATACACAATAAATAAAGGTAATTGGAACGAACTCACAGTATTTAACCAGCATAGTCACGACTTATCCTTGTAACTTATTCATCCGAAGAGTGATGTCCTCGTTGTCCTGAAGTGAAGTCAGCCGGAAAAAGCCCGAAGCGAAGAGCCCCGACTATAGCCGTGCCAGGCCTTATATAGGGATCCCCATCATCCTCGCATATTTCTACCTTCCATCTCTTATCAACTAGAGATGCGCAAAGTTAGAACTTCTACACATTCGATCTTCCGACTCCGACCTAAATTCGATCAAACTTTACATTATGAAACCAAATAGTCCAGCTATCAGTCTTAACGCTATTGGAACCAAAAGAATGTTGCTTTACTAATAATCTAGACATCAATTAAGATCTAATTTCCCGAACTACAATCAGAAATATGTATGAAAATATGTTGACCACTTTTAGGTTCTTCACTAAAACAAATACGTTTATGAACTGAATCCAGCTTGTCCTTGTAATAATCCATGTAATTATATCCTTTCCCTAATAAAGTATAAATGATCGAACGTTGACCGAAAACCTAAATATCGAAATCAGGAATTTGCGGATTCACCTCACCTCTAGTCTGTTTCATGTTTCCCTAACTACCCTCTACCTAAAATATTCGATTCCTGGAATGCGGCTTCCAGACAGTGACGCATACCTAGGCACCGAACAAGTCTCGACCTGCTCCAAACCTATAACCGCGGACGTATTTCTATACGATTCGAAATTTGAAAAGATGTTACTCTCAATATTCCTAAGAGCCACATTACACTGTCAACTACTACGTCATCAGCCGGATTTAATATGAAATATGGAATGTATTTTAGACAATTTGCTTTAGATATTTTGATGAATTATTTTAATTTAATTTAATGGAATTAAAGCCTATATAAATAGACATATATATATTTATATTTGTGCAAGTGACGGAACCACGACAAGTCCGTTCCGTTACAGTCAACCCCCAAAATTTATGCAGGTGAATAAATTATTTAACCGAAGTAAATTTTTCACGAACAAATAACTGCACAAATATAATAAAACAACCCAAACTCTAAATAGCTAGTGCAACTTCTGATTTATCAATATTTGATTCAGAAATAGTTGAATGCATGAATGTATAATGCGTGTGTACCTATAATTAGTAGAGTGTATTTCAACCGAATTGAAAATAATTGTCATATGAACCCAATGTCAGAGTTTTTTAATGTAACATCCATGACCAAGAATAACCTCTTCGCGAGGACAGTCTAAACTCAGCAAGAATAACCGGTTGTGAGGCGATCATATCCTAGTGATATAGCGTAGCCCTTTCACAGCAAACCAACATTACGTATGGTGTGAACCAACTACACCATTCTATCTAAGTCCAGACCTCCCTTAAGGCTAAAAGCGATAATTCCCCATGATTGTAACATCCCACAAAGACCCAAGCACATAATAACAACTTACTCACAATTCGGAGCATGTAGAGTGTACCAAACGACGATATCATAGCCCGAGTAGAGTACGAGCTCCTTACGTAATCAGTTAAACCCGATGCATGTCTACTGACCTAACCTAACACCAAACTTCAACATAAAAAGCCCGTTGTAAGTGTAATAAAAAAAACCACTAAAAATAAAGCGCGATTTCTGAACTTCAAACAATGACAAACCGTTCCGTACCAAGACACTGTCGAATTATTTAGGCCCCTTAAAATCATACATCACACAATGACGATACATAGCTCCTGCAGTCATAGCGAATCACACCACCTAAATAAATCTACAACACACTTTGGCAAGAAACACGAATAATTTTTGCACATTTGAATTGATTATTAATATTACTTATTAGTATATTTTAGCAAATCTAATTATACCTTCCCTATACAACCCCCAGATTGGATGTAACAAAGCGCACTGCACGCATAAAGTCACATAATATGCAACCTATGGTTACGCAAAATAATAGCTACACAGAGTAAAAGTTACGCAAAGTAATAATTACGCAGATTAGTAGATACGCATAGTTACGCATATTACGCAGATAAATTACTTACGCCAATTTATAGTTACGCAATATGCTGCCAATTTTACAGTTACGCAAAATGCAACAAATACATGTAAGTACGCAAAATAGCAGTAAAACAAATTGTCAAATACCAAACTATGCAAATAGCTAAAAATATGAAAAATCTGTAGGTACCTAAACAGAAGCCCTAATGAAAATGCATCGACAAACGTATATTCGGAAATTGAAACCATAGTTTGATTTTTATTACTTTTTAACAAAACTAGCGACCTATTGTTAGATATACACACAGGTGTATGAATGATGCAACACGGCCAAACGAAATCGCACAGCATTAAAAGAAGGTACCTAACCTGCCTACTTTCAGAAATTTGAAGCAACTTGCCTAATAACCTGATTACAACATACTAAGTAACTAACTTTATAAATACCTATTAATTACTTAATTTTAGGATACCTAATCATATCATCGTCATCACGATCACCGTCATCATCATCATCATCGTAGTTGTCATCCATCATCATCATTGATATCATCCACCAACATCATAAAATTTCCCTATTCTTGTGCTAGCAAAATTCTCTACTGGTTTTCCTACTTTACGTAAATTAACTAGGTAGGTAGTCTACCAAACTAGGCCTGCGTATCTAACGCAATAGTAGGCTTGCCTGGCATAAGTGTTATCTATCTACTATCAGGTGGTTTCCTATTCTCAGATATCTACTACATACACACATACCGTAAAAACTTTCCGCTATTAGAAGCATACCGATTGTAAAACTTTTACGCTACTACTATACGGCTTTCCTTACTAACCCCAATTCGCCTACTTATAAAATTCCTGCTAGGTAGGTACCTCGTACAGTTCCCTAGTTTAATGTCTTCAATTCTATTTGTAATAGGTAGCTACTACGTATTCTGTTTCGTACCAGTACCTAATCGTATTTAATTAGTTTCCTACATGCTTATCAATTTACAAAGCCTCCTAATCCAAACTGGACAGGAGAACCTTTTTGCAAATTAGACAAGTCAAAGTCGAGTACTATCTCTCCAGTCTTACACGTAAACTACTTCAAACCAACCGTCAGGTCTACTGAGTATTAATCAATCGCTCCTCTCAGTCAAGTCTAACTAATATGTACATACCTAACTATCCTATGATTTCCCTGTACAATTCTACCTAGGTATGATCATAACTGTTGACTACAATAAGTTCCTAAGCGCTATCCTATAGGTACTCTAGTGATACAGCGTCTAGCTATTACAATATGTCTGCCTAAATAAATGAAAGTTGTACCTATCTACTTGAGTAAATAGAACTGTAATGACTAAACCGTACCCAATTACAAGACTTCTCAATAATAGAACTAAAGTTGATTTCGTATCTAAAAGTAGGTACCTACTCTTAAAATTTAATATCCTATTCATAATGTTATTTCTGACAACCCCCCGACTTTAGACCATTACCTAATTTTTCCCTGAACAACCCCCAAACTTTAAAACATTTACCAACACGAAACACCAACATCATTCCGATTTTAACCTACCTATAACTTCTTCGGACGGAACCAACCTTTAAACGAATCCTGTCTCATATCACAAATAAGAACGCATTTTTTTATTCAATTTAAATATGACTAAAAGAGTTGACACTCAATTAAAGATAAGTATCAAAATCCAATAATATTATTTACTCAAAAATGACACGACACGACATGATACACGTCCTGACACGACATGACACGACCTGACAACACGTCACGACCTGACACGACAAGACACGCCCTGACACAAGACACGACAAGACACGACCTGGCATGACAACGACCTGACACAAGACACGCCCGACTCGACACGACCTGACACGATACGACACGACACGATACGACACGACACGATCCGACACGATCCGACACGATCCGACACGACACGACACGACACGACACGACACGACACGACACGACACGACACGATCCTACACGACACGATCCTACACGACACGATCCGACACGACACGACCCGACACGACACGACCCGACACGACACGATCCAACACACGACATGATGACACGACGACACGATAACACGACCCGACCCGACACGAGGCGATACGACACGGCGATTCGACACGGCGATACGATACGATACGACACGGTGATGCGATACGACACGACTCGACGAAACGGTGATAAGATACGTCACGGCGAAACGATACGACACGACGATACGATACGACACGACGATACGATACGACACGGCGATACGATACGACACGGCGATACGATACGACACGGCGACACGCTACGACACGGCGATACGATACGACACGGCGATACGATACGACACGGCGATACGATACGACACGGCGATACGATACGACACGGCGATACGATACGACACGGCGATACGATACGACACGGCGATACGATACGACACGGCGATACGATACGACACGGCGATACGATACGACACGGCGATACGATACGACACGGCGATACGATACGACACGGCGATACGACACGGCGATACGACACGGCGATACGACACGGCGATACGACACGGCGATACGACACGGCGATACGACACGGCGATACGACACGGCGATACGACACGGCGATACGACACGGCGATACGACACGGCGATACGACACGGCGTTACGACACGGCGATACGACACGGCGATACGACACGGCGATACTTAAGCATTTTTGAGTAAAATTATTTAAGTCTACTATGGCATTATGACAAGTCTATGTCTACCTAATTCTATGTCTACACCTTGCCTAATCTATCAAATAATCGCTCTATGACATCGATTTCTATGAAATGACAGCTAGAGATTTCGTTCAAAAATCAATACCGCAATGGATATTATTAATCATCGATTCGATTTTATTTAATAATCGCTAACCTAATAAATTACCAGTTTTTCCCTAGTTTATTATAAATCGAACAAATAAGTTGCAACAAATAGAGTTCATTATCTATTACAAAAGTTTGATGAATTCTAATATTATTTTTTATCGATACTCTTGGTAATTGTGTTTTATTAAAATAACGAGTAACCCTCCCTAATGTCAGTGAAGTTTTAAATAGTTTTATTTACAACCTGAAACGACAACTTCTAGCCTATGCATATTTAATGTTTTGATATTTTCAGTGATAACTATAGCGATAACTCAAGAACCAGTGTGATTTTTGTTGGGTATTGTAGCTTCAGTGAACGTAAATACTAACTATCAACGATTCCCTATCTTGCAGTGTATTTCTAAACTTATCTAAACTAATAAATACCAATCTTAATCACTTTCCATTTCACGAACAACAAATTGTGACTTAATAGTCACTTATTCAGATCAACCAAACAAAGATTTTTAGGAACATATCATATTCAAATCAAATACCTAAATAATAATAAATATCAACAGACCAACACACCAGCTGACTGACTTAATTGACTAAATACCGTAGTAGTCCAGGTTCATATCCTGGTCACGGCACCAAATTGTAAAAACCCACTCCTCGAAGAGCGAGCTCAATAAAATATATAAATAGATATGAATATAAATACATATAATTAATATAAATATAACCATACATAAATAATACCCTAGATGATATACACTAAATTAAATACTAAATGAATATACTAAATGAAATATTTACCTACCTCTAAATAAACCTAACATACATACATACCGATGTAGCTGATGTAAAACGACGTTGCTAACTATTTTGTTTGGTTGTGATCTGAAATTATATAATTGGCCAAGTGATCCGTATCGTCTAGTGGTTGTAGGACCTAACATAGTGAACCGCTTATAGTAACCTAAGTTCTTTTAGTGAAAGATTGGTATTTCTACGTTGTACGTTCTACGCTTCTATGTTATTCCATCTATAAAGTGAACCTACAATACCTAACTTAAAGAAACAATGTAGTTGATTATAATATGACAAATATTAGTTAAAGACAAGGTCTAGAGCCCCTCCCCGCTCTTAGACAGTGACAACCTACTCGTATCTGTGTTGCCTCCTTTTGCATGTCTTTATAAAAACTATTTTGAATGAATATATTGATAAGATGTTTAACATTAAGTAATAACAAACATGATGAGTTGGTAAGTCTGTACTATTGACAGAGTATAATAGTAGAATATCTGTTCTACTGACAGAATAATTCTATTAAATTCCATTTACAGGAATAGTATAAATCCAACCATTTGGACAGTAAAAAGACTCGCAAGATATCTCTGCTTCAAAGTCTTGTATAGGTGTAAACAGTATGAGTTTGGTCAATGTCAGCGAAGAATAGCATCTCGTTCATCGATAGTGAGGAGAATACTACAGGGACGATAGCCCTAGACACGACCAAAACATCATAATCGCGTGGACGAAGTAATCTGATAAGTCTGGACAGTGACTTACGTTGGAAACTCTATCATCTACTGTTTAGTGATTTCCAACAGGGTCATACGCCCCAAAGTGTAACCAGATCTACCAAATCTTAGGTAGTACAGCCAGAATAATGCATGATGAGTAAATTGACTTATCCGTCAGATTCAATCTTTCTAGACTCTCAATACTGAGCCAAATGGTCTGAATATACTACTCAGATTCTTTAGATTGTCAATAGACAATAAATTAGCTTTAAAATCAAGCAAGTATATGAATCACCATGGTGACTAAGTTAAATGAATAAAGTAAGTACATTAAAAGATTATTTAAAATCAGGAATAATCAAAAGTTACCGCCCGTTCACAAACCTAAACCAATAGGGAAGAAGGGCAAGAAACCCTATGGTTAAGCAAAAGGGTCCCTGCCTATACTACCTACTACCTTCCTGAAACGCCTCAGTTTATTCCTACCTATCTCCATGATGTAAGTTACCTTCGCACTTATATCTAAATTCCTTATAATCTATCAACGTCTAACATAACCTTATGATAAATACTGCATTACAACCTTCCTACCTAAAGAGCTCTTAAACCGTGAAAACGTCCTGCTCTACGATCGTAAGATCCGTCCTACATCCGACCTATCTACCTAAATAAACTAGCTATAGCTATCTATTTAACCTAACCACATCTACTTCCTCTAATGAACAAAACACAAGGATATTCAAAATGTAAATTGCACAAAAGAACATAAACAAAATGTAGAACATTTGAAATACACAATAAATAAAGGTAATTGGAACGAACTCACAGTATTTAACCAGCATAGTCACGACTTATCCTTGTAACTTATTCATCCGAAGAGTGATGTCCTCGTTGTCCTGAAGTGAAGTCAGCCGGAAAAAGCCCGAAGCGAAGAGCCCCGACTATAGCCGTGCCAGGCCTTATATAGGGATCCCCATCATCCTCGCATATTTCTACCTTCCATCTCTTATCAACTAGAGATGCGCAAAGTTAGAACTTCTACACATTCGATCTTCCGACTCCGACCTAAATTCGATCAAACTTTACATTATGAAACCAAATAGTCCAGCTATCAGTCTTAACGCTATTGGAACCAAAAGAATGTTGCTTTACTAATAATCTAGACATCAATTAAGATCTAATTTCCCGAACTACAATCAGAAATATGTATGAAAATATGTTGACCACTTTTAGGTTCTTCACTAAAACAAATACGTTTATGAACTGAATCCAGCTTGTCCTTGTAATAATCCATGTAATTATATCCTTTCCCTAATAAAGTATAAATGATCGAACGTTGACCGAAAACCTAAATATCGAAATCAGGAATTTGCGGATTCACCTCACCTCTAGTCTGTTTCATGTTTCCCTAACTACCCTCTACCTAAAATATTCGATTCCTGGAATGCGGCTTCCAGACAGTGACGCATACCTAGGCACCGAACAAGTCTCGACCTGCTCCAAACCTATAACCGCGGACGTATTTCTATACGATTCGAAATTTGAAAAGATGTTACTCTCAATATTCCTAAGAGCCACATTACACTGTCAACTACTACGTCATCAGCCGGATTTAATATGAAATATGGAATGTATTTTAGACAATTTGCTTTAGATATTTTGATGAATTATTTTAATTTAATTTAATGGAATTAAAGCCTATATAAATAGACATATATATATTTATATTTGTGCAAGTGACGGAACCACGACAAGTCCGTTCCGTTACAGTGTTCAGTGCTTCCATATTTGTTAAAAAACGTTTAAAATGGTTTTAGCATAAACTTCAAAAATACTACGAGGCATTTTCTCGATAAATATTTAAAATAAGTTTGCTTTTTTAATACCTACAGGAAAAATGAAACAAAAGTATACTTTTTTATTCTTATCATATTTATTTTGCTATAAACAAACAATCTTTTTGTAAACAGAGAAGCATCATCAGTAAAACTCAAGCAAATATGAGCGCTCTTTGTTGAATTGTCACAAAATATACCTATAGTCTACAATAAAAGGTCCGTTATATATAGATGACCATCTATGACATGCACGGAAGTCGTTAACTAAAAAAAAAAATATTTTCCGAAAGTAAAATTATGCTCACCATGAATTACTAAAACTAATAAAGTACTTAGATTTAATGGCGGCGTCTTCATCAGGCGCATGCCTCGCGCGAGCACTCAGTTTTGACGTCGGAACGCATAGACGTAATGTCATAATATGAGTGCTCGGGTGAGGCATGCGCGCCATATGGACACATCTAATAAATGGCCTGCGATCACGTTTGGGTAATATAGCACCATGTACCTAAGTCGTATGTAATTTCCATTTCTAGCCGCTAACTGCGACAAATGAATAAAGTTTCCAAGTCGTTATAGTAATAGCTGAAAATTGGCCTTAGAAGGTATTTATAGATTAGACGAGTAATTGCAGCGTAGTGGTCCTAAATACTGTGTTACGTGTTATATGTTCGTGTTTCAATATAGTATTGTATCTTAGTTTGAACTTTTTGTTGTCATAAAATGGAGATATCAACATGTTTTTTCTCAATCAGTGTCATCCCACTGCTGGGCAAAGGTATCCCTTTCCTTCCTCCACTCCCCCCTGTTTATGCTTATAGTGGGCAACTTTGAAACGCAATTTTGAAATATCGTGTAGAGTTGTTGATTTATAAAGGGCGGTGACGACATAACGACAATAAATTAAAACACGATCCCTGCTATTTAATCATAACATATTAAAATTATAAAATTAGGTTTACATCAAAATCCAAAATTTAAAATTAAAAAATAAATAAAACGCGGAAATTGTCTAAACGAAACACAACATGCTTTATAAACGTCTACCGACCTCATAGACTGACGTGTAAGTACAAGCAGGGCAAAATCGCTTCGGTGTCGGTGTTTTTAGCGGTACCCTTGTAGGCGTAAAGTTAAAATAGTCAAAATAAAAAACCAATCCCGTGGCAATACCTTTGAATATAATTTAATAATATTTTATGTACGAACTACTAATGTGATACCCAGTATGTGGTTTGAATTATTGTCATGATGTCGTCACCGCCCTGTATAGCATAGACAATTATTGTTTGTGAATACGGCCGAAAATGCATTTCTATATGTCTGTCTGTCATCTATGGATTTCGAAAAAGTTAAAAAATTTGATTTAACTTACACTTAACTGACACTAATATTGTCTAGTTATAATTTACCAATTCTGCAGTCAAGTAGGCACCTAGTACCTACATGCGTGCGGAGAGTGCACGAGTAATAGTAGTTTCGCATGCCGGACACATTTCAATAAATCTCCATGAAGGCTGTGACCGTACATCAGCACGGTCGTTATAAAATTTGAATAATAACTATATGATGTAAACGATATTATATATTATAATATCCCGTCGTGAGTGGCACTATAATTTTCTAGTTATAATAGCATAATGTGGGGTGTTATTTCGGCTCATATTGTAGTTATGATGTCTATAATTTGACTCTTTTGGTTTGGCATATAACATAATAATAATATTGTTAGTTCCTGTATACAAGTTGGATTTTGACTATCGGGTGAAACGTGGGCTTTGAGTTGGTGAATACCTGCACAATGTGGTGGTGTATGGCCACTCAAGCCTCTGACTACCCCCGAATGGGGATAAAAGTCGTGACGTATTTTTTTTTAATATTAGCTCTTTTAACGTCCTACTCCTGGGCACGGGCCTCCCCTCAATGCGAGGGGGATTTAGGTCATAGTCCACCCTGGCCCCGTGCGGGATGGATTTCACACGTCTTTCGAAAATTTATTAGATTTTACTAAGACAAGCAGGTTTCCTTATTACGGTGTTTTCCGTCACTGTAAGCAAATTATAATAATATTAAAGCTATGATTAGCACTTAGCGACTGTAGCCTACGGGTGAACAGGTTGAGCAAGCAATCAGAAGGTCCCAGGTTCGATCCCCGGTGGGGCATGCACCAACGGATGAATTTTCATCTATGTGCATGATTTACAGTTCGCTGACCGTGAGGGAAAACATCGTGAGGAAGCCTACCTATCCCTCGGGATTAGGTAATAGTCAGTTCCTGTATACACGGCGACAAGGTTCACCACCTGTCACGTTGGGTTCTGACTATCAGGTGAAACCTGGGCTTTGAGTTGGTTAATACCTCCACAATGTGGTGGTGTATGGCCACTCAAGCCTCTGACTACCCCCGAATGGGGATAAAAGTCGTGATGTTACATTAGCACTTAGGTTTCCAATAATCCAGAAGTGCGAGCCGGGGTTTTAACCCTGGGCCTTAAACCCGCAAAACGCGTGCTTAACCAATCGGCTATCACCGCTCTATTATGTCATATCGAGGCAACATTGTATGCAATTTAGAGGACTCGGACAAAGTGTGGAGTTCACTTTGTGCATCAGTGACCACACTCATAGATGGGGAGCCGTAGAAGGATTTTCTGGATTTACTCGAGCGCGTCAGATTAAGATAAGGGAGATAGCTTACATATTGATAAGAACCTCCAACCAGTATGAGCCCTTAATATTGGTGGGTACGCTCAGGGGAACCAAAAAAAAATTAGACCATCTTAAAATACTCGAACTCGTCGGATTAAGATAAGGGGGATTTTAAGCAGTTACCGTAGCCTATAGATGCTTACAAAATCTGGCGCGCTAGAGTTTTTTTTATTTTTTTCAATTTATCTTGTTGGAGCATTAAAAGTATCAATATCTGACACGTTTGAGTATTTCCATGTAATTGCTTTTTATAAAAAAATAATTGAAATTGTCATGTAGACGCTTCCCCCACCGCTGAAAGTGGAAACATCTAGAACAATGTATTCTTCCTATCATCTCATCTACCGAACATCTACTAGGTTTGGACGACGCTCGAGTAAATCCACGAAGTGCACGCTGGGCTCCCCATCAAGGACAATCTAGCAAAATGACGGAACTTTGGACAGTGCAAATTTTTTAAAACCATTTTGGGAAGAAAACCGCAATAGCAAAACGTTTTTGTAATAAAACGTTTTCATTATAATTAATAATAATAATAAACCTTTTTAATTCTTGTTTTATAATAGTTGGTAAATATAATATTACAGTAAACACAAATTTGGTTTTTAATAGTAAGCTAGTTTAAATTAGGTTAGTAATATAGGTATGTGTTTAAAAATATTTATAAATTAACAGGAATCCCGGTTTGGGTAGAGGCCTCCTCCAAAGATGCCCATTTTTGTCGGTCTTGTGCTATGGCGCGCCAGTTTATGCCAGCTAATCGTTTCAGATCGTTCATCGTCGATCGTTCATTATAATTGGCGATGGTCGATTTGACGGGCCCGTTAGCGTGGTTGGCGCGGAGGCGCTTTTCACGCTGCAGGTCGTAGGTTCGATTCCTATCCGGGACATGCATTTGTGTGCATGAACATGTCTGTATGTCCGGAGTCTGGGTGTATATGTATATTAAGTATGTATTTACAAATAAAAAAGTAGTATATGTAATAATATCAGTTATCTGGTTTCCATAGTACAAGCTCTGCTTAGTTTGGGATCAGGTAACCGTGTGTACAAAAATGTCCCAGGATATTATTATTATTATAATTATCGTATGCTAAATAAATCCTCTATACGTGAATTGGGTTGCAAAACCACACGTCAACTTCACCCACCACCCACAGTCATCAGCTTTGAATAATTACAATGTTAAATCCCTATTAATAAACATTACGTCTTGTTATGTACTACAAACAGTAATTTCCATAACATCGCTAACATCAGGGCGTGTTTTCGTAACTTTTACCTCGCAAATTGCGTCTACTGAGGAGTAAGTAAACAATCTGTGCCCTAGGGTTACTGTATTATTATATACATTGTGTTTTGGTAATGTCTAGACTAATAATGTAGGTAAGTACGGAGTAGGTCTGTACTGTTTTAATCAGTAGGGGCCAAGTTTTTCCACTAAAGATATGTTACTTACTTACGTTTTATATTTTTTTATAATTCGTTTTTATTCCTCTAACTTCAAAAAATTTAATATCTCTCTCTCTCTCTCTCATAAAAAACTTTCATCCCCTATTTCCATATAATACATAATTTTCAAAAAATATTTCTTATAGTAGCGGCATTCTACGATGGCCGGTTTGACATGTGGGGGGGGGGGGAAGAAAATTAACCTTATTATAACGGATAAGACTGGCCGTTTAAAAAAATAAGAATGTCAAAAAATTAATGCGAAAATTAATCTTATTCCGTTATAATAAGGTTCATCCTTTCCCCTCCCACATGTCAAACCGGCCATCATAGCGTGCCGCTACTATAGTGATAAAAGAAACTCCTGTATAAATTTTCATGCTTCTAGATCCAGCGATTGAGGCCGTGGTTTGTCTGTCAGTAAGTCAGCCAATCAATCTATGAAGCATTTTTTTTATTAATTCAATTCCCATGGTAACTTAGTATACTTCCCCGATTTGCTATTCAATGCTCGATTTCTTAGCAACAAAATTATCGAGACTAACTTATGGACAATTTCCCTATTCAATTGGGTAGTCCCATCATTTCGCTATGGGTAGTAACGAGGAAAAAATTCTAAGTAATCCTCATGCCAATTTCTGTGTCTTCGTGATATATTATCGTAGCTCGAGTCTTCGTGTTATCATATTACCAACTAAGGAGATATCATCTTCACTGAGATAATAAGAAAGCATAACATCAGATCTACTTAAGTACCTATCTAGATAAAAGTAGAGATTGAGACTTTATAAATACCATTATTAGGTACCTATTTAATTTAATACACAAAGAATAGTTCAAACGTAAACATTAACTTTTATAATTATTAATTAACATTTATGATACAATCCATTTGGTTTACATTCGTATTGCAATTAAATTTATACGTCCCAATATCTTTTTATTAACACAAAAGGTAGATTATTTATGAATGTGCCGGAAAATAATGGAATAATACGGTTATATGGTTATAACTGAATGGATATTACGGTTATCAACATAAATTCATATATAATAACGTAATATGTAGTATAAGTATCTACTTATCGTTCATATTATGTCAATTTCTTCAATACTCAGCATGGGTTATACGAGTAGGTAGACAAACTCATTACCTACATTTTTCCTAGTTTCCTTTTTAGAGTTCCGCAGTCCCGCCGAGGAACCCTTATAAGATCATCCAGTCCCTCCGTCTGTCCGTCCCAGTATGTCACAGTGCCAAGACTTCTACAGTGCTTTGCGGAAGTCCCTTAATAGTAGATATCAATTTCATAAATATAAAATGTTGTAAAACTTGTAAAGTAACTTTTTTTGTTGAGGTACCTCCCTCTACTTGAAAAGTATGAATAATTTTTATTTTATTACCCCAACATGTGAGATATAATTAAAAAGGTCTTTTCAAATAAAGTTTTTTTATTTTATTTTATAGGACTGCGGTGGCAAAAAAGCGTACGGCCCGCCTGATGTTAAGCAGTATCCGTAGCCTATAGATGCTTACAGTACCAAAGGCATTGCTCGTACATTGCCCACCTGAAGGGGAGTGGGATGGAGGGAGGGGGAGGGGGGATGGGCTTACGGCTCTCTCACTCATCGAACGAAATGCAGCTGTAATAGCTGCTTTATGCCGATCTTCTGTGAGAGGGTGGTACTATCCCGGTCGAGCCAGCCCGTTTATGAGCTGCAGTCAATTGGCTACAGCTTGGCTCTGCCACCAAGAGAGATTTTTTTAGATTAAAAATTAGAATATAAAGGGGATCCCCATACAAGAAACTTAATATTTTTGACGTTTTTATTTTACGGTGGTACGGTACCCTTCATGTGCGAGTCCGACACGTACTTGGCCGGCTTTTTTTTCATGGCTACTGAACTCTACGTTGCACACAGCCCGACATGCACTTGGCCGGTTTTTCATAAACATTATTAAAGCGGCCAACAAGCGTAGGTACGGCCCGCTTGCAATACCAAAGACATTGCTTATGGGTAAAAGCTAGTGAAATTTGTGGAAGTAAAAGAAAAAGTGTCACGCGCGCCATTAACTGAGCACACGTACACGCTGTGTCGGGAGACAACCGCGTGACACGTGATAAAACGACGTGACAACGTAACGTTACGTGGCCCCTACCGTGACGAATACCACTGAC
Organism: Drymonia ruficornis; assembly: GCA_947859195.1. Taxonomy (NCBI): domain Eukaryota; kingdom Metazoa; phylum Arthropoda; class Insecta; order Lepidoptera; family Notodontidae; genus Drymonia; species Drymonia ruficornis. The sequence continues at coordinate 12,222,247 of OX401908.1, forward strand.
AACTTGCGGCTGGTTAACGCTGAGCCACGCTCAAGTACCTAATACCCCCGACCATGGACCAGTTACTAAGGGGACAGGCCCTAAGCAAGTCGACCGAGGCCTAGTACTAACATCGACATAAAACGAAGCGAGTAGTTCAACTATTTACCGGTAAATAGTATAATGAAAATGAAAAAACAATGACCACGTTTTGTTTCATACAAATATCTAATAAGGGCACCTCTTTCTTTAGTCTTTACTCTGTGCCCCCGACCGAGTTACGAGTAACGGACCGTTAGTGTGTTGTGAACATACTAAGGGCCACCGCAGACTTGCTACTTTTAGCATCGGCGATTGGTGACATTGATGCTGCATCTTCCTCGTTCGCGCTTGAAAAAACGCGACGCAGCATCGATACTGTCGCAAAATCGCCGGTCGCCGATGCTAAAAGTAGCAAGTCTGCGGTGGCCCTAAAGGATCTTTAACGCAGTAACCAGTAAGTAGTTGTTGTTCTTCTTTTCGAGTCGACAGTGCTACTATTGTTACACCTTATTTATAGGGTATTTGGCCACATTAATAGCGTTGGGTGTGGCCGCGTTCAAGACCTCCATTGTTTACTGGTAAACACTAGTGAACTCGGGCCTAAGGAAGCTGGAAAGTTGTAGGGATATTAAACCAGCAATGTCAAACTCAAAGTCACTGGTGGGTCAAAAGCATGAAGAACGTAGACTAGCTGGGCCGCAAAACCTAATCTTAGGGCCACCGCAGAGATGCTACTTTTAGCATCGGCGATCGGCGATCGGCGATCGGCGATTTTAATGCTGCGTCTCGCTTGTTCTCACTCAAACAAAAGCGACGGAGCATCGATACAGTCGCAAAATCGCCGATCGCCGATGATAAAAGTAGCATATCTGCGGTAGCGATTAAAGAAGGCAAACTACTGAAAATCCTTTCGAGAAAAGTACTACTGTAGGAAAAGTATAATTATTATATATATTTGACGGGCCCGTTAGCGTGGTTGGCGCGGAGGCGCCTTTCACGCTGCAGGTCGTAGGTTCGATTCCTACCCGGGACATGCATTTGTGTGCATGAACATGTCTGTATGTCCGGAGTCTGGGTGTATATGTATATTAAGTATGTATTTACTAATAAAAAGTAGTATATGTAGTGATATCAGTTATCTGGTTTCCATAGTACAAGCTCTGCTTAGTTTGGGATCAGATAACCGCGTGTACAAAAATGTCCCAGGATACTATACATAAAAGTACTTGCCAGATATTTGACATCTTTTGTTTTTAATGAAGTTTCAGCGCTCGCGCTTTCAAAAACGGGTTTTAAACAGTTTTCAAAATTGATTCGGGCCGCAGGAAAATTCTCAGAAGGTCGCACGCGTGCGGGCCTCATGTTTGACATGGCTGGGCTGCATTAAACGCTACCTAACAATCGTATTATCGCTACAAATCATTGCTAGATTGTCCAAGGGCTTTAAGAACAATGGTAGGTAGTTAACCGCCCGTGGATAGATTAAACTATCGATTCGATATGAAAGACGGGACATTAAACTCTCTCCCGTGGTATTATAAACTGCAATCAATCTTACGGCCCTTAGGAATAAGACTGTTTTAGGAAAATTGGGTACGGCTGCTACTTAAGGATCATTCCGGCATACGCTGACCTCTCTTTATTATTGACACCCGTGATAAAGAGAACTCAACTTATGCTGGAACTTTACCCTGAGACGTGCAAGCGACTCTACTTATTCTAACGTTGGTACCTACTTATGTTTTATATTTAATCATTTTGAATTTGAGATGCATTTGAGCAGGGTTGTTACGAAATAATCATATTGTTTTAAACACCATGTTTAAAACATTTAAAAGCAATGATTTTTTTCCTCCTGTTTTAAATAAATGTTTTAAACAATGATTTAAACACGTTTTAAACAGTTTTCATTTTAAGTTTCCTGTTTTTTTGCAACTATGCATTTGAGTAGTTGGCGGTTAGACATTTTAAGAACTTATTATGTTATTTTTTATCAAAACCAACACTTAGAGACGTCACTGCTTAACACCAGGCGGGCCGTACGCTAGTTAGCCATCTCAGTCATATAAAAAGAATACATCGCAGCCAAGCATCTTCGCACGTATAGTACGTTTTTTTATACTTGTCCTATTTGGTCAGCAAAGATGGCGTCCAGCGGGGCGATTGCGTAACTGTTTTGTAAATGTTTCAATGGTTACGTGTATAAATGACACAGGATGAACGAAACCAATTGAAACATTGACAAAAAAGTTACGCAATCGCCCCGCTGAACGCCATCTTTGCTTAACAAATAGGACAAGTATAAAAAAACGTACTTTAGGTATTACGCTACATTCACACTATGAAGAAGACATAGTTTTTTTTTTCTATTTACATAGAATATTATACGTTTTTGACGGATAATGACCGTATTCGGCACCCGTATACCGTAGAATGTATGGAAAACGCGTTGCCGTTTTCATAATGTAAATAACCGCTTATTAGTTAGCTTAGGGCCACCGCAGACTTGCTACTTTTAGCATTGGCGATCGGCGATTTGATGCTGCGTCTTGCTCGTTCGCGCTCGAAGAAACGCGACGCAGCATCGATACGTCACAAAATCGCCGGTGTTAAAAGTAGCAAGTCCGCAGAGGCCCTTAAAGTCTGTATTAAGAAATCATAGCACCGTACTAAGTTTTTGTAAGAGCAACTTTACAATAACAGCCACAGGGCTCCAATTCTTATAAACCTAGTACATTACGCAGACTGAAATTCTGGATTCTAATTCCACCTTTCAACTTTCCTAATTTCGTATTCACATACTTGGAAAGCTAATGGTTTATTTATAAAATATTGATTTATTCAGCACATTGTGCCGTGAAGACGGCATCTAATACTATCATGAAAGAGAAATATTTTTTCTATCTAAGACATTACCAAGAAGGAGGAGACATGTGACTGTCCGAAATAGTATGTCCTACTAAAGTGAGTCCATCGACACAGTACGACTTAATCGTTCGCGGAAAATCATGTTAAAAACATCTCGGTATTGCCAACAAGCTTCATTTTCTAGTAAATACTGTTAGATGAAGAAGATTTACTAAAATGAACCTTGTTGGCAATACCGAGATGTTTTTAACATGATTTTCCATCTATCTCCGCGATTATAAAGCATATGACACGTGTTTATGTTCGCCGTAAATTGATACCGTATTGATGTTATTTTCGGCTCGGTTCTAATAACAGCTGGCCTACTCCGAAATACGAACCTAACGTTTCGGCTGACGGATTGTCGTGATTTGACATTTCTTCTTTCGTTTTTCTCTACGATTTGACATTGTTTTGATCGTAAATCGAATCCGTACTTCGGACGATCCGTCAGCGACGTATTTCGGAGTAACCCCCCTTGTATTATGGGATAGTTGTATTTACAAATACCGTTAATAGCTGTTCTCGAACTCTTATATTTTTAACACGGGTTTCTTGCCCCCTGTGTTTATCGCTAGAAAAAATATCGGAAATAATAACAGAGTTCTGTCTCAGCAATATTTAATTGGCTGCGTCTAAGGGCCTCCGCAGACTTGCTACTTTTAGCATCGGCGACCGGCGACTTTATACCGACGTATCGAAATCAGGCGCATGCCTCGCTCGAGCACTCCGTTTTGGTGTCGGAACGTATACCTACTTAAGCTATGGGTTCCTCCAATAGCGGCGCCGTCATATAACGGCCGTAACTAGAATGTTGTCTATGTAAACAAAATGGCGCGGTTTCCTAGAGAGCGGTATTGGACAGCGGTGTTGTTTACGTAGCCAATGTTCTAGTGCGGCCGTTATATGACGTCGCCGCTATTGGAGGAACCCATAGCTTAAGACATGATGTCGTATAACATAATTGCTCGGGCGCGGCATGCGAGGCATCTGAATGCACCAATTGATTTATAAATCGATGTAAAGTCTAAACAAAATTTACAATTGCTTTTCGTAAAAACTCTGAAATAGAAAAAAAACTAAACTTAGAACCTCTCTTCCTTTTCTGAAATAAAAGCTTAAAACTCAATTTGAAATAATACCTTCCACCAGACGGAGGCGAAAGGGCTTGATTTATGTAATCCAACCAAATTGGATACGACGCACTAGGAAGGTACTCAAAGTCACTTTAAATGAAAATTATTTAAGTGCCTACACACGCAGATACCTAAATACGACCCATTATCTTAATTAGTAGGTTAATATATCTAAATAGTTTATGCTTTGACGATAGTCTGAAATGTTTACAGTACATAATATACTTACAATGTAAATGTGTATGTGTGTAGGTACTTGTAATGTGTATGTATGTACTTGCTTGTAAAGTTGGAATAAATATTTTTCAGGAGACTGAAAAATCTTAACAGTTTTCTGTCAAAATACACTGAACAGCAAAGAAAAAGGGTCGGTTAGAAAATCTTCAATATCTTCTAAAGTACTTGACCTAGCTTTATGAAATGAAGACTAAATTAAAGAATATTTTACTGGCTTAAATTAAAGTAAAAAAACCGGCGAAGTGCGTGTCGGACTCACACATAAAGGGCGCCGTACCACCGTAGAATATAAACGTCAAAATATAAAATCTTTATTTTTAAATTTAATTTAATTTTTATTATTTGTTGTTGTAGCCGCAACAGAAATACACATTCTGTGAAACTTTCAAGTCTATAGCTATTACGGTTCGTGAGATACAGCCCGCTGAGAGAAAGGCAGACGGACGGACGGACGGGCAGCGTAGGCTTAGTAATCCGATGGCACCCTTTGGGTGAGGAACCCTAAAAAATGAATTTAAGTTTAATTTTTTAGTTTAGTTTTTTTATTTTTAATAAATGTAAAATAAATAAAAATGTAGTTGAGGATATTATTGAAAATTTTATAACCGACCCCTTCTTTCAAAAATAAAAAGCTTAAATTCATTTTTTAGGGTTCCTTACCCAAAGGATGCCATCGGAACCCTATTACTAAGCCTACGCTGTCCGTCCGTCCGTCCGTCTGTCTTTCTCTCAGCGGGCTGTATCTCACGAACCGTAATAGCTATAGAGACTTGACATTTTCACAAAATGTGTATTTCTGTTGCCGCTACAACAACAAATGGTTAAAATAAAATAAAATGTTAAAATAAAGATTTTATATTTTGACGTTTATATTCTACGGTGGTACGGAGCCCTTTATGTGCGAGTCCGACACGCACTTGGCCGGTTTTTTTACTTTAATTTAAGCCAGTAAAATATTCTTTAATTTAGTCTTTATTTCAAGTACTTTAGAAGATATTGAAGATTTTCTAACCGACCCTTTTTCTTTGCTGTTCAGTGTATATGTATAGAGCGTTGTCGGCTTAATGATAGCTCATACATGGGTTGACTCGACCGGGGAAGTACGACCCTCTCACAGAAGATCGGCGTAAAGTAGCTATTACAGCTGCGTTTCGTACGCTGAGAGAGCCGGAAGCCCAACTCCCCCTTCGCCTCCCTCAGTCCCACTCCCCTACAGTTCAGCAACTTACGAGGGATGCCTTTAGTATTGCAAGCATCTGATAGGCTACGGTAACTGCTTAACATCGCCAGGTCATACGCTTGTTTGCAACTAGCAACAAAAATAGGGATTTACAATTCAGCATCTTGTTATTTCTAGTCCAATTCTGTCCAATTCAATATCGTCAAACACTTTTTTTCCAACAATTTGAATCCAGAGCCCGCAGTTTTCTATCAGCGCGGTTACCGCGAATCGAATTCAATCGCCCCGCTCCTCTTTCGTTACTATTTTTTAGATTACGGTTTTGTGACAAAGGGTAATAGAAAAAAAAAGAAAATAGAATTCGGGTCAGTGTATTTCGGTATCGGTTTTGGACTTTTTAAAACCTTTTGTCATTCACTTTGATAGGGGTGGTGATGTCCGTGCTGGTAATATCTGCCGGAAATAAAAATGTTTAAATACTTCTCGTCCGTGCCAGCCCTAAATGTGACAATGGCGTGCATGTCAATGACGTATGAAGTGTGATAAGAGCAATGTTCTTGAGGCGTAGACCAAGATCCAGGAGCTGTAAGACATAACTTCTTTTCAGAAAGATGAAGCCCTAGGCTCTCAGTAGTGTCTCATGTGCTTTGAATACCTGCGTACTTGTGGGGTTTGCCCTGGGGCGCCTTGGCTGCTACCAAGTGAGAAAGGTAAAATTGGAATTAGAAATAAATTCAGATGGCTGATTTTACTCCGAAATACTACTAACAGTATCAGACACTTTCCATGGGCCAGAGCTTTTATCAGACGCTTTAAAGCTCCACAAAAAAGTTACCTTTCTCACTTGCTACCAGCCAAGGCACCCCAGGACTACTGAGCTGACTACTGAGCCTAGGGTTTCATCTTTCTGAAAATAAGTTATGTCTTACAGCTCCTGGACCTTAGTCTATAAAAACAGGGAACCCGTTATATACTTTACTAACTGTACCCGCGACTTCGTACGCGTACATTGTAGAAAAAGATTACCCGCGACTACGTCCGCGTGGAATGTAATGGGTTTTATTTGTTAATCGCGGAACTCTAATTCTTTTTCTAAAATAAAAGCCTATGTTACTCCTAATAAGATGAGCTATCTGCCTATAAAAGTCCCGTGAAAATCCAGCCATTTCCTGCCATCCTGTCTCGAGTCAAGAGGGAACAATAGAAAGTATTGATGCATGTCTTTTATTTTATAGGAGTACTGTACAGTAGTCGTAACCATTAATGGCCATTTCCTCTCACCTCAAGTGCCTTGAGTGACATCTGGGAATGCGGTATTATACGAAGCTATAACGCTAATAGCTTAGGGTAATTAAAGTTATGTTAGAGGTAATCATGAATTAAATAATGTTGAGAATGTATTCAAGATTCACCACCTGTCATGTTGGGTTCTGACTATCTGGTGAAACGTGGGCTTTGAGTTGGTTAATACCTCCACAATGTGGTGGTGTATGACCACTCAACCCTCTGACTACCCACGAATGGGGATAAAAGTCGTGACGTTACATTGATTGTTACATTGAGAATGTATTCAGCTTCAATTGGTGCGACAGATGCCCCGCATGCCTCGCCCGAGCATCCATGTTATGACAGTATGTTATATGCGTTCGGACGTCAAAACTGAGTGCTCAGGCACGGTATGTGCCTGATTTAGACGCAGCACGCAGCCAGCAGCCAGAATATGGAAAGTCGCCCACAGTGTGATGATTTCGTACCTCTTTTATGGTCAATATTATCATCTATTAATTAATAAATATTAATTATGGGATTAATAAAAATACTCACATAGATCTACAAAAGTAATAATTTGCGTAGCGTTGCGTGTCACTTTTGGGTGTGTTTTTATAATTAATCCGGTCATTCGTCATATATGTTAATCATGTAGGCACATTAAATGTCGTTGAATTCATAAAATAGTAAGTCTATAAAATAAATTGTTCATTAATAAAATCACAATTTATAATGATGGTTACAGCACTTGAATAATAGTTAGTTTTTGATTAGATTATATCAAATAATTAAAAAAAACTTACCCGCAATAATAATACCTCAAGTATATTTACACAACACTTTAAAACACTGCACTTGTTTACTCTCTGCAAGCACTAACTTCGTAGCGCAGTACGGCTACGCGGCTACGCGACGCTACTACGTGTATCTCGCTACGGCACCAGAAGTCGACTGGCTACGAAACTCGACGCTGATACCAACGATGTAAGGTTGTCACTGCAGCAATTATTACCCGCTTTACTTTGTCATTGTTATCATTATTATGTTATAGGAGAATTAGGAAAGTGTATTTTTATCTGATCGACCTATAAATCGGCCGGAGTAACTTTACAGATATCCGAATATTTAAGTTCTGCAATGCCTTGACATACTCACTGCAATATTTATAATTCTTAACATGAATTTACGACACTACGAAAATGACAATAAAATGTACATAATACAGTTTTCTTTTTCTTTCATTGTTATGACAACTTTATGTCAATATGTAACTAATAATTTTCCCGGTCTAAACGTAGCAGCCCTATTGTCTACCGTACATAAGTCGAGTGTTACTTAAGAGGAGGGTTTGAAATTTGGTTGATTTTCTATTCTACTTTTTCTTTAAGTAAGTATGTGGACTAGGAATCTTATATTTAGATGTATGATTTTTGACTATATTATCTTGAGTATCTTTAAATCCAAATCACGATTTGATGAAATTTTCTCGATAAAAAAAAATTATGAAATGAGCTCTAATTATTTACAATTTTCCTTGCTACCACGATGTTTTTACGATTTAGATCACGAAATTATTTCTAAAACATAGCAAATAATGATATCTAAACTACCCTTCAACCATATTTTAATTCATGAAGTAGTATTTTTTTAATTCAAGTAAATGTGGTTTGGCGCTTACGTTGTTTATTTCCGAGCGCGCGCACAATATCGCCATCTCACATTTTAAGTACTTGAACTAACCATGTCTCTCTCTAACTTTGTATTGCCAGTGTCCGCTCGGACTTGTTCGACGTCGGACCTGTGAAGGATTTTTTAAAAAATATCACGAAAAAATATTACGGTCGTGCCACATTACAGGTACAGTACAGTATTTACAGTCCGCCGACGCCTATGATAAATAAATAAATATCCTTGGAAATTCTTTTACACATGACTACCTGATCCCAAACTAAGCAGAGCTTGTACTATGGAAACCAGATAACTGATATTACTACATATACTACTTTTTGTTTGTAAATACAAACTAAATATACACTTAATTACACCTAGACTCGGGACATGCGGACATGTTCATGCACACAAATGCATGTCCTGGGCAGGAATCGAACCTACGACCTGCACTGCAGCGTGATTTTCGTTTGCTTTTCCTTGTCTTGTGTAATTTCTTTTCATCTCTTGTCATTTTGTGTCATCTCTTGTCATTTTGTGTCATCTCTTGTCATTTCATAGTTATTCGTATCATTTCTGTAAAAACTCCCTATTTCGCTTACTGTTATATACTTGCAGCATGGTCTTGGGCCGACAGTGGGAATACATTGCTTGTCAAAACAATGGAGTCGCTTTATTGCGTTTGTTGTAGGTATGGATGGGCAAGTAATAAATATATCATACATCAATAAATTATCGTAAAAAATAACATTACAGATATGGATAGGAAAATGTTTGTCCGTCCTATTCAATCTATTATATTATAAACGAAAGTAACTCTGTCTGTTACCTTTTCACGGCTAAACCGCTGAACCAATGTTGATGAATTTTGGTATGGAGATAGACTGGGTCTTGGCGGAGAACATAGGCTACTTTTTAGGGTTCCAAAGGGTGCTAACGGGACCCTATTACTAGGCCTACGCTGTCCGTCTGTCTGTCTGTCCGTCTGTCAGCGCGGGCTGTATCTCACGAACCGTAACAGGTAGAGAGTTGAAATTTTCACTGAATGTGTATTTCTGTCGCCGGTGCAGAACAAATACTAAAAATATAATAACATTTAAAAATAAATATCAAGTCTCAAACTTGATATTTTTGATGTGTTTATTCTACGGTGGTACGGAACCCTTTATGTGCGAGTCCGACGCCTTCAGATCTTATGAATGTTTTCTTGAAATAAATATAGTGTATTTTAAGTAATTAACTGGCCAACCCTCAGATCCTACCTACCATGTTAGGATCTTTTTCGTTCTAGCGGGTGTAAACCGTGATTTAACGAGTTAATGTGATAATTTTTGTATTTAAATTATTCAATTCAATGTATTTGTTTCAGACATAGTCCAATATTGATTATTAAAATTATTATAATTTCACAATAAATATAAAAAAATAAATAAAAGTAAAATTAAATAAAAAAAAATAAAAAAATATTTTTTATTTTTCATGTTTTATCATTAAAATACAATATAATATAACATAAATTAAAATGAAATACAATAAAATAAAAACCTACCCCTAATTAAACAAATACCGTCCGCGTGGGATACTGGCTGCATGTCCTCCCTGTATTCAAGCTGTTCCTGTTGTCAAGCGAATTTTTTGAGCAAGGAAAGAGACAGCCCTCTTGTCACCTGTGGCGGTAACCAGTCTAAGGGTGATTTTGATAGATAAAAAAATAAAGATAAAAAGATAAACAATAAATAAATGCATGGTTAAATCAATAAAATTAATAAAAACTGAAAATTAAATTAAAAAATAAATTAAATATGGTAAAAATAAATATTATGACACCGCTGATGACTTCATGATCGGCATCGAAGTTAAGTACCAAAGTATTCCTTTGCCTACGAAACATGAAAAAGATACTCATATCCGGCAGTCAGTCACTGACACAGAGTATGTAAATTTTTACCCGACTACGGTGGGCGGAGGGTTATGATTTTGACCGATATGTATGTATGTTCATCTGCTCCCGTATAACGTCCAAACTATTTTTATCATAATAATTTGACTAATGAGATATCGTTGGACGCGTCTGGATCGTCCGCTGGTTATAGGCTATTATACGATCGAAATATTGTTATACGTATCTATCAGCATATTGTAGGTATCGTTTGTCTTCTTTTGACTTACTTTGTCTTCAGCAATAAAAACAACATAGAAATTAAATTATTTTTTTCAAATACACTCGACATAAAAATCCCATATAAAACGAAAAAAATATATTTGAATATTTTCATCCATTTCATCTATTTTAAAAGGTGCACTGGGACATATTATTTTAATTGTACGAATTAAACAATATTGTTCCTTCAAAAAATAACTATACTATAGTCTACTCCATAGCTGTTCTGTCCTAGCTAAGCGAGAGGGATATATCCTTCGGCAGCTCACGCGACGCTAGCCACACCCCGAAACTAAAATTCATTTTTTTCTTGTATCGTCTTAATGAAACTATTACATTCATAACTTTATGAATATAACATCTCATATTTTATCATTTGCAAGTTGCCAGCGGGCGATACTGCAAGTTTCATCTTATTTGGTTTCTTTGCATGCCAACTTTGTACATTAAACATAGGTTTTTCGGTATTTTTGTAATCAAAGTTGAGCAAATAAAATCTAATATCTACCCGCAATATTTCCCAATATTGCGTGTAGATACTATTAGATTTTTTTTTTAATCAGTAAATATTTTTTTGTAAGAATATAAATATTTCGTACACTACTACTGTACACACATATTCGGTATTTTGCCCCTAATACAATAGAGAACCTATTGCCATACCGGTCAGACGTGAATTGCCTAGTCGTTAGAGGCTCCTCCTCGTAACCGAGAGATTCTAGATACAAACCTACATGACCTACATACATTCTAATTAAATTTATAAATAGTAGAGAAAGCCGTGCGAAGTCGGGTCGGGTTACCAGTAATATATATTTCTTTTTTCTCAATAAACCCGTTCAAACATCCTGTTACTTCTAACCCCTCATCAAAACCAACGAGCCGGGAGGAAAAAGCCGCAAGTTAACGAGACCGCGAGAAATTAAATTACCTTAGATGTTGTTTTACCAGGAAAAGATGGGTTCTGCTGTCGGTTGATCGTGCTAATGCCAAACACTCTGTGATGTTTATCCGTATCGAATGCCAATTTTAATGGGATAATGGAGCCATACTTAAAGAGAAAGATGGTCGAAGTTTAAAGGGTTTGATTGAGAAGTTTTTTTTATGAAAAAAGAAATCTAAATATATAAGAATCAAAGTCCTGATTGATTGACTGACTGACTGACTGACTGACAGACAACGCACAGCCTAAACCGCTGATCGTAGAGACTTGAAATTTGGAGGGTGGGTTTGTCTTGATGTGTAGAGGTGTACTAAGAAAGGGTTTTTTGAAATTCAACCCCTAAGGGGGTAAAATAAGGGATGAAAGTTTGTATGGAAGTTCGTCATTTTTGAAGTTAGAATTATGAAAGATGCTGATTAGGTGTCTTTTGAAAAATAAAAAAATATGGGTTTCAGGGTTTTTGGAAATTCGACCCCTAAGGGGGTAAAATAGGGGATAAAAGTTTGTATGGAAGTTCCGTCATTTTTGAAGTTAGAATTACTTAAATTGGTGATTAGGTGTCTTATCAAAAATAAAAAAGAGTAATTTCAGGGTTTTTGAAAATTCAACCCCTAAGGGGGTAAAATAGGGGAATGAAAGTTTGTGTTTAGATTTCTTTCGTGTTTTTGGAAATTCAACCCCTAAGGGGTGAAATGTGGAGTGAAAGTTTGTATAGGGGTGGTCAAGTTTTGTTATTTTGACGGGAAAGGGGAAAACGGGGTCAAGGGATGTTTTAATAAGTCATCCATATCTCGATATTGGTTATGATTGCTTATTTGAATTGATCAGACTGGGGTTTCCGTATTTTTAATCATTTTGACGAGAAAGGGGAGAGCGGGGTCAGCGCATGTTTAGTCATCCATATCTCAAAATTGGTTATGATTGTTCAATTTAAATAATCAGACTGGGGTTTCAGCGTTTTTAATATTTTGAAGGAAAAGGGGAGAGCGGGGTCAGCGAATGTTTAGTCATCCATATCTCGAAATTGGTTATGATTGTTCATTTTAAATAATCAGACTGGGGTTTCAGCGTTTTTAATATTTTGAAGGAAAAGGGGAGAGCGGGGTCAGCGAATGTTATTCATCCATATCTCGAGATTGGTTATGATTGTTCATTTTAAATAATCAGACTGGGGTTTCAGCGTTTTTTATATTTTGAAGGAAAAGGGGAGAGCGGGGTCAGCGGGGTCAGCGAATGTTTACTCATCCATATCTCGAGATTGGTTATGATTGTTCATTTTAAATAATCAGACTGGGGTTTCAGCGTTTTTAATATTTTGAAGGAAAAGGGGAGAGCGGGGTCAGCGAATTTTTAGTCATCCATATCTCGAAATTGGTTATGATTGTTCATTTTAAATAATCAGACTGGGGTTTCAGCGTTTTTAATATTTTTAAGGAAAAGGGGAGAGCGGGGCAGCGAATGTTTAGTCATCCATATCTCGAAATTGGTTATGATTGTTCATTTTAAATAATCAGACTGGGGTTTCAGCGTTTTTAATATTTTGAAGGAAAAGGGGAGAGCGGGGTCAGCGAGTGTTATTCATCCATATCTCGAGATTGGTTATGATTGATCATTTTAAATAATCAGAGTGGGGTTTCAGCGTTTTTAATATTTTGAAGGAAAAGGGGAGAGCGGGGTCAGCGAATGTTTAGTCATCCATATCTCGAGATTGGTTATGATTGTTCATTTTAAATAATCAGACTGGGGTTTCAGCGTTTTTAATATTTTGAAGGAAAAGGGGAGAGCGGGGTCAGCGAATGTTTAGTCATCCATATCTCGAAATTGGTTATGATTGTCCATTTTAAATAATCAGACTGGGGTTTCAGCGTTTTTAATATTTTGAAGGAAAAGGGGAGAGCGGGGTCAGCGAATTTTTAGTCATCCATATCTCGAAATTGGTTATGATTGTTCATTTTAAATAATCAGACTGGGGTTTCAGCGTTTTTAATATTTTGAAGGAAAAGGGGAGAGCGGGGTCAGCGAATGTTTAGTCATCCATATCTCGAAATTGGTTATGATTGTTCATTTTAAATAATCAAACTGGGGTTTCGGCGTTTTCAATATTTTGAAGGAAAAGGGGAGAGCGGGGTCAGCGAATGTTTAGTCATCCATATCTCGAAATTGGTTATGATTGTTCATTTTAAATAATCAGACTGGGGTTTCAGCGTTTTTAATATTTTGAAGGAAAAGGGGAGAGCGGGGTCTGCGAATGTTTAGTCATCCATATCTCGAGATTGGTTATGATTATTCATTTTAAATAATTGGGGTATAAGCCGAGCTGAATATGGTAGGTACTACTTCAGTTTGATCCCATAAAAAATCATTTCGGAAATCAACACCCAAAAGGGGGAAACTAAAGGTAGAAAAGTACGGCAGAAAAATGTTTGTACCCGATTGACTTGAAACTTAGTATGCATAGGGTAGGTGAGGGAGGAAGGGGAAGAAGTAAGGTAGGGGGAAGTGGAAGGGGGAGGGGAAAGGGAAAGGGAAATGGAGGGGGAGGGAGCAGAAGGAAGAGAGGGGAGGAAAAGGGTGGAGAAGGGGAGGGGGATTTGGGATTTTGGCTCTATATACCTACCTACCAAAACACGCATTCACCGAATTAGGTACCGAGATAAAGTTTGTATGGCTCCAATAAAAATCGTGAAATAAAATTATTTTTATAAAAAAGCAAATACTGACTTAAAAAACCCTGGCGCACTAAAAAGTACTAAAAAGTCTTAAGTCACTTGCCCGGTTTTTTTTTTATTTTGAAGTCTACGCGGACGAAGTCGCGGGCAAAAGCTAGTAAGATAATAAAACATATAATTATAACAGAACATAAATTAAAATTAAGATAAAATAAAAACCTACCACCCCTAATCAAATAAATCAAGGTTAAGTTGTGGCAGTTAAGCTGTGGCCAATTGACTGCAGCTCATAAACGGGCTGGCTCGACCGGGATAGTACCACCCTCTCACAGAAGATCGGCGTAAAGCAGCTATTACAGCTGCGTTTCGTACGATGAGTGAGAGAGCCGTAAGCCCCCCCCCTCTCCCTCCCGCCCTCCCACTCCCCTTCAGGTCGGCAATGTGCGAGCAATGCCTTTGGTATTGTAAGCATCTATAGGCTACGGTAACTGCTTAACATCAGGCGGGCCATACGATTTTTTGCCACCGCAGTCCAATAAAAACAAAAAACCTGTCCGCGTGGGATGGTGACAAGAATACTGGCTGCATTTCCTCGCTGTTTTGACAAGCGAATTTTTTGAGCAAGGAGAGCCAGCCCTCTTGTCACCTGTGGCGGTAACCAGTCTGGGGGTGATAAAAATAACAAAATAAAGTTTAAAAGAGTCAAGTATGCTGAGTTTTTTTTGTCGGATTTCCAATCTAGTTGCATGTAGAGTTGAGGGAAATAATCGAAAGGTAAATATGTAAGTGCCGCCGCCGTGGACCTAAATTATAAAAACGAGTATCAGGAAGTCTGGAAGAATAATGTCTATTGAAATGACCGCGGACACCGGACAGCGGCCAGAAAGCAAAAAATAGTCCATTTGGGGCTAATAACGATACATAGCAATCTGCAAAAGCAATTCATTTTTCTGATTTTTGAGTACAATCTTTAGCAAATCTGTTAAATTTCCGTAAAATAGTCACTGAAATGTGTGAAAAGATTACGGGAATTTATGCTTATTTTAGCCTGTTAAATGTCCCACTGCTGGGCAAAGGCCTCCTCTCTCTGTCTCCACAGGTCCCTATCCTGGGTTTGTAATGGCCACGTTATTGTAAATATTGCTTGCAGATTTGCTATGTGGCGAATTTATCCCCTCTGAAATTACATCGGAGCCAATTCTCATCAAACGCCGTAAGAAAATAGAAATGGCAAATGAAATAGCCGTAGCGTAGACTGGGAAAAATTAAATTACTGACGTTGTTTTCTTAGAAAAGGGTGGTTGAGTGTCCTCCGCGGGCTAATGGCAAACACTCGACGCTCTCTTATTCCGACGATGTTGGTTCAGTGGGTTTGATGTACCCATCACGGTTTTAAAGATCCTTTCCGGGTATAACCACCTTAAAATAAAGTAAAGGTATATTTAATTACCGGTGGACCCTCGAATACTCAGTATTTTTTTACCGAGATGATGTCTTTTTTCGCATGAATTAGGTAAAAAAGATTTGGTTTAATAAATAAATAAATATTGCTTGACTAACACATCAACTGTATGGTCCCAAACTAAGCTAAGCTTGTACTATGGGTGCCATATAATGGACTGCGGGCGGTCCCAGTGACACCCAAACCATAGTAGAAAGATGGGTAGTAGGCTATCTTCATACAAACGCACCGCACGTGGCTTGTATGTGTGCGCCATGCGTATCTATGCGTCGCGCAAGCACACTCAAACATCACATGCATTGTTTCGCACTGCGAACCGGGTCGAGATATTGATTCAGTGCAACCCACTGTGTTTTTTTTTTTTGAAACTTGTGACACGACGTTCTAATTTACTATTCATAGCAGTACTAATAAATAAATAACAATAACACTCAAAATGTACTAGGTATCGCCTACCATTCAAATTATTTATATTCAAACAAAGTACACCCGTACAAACAAACAGACCACATTGTTCAAATATAATTATAGCCATACAACAATGAAGTTTGTGCGTCCAATTCTGTATTATCTCGAGAGAGATTCGTTACTCCATATACACATCAGCGAACAAATACTAGTGAAATAGATTACTCTACAATCTACATTTAGTATGGAGGCTGGAACGACAAATATCAGTCACAAGGGTGATTTTTAAGGTTCCGTTTTTATTTTTATTTTTTTTTATTCAGGAATAGGCAAGCATTTGACTACGAACTCACCTGATGATAAGTGACGATGTGGTCTACGATGTTGTACCCACAGGGTGCCAACGGGACCCTATTACTAAGCCTACGCTGTCCGTCTGTCCGTCTGTCAGCGGGCCGCTTCTCCCGAACCGTAATAGGTAGAGACTTGTTATTTTCACCGGATGCCGCTACAACAACAAATACTAAAAGAAAAATAAAATTAAAAAATAAAGGGGGTCCCCATACAAGAAACTAGATATTTTTGACGTTTTTATTCTACGGTGGTACGGAACCCTTTATGTGCGAGTCCGACACGC
Source organism: Drymonia ruficornis (assembly GCA_947859195.1). Classification (NCBI taxonomy): domain Eukaryota; kingdom Metazoa; phylum Arthropoda; class Insecta; order Lepidoptera; family Notodontidae; genus Drymonia; species Drymonia ruficornis. The sequence continues at coordinate 12,238,945 of OX401908.1, forward strand.
ACTTGGCCGGTTTAACTACGTTTACGCCGCCAAGTGCGTGAGGGTCTCACATAGACACCTAAGTCAGGCCGACAAGACCGAAAAGTAAGTCGGCGTAATCTAAACACACGAATTGAGACTGACTTGGCGAAAAGTAGATATCTGCGTTTCGTACAATGAGTGAGAGAGACGGAAGCGAAACCTGTCCCCATCCCCTCCCTCTGTCATACTCCCCTTCAGGTCAGCAACATGCAAGCGATACCATTTGTATTGCACGTATTATACACTACGTTAACTGTTTAACATCAGAGGGGCTAGCCAAGTGGCATGAACGCTAATCGAATAGAAAAGAACAAACTTCACAATGTATGGAAATGTCAAACGTCGCTATGTAAATCAACAACAAGTTGCTATGAAGATCACGCTTGAGATCACGTCACTTATGTCATTTCCATAGATGAAGCGTAGCGAATTTGTAGACGTCAGCCACTTGTCTAGCCCTTCTGACGGGTCGTACGCCTGCTTGCTATCTTAGTAACATAAAAAAAGAAATGGGCTATAAGTGGCTACGAGCAACAAAAATTGTTTGTAGCAAGTATTATTAGCTTTTGAGAACATAAATTGTATTTACACACATCACAAAATATTTGAAACATTGTTTATCTTTAATATTAATGGAAACTATTATGTACTTATTTCTTTTTTTTGCGTCTGTCTAGACGCGGCTTTTGAAGTTGGGTATTCATTTTATACTAGTGGCCGCCGAGTGGTCGAAATTCGGGTTATTGTAAATATATCCCACTCCCTTTCAGGTAGGCAATGTGCGAGCGATGCCTTTGGTATTGCAAGTATCTATAGGCTACGTTAACCGCTTACGATCAGGCGGGCCGTACGCTTGTTTGCCACCTTAGTAACATAAATAAAAAGTTTGTAACTCAGAGGTCAAGTCCTTAATGAATTTAACAGTTCACTTAGTTCTGCGTAACAAAGATTGCTACAGACTGCCAATACTTTATTGTTAGAGAAAATTTAGTGGCCATATATCAGAAACACAAAGGTTCCAGTAACATTGTACCCTCGGCGTTTACAAGTTTCGACAACTTTGGTTGCGGGCCTTTCGTTGGAAACTTTTTTGGGCCACTCGGATTACGCTCGTGTAGGCGCGTTGAGCTGAATACCGTTCAAACATTTGAAAAATAAATTTACCTTTGATAAAATAAAAACACGTTCACGCCTGTAACGGTGGTAGAGTCAAACTGTAGCCAATTGACTGCAGCACATATATGGATTGGCTCGACCGGGGTAGTACCACCCTCTCAAGAAGATCGGCGTACAGTAGCTATTAGGGCCTCCGTAGACTTGCTACTTTTAGCATCGGCGATCGGCGATTTTGATGCTGCGTCTCGCTCGTTTGCGCTCGAAGAAACGCGACGCAGCATCGATACGTCACAAAATTGCCGGTCGCCGATGCTAAAAGTAGCAAGTCTGCGGTGGCCCTTACAGCTGCGTTTCGGTCAACGAGTGAGAGAGCCGGAAATGTGTTGTTAGAAAGAGATGAATATACATTGTAGCGTTATTAACTACATAATCAAAGGCGAGCGCGCGCTTGCAGCCGTGCAGCCACGACGGTGGATGGTGCGTGACTAAGTGAATATCGGGTAGTTACCTTGCATTAATGTTGCCAAAATAAGCGCATCCAAATTTAAATCCCATGTAAATTTGTAATACATCTTTGGCCGTCCCACAGTAGGACTCGGGGTGTGTTAGTTAATACATGGCCAGTTAATTTCTCATACACAGATGTATAATCTATCACGTCCAATTCGTATTTCCGACACTACGCCATGTATATCAGCGTATTGTTATTTATCGCCGACATTACCGTAATGGTGGGAGGGAATGAGCCGTGTCGGACTACGGCCCACTGGACGATACGATTTTGGTGCGAATAATGGATATGCGACATTCAGAATGTGGTATAAAATATCTATTCCTGGCTAAAATTAGCATGATTAGTATTATTTTGTCCAAAATACAGAATACTTTGCGTAGGTATGTAATGTAATGTAATGTAACGTCACGACTTTTATCCCCGTTCGGGGGTAGTCAGAGGCTTGAGTGGCCATACACCACCACATTGTGGAGGTATTAACCAACTCAAAGCCCACGTTTCACTAGATAGTCAGAACCCAACGTGACAGGTTGTGAACCGTGTCGCTGTGTATACAGGAACTGACTATTACCTAATCCCGAAGGATAGGTAGGTTTCCTCACGATGTTTTCCCTCACCGTCAGCGAACTGTAAATTATGCACATAGATGAAAATTCATCCATTGGTGCATGCCCCACCGGGGATCGAACCTGGGACCTTCCGATTGTTAGCCCAACCTGTTCATCCCTAGGCTACAGTCGCTACGTCGTAGGTATGTAAGGGGTTAGTAAAACAACATATATTTGCACATTCCTCGGGCTGCTTCGCCCAAACACTCATGGTAGAGCCGGGCTCCACTAGCGCGCTGCGCTGCGTTTCGCAACGGACAACGCATTGTATGCCACACCTGCGGGTTGCGACGACCCTCGACGTCGCAACGCAAGAGGGTGACGCCACGCCGTCGTATACGCACGTCTCCCTCCAGCAGCGGAACGCTGTACCTACGTCATCCCACCGACAGCGCAGCGCATCACCCTCCCCTGCTTCGTCTCTCCGTTGAAACGTCGCATGCGACGACGCAACGCATAAATGTGGCATGCCACTATAAAATATATGTAAAACGACGCAGCGGCGACGCCGCGACAACGCAGCGACGCGTGCAACGCAACGCAACGCGGTAATGGGGCCCGGCCCGGGCCTTATGTCATTATGTCTAAGCGTTCGGATGCCAAAACTGACTGCTCTTGGTGCGTCCAAATGCATCGCTTACCTATCCCGAGTATCAATGTTATAACATTGTGTCTATGTCTTTCGGCCTCAAAACTGAGTGCTCGGGCGCGGCATGTGGCTAGACCCAGCCAACGTCGCAAATAGTTATTACCTTAATTTCCTATTTCCCCATTAAATGCCGTCATCTCCTAGTAACATTTATTTATTTAGCCAGCTCCATTTATGTAAATGTTCAAAGTCTCATCTGTTTGCGTATTTTTTGCCTCTTCCGTAAAATATAATGAAATAAACCCGAAGGAAAGCCCCAAACTCATTCAGCTCAGTGGGCTGACACATTAAATTAAAAATGTTACTTTCCGATTGATGGTCGGTACGTAGAAAAATATTTCCTTCCTTTGACAGAGAAAGTCAAAATAAATATCAGTCAGGTTTTTACATGGTGTATAATTTGTCGCATTAATGATACTGCGGTTTATTAATAACTAGCTGGTGCCCTCGAGTTTATCTGCGCAGGATTTGTACTTCGAGTAGCCTATGTTTTTCTCTAAGCTTTCATCTTCAAACTAATTTAAAAAAAAACAAATAAAACAAACAACAAACAAACTAATAAAAAAAAAAAAATCTTGAGACATTATTGGTCTCCCATAAAAACTTCCATCCCTTTCACCCACTTCAGGTTTTATTTTCGCATCAAAAAGTAGCGTATATCCTGTCCTGTCTATCTCTATACCAAAATTCATCAAAATTGGTTTAGCAGTTTAAACGTGAAAACGTAACAGACAGACAGAATTACTTTCGCATTTATAATATTAGTATAAATGTTAGGTAATGTAGAGCCGAAGAAAAATTACGTATTTACCGCAAGGAGACGTAAAACTATTAATAACGTCGTGTGTAATTAATGTTACACTTTATAAATCTAACCTGCTAGTCATTAACGGCCAGTTAATTACCGCAGCTGAAAAAAATACTTACTAAAGCCTCATATCCTTTATCTCGGTATGTTCAATTAAACCCACCTAGTTAGCTAGCCAGGTAACACATTTATTTATAACGCTCTACATTTGTAGGTATAGAATAATTTTGTAATTGTCATAATATTAATTTTGTAAATAAAGTAATAAATTCTCGCCCCGAAACAATTACGAACTCGTTTCGGCGGCTCTAAAATCGACGTTACGTGATACGTTGTAATGGACTTTTGAATACGATATAATACGTATTTCAGGCACGTATTTTAAATATAAGGATCATAATACGAGTGGAAATTGATACGAAGCACGCACTGGGAATATCGTAGTTTAGTGCTTATCCTTAACGTAGATATAAACATATTAGTCTTTAAAAAGATAAATAATTATGTGGTCACGGATTTTCACTCTACATAGAATAGGAACATACATAGTGACACAGTAGTAGATACATAACGACAAAGATAGTGACATATTCGAGCTCAGAGACGCACGTAGTTACGTGCAAGCATAATTGGCGGATGCTGTTGACTGCATTTGATTTAAACTCCATTGTTCATGGTCTAAATACGTACACAAATAACCCCAATCTGATTGTCTATGGCTACATTTTAAATAACAGGTGGTCTTATAGCGACTCTTTGCAACATTGCAGCAATTCATTTTCCGACCCTCCAGCAAATTCCGCTTTTCCGTGAAACGGTCACGTATGGCGTAAAATGTGTAACTATTTTACAGAAATTTACCGGAGTTCAGAGTTCGGAGTTAAGGATTCAGATTGGTAAAGCAGCTATTACAGCTGCGTTTCGTACGATGAGTGAGAGAGCCGTAAGCCCACCCCCCCCTCCCCCTCCCTCCATCCCACTCCCCTTCAGGTCGGCAATGTGCGAGCAATACCTTTGGTATTGTATGCATCTATAGGCTACGGTAACTGCTTAACATCAGGCGGGCCGTACGCTTTTTTGCCACCGCAGACCTATAAAAAAAAAAAAAAAAAATCAGAAAAATTAATTGCATTGGCAATGTTGCATAGCGTCGTTATTTTCCCCCCTTAATACAATCGTACCCCACTTAAATAATAACGCTCCTCTGCTGACGTGCCTCGTAAAGGATATTATCCCTCTTAAAAGCAAGGGCGACCAAATTAACGTGCTTGTTAAATATTTTGTAAAAGTTAGTAACTAACTTATTTGGGATCGTCTTGTTTTATGGTAAAGCAAGCCGCTAACGAGGCCCATTAATGTCGCAATCGGTGCGGAGGGCTGGGTCAAGCCATAGTAGGGTTGTCATATTAGAGCAGGTAATAAAAAAACAAGTTCCAAATATATAGTTACAGCTCTCACTACTGTCTACAAAGATACAAATATGCCTATAGTATGTTTTATGTATTTTTATCAATAGAAGCAATTACCGAATCCATTGTATGTCAGCCAAAGTACCCAAGCGATGCTTAGTTTGGGACCATATACTTGGTGTTTTAGTCTGGCGATGTTTTAATAAAGGTGAACCCTATGAATCTCTGCAGTTCAATTCGTAGTATCAAATATCAAAATCTGGTTATCTACCAATTAACGTATACTTACTAGGGTTAATGTAGCATGAAAAGATTAGACATTTTGGTAAAGCGACAACCCTAATGAGTAACCCGAAACCGGGTTTAATTGTTTTAATTTTCGTCACAGCCAGCAGCATCTTGTTTTTAATTAAACTTTGAACGAGGATGTTCTTCCGGTACTTTTGATTTGTTTGGATTAAAAATAAATTAGAAAACCGTTAATTTTTTTCCTTCATAAGTTACCAATCGATCTCGGGGATAAGTTTATTCCAATTCTGTAAGCATTATATGTTTTCTCGATAACGAATTGTTTTTTATTATACATTTTCTCTATCAATATATGGCTTATATTTGAATTGCCTAGTCAAACAGTCTGTTTACGTTTGACTTAAGATCTGGTTTCCATTAGTTTAAGTTCTCAGACGACAAGGTCAGACCTTGCAAAATCTTTTACAACTTATTTTCTGATGTTCTTTCATAATTTTACCGTATTATGACTTCTATAAGCCCCTTGTGTTGACTATATACGATCAAATACACTGTGCTACGTGCAAAGACATTACCAGGAAAGAGGGAGATACTTGACTGACCAAATAGTTTGTGCTACTAAACTGAATCCATGGAAACAGCACAACTCAGTCGCTCGCGGGAAATAATGTTGAAAACATGTCGGTATAGCTAATTCGGCTTCTGGTGAATAAGGCGTTCTTGGATTTCGAGTGAGATAACACCTAGATGTGTCAATTTTGCTGCATTTAGTGGTGCGCTGAGCAGAAGTTCAGTGATTATAATGTTAAAAAGTACCATATCTGCTAAAATACATATAATAACATCAATGGTTACGTGAACTTGATAATTCACAAAAGGCAAAAGTTATGATTGAATTTGAGGACAAAGATGAAGATGTATGGCAAATAATGGATCAATAGATGAGCGCCAGAGTACAATATAAAGGAACACCGATTTATGTATTCCAAGGGCGCGCCGACCAAATATGAAATACGCTTTCTGTGAATCTTTAAATAATATATCGGTGGATTTATGTGATGTTGTTGAAATAGGCTTTGCCTTTACGTAAAGGAAACGTTACTTGCATTGTTTTTGTGCTAGAACTGTGTATAAATTTCAAACTCAAGTACCTACCTAAAAGGTACTCGAGGCACTTTTGTGTTATTGTAATGTAAGTTTTAATAAATAACGATATTATACGTAAATTAGGACACGCATGTCGCACTAACTGACTCTATACTGCTATTGAGTATGTGGTTAGATAAATTTATTCCTTTTAGATATCGTTAAATCACGCATTAATTTTACAATACGATTATGATTCAGCAGAGTTTTATGCCATAGAGCATCATTTTATGGTATAAATGGAGATGATATTAAATTGAACCCATAGCGCTGCGTAAACAATATGTCATTGCATTATTTTTTGTGTCTGGCAAAGGAGGATAAAAGCTTTACAGGAGGGAAGTTATTTTTACGTCACTAAGGTGGCAAAAAAACAGTTACCGTAGCCGTAGCTCATTACCGTAGGTATCGCTCTCACATTTGCGTCCTGAAGGGGAGTGAGACATAGGGAGGGGAAGGGGGATTGGGCTTCCGGATTGTGTCCATCAAATATAGAAAAAAACTTCAAACAAACTACAAAACTTTAGATACCTATACAAAAACTTCCTGTTATCTTAAGTACCTACTTAATTAATCTATACATATAATAAGAATGTAAAATTGGTCGCGTCTGTACATTCGAAATATTTGGAAAAAAAATAGTGGGGGGGACTTAGATGGACCAGCAGAATTCATTTTTATCATTTTTAGAATTTTTGTCTGTGTGTATGTTTGTATGTTTGCTCAGATTTTCGAAAGAGCACAACTTCGAATCCACCGGATGGATTTCAATGAAATTTGGCATGGATATGACTAATAGCCTAACTTAACATCTAGGATACTTTTTTTTTCGAAAATGTTTAGGGATGCCACAGAATATTCAAAAAACTACTTAAAAAATCTAAATGTTTGAAAGAGCACAACTTTTAATCCACCAGATTAATTTCAATGAAATTTAGCATGGATATGACTAATAGTCTAACTTAACATCTAGCATTTTTTTTTTCGGTAAAGTTTAGGGTTGCCACAAAACATTCAAAAACTACCTAAATATTCGAACACGCACAACTTCGAATCCAATGGATTGATTTCAATGAAATTTGGCATGGATATGACTAATAGTCCAACTTAACATCTAGGATATTTTTTTCTAAAATATTAGGTTGTAAATTTTTATGACCACACAGAAATTCTAGCAAAAAATAAGTTTTAGTTATTGAAATACGTCTATTTAGAGCGGAGCCCTACGGAGCCCTACGTTGTGTGTGATCCGACACTATTTGGAATAGATAATCTTAATTTTAATAATAATAATAAATATTTTATTGCTGCGTTCTACAATCTTAAGTTTCGTTTTTCTTAACTAGATGTCGCTATACTTAAAATCAAACAGTACCTGCCTTGCACCACATGTCAAAATTTAATATCTTCCTTGCTTCAAGAAATTTCGTTTTTTTATTCCTAATCTATACTTCTATACTAATATATAAAGAGGGAAATGCTGACTGACTGACTGACTGACTGACTGACTGACTGACTCATCAACGCCGAGCCAAAACTACTGAACTTAGAGACATGAAATTTGGATAGTAGATATATTTTGTGACGTAGACAAGCAATAAGAAGCGATTTTGGAAAATTCAACCCCTAAGGGGGTTAAATTGGGGATGAAAGTTTGTATGCAAGTTCGTCATTTTTCAAGTTAGAATTATGAAAATTTGTGTTGAGGTGTCTTTTTAAAAATAAAAAATATGGTTTTCGGCGTTTTTGAATATTCAACCCCTAAGGTGGTAAAATAGGGGATGAAAGTTAGTTGGGAAGTTTGTATAGATGTTCGTCATTTTTGAAGTTAGAATTATGAAAATTGGTGTTTAGGTTCATTTTAAAAAATAAAAAACTTGAATTGCTGCGTTTTTGAAAATTCAACCCCTAAGGGGGTAAAATAGGGGACGAAAGTTTGTATGGAAGTTCGTCATTTCCGAGGTCAGCATAATGAAAATTTGTGTTTAGGTTTCTTTTTACGTATTAAAAATAATAATTTCATCTTTTTTGAAAATTTAAACCTTAAGGGGTTAAAATAGGGGGTGAAAGTTTGTATGGAAGTTCGTCATTTTTTGAACTTGGAATTATAAAAATTGGTGATTAGGTGACTTTTAAAAGATAAACAATATTAATTTCAGGGTTTTTGAAAATACATCCCCTAAGGGGGTAAAATAGGGGATGAAAATTTGTATGGAAGTTCGTCATTTTTGTAGTTAGAATTAAGAAAATTGGTGATTAATTGTCTTTAAAAAAAAAAAAAAAAATAGAGTTTTTGAAAATTATACGGGGTATGGGATACGGGATACGCGATATGGGATACGGGATTTTGTATATGAGATACGTGATACGGGATACGGGATACGGGTTACGGGATATGGGATGCGGGATGCGGGATGCGGCATACGGGATGTGGGATGCGTGATACGGGATACGGGATACGGATACGGGATACGGGATGCGGGATACGGGATACGGCATACGGGATACGGGATACGGGATACGGCATACGGGATACGGGATACGGCATACGGGATACGGGATACGGAATGTGGGATGCGTGATACGGGATACGGATACGGGATACGGGATACGGGATACGGGATACGGGATACGGGATACGGGATACGGGATACGGGATACGGGATACGGGATACGGGATACTGGATACGGGATACGGGATACGGGATACGGGATGTGGGATGCGTGATACGGATACGGGATACGGGATACGGGATACGGGATACGGGATACGGGATACGGGATACGGGATACGGGATACGGGATACGGGATACGGGATACGGGATACGGGATACGGGATACGGGATACGGGATACGGGATACGGGATACGGGATACGGGTTACGGGATACGCGATACGGGATACGGGATACGTGATACGGGATACGGGATGTGTGATGCGTGATACGGGATACGGATACGGATACGGGATACGGGATTTGGGTTCCAGCAAACGGAAACGGAATTTTTAAATTTATATTCTGCGCGGACGAAGTCGCGGGCAAAAGCTATTACGTATAAAAACATTAAGCGGGTCTTTGTATCACGCGGAATCTTAGACGTTAACTCTGGAATTCATCTCCACAGTACTAATGCCGTAGGGAAGCTACCTACCTAAGAAGTAAGTCTAGAGGACCTGCTGATTCTGAATTAAGTAGTAATAGAAACATAGACATTGAACTCTGAACTCCAACCCCTCAGGAATGATGCTGCTGGGTAACTGCCTGCTTAAAACATAAATCTGGAAGACCTGCTAACTTTGAATTAGCAATGTGGGTATCAAGTAGAAACTTCTCAGGCGAGGTCGCGTTTCCGATCCGGCGCTAGAATTTAAGGAAAACATGTAAAATGACTACTTGTAAGTGCCCTCCTAGGCCTAAACAAAATAAACGCTTTGACTATTGACTTAGACGATAAACTCCGGACTCTAACTTTTTAAGCACTATGTTGCGAAGTGACTCTTACCTAAGCCGTGAGTCTGGAGCACTCACTCATTTTAAATAAGGAACATGGGTATTAAGTACAAACTTAAACATTGAGCTCTGGAGTCCAACCGCTCCGTCGTGATACTGTGAGTAACTACAGATATAGATAGACGGATACAGATAGACTCGTACAGACAGAGATACTCACCTACCGATAGATTACAGACAGACCGATTCAGACAGACAGATACTTACAGATAAACTGATACACACAGACAAATAAAGTCAAACTTTTGTTATACAACTAAGGCGCCAGGCAAGCGTACGGCCCACCTGTTGTTAAGCAGTTACCGTACCCTATAGATGCTTGCAACCAAAGGCATCGGTAGCACGTTTCCAACCTGAAGGGGAGTGGGGTTAGTGGGAGGGGACGGGGAGGTGGCTGGGTTGCGCTTCCGGCTCTCTCCCTCATCATACGAAACGAAGGTAAATTAGCTACTTGAATGCCGATCTCCACCTTACTGGTCAGACTCTACCACCTTACTGGTATAGACTGGTACAGATAGACAGCCACGGACAGACGAACTCAGACTGATGCAGACTGACGTAATACAGATTAGACGATAGACAAAATTATATTTAAGGGCTTCACCGACTGGACGCGGACGGAGTCGCGGGCACAGCTAGTAAATAATAAAAACTCAAAACGAAAGCTTGTTTCGCGACGAAACAAATGATGATGATAGAATTTCAATAGAGAGTTATATGTTTATACATTTTTATATATTTACCTACCACATTTTAATTTCAATTATATAGTTGAATACATTTCGATCTCACGAAACGTGTGCCGACTTAGCACACTGTTTTACCCTATACTACGGTAATGCAGAACGCTAATGGACCGAAACACCGCATCCCGTTTTTTACGCCCCATTGCAGTACATAATACAATTCATATATGTATATGTACACTCAGACACTCGTTGACCTAAAAACTTGATGCACTCATATTATGACGGCGAGGACTTTTAGGATAAAGGGTCTTTTTTGAGCCTCTTCTTTTCATTATTTTAATGACAGTTTTTTGGCATAGGTACAGATTTTGTATGTTATTGCGCACTCTCGAGGCATCATTGGGAGTTACTTGGTAGAATATTCGTTTTGAAACCAAAATTTAAGGATAAACATGTTTATTTCCTTTAACAGAACTGTCACAATTCACAAGATATAGATAGGTAATAAAAGCGTAACATACAGTTTAAGAGATACAAAAGTGACCCTATCACCATTTCGGCCGTGAGGCACTGCCAGACGGTAGGCTAGTGTCGTGTATAAAATAAAAGTATAATTATCTACTTAAGACAAGCCGCCAGATTTATAGAGATTTATTTGCCAGCTTACAATGGTCTTACAAATCGTTTATAGAACCAAAATTGATGTATAATGCCAAAAACTCCACACACCATGTACCACACCTGTATACTCCATAATAACTTTCTATAAATTTGGGGGAACGTCTTTATATAATTTTTTAAAATATACTTAACTTTGAATATTCGGAACACCAAAGAAATTGTAATACACACCAAAGTATCGAAATAATGTCTGTCACAAACTGTTGAGAAGGAAATAAGCTCGAGGCCTTATTTCCTTTAGAATGTTCGGCAAAAATACAGTTTTTGAATTATTTAATGAAAAATTATACTAAATAAAATTACTGAAAGCGTAGAACACTCGCGACTCTTAGGACTATGACGACACAAAACTCAACTAAGTAAACGAGACGAATGTATAATAGAATTATATACGTACAATTGGTGCAATATTTTCATACAGTACTATTAAATTTTGCTACAATAATGTTGACTCTCTATCATCCATGATCTAGTTAGAACTTTTTTATCTCTGTCCTGTGTAATGCTGTTGCTAGTATAATTTATCATGCCACACCTATTTGCTCTTGAAATATACCTACATTTAAAGGCCGCTAATATGGCAAAACATCGTGAGGAAACCTACCTATCCCTCGGGATTAGGTAATAGTCAGTTCCTGTATACACGGCGACAAGGTTCACCACCTGTCGTGTTGGGTTCTGACTATCTGGTGAAACGTGGGCTTTGAGTTGGTTAATACCTCCACAATGTGGTGGTGTATGGCCACTCAAGCCTCTGACTACCCCCGAATGGGGATGAAAGTCGTGACGTTACATTACATTACACATTACTAATATGGCTGGCTGGGCCGAGCGGACCTAATAGCGCCCGGACTAAAAAATAAAATGGCTGGCTAGTCTTAAAATTCTACTTCAACGACGACGACGACAACTTCCATTCGATGTCCAACAGCGTCTATTGTTGCAAGCATAGGCAACAGGAAAAAGTTGGTTGCAAGTAGAGATGTGCCGAGTACAGCCTGACTCGAGTACTTACTCGAGTACTTAGTAAGTACTCGGGTACTCGAGTACTCAGATTATGGAACTCGAGTACCCGGTACTCGAATACGGGTTCCGAGTACTTGCTGTAACAGTTGTAGTTTTTTAGAAAATACGTTATAAATCGGGGCTCTCGCCAAAATTTTCGCCATTTTCTTCAATTTTCACGAGTGCAAGTACAACGCAGTAATTAAATGTGAAGCTCGGACGTTTGAGTGGTTAAAAATACATAATACAAAAGTACTCGAGTCCTATTAAGTACTCGAGTACTCATTACAAGTATTCGAGTACCTGTCCGAGTCCTCTGACTCGAGTACTTACTCGATTCTTTTTTTAACGAGTACCAGAATACTCGAGTACCAACAATAGCGTACTCGGCACATCACTAATTGCAAGAGTAATCTTTGTCGGGCAACATCTAAGCTTCTTCTTAAATGATATGATTGAACTGCAAAGCAACTACAACTTGCGACATAGTCGTTGATAATATCATCGGTATGAGATATAATCCTAGATTATGGTTGCGAGCCATTTCTATATTGATTGGTTTTGTTTTCAATAGACGGTTCAGGTCTTTTACTAGGTGCATTTCTGGGGAATTTGGATCTGAAAGTATTAAGATTGTTTTAGCGTCCACATTCAACGAAATGTTTCGAATTAAATTGCACAAACACAGCGGGGCTAATAGCGACGCTATGCAATATTAGCAATGCAATTCATTTTTCTGATTTCCTAAATGTGAAAGTTTGGATGGATGGATGGATGTTTGTTACTCAATCACGCCAGAACGGCTGAACGGATCTGGATGAAATTTGGAACAGATATAGATTATAGTCTGGAATAGTCTGAAATTTTAATTATGCGCGGACGAAGTCGCGGGCAAGCGCTAGTACCTACTTAATAATTCCGCAAAATTTCTGTAAAATCGTCACACATTTTACGCCATTCGTGACCGTTTCATGGAAATATTGCGGATTCTGCTGGAGGGTCGGAAAAATAATTGCTTTTGCAGGATTGCTGCAATGTTGCATAGTGTCGCTATTAGACCACCAGAACCAGAACTTACATATAGACAGTGTAGTGTACATTTTTGCTAGTGATCTATTAAACATCATAGTTTGGTTAAGAACCTTCTGTCCCGAGTAACAGGCCATTACTATTGTGAACACTGAATATATGATGTAAAAGGACACGTTCACGACGACAAATAAGTTGTCACCTTCCTGTAAATATTGACATATTACTTAATTTATCTGTACTAAAATAGCAAGACAGAGTTAGAGCCATAACACACCGGGACGCCAGGTGACGTCGCCAGCAACCGTAGCCAACTAATTCGTATTGAAATTATGACAGGTAACATACCTGGCGACGTCGCCGGCTACGTATCCAAACAATTTGTATTGACTGGCGACGTCGCCAGTCCGTCGCCAAGTGTGATACCTGTCATACATTTCAATAGGAATAGTTGGCTATGGTGGCTGGCTACGTCGCCATAGCTACCCGATGTGTTATGGCCCTGAAGTCCAAATAAATTAGGTATCTATGTTACCGCAGTTATGTATCTACAAACATATTTTACTACGCTACAAACACGCTTTTGAAATACTACAGTGGCGGCACGCTATGATGGCCGTATTGACGTGTGGGAGGGTGGAGAAAATGAACCTTATTATAACGGAATAATAATGGCCGTTTTAAGTTTAAGAATGTAAAAAAATGAATGCGTAAATGAATCTTATTCCGTTATAATAAGGTTCATCCTCTCCACCCTCCCACACATCAAAACGGCCATCATAGCGTGCCGCTACTGTAACTAAGAAGTGCAAATGTCATAATTTCGATAGCAAACCGTTGTATATAATTGCCGAAGTGAATTTGTAAATACTCACATGTTTTATAATAATAGAAGTAATTGCATAAACTGCAAAAATATAGTGCAGAGAAGTAGCTGCTAATAAAACTATAATCTGAAAATAAAATTATAGAATTATACCATCTTGCTGGTTGATGCAGCCGAATCTATCAACGCAGCAAAGTACTTATGCAATTTCCAAAAGAAGAAAATAAAAATTGAGGACTTTGTAACGTCGAAATTCCACAGCTATCAAATTGGACTTGGAAATCGTTATAGTCCGGGTTCCCTAGTGCATTTTTATTTTTTATTAGTATCAAGCTAATTATCCGTGAGTAGCTTCATTTTGATGAGACGCCCAACAATTTCTGTACGAAAAATCTAAGAGGAGTAGCAGAGATAAAATATGTTGAATTGATGATTCTCAAAAATTATTACTGACAGTTTTTTTTGTTAAATCTGATGATAATTATCTAAATTATTCGAAAACATATTTGTCCTACAAAATGTATGGTTTGATTTAAGAGTCCCCTCCTTCCAACATGTATCGATAACGAGGTCATCAAAAATGATTGCTAACCAGCTGATATGATATTTTTTCCAATAATTTAGATAATTATCGTTAGATTTAACAAAAACCAAACCCATTTAGTAATAAATTTTTGAGAATCATCAATTCAACATATTTTATCTCTGCTACTCCTCTTAGATTTTTCGTACAGAAATTGTTGGGCGTCTCATCAAAATGAAGCTACTCACGGAAAATTTTCTTGATACTAATAAAAAAATATGCACTAGGGACTATTAGCAATATCTATTTAAAATGATGACAAACAACAAACAATTATATTTTAAATATTTCCAACGATTTTGAAATCATCTGATCAATAAGCGAAGTAAAAAATAGTACAGAGTCAAACCTGCCAACCGAAGCACTTAGACAACTGTCTACTACATATCTCCAACAGAGTGTACAACTCACTCCAATACTGGACTTGCCCAATCAAGGAGTTGCTACAATAAAACTTTGCCTTCAAATCCCTCATCTTCCAATTCCTATCCAATTCCATCTGAACAAGATCTAATGACGCGTTCAAACGCTCCAACATGATAAACAGTATACTGTCGAAGGTATAAATAACAGAATACTCCAAGACAAATCTAACTATCACCGATACCTCTGATATTACGAGTGATAACGACATTATAGTTATTTTAGGTTCAGAATTGAATTCAGGAATCAGGTCTGCAACTCTAGGTATCGCCATTGAAAATCTGAAGGTGAACAATAAAATTGTAGGTATCAGAGTAAAGTATTTCACTATGTTTAAGTTGCGTAAATATTGAGGGTCGTTTTTGAAGCGGTCATGAGCGCTCGAGAGGCTATTGATAAGTGCTTTATAAGCATTCTTATTTCGGAGAGCGGATGTTACTATGAATGTGATGGTAAAGTAGTTGAACGTATGAAATACTAAAGGCAAGTACGGTATTGCAATCTTCTCGACAAACAGGGTTAGCGATGCTACGCAATTATTGATCCAAATGGCTGTAGATAGCACTATTTCTAAAATAATATGTATTAAGACGATACAAGAAAAAAATGAATTTTAGTTTCGGGGTGTGGCTAGCGTCGCGTGAGCTGCCGAAGGATATATCCCTCTCGCTTAGCTAGGACAGAACAGCTATGGAGTAGACTATATTATAGTTATTTTTTGAAGGAACAATATTGTTTAATTCGTACAATTAAAATAATATGTCCCAGTGCACCTTTTAAAATAGATGAAATGGATGAAAATATTCAAATATATTTTTTTCGTTTTATATGGGATTTTTATGTCGAGTGTATTTGAAAAAAATAATTTAATTTCTATGTTGTTTTTATTGCTGAAGACAAAGTAAGTCAAAAGAAGACAAACGATACCTACAATATGCTGATAGATACGTATAACAATATTTCGATCGTATAATAGCCTATAACCAGCGGACGATCCAGACGCGTCCAACGATATCTCATTAGTCAAATTATTATGATAAAAATAGTTTGGACGTTATACGGGAGCAGATGAACATACATACATATCGGTCAAAATCATAACCCTCCGCCCACCGTAGTCGGGTAAAAATGTACATACTCTGTGTCAGTGACTGACTGCCGGATATGAGTATCTTTTTCATGTTTCGTAGGCAAAGGAATACTTTGGTACTTAACTTCGATGCCGATCATGAAGTCATCAGCGGTGTCATAATATTTATTTTTACCATATTTAATTTATTTTTTAATTTAATTTTCAGTTTTTATTAATTTTATTGATTTAACCATGCATTTATTTATTGTTTATCTTTTTATCTTTATTTTTTTATCTATCAAAATCACCCTTAGACTGGTTACCGCCACAGGTGACAAGAGGGCTGGCTCTTTCCTTGCTCAAAAAAATCGCTTGACAACAGGAACAGCTTGAATACAGGGAGGACATGCAGCCAGTATCCCACGCGGACGGTATTTGTTTAATTAGGGGTAGGTTTTTATTTTATTGTATTTTATTTTAATTTATGTTATATTATATTGTATTTTAATGATAAAACATGAAAAATAAAAAATATTTTTTTATTTATTTTAATTTAATTTTACTTTTATTTATTGTTTTATATTTATTGTGAAATTATAATAATTTTAATAATCAATATTGGACTATGTCTGAAACAAATACATTGAATTGAATAATTTAAATACAAAAATTATCACATTAACTCGTTAAATCACGGTTTACACCCGCTAGAACGAAAAAGATCCTAACATGGTAGGTAGGACCTGAGGGTTGGCCAGTTAATTACTTAAAATACACTATATTTATTTCAAGAAAACATTCATAAGATCTGAAGGCGTCGGACTCGCACATAAAGGGTTCCGTACCACCGTAGAATAAACACATCAAAAATATCAAGTTTGAGACTTGATATTTATTTTTAAATGTTATTATATTTTTAGTATTTGTTCTGCACCGGCAACAGAAATACACATTCAGTGAAAATTTCAACTCTCTACCTGTTACGGTTCGTGAGATACAGCCCGCGCTGACAGACGGACAGACAGACAGACGGACAGCGTAGGCCTAGTAATAGGGTCCCGTTAGCACCCTTTGGAACCCTAAAAAGTAGCCTATGTTCTCCGCCAAGACCCAGTCTATCTCCATACCAAAATTCATCAACATTGGTTCAGCGGTTTAGCCGTGAAAAGTAACAGACAGAGTTACTTTCGTTTGTAATATAATAGATTGAATAGGACGGACAAACATTTTCCTATCCATATCTGTAATGTTATTTTTTACGATAATTTATTGATGTATGATATATTTATTACTTGCCCATCCATACCTACAACAAACGCAATAAAGCGACTCCATTGTTTTGACAAGCAATGTATTCCCACTGTCGGCCCAAGACCATGCTGCAAGTATATAACAGTAAGCGAAATAGGGAGTTTTTACAGAAATGACACGAATAACTATGAAATGACACAAAATGACAAGAGATGAAAAGAAATTACACAAGACAAGGAAAAGCAAACGAAAATCACGCTGCAGTGCAGGTCGTAGGTTCGATTCCTGCCCAGGACAGGCATTTGTGTGCATGAACATGTCCGCATGTCCCGAGTCTAGGTGTAATTAAGTGTATATTTAGTTTGTATTTACAAACAAAAAGTAGTATATGTAGTAATATCAGTTATCTGGTTTCCATAGTACAAGCTCTGCTTAGTTTGGGATCAGGTAGTCATGTGTAAAAGAATTTCCAAGGATATTTATTTATTTATCATAGGCGTCGGCGGACTGTAAATACTGTACTGTACCTGTAATGTGGCACGACCGTAATATTTTTTCGTAATATTTTTTAAAAAATCCTTCACAGGTCCGACGTCGAACAAGTCCGAGCGGACACTGACAATACAAAGTTAGAGAGAGACATGGTTAGTTCAAGTACTTAAAATGTGAGATGGCGATATTGTGCGCGCGCTCGGAAATAAACAACGTAAGCGCCAAACCACATTTACTTGAATTAAAAAAAAACTACTTCATGAATTAAAATATGGTTGAAGGGTAGTTTAGATATCATTATTTGCTATGTTTTAGAAATAATTTCGTGATCTAAATCGTAAAAACATCGTGGTAGCAAGGAAAATTGTAAATAATTAGAGCTCATTTCATAATTTTTTTTTATCGAGAAAATTTCATCAAATCGTGATTTGGATTTAAAGATACTCAAGATAATATAGTCAAAAATCATACATCTAAATATAAGATTCCTAGTCCACATACTTACTTAAAGAAACAGTAGAATAGAAAATCAACCAAATTTCGAACCCTCCTCTTAATATGAAAATTCTCTTTATGCGACTAAAGAAGTTATAATTTCTGTATATACAGGCTATGTTTTCAAATGTTGTTAATATGCTTAAGAATTCCATTTCGTTATTAAGGACACAGCTAAAGTAACTCGATAGACAATGGACACTGAAAAATGTTGTTTGGCTAGTAAGTTTGGTGTTGTTAACTAATTGTAATTTTTAGAGTTCCGTGGTTTTCGTGCTGAGTTCTTGCCGGCTCTTGTTTTTGTTTTCAGTGAAAGCAGCATTTAGGGCCTCCGCAGACTTGCTACTTTTAGCATCGGCGACCGGCGATTTTGTGACGTATCGATGCTGCGTCGCGTTTCTTCGAGCGCGAACGAGCAAGACGCAGCATCAAAATCGCCGATCGCCGATGCTAAAAGTAGCAAGTCTGCGGAGGCCCTTAGAAATTTTCGAACCGGTGATTCTTTATTAATCTACATATACAATGTACAGCATAAGTAAATAAATTTAAAAATAAAATAAAAATAAATGTGCTTACAAATACCGTTTAACGCCTTATATAAATGTCATCAACCAATCCAATTTGTTTTATTTTGCTCTACCATGTGACATTACAAAGCTACGGAACCGCCGAATCTTAAAGTAATACTCACTTAACTGATTGTTTATGAATTTTTCCTGTTAATATAACAAAAAAATTGTATGTTAGTGGTACATCATCAATCAAACGAAGCAATTACTCAAAACATAATACTCGCTACACCTTTTTTCATCAAGTATGACTTTGTCAACGTAGCAACTGACGAGGAAGTATGTTTTTAATACATAGGTACTAGCTAAGCCCGCGAAATCGTACGCCCGGAATTTAACAAAAAAATGTTTGTACTCCTTATAACATCAGCTATCTGGTAGTGAAAGTCTCGTCAAGATCTGTCCAGCCGTTTCGGAGATTAGCCGAAACAAACAGACTGACAGACACTTAATTTTTTATTTATGTTTATAGATTTGACTGACATTTACACAAAACATTGTCGCCTTTACCGTGCACAAAGCGTTTGCTGAAAAAAAAAAACATCAACAGTTTCATAAACCCCATTATAAGCATTTTTATTTGAAGCACTCTTCACACGACATGGTTGAATTGCAACAAAATGATAATATAATTGATGACGAGAGTGATGATGATCGGCATGATGTATAGCCCTAAAGGCATCGTGGTGAACAGTCTTATCTCCACCGGGCTCTTCTTCATCATCCTTATGAAATCCCTCACCATTTTCGGTTCAGGCTCTTCGGGGTCTGAAATTATTATAAAACATTCGGAAATTGTAAAAATGTAACGTCACGACTTTTATCCCCGTTCGGGGGTAGTCAGAGGCTTGAGTGGCCATACACCACCACATTGTGGAGGTATTAACCAACTCAAAGCCCACGCTTCACTAGATAGTCAGAACCCAACGTGACAGGTGGTGAGCCGTGTCGCATTCAGAAATTAAAAGTATTTTTAACGAAAATTGGCTTGAGCCGCGGGCTTCGATGTCTTTGTGACTACGGTGGCAAACAAACGTAAGGCCCGCCTGATATTAAGCACACGGACCTAGTGGAAACCAGGGGCAACTTCTGTGTATTCAGGCGCCTCTGCCGTACCTATTATTGGAATCAAGTATAACCAGCTCAGGAATTTAGGTCTAAATAATAATTATAATATCCTGGGACTTTTTTTACACACGGCTACCTGATCCCAAACTAAGCAGGGCTTGTACTATGGAAACCAGATAACTGATATTACTACATGTACTACTTTTTTATTTGTAAATACATACTTAATATACATATACACCCAGACTCCGGACATACAGACATATTCATGCACACAAATGCATGTCACGGGTAGGAATCGAACCTACGACCTGCAGCGTGAAAGTCGCCTCCGCGCCAACCACGCTAACGGGCCCGTCGAAAATAGTCAAATTGCTATCCGTGGTGCTTCACAGCTGGTCTTCCATCTTTTGTAACAGTCTTATATCTGTGGTGATCAGCCTATAGTATAGGCTGATCACCAGTAGTATAGGCAGTATAGGCCCTATACTGTTATTTTTGTCTTCCGCTTTGCAACGGAGGAAAGTGGATAATCTTCATCCAACTCCTATGCTTTCATTTGATTAAATTCGTACGAGTTCCAAGATAATTTAAGCTTTTCCCTGGGACTCGTCAAGGGTCAAACCTTGGTGCCATCGTTGGACACTATTGTCGATCCTGGCTTACAGGAGTAACAGTGGTGGTTGTGTGTGGCGGGCTTAATCCCGTAAAAGTGCTATTTATTGTTTTGTACTTTTTACCTATCATCATGGTGTTATACAGTGCCGCCGTGGTTCTGTATAGCTGCACCGCTTGGTTCTGCACCATCTGTCCGCCCACAGTCATCAGAATCATGGTCACGGGGTAACAACTCATAATGATTAACATTTTTCGACTACTGAGGTACATGCTTTCTTCCTGCAATACATTTTGTTATTTATCGCATGTTCTAGACCAAAACAAAAACTACACAACACAACACAACCCAAGTCGCTTAAGGGCCTCCGCAGACTTGCTACTTTTAGCATCGG
This sequence comes from Drymonia ruficornis, assembly GCA_947859195.1. Taxonomy (NCBI): domain Eukaryota; kingdom Metazoa; phylum Arthropoda; class Insecta; order Lepidoptera; family Notodontidae; genus Drymonia; species Drymonia ruficornis. Next base: position 12,260,170 of record OX401908.1, read on the forward strand.
CGATCGGCGATTTTGATGCTGCGTCTCGCTCGTTCGCGCTCGAAGAAACGCGACGCAGCATCGATACGTCTCAAAATCGCCGGTCGCCGATGCTAAAAGTAGCAAGTCTGCGGAGGCCCTAAGCCATTGCCATTGATTCTGACGGACCAATTAGAGGCCGATCAGCCGGTCGGCCGACCAATCAGAGGATCGATCACTATAGCAAATCGCCACAGTGGCGCCACAATGGTTAAAAGACTTGGCCCCAAGAGCCTCGATTTTCTTAACAATTGTCCATCGCGAACCACTGGTCTCTAATATTATCTTCGTGAATTCGTCATTGTAAATCGCAAATTCTTCGCGGTCGGCATGTTATCGGCCAAAGGACTGCTAACAGATGGCCGACGTGTTGATGAACGATTGAACGACCGGTGGTCTCGCAATGGACAATTGTTTAGAGAGTCGAGACTCTGGAAATAACGACAACAGCACAACAACAACAACAGGGTTAATAAAACTAGTTTGTTCACACTTACATTAAAGACGACTGAACGAATGAGTCGGTACATAGAGTAAACGAAGTGAATAATAGATAATACTATTGATATGCACATCTGCAAAAGAAAATGTAATGTAAATGAACAAGACGGCCCGTTAGCGTGGTTGGCGCGGAGGCGCCTTTCACGCTGCAGGTCGTAGGTTCGATTCCTACCCGGGACATGCATTTGTGTGCGTGAACATGTCTGTATGTCCGGAGTCTGGGTGTATATGTATATTAAGTATGTATTTACAAATTAAAAATTAGTATATGTAGTAATATCAGTTATCTGGTTTCCATAGTACAAGCTCTGCTTAGTTTGGGATCAGGTAACCGTGTGTAAAAATGTCCGAGGATATTATTATTATTAAGATACTGAAAGCAATAGGACCCGTGTCCGGGGGGGCAAAAACACGCCATTCGTGATTTTACGGAATTGCTAGAATTCGGCTAGAAAATCAGAAAAGTGAATTACTTTTGCAGAATTGCTATGTGGCGTTTTTAGCCCCCCTGGACCGAGACATAAAACGGGCTAATTATTAATTTTATTTTTATCTTACGAAACAGAGTTTTTGAAAGATACTAGGAAGTCATTTACATGACTTCGACTTTGTGGTTACCCACAGGAAATTATTTCTCACCTGTTTTCCAAAACACAACGACAGTTGCTTGCTACAAACAACCAAATGTTCATAAATGTCGCTCCACTTGTGTATTGTCTCTTTAGTAACGTGTGACCTAATAACAGCCGAGTCACTTTTAAATTTTAACATCTTCAAGTAATTAGATATCGATGCACTCAGACATTTCATTAGTAAGTATATAAACAAACTCAGTGTGAATAATATAAGATGTTCAACCGCATATAAAACTTCCGCTGACGTTTTTACCACAAAAATAAATATATCAAGCCAATACTCATTATAGAGAGTCCAAACATGGCGTTCAATGATAGCAACCGGTGCATAAATGAGGACTGCAACAGCAAAGGCGTTGAAAAATTGATTCAACTTCTTGAAATACTCTATACATTTGTCATCGTGCTTGAAATACGCGTAAGCGTAGTTAATACTGATGACATAGCGCTTAAAGTATTTATTTACATATATACTCCTGAGCATAAAGAGTAAACAATTGACGGTATTCAAGTTACGAAGGCAGCTAATCAATACGAAAATGGTCATGTTATCGCAATTGAACCATTTGTAGAAGTACTTAGAGTCTACTAATGCACCCGTAATGTAGAGGGACACTTGACCACATAGGTGGAGGATTAAGAAACATTTTGGTATAGTACTGAATTCGTAGTAATTTCTATAAAGACACAATACATTTTCGATGGCAATAGATTTTTTTAATAACTTCATCATTGTTCACTTTGGGACTTTACTGTAGCAAATGTGGAATAGTAATGATAGCAATATCCATTAAACGGTCCGAACGAAATCTAAGATCAGAAGACAAACAATATGTATTGTTTAGTAGCAATTATAGTAATTGAAAAAAAAATATTGAAGGTAAATAACAATAACAAAGAAGTACTTTCTGAAAACGGTATCACTGTGTAACGCCACGACTTTGATCCCCATTCGGGGGTAGTCAGAGGCTCGAGTGGCCATACACCACCACATTATGGAGGTATTAACCTACTCAAAGCCCACGTTTCACCTGATAGTCAGAACCCAACGTGACAGGTGGTAAACCTTGTCGCCGTGTATACAGGAACTGACTATTTCGAAATCCCGAGGGATAGGTAGACTTCACGTACGGTACGGTATCAATGTTTTAGATTTATGTCACTTTTGGGTACTAGTTGGACTTATGCCTAGATGCCCATCGTATTAAGAGGTGTTTATTAGTGCTGAAACATATAAAGTATTTTTTTTTGTTTATTATATCATATCATTATTCTTCTCTAAGACTTTTTGGAAACAGTATTTTCATATACGACAAATAGTATAAACCTGTACACATGACATGTAAAGTCAGGCTCAGGAAGAAATAAATCCGCCCCTTGAGTGAATAAAGACCATTTTTCTTCGGGACTTCCAGCGGTATATTAGGGGATTTGAGACGAAAAGAATTGCCCTCTGCAAAATTATTTAGGTATGTTTAATATAAATTTATGTATCTCTTTTATGTTCTCCGTTAAATTTTAAAAAGATATTAGGTAGGTAGGTTAGATATTATAATATTGTTTAAAAAACCTGCCGATCATGAGTACGTGGATTGTGTTATTTGTAATTTACAACAATGTATCATTAATATCTAATATGTAATGTGCTAATATTATGTGTGCTATGCTATCTACGTATATTTAATTTATATCTCAGATTAGACAAATAATTTAGACAAACTATTGGGGGAAACATTGAAATAAAAAGTTAAAAAATTACATAAATTACTATTAAGAATGCATGTTAGAGATAACAGCAAGTAACAATCAAAGAAACAAAATAACTCAACACAAAGTAAGGCCTGTGATACACGAGTTTCTGCAATTAATTAAGCATCAAGTTATCCGAGGCGCGGAAGAAGACGGATGGTGCGCAACGAGTTACGTCAACTCAAACGAATTGTAGACACGAACCAACTTCGAGCTGCCGAGGACTTTACTGTACTACTATAGATAAGAGAGGAAAGCATAGTCCATTTTATTACTAATGAAGTTTTTTAAATACTTTAATTCACTTAAATATAAGAATAAGGTCGGCAATGTGCGACCGATGCCTTTGGTATTATAGCAGCTATATGCTATGGTAACTGCTTAACTTCAGGCGAGTTCTACGCTAGTTTGCCGCTTTTATGTGCGAATCATAACTTTAATATGATTATTGCTTGCGGTGAAGGAAAGACTCGTGAGGAAAGCTGCATGTCTTAGAAAATCTAACAAATGAAAAGACGTGTGAAATCCGCCAACCCGCACTGGGCCAGCGTGGTAGATTATGGACTGAATCCCCCTCGCATTGAGGGGAGGCCCGTGCCCAGGAGTAATATAAATAAAGAACATTAAATCATATGAAAATAAAGTTAGCAAATACGCTGGACCGCAAAGAAAAAGGGTCGGTTAGAAAATCTTCAATATCTTCAATCGCATTTTTATTTATTTTACATTTATTAAAAAATTATTTTTGTAAAAAAAAAAACAAAACGACTTCAGAAAAACCTGGAGCACTAAAAAGCCTGAAATAATATTTCTATTACCACCTCTGCCTAACCCTTCGGGATAATCAGGCGTGATGGTGTGTTAGCGAGTATTTGGAGTCGGTGCCAATCTTAGTATGCCAAATCTACCTACTATAAAAGTAAGAATATAGATTGGCACCGACTCCAAATACTCGCTAACACACCATCACGCCTGATTATCCCGAAGGGTTAGGCAGAGGTGGTAATAGAAATATTATTTCAGGCTTTTTAGTGCTCCAGGTTTTTCTGAAGTCGTTTTGTTTTTTTTTTTACAAAAATAATTTTATTTCACGATTTTTAGTGGCGCCATACTTTGTCACCCCATGAGTGCAAAGCTCTCATCAATAGAAATGAATTAAGTCCAAACACAAGGTAGCTACTGTAAAACGTTGAGGAGTTCCCTTGACTGTCCTTCGTTTTCATCATCAGCCCCCTAATGACAGTCACAACCCATCTAGGTGTAAAGTTCTCATCAATACAAGTTAATCAAGCCCAAACACCAGGTAATTGGTGTAAATCGTTGAGGAGTTCCCTCGGCTGTCTTTCGGCTCCATCATCAGATCGACTCCAGACCTTCATTAAATAGTAGGTAGTGCTTTAAAATACTTAATGAAAAAAAATAACAAACGCACTAGTCGCCACTACGATTTTCGATGGTTCCCCTCGATTTCTCTGGAATGCCATCATCAGATCCTGGTTATCTTATCATGGTACCACCCTTGGGATATTTTCTTTCCAATAAAAAAAAACATCAAAATCGGTTGGCGTGATATTGAGTTATACGTCCATTTGTCGCGCACATACTTAATGCAAATTTAAGATTTATGTGGTTTTCTCATGGATGCCATTGTCAGAACTGGATCAAATTGAAATGGGACCACACGAGAAGCACCAGCATTCAAATAAAAAAAGAATCATCAAAATCGGTTCACCCAGTCGAAAGTTATGTGGTAACAAACATAAAAAATAAAAATGATAAAAAAAAAAAAAAAAAACATACAGTCGAATTGAGAACCTCCTCCTTTTTTGAAGTCGTTTAAAAATAAACGGCTCGAATTCATTTTTTTTCATTTAAGCACATTCAATTATTACTTAATTTAGTATTTTATTTCATCAAGCTAGGTCAGGTACTTTTGAAGATTTTCTAACCGACCCTTTTTCTTTGCGGTTCAGTGTAGACTACTGCCTAGTCTACTGTCTAGTACTGTCTACTGGTAGTTAGTATTATTATAGGCTGAAAATATATTTAAACTTATCAGTAATACAATAAGATTATTTTACAAAGTGAAAGAAACTTTAAAAATAATCTAAGTTTATGCGTCCCGAGAGTAACATTAAGTTTGAACTTAAATTACCTTACATCCATTCTAATAGTTTCAGTACTTAAAGATACCAAACTACAAATAACACTCGAATCCAGCCCCAAAGGAAATGGACAGAATAAAAACCGAAATGAGATATTCAAATATGAAAAGTTTGTTGGAAACACGTTTAGACTACAGCAAAAGTCGCTCCCGAATGCACATTCTTGTGACTATTGCGAGTAAAAGCTCTACATGTACCACTAGCGACTATATTTGAACAGGCTATTAAGGAAATCGGTCCCGTGTGACGACGAAAATCCGCCGCCTCTTAATACATCCGGAGCTCGACGGGTGTGAATGTGCCGTACTTTTATTTTATTATACTAAAGTGGCAAACAGGCATACGGCCCGACTGATGTTAAGTTATCGTAGCCTATAGATGCTTGCCAAACCCATAAATCTGAAGAGGACTGGGACAGAAAGTGGGGAAGGGGGGATGGAGGTTGTAATTCCGTACTTATTGTACGAAACGCAGCTGTAATAGCTACTTTACGCCGATCTTCCGTGAGAGGGTGGTACTAACCCGGTCGAGCCAGCCCATATGAGCTGCAGTTAATTGGCTACAGCTTGGCTCTAACACCAGTACATAGAGTACGGTCAGAAAACCGTTATAAAATAATATCTTAAATAAAGTTTTTAAGGTTTACTAAACCTACGAAGATAAGAACTGAGTGACAGGATAAGAAATAGGAAGATAAGGAAACGTTGTGGTCTGAAAGAAGATGTAGTGACAAAAATTGAGAAAGGTATGCTGAGATGGTTTGGCCATGTCGAGAGAATGAATGAAGAACGATTGACGAAAAGAGTGTATAAGACGAGTGTGAATGAAAGTGCTGGAAGGGACGGACGGACGTTTCGAGACCAAATCAGGGACGTCTTGAAAAAAGGCCAGGTCAAGAGTACCCTAAACCGAAGAGCATGTATGAAGGGAATAATGAAAGTGGACGAAGCGAAACAAGTATGTAAGGATCGTAGCAAGTGGAAAGAAGTGGTCTCTGCCTGCCCCTACGGGAAACAGGCGTGATTATATGTATGTATGTACGAAGATCATCATCTGCCTTACCTTATCCCATTATCTGGGGTCGGCGCAGTATGTCTTATTCTTCCATTCATCGCGCTTTGCTGTCATACTTACATCCACTCCAACCTCATTCATATCACTCTTTATACAATTCATCCATCTTTTCTTGGGTCTTCCTCTCGCTTTATATCCTTCCACATTCATATTCAGAACTCGTTTAGTCACATGTTTAGCGCGATGTCGCACGAGGCAACCATGGTGGCGCCACCAGTGGGTGATTCGGTAGCCGACACCGAATTGGTTGGGCTACCAAGCGGACACCAGGCGGACACCAGGTGGTCCTCCATACAGCTCTATACATGTTGTTGGTGAAGCGACTGGTTGCGCTACCACTGGTGTCCCCGTGCGATATAGCCCTTCGTGCCCCATCGTACTAGGCAACCAGCGGTAGCGCAACCAGTCGCTCCACCAACAAAAAGTATAGAGCTGTATGGAGGGTATCGCATCTGGTGTCGCTTGGTGGCGCAACCAATTCGGTGTCGGCCATTGAAATACCTGCTGGTGGCGCAACCATGGTTGCCTAGTGCGATAGGGTCCTAAGTCACTAAAACTACGAAGATTATGACGTCGAAAAGGTTTGCCTATACGAAGTCAGACTGAGCCGGTTCGTTAGATATTTAATATGGCTAGCTTCGTATAGTACCTAACAACTTCTCGTATTAGTTTTCGGAGTACCAGGGATACAGTTATTAGAAGTTCTAATTAAATAAACTTGGTTCTGCGGTCACGTCTCATAGGTAGCTCACGTACAGCCTACGTCAAAATTAATGCCGTACCGAGTTTTGTTACTTGCCAAATTATTATTTGGGAGAGTTTTATTAGGTATGTTGTCCGGAGAACATTATTAGAGATGGAATAAGTTCAAATGTAGCTGCTCTCAAGTAAACATAACTAGATGTTTTCTATTTTTATCTAAGCAAGTGTGTAGCTTCATAATCGATGAAAATAGAGCATTGAATAATGTTATACAAAATGATATAGGAACATTTGATGTACTAGGATCTGATTTAGTAAATAAAATTTTGTTTAGTTTTCCCAGTATCTAGTGCGCTAGACTGACTTGACTGGACTGGGTTGAAATTAGTGTTCACACGCGCCGACCCCTGGGCTGGGTTACTGGACCCTCGCGTCACTGTCATCGTGTAAACTTCGTTGCCCATAGGTATATAGTCAGGTGGCTAGTCCGCTGGACTGACTTGTACCTTGAGTTGATGCTAGTGTCTACATGGGCCCAGTTACAGGTCTGCTCTGAACTGAGTTACTGGACTGTCGCGTCACTGTCATCGAGTGAATATGGTTCTACGACTTCCAACCCTATGTAGTGAATAGCACGAACGTAAATACATACTGGATTGTTCACTACTGCACAAAAAAGTTTTAATATCAAGCAAATAAATTAATTTAGTATTTATCGTGACTATTGTTTATATGATAAAACAATACTCACGATAAATAATAAATAACTTATTTGCTTGATATATTAACTAACCATCATTACCCAACGATAATATTATTTTGACATGGCAACTCGAAATGAGAGGGACACAGTCCCAACTAGGGCCTCTCGCTCGGCTCGTTTTTCTGTCTAAGAATTGTCAAGGTATAATAGACCTTAAGGCATCAGAATAAACTTGAATTTCTTATTAACCAAAAACTCAAGTGATAGATCCTTCATTATACATCCGTGGTGAATAGATAAAAAGTCCCAATTGCACAATAGATAAGTACGTTAGCACTGAGATCTATGATCACTTCCAAATCCTAAAACGAATAAAATGTCTGGGCAGCTCCAGTAACGAATCTATTCAAGAAATCTAGCCGCGATTTTGATCTTTATTGGTCCTTAAATAGAGTTAAAAATCTACTGCGAGTTTCTAGCATTGGCAGTCGTGATTTTTTTAATATCAGCCAGCAAAGCCGGCGACAATGAGACAGATAAAGCTGGACCACATCAATCTTCCCCAAAATCCTAATATTGTAGGAACGACGTTGACTGATGGCACTAGCACTAAGGCATCTGTCACCGTATTTATTTAATACTTTAAAATGTTATAAGTGGTTCTATTTTGGCCATGATGATGAAGAGCATGGATCATGGAGTCGGTGAAGTGAGAACATACTAGCCTGATATCCCGGTTTGTAGTACAAAATATATGTATGGTGAATTGGATAGGCCTCTACCAGTCACTAGAAGCAGCATTTTTTAAAATAAATATATAGGTACTTACGTACTTTACAAACATTCTAGCAATGTGACTCTACTGTAAAATATAAATTCACTAGCTGTGCACCGCGGCCGGCTTCGCCCGTGTGGAAATTTATGTGTAAGATTAGCCTGTCTTATTCCAGAGCCTACACTATCTATGTTCCAAATATCATTAAAATCGGTTTAGTAGTTATGGAGATACGTGGTAACAAATATTCACACACACACATACACACTTACTTTCGCATTTATAATATTAGTAGGATGATAGAGCTGACCATCCATTTACTATAGGCATCTTCAATATTCAAATACTAGGTACGGTCAGCAACGAAAGTCGCTGAACATTCTCAGTTTTTCAAATAGCTTGCACACTTTTGTTTTGCATCAAATCCATAATTTTTCTTTATCGAAACAAAACGTAGACATGTTGCTAATGTTTGGTTTTATAAAGATTTACCAACGTTTGTAGAATAAAGAGTATAACCGATTTGAAAAATGCAGAATGTTCAGCGACTTTCGGTCCTCCCTGTACCTACGTGCTAACAGGCTAGGCTGCAGCGATCATCAGAGATGAACAAACGTACAAAATGACAACAGATGCCCTTTATTACAGTTGGACGATCAAAGTTATACTAAACTTAATAAATCGCTCTTTGACCGTGGCCGACTCTTGACATAGCCAGACGTTGAGAAAGTGTGCTTAGAATCTTGTAGGACAAATAAAAATAAAAATAAAATATAAATTAGGTAGGTGCTGTATAATTTACTATTTTATTTGCAGAAATATCTCAGAATAGAAGAAAATATTGTGATTCAAGAGACGTCACGACACACAGTACCTAGAGACTTTGTTTCAGGAAATCTCGTAACGTATTGACATCAGTCGACTGCAACGTCTCAACCACGTGTTAAGTTAGAGCCGGGCCCCACTAGCGCGCTGCGCTGCGTCGTCGCAACGGACAACGCATTGCATCGCAACGCAAGAGGGTGACGCCACGCCATCGTATACGCACGGCTCCCTCTAGCAGCGGAACACTGTACGTCATCCCACCGACAGCGCAGCGCATCACCCTCCCCCGCTTCGTCTCGCCGTTGAAACGTCGCATGCGACGACGGAACGCATAAGTGTGGCATGCCACTATAAAATATATGTAAAACGACGCAGCGGCGACGCAACGCAACGCAACGCGATAATGGGGCCCGGCCCTTATGTTACCCTAGTAAACTGATTTTTATTTGCAGGTATGGTATTGGCATTGGTTGTTAGCTTTGGCGTTGCAAAATTAAGAATGTTCTGATTGCACCTATTATACCTCTAGTATTTTATTTTCTGTTAGATAAATATTTTTCCAAAAGTACTTTTAAACAGTAGGCACCAACTAGAATATCAATAATCCCAATGCCCTTCACAAATAGTTTTAAGATTACGGTCACGATATTAGGGCAAGGCGAATGAGCCACTTAAAGTTCCTTCGAGGCTCCAAGCGTCGCGCTCAACGTCGCCAAACAAGTTCCCAACGACTTGTCGGAAACTCGGCAAAGACATAAAACTGCAATTAACTACAGTCCCGCCCGCATTTTCTAATTAAATTTTAATGGTTATAAGATTGTGGCCGTTTGTGGGATAGTGAAAGGAAGAGTTCTTGCCTTATGTTATTTGTTTGATGTTCGATGAGAATGACCGCCCATTTCCCCACTCACCCGCTTAAGGGCCTCCGCAGACTGGCTACTTTTAGCATCGGCGACCGGCGATTTTGTGACGTATCGATGCTGCGTCGCGTTTCTTCGAGCGCGAACGAGCGAGACACAGCATCAAAATCGCCGATCGCCGATGCTAAAAGTAGCAAGTCTGCGGTGGACTTAAGGGGCACTATGTCAATGATCACGTCCCGTATCGTGACATGAACGCTTAGCATTAATTATCACCGAGCTAGAACTAATTACCCTATTACTCGAAATGCAATAAGATATCGATATCGATAGGTACTTATCTAGTAGTAAAAATATTGCACGGTCTGGTGACTATGTGCAAGTGCGACGACCGTTTGGCGCAGTAGTTTGAGCCTAGGCCTCTCGGATCACTGCATCGGATAGTAGCAAGTTTGATTCCCGCCAGAGGCAAATTTCGGAAACGGCCTCTACGTAATTTGCCCAGGTGGGTTACTTTAAAAAACGAAACGAAAGCTTCGGCTGACGGATCGGGCGAACGGATCCGAAGGACGGATTCGATGATCGTGATTTGACGTTTCTTCTTTCGTGGATCATACTCTGAAAGTTATTCGACATTTACGATTTCAGCGTCTGACATGGTTTTGATCGTAAGAAACGTCAAAAATCACGATTATCGAATCCGTACTTCGGATCCGTAACACTTTCGGAGTAGGAAATCGCCCGATCCGACAGCCGAAGATTTCGTTTCGTTTTTCAAAGTAACCCCCCTGGCCTGTCACTGGTATCGCCCCCAGTCCATTGGCGGAGTCTTCATCAGGCGCATGCCTCGAGCGAGCACTTTTGACGTCGGAACGCATAGACGTAATGTCATAATATGAGTGCTCGGGTGAGGCATGCGCGCCATATGGACACATCTATTGAACGGTACCCACAGTACAAGCGGCAAGCTCCGAATTCTGAAACACGAATGTTTGAATTTGAATTTATAATAAGGATCGATGTAGTTGGAATGAAAACTAATATCGGATTTGGCAGTGTTATGACACGCGAATTATAAACATAGAAAGAATTACAGACAATTAAAACAGATATTTCCATTTTGTTCGGATATTAAAAATTGCGCGGCTACGCGGTTTAATGTAGACACCCCTAATTACGCATACACTCACCCAAATGTTCGTAATTAGTAAATCAGGTAATAGAGTGCAGATACCTCATGTACACAGTTACCATTAATCGGTGCAACGTAACCTAAGCCCGGACTCAGTCTCCTGACTAAATCGCATTTGTATCCGTTAACTATCGAGCAGAGTTAATTACACGCTCCAATACCGCTAAAAAGTCGATGCTTCTTTTGTGCACTTTTGTTTGCATAATTATGATCAAATGCAAATAAACTTTTCATCACTCATACGTGGAAAGTAGGTCGAAAGGTGCCTGAAGAGCCGACAGAAGGTGATACTTTTTAGGTCGGGCAAATTCGTTGATAGAACAGGCACAATCGTATATCCAGATATACGATTATGCCCGCTCTGTCAACGATTCTGTCAAATTATAAAAAATTCGAGTTCTATTTTCACATTTCTATTGAACCATGTTCCAACCAAAGAGAATGTAATAGTTCCAACCTTCTTAAAACCACTCAACAAAAACAAAATGACGGGTAAGCGGCGATCACTCATTTTTTCTTTAGCTACTTAATTTGTGTTTTTATTTTTACTTTACTTGTATTCGTGATGCAAAGCACAGTGTTTACCTCGGGTTAAAGTAACTTATTATTGGTCCCTCGAACTATTATCGCCCTCGCTACGCTCGGGCGCCAAACCCCGTCTCGGGGCCGATTAATAAGTTACTTTGCCCCTCGGATAACAATGTACTATTAGTGAACACAGATAATAAATGTTGTTTAATATCATATTCATTAAATTCTTATTTTTTGATGCCAACAGTCATTTTGGCATTCGGCATTCGGATTTCCGGTTACATCGAAACATCATAAAAATGAAATCGCTGTGGTAGCCAATAGGGATGCGAATAAATATTTATTGCGGGGAAGATAATAAGGCCCAACACTCGATCAGTTTATTCGATAGGTTATAAACTTATCTACTTGTTTATTTATTCAAGGATATTAAGAGATGGAATTTTCGATATTCATCTTCATTTATCTTCGGTCCATTGGGGGTAACTTATTTTCAGGAAGACATAGGTCCGTATACTTGCATCATACACTTTGCTATCGCATGGTTAATGCAGTCACATAATACATATAAAAAAACAAAAAAAAAATGCCCTTTTAACGTCCCACTGCTGGGCACAGGCCTCCCCTCAATACGAGGGGGATTCAGGCCATAATCCACCACGCTGGCCCAGTGCGGGTTGGTAGATTTCACATGTCTAAAGACATGCAGGTTTCCTCACGATGTTTTCCTTCACCGTAAGCAAGTGATAATCATATTAAAGTTATGATTCACACATAGATTTCGAAAAATCCATAGGTGTGAGCCAGGGTTTGAACCCATGACAACAAAGCCTATTATTATTACTTGCCTTGCTTATGGTGAAGGAAAACATCGTGAGGAAACCTGCATGTCTTTAGACATGTGAAATCCACCAACCCGCACTGGGCCAGCGTGGTGGATTATGGCCTGAATCCCCTCGTATTGAACGGAGGCCCGTGCCCAGCAGTGGGACGTTAAAAGGGCTAGATTATTATTTTTTATTATATTATTATTACTAATAAAATAATAATATTAATGTTTTGGTTTTCATTTAACATTAATACGTTTCTTAACTATGGTTATTTTTTTACACACCAACTGTATGGTCCCAAACTAAGCAACGCTTGTACTATGGATACTGTACAATGGACTGGGGGCGATCCCAGTGACACCCAGACCAGGGCAAATAACGAACAGGCCGTTTCCGAAATTTGCCTCGGGCGGGAATCGAACCCGCTAACACCCGATGCAGTGAGCCTAGCGGCCAACGCTCGGACCACTGCGCCACGCGGTCGTCGATAATAGTAATGTTTTCGTTTTGATTTAATATCAATATGATTCTTAACTATAGTTAATTTACTGCGACCGTAGCCTAGGCGTAAACAGGTTGGGCTAGCAATCAGAAGGTCCCAGGTTTGATCCCCGGTGGGGCAAGCACCAATGGATGAATTTTCATCTATGTGCATAATTTACAGTTCGCTGAAGGTGAGGAAAAACATCGTGAAGAAACCTAACTATCCCTCGGGATTAGGTAATAGTCAGTTCCTGTATACACGGCGACAAGGTTCACCACCTGTCACGTTGGGTTCTGACTATCAGGTGAAACGTGAGCTTTGAGTTGGTTAATACCTCCACAATGTGGTGGTGTATGGCCACTCAAGCTTCTGACTACCCCCAAATGGGGATAAAAGTCGTGACGTTACATTTTTACTATAGTTAATTTATCGCAGTAAACACTATCAGTCAATGTATGTACTATATATGTATAAAAGTACTCTGTGCTGTCTGTGCTTCACATAAGTAGATACCTAGTTAAATTGTCTGCCAGCACAGCACAATATCTTCCTTATTATTAGATGTACTCTCCAGTTATATAACCCTTATATACTCACATTATCGGAATGTTCCGCGTCACTGCCCAGCTCCGGTCACTTGAGTACCCGAAACTCAAGTACTCATCGACGGAGCCCAACAAAATATGATGCCAGAAATGCCAGAATAGTATAATATAGACGTAGGTACCTATATTCTTATTGTTGCTTTTTACAAACGCTAAAAATGAACACTTATTACAGTTTATTAAAGACAAGAGTGTTAGGACTTCAGGAAGGCGTATTCACACACACATCCTAACCCGCTGAAAATCTAATTTATTTCCTGAAACTCTTTGTAACAAACTCTAACTCCAGAATTTTGAGATCGCTATCTGCTAGCGTCTACGTAACTGTATATGGCAAATTGGCTAGCGACTCTTTTAGAAAATATAAACTAATGGTAGAGTTACTGCTATTGTAGAGAACGGAAACATAACTTCTGGACTGAAAAATAAACCAGCTTTATAATGTTACTGTGATTTCAGAGACATTTTTCAAGCGCCCTCCAGCTAAGATCTCGTTATCCTATAATTCATTGCTGATAAAAAGCACTGAAGCACTTGGTAGGTTGCCCTACTTGATTTATAACGATCACGAACGGATAAAATGTATGTTTCCTGAAGCAATTAGGATTGTGCAAGTGTTTGCTAAATTGAGACTAAAAGCGAGCAGAAAGAATGCGAGGTGAAAAACTATTTCAAATGGCAACCTCAACTTTTCAACCTACATCAAATAGTACATTGTTATCCGAGAGGCAAAGTAACTTATTAATTGGTCCCGTAGCGAGGGCGATAATAGTTGGAGGGACCAATAATAAGTTACTTTCACCCGAGGTAAACACTGTGCCTTTCATCACGAATACAAGGAAAGAAAAATAAAAACATAAATTAAGTAGCTAAAGAAAAAATGAGTGAGCTATACTTCTACAACTCGAAAAAATAAATGAAGATCGGATGGGTCATTTTGTTTTTTTTGGGTGGTTGTAACAAGGTCGGAACTATTACATTTTCTTTGGTTGGAACATGGTTCAATAGAAATGTGGAAATAGAACTCGTATTTTTTTTATAATTTGACAGAATCGTTGACAGAGCGGGCACAATCGTATATCTGGATATACGATTGTGCCTGTTCCGTCAACGAATTTGCCCGACCTAAAAAGTATCACCTTCTGTCGGCTCTTCAGGCACCTTTCGACCTACTTTCCGCGTATGAGTGATGAAAATAATATTAGTAGCATCTGCCCAAAACGTACGTGCATGCCATGTGCTACAAATACTACGCTACGGCTACTATTTGCTACATACTACGTGTGCTACATGCTACAGCCACTACGCTACGGCTCTATCCTGGGACATCCTGGAACATTCTTTTTTACACACACACGGCTACCTGATCCCAAACTAAGCAGAGCTTGTACTATGTAAACCAGATAACTGACATTACTACGTATTCTACTTTTTGTTTATAAATACATACTTAATATACATAATTACACCCAGATTCGGGACATGCAGACATGTTCATGTCATGCACACATGCATGTACCGGGTAGGAATCGAACCTACGACCTGCAGTGTGAAAGGCGGAATCTAAACCAACTACGCCAACGGGCCCGTCACTATATTATGTTACACTTATTCTACATGCTACGTGCTACAGCCACTACGCTACGGGTGCTACGTGCTACGGGTTACGTGCTACGGGTGCGTATAGTTACTAGAATGCTACGACTGTTATTAAGCTACACGCTACAGCTCTTGCGTTGAAGAAACATCTTGTTATTGTACTACTTTATTCATTTTATTGCAACAAATTATTATGAAATTGATGAAAAATTAACGTTGTAAAAGGTAATCGCACACTGCGAGTGCGTTGATCGATCGCCTCCCTGGAAACACGCTCGCAATCGCATGTGTGATATCGCCCTTAATGTTCAAATAATACGAGCCTTGTAAATAGCAAGACCTCATCAATCTAATACGGCCGGGTATTTTCGTTCAATACCACTCAGTATCGACGAGAACAAAGAAATAGGGTATTTCTCGTATAAATATAAATTCTGCCGGTAAGCCGCCGCTCGCCATGCGGTTATCCATCAAGACAGAGCACGACTGAAGTCTCTCGAGATTGAACGGGAAATGGGACTGGTTTGCCTACTCTACATAGAAACTTGTTATATCTGTGTTGTACTTATTATAACTGTGTTTTATTGGTTGTAGAGCCAAGCTGTAGCCAATTAACTGCAGCTCATATACGAGCTAGTAGGGTAATACCACCCTCTGACAGAAGAACGGCGTTAAACAGCTATTACAGCTGCGTTTCGTTCGATGATTGTGAGAGCCGGAAGCCAACCCCCAACCGCCATATAGTTTCGATTCATATTGTGGGCTGTGGTTTACAAAATAACGTCCACAATAAATATTACTTCACAGATACTAATCTCTGTATCTAAATCCACCTTAAAAGCGAATGTTGACCCAGATGTAGCAAAAAAACTGATTTCTCAAATCAAAGATTCACCGATTTTTTGTTCTATTGATGAAGTGTCTCTAGTTCATTTGTAGATGCCGACAGCATCACCTGGCGGCATCAATCACGGGACCAATCAGCTCCTCTCCCGATTGCATCTACCATTGACGTTGACTGATTCGGTTTTTTGTAAGGCCTTCCCATCCCTAATAAGATTCAAGGTGTCTTATCTCTGAGCATAATACGTTCTGTTATCTTGGAACGAATTAAGATTCGGTATTTTTTTTTCTTTTTCTCTTTAACCATTTTCAAAAGAGGTTTTGAGTTTAATCTATAGATAGAGCACATTATTTTTTAAGTACCATCACGTTTTCCCTGGAGGGCTCGATAAGGGTGTGCAAAGGGCCAGAATCCGCGTTAATTCCATTGGTTAGAAACTTAATACTTTGCTCGACTGGGATTGAGACGGAAATATTACGTAATCGTTTCGTTATCGTAGAAGCGTGCTCTTATTTATCAAATCTGTGATGACGTTAACGTAAAGTAATGTAATATGAAGTAACGTGAACGTAACGCGAAATAATGCAATAGAATTAGATTAATCATTGGTGTCCGCGTGAACAGTGCGCGCGAAATAATGATAAATTTATGACAATAGAGTTTCGGACGTCTGAAACAACGGGCCCTACCACCACCACCACCCACCACCTCTTATAGCAGTTTTGTTTTACCGTTTCAGCGGCCATTTGTGCAATGACGTTTCTTATTGTCATGACAATAAGGTACGTCATTGCACAAAAAGTCGCTGAAACGTTAAAACGTTCCTATAATTGAATCGCGATAAGAGGTCGTGGTAAGCCCCCTGTACCGCATTAATAACCGCAATCTTAAAAGTTTCAATAACATTTCATAGTTGCTGCGTATTTGTGAAATAGATTCAAATTCAATACAAAATTAGGGAACAATTTGCATATATCCCTAATCGGCTGTTGCCGCAAGAACCTTAAGTTCTCATAAACTTTCCGTTTACTTAATATTCAAAACTAATACGTATTTCATTACTATGCCTACCTACAAAGATAGATATTCCCAAAAGTTTTCATACGATGTTATGTTAAGTGTAATGTCATACTTTCTATACAGAAGGGCTAGACAAGTGGCATGAACGCTAATCGAATAGAATAGAATAGACTTCGCAATGTATGGAAATGTCAAACGTCGCTATGTAGATCAACGATTTGCTATGTAGATCACGTGACTTATGTAATTTCCATACATGAAGCGTAGCGATTTGAACGAACGCTTGTAGACGTCAGCCACTTCTCTAGCCCTTCAGTTACTTAGGCCCGTATTTATAAATCGATCTCAAGATTGCGATCGAACCTATGGTGCTGTTTTTGACAGATGTTCTATTTGTATTGTTTAAGTAGATGACGCGTTCTATTTGTATTGTGACGCGTTCTATTTGTACAGATTTTATATTTGTATTGTGTAAGTAGGCGCGACGAACTGGACACCTTTGCGAGGGATTGGTCTGGTATATCCCACGACAGGGAGGGGTGGAAGAAATGGAGGGAGGCCTTTGCCCAACAGTGGGACACTAATGGCTGATCTGGGGGCACGGCACGGCACATGTAGAGCCAAGCTTCTAACTCTTGACGCCCTAACTTCACAAACTCTACACCTTAGTCAAAATATGTAGCTTGGCCGTTTTGTTACTACAAGAACTATTGTATATAGTACGTTTTTTTATACTTGTCCTATTTGGTAAGCAAAGATGGCGCCCAGCGGGGCGATTGCGTAACTTTTTTGTCAATGTTTCAATTGGTTTCGTTTATCCTGTGTCAATTATATATGAAACCAATTGAAACATTGACCCCGCCCCCGCCCCGCCCCGCTGGACGCCATCTTTGCTTACCAAATAGGACAAGTATAAAAAAACGTACTATAAGTGTTGTGTTGTGTTGTGTGTTGTGTAAGTGTGTATTGTAAAAGTAATGAAAATTAATAAATGAATTGATAGCGAACGGCCAAGAGACATATTTTGACTAAGGTGTAGAGTTCGTGAAGTTAGGGCTTGTAGAGTTAGGGCGTCAAGAGTTAGAAACTTGGCTCTACATGAGATCTGATAACTTTTTAAGAGGTCTCGTTCTGGACACATTTTTAACATGAAAAAGTTTTTGGTGGGATATTATTATTAGTATTAAGTAGGTGAGAATTGTTTGTGAATACGAGCGTTACAATTATCGCTATAGGTACACTGTGGTGATAAACTAGTATCATTAACAATTCGATACTAACCCGATATCGGCTATTTTAAATGGTGCATTGCCCACGGGAGGGCCGTTATCAAATCAGCGTAAGATAAACTCTGGAATAATAATCGGCCCGGCGGCGGTTTGTTACATAAATTTACATAAATTATTCATAACTGGGTGTATTTTTTGCTTTATATCCGGTTTGGGGGCAGTTCGTTCCACGTTAACCGTGTGCCCGGTTGATTACTTCCCAACAATGAAAAGAGCGCATTGTAGTTTATCCGGGTTAAAAGTTCATACATTTAATTTGTTTAAAAAAATAGTTGTACAGTGACATAAAGTTGTCAAGTTACCTAAGGTAACGGCACCCAATATTGGCACCCCCCCCCCCCCCAATTATTGGCATGTTTGAAGTTATCTTTAAAAAATGAGAAAACTAAACATGGAAATAGTGTTTTTTTGTTAAAAGTCATAAATTTCACAGTTTTTCACACCTACCTACTATTCTATCCGCTGAACTAAGAAATCCCATAGAAATATGTATGGACAATAATTGGGTCCACCGGTGCCAATAATTGGGGGTTTTACCCTATATCACCCGGTGGCCAAAAGGGGAACTAAAATTTAAATAAAGAACTTTCACATTTTTGACAGTCTTGTATCGACTCGCTCGCTATCAACGGGCAAAATAAGTTTGTGAGACTCATAAAATAATAATTCAAAGATTTACTGCCAGTTTCTTTATTGGAAGTAAAAGCTAAAGTAAATGCTAAGAGCGCGCGTCACTAATGTCTCTAATACAAACAATATGACATTTCTCTATTTTAAATCGCAACACACTAAGGGGACTGGCCCTAAGCAAGTCGGCCGAGTGGTCGGCCTAGTACTAACATCGACATAAAACGAAGCGAGTAGTTCAACTATTTACCGGTAAATAGTAAAATGAAAATGAAAAAACAATGACCACGTTTTGTTTCATACAAATATCTAAGAAAGAGGTGCCCTTACCTCTTTCTGTAGTCTTTACTCTGTGGTTGCGATGAAGTTACTGGCTATAAGATTCATCTTTTAGAACAAGATGCACAATTCCTATATCACCAAACTATAAATAGAGCATTTGGGATTAATGAATTCATGAACCATTTTATCATACGTTGCTTAGTTACCAGATCAAAGGGAAGTCAAATTCGCGGTTATATCAGAAACATGATACAGCCGCACATATCAAATGTTTGTGAAACCTTTCATGTATTCACAAAACTTTATTTACTTGGACAGAAATGTTGACCGAAGAGCATGTATGAAGGGAATAATGAAAGTGGACGAAGTGAAACAAGTGTGTAAGGATCGTAGCAAGTGGAAAGAAGTGGTCTCTGCCTACCCCTCCGGGAAACAGGCGTGATTATAATATGTATGTATGTAGAAATGTTAAAATACCTGAACTGACGAATGGAACTTTTTGTCAATAATCTCTTTCATGGTAGCAGTATAGAGAAATCTGATCTCGGCCCCAAGTCGCTTAGCCAATGCCATTGAGCTGCTATAGTGACCAACCCCAGTCAGAATCCTGTCAGAATCCTGATTGGTCGGTCAGAATCAACCGACCAGGGTCGATCACTATAGAAGCTCAATGGCAATGACAGTTCAATGCCTAAGCGACTTAGGGCCCTGTTCTTCCTAGCCTTATCTTATTATGTAGGGTCGGCTGGAACTGACGAATGGAACGTTTTGCCAATAATCTCTTTCATGGTAGCAGTATAGAGAAATATGATCTCGGCCCTAAGTCGCTTAGCCATTGCCATTGAGCTGCTATAGTGACCAACCCCAGTCAGAATCCTGATTGGTCGGTCAGAATCAACCGACCAGGGTCGATCACTATAGAAGCTCAATGGCAATGACAGTTCAATGGCTAAGCAACTTAGGGCCCTGTTCTTTCTAGCCTTATTTTATTATGTAGGGTCGGCTTTAGTCTATTTTGATTTGTTTGATACCCATATTTACACGAAGCGATTGCCTGCCCGCCTAACGTGGCTTACGGAAATGATCTATTGGGCATTTATACCAACTAGGATAAAACCTTGTCTTGAGTAACATAGTCCTGAGGAGAGAAAAGTAAAAGTAGACATAGCTTACTTTATGATAAGTTATGGCCTGCGCACATTGGCGAACGGCATGGCAGAGCAATTTAAATTTATCAATCGAATTTAATATTTATGCAATCGAAATAAGGTATATATTTCAATGCTCGGAGCATCACAGCGCAATTTTCTCGGTGCACCGAAGAGCACGCTGGAGCACCTTATTTCTATTGGATAAGTATTAAATTCGATTGATAAATTTAAAATGCTCTGCCATGCCGTCCGGCAATGTGCGCAGGCCATTGGTTAAACGTGCATCGCAACTCGTAAGCGGGTAAGTTTTCAAGCTAAGTTCTGCAAGCGCTTTCTACACCTCCGCTAAGTCCGCGAGAAACACCGAATTACTTCAACTTACTTCGTTTCAACTCAACTTACTTTCGTTTAACGCGAAAAACTTGAATATACTGTAAAATTTCGCATTATACGTGATAATAGAACTCTTGTATAACACATTATGAAGTTTATTCAAGCGATGAGGCTTGCTAACTTACCTACTTAGTACCTAAGTAAAACCTAACTAAGTAGCTACCTAAGTTAAAACGTAAAACATACAATTGTTAACACCTCTGCCCTCCTAGTCAAGTGACTTCATCTATGAGCGTTTCTACAAAACGCTACGCTTAAATCTATGGAAGTCGATAAGTAGATCACGTGCCTTCATAAAACGTAGCGATTTGTAGAAAAGCTCATAGCGAAGCCACTTAGCTAGGGGAACCTTATTTTATTCAAAGTTTAAAATAAACAAGTAAAGGTATGATTTATGTGCAATGAAGAATATATCTAGTCATCTATAGTACGTTTTTTTATACTTGTCCTATTTGGTAAGCAAAGATGGCATCCAGCGGGGCGATTGCGTAACTTTTTGTCAATGTTTCAATTGGTTGCGTATATAATTGACACAGGATGAACGAAACCAATTGAAACATTGACAAAAAAGTTACGTAATCGCCCCGCTGGACGCCATCTTTGCTTACCAAATAGGACAAGTATAAAAAACGTACTATACATATAATTGGAGTGTCTGTGAAATTTGGTGAAAAGCGGAAACATAAAGCAATTATAATATGCGGTTGCTAACCGACATTCATTGAATAACATTTCGTTGAGAATAATTGTAGCGTACGATCCCCGGGCACGCCTCGCTGCGTGTATACGTTATTGTGTTATCAAAACGTATGGCTTATACCTTTTGAGCCTACCCCAGCGTGTTTTTTTTTTATAGGACTGAGGTGGCAGCGTACCGCCGGCCTGATGTTAAGCAGTTATCATAGCCTATAGATGCTTTCAGTATCAGAGTCATTGCTCGCACTTTGCCGACCTGAAGGGGAGTGGGAAGGAGGGAGGGAAAGGGGGGATGTTGGGCTTCCGGCTCTCTCACTCATCGTACGAAGCGCAGCTGTAATAGCTACTTCACGCCGATCTTCTGTGAGAGAGAGTGATACTACCCCGGTCGAGCCAGCCCGTATATGAGCTGCTCTACCACCTTCAGAGTATACTAATGACGAATGGATCCCGGAACGCCGAAGCTAAGTTTGTCGAATCACGTTTCGTCGAAGCGCTAGACCGGTGATCCATTTTGTAGAAGAATTCTAGATCGACTCGGGTTTTGCCGAAGCACTACGACAAAGCATTGTGAGTAAATTATCATGAGTTTTACACCGCTAGTGGATGGTGACTATGTAAAATAATAGTAAACCAAATTGTAGTGCGCGCCTATCTATCACTCGAAATATAGAGTTGCTAGTAAGTACTAGTGACTCGGACGTATATAAACTCATGATAGAGAGTGGACTGTTAAAATAAAAACAATTGAAATGTTTTTTTAATGGTAACCAGAAATAAATATAATGACATTAGCGCTAAAATTAAAAATAAATAAAATGTTATATTTTACACGAAATATCGCTCTATGAGATTTGGCAGGTCACGTTTCGGTTGTAAATTTTTCAAAGCGCGACCACCGATGTGGACCACATGCTCCAAACGTGACATGACTCTCGATCTAATCGCTTAGACTCTACTTTTTAATGCCATTTGAATTTCAATTGACGTAGCTATCAAAGAGAAATAGGTCATGCATTCAGTAAACGAATAATTTGGTCATATTGGGTGTTTAGTTTGCCTGTGTATGTGCCTACGTCAATTCAAACCAAACCATACTTTGTTCCACACAGAATCACGCAGTATACGTCGGATGCGAGTGCGTTGTGACGTCATGAATATTACAAAATACGTTATGTATTAACTTCGACTAACAATGTATGCTATTTGTTGAAGTTTTACGGGTAGGGTAAATTAATATACGGTAAGGTAATATATCAGGTTATTAAAATCAATTACTTACAAATTCCACCATAGTTTAATTATTTTTAGTTTTGACAGTTTTTCCATAGAATATCTGTCAAAACGCCATATTTATTTCATGGATAAGAGTTATCTGACGATTCTGAAACAGGCCCTTAGAAAACAAAATTCGTAAAATATTCAGAAGATACAGATTTGTGATTCGAAATTCAAATGTTACGAAGTAAAAAAAAAATAGGATGACGTAAAAAAGAACATTGCTTAAATAAAACCTCAAAAATACTTTAAAAAACATACAGTCGAATTGAGAACCTCCTCCTTGTTGAAGTCGATTAAAAATGTACTTGCATAGTGCTTGCAGCACAAACAACCACTATGTGTCGGTAACGTTTTGTTCTATTACGTTAGGTATGTAAATTGTGTGTGCTTGATTGCTCTCATGCCTTACGAAGAAGATACGTAATAGTCAAGTCTAAATAACATGAGTGATCTGCAACAAAACAATGATATAGTTGGCAGCAAGCGTCACAATAATGGGCAGTATATACAATCCCAAAGGCACAGTGGACAGCAAATTGATCTCCACGGGATAATTTTTCATCATAAGAATAAAATCTTTCAATCGTTTCGTTTCGGCTTCATTTGGACCTGAAAAAAGCGAAAAAATGAATAGTTTTGATATATTTCAACCCTCATGCCAAGAAAATACACAGTATAAGGGCGACATGATCGGATTTACGATTTTATGGCCGCCAAATAAACTTGGTCATAATGTTCGTGGTTTATGGTGGTTTTTAAAACAGTCCATCTATCAATCGGTCAATAAAACCGGACGTGTATAGAGTGTATCCCATCCGATAAACTGATCAGACAGTCGGAAACAAAATGGGACATGTATTCCCACCCTTAGATGTTAGTTAGTATTAGGCCGGAGCCGCACTGGTAAGGTGACTGCGATGCGACAGCGACGCGACTGCACACAAACCCCGATAAACAATAGAAATCGCCTTACCAGTGCGGCTACGGCCTTAATGTAGTGTAATGCATGCTACACAAGAAATTTGTTCGAATATGTGTATAGGCCTTTTTAGTTTTAATAAACGGGCCAATATAAAGTTTGGGAGATGACATACCAGTTACCATAGTGTTGTAAAGGCCTGCCAAGTTCCTATACAGCTGTACCGTCTCATTGCACACCATCTGCGCGCCAATTATCGTTAAGACTATTGTACCGAAGTAGAAGCAAAGTATAATTATCAATTTTGAAGTATAAGTTTCAGTCTGGAAAGAGGAGTTGAAAACAAAATAAGTAAGAAAACAATTAAGGCCGTGGCCGCGGTAAGACGATAGCGGCGCGTCAGCGATTTCTAAATAATTTTTCACGTGTTCAGTATGTGATGCGATCAACACCATAATGTTTATAGGGGTTTAATTGCTATTGCGTCGCTCTAGCATCGCAGTCGCCTTATCAGTGCGGTCCCGGCCTAAAAATTATCGAGCTCAATTGCAATGGACACATTTAAAAAAAACAAGAAACACAATTTGAGTATTCGATGGTTAGAGGCTAAATTAAATTGTTAAAATATACTTACATCCAGTATAATATCTGAAGTTAGTATATATAATATCACTACCTTGTGTATCACGACGATTATCATCGAAATTAGAAACTGAAATAAAATAAAACAATATGCATTTGACGACCATTTGGCGCAGTGGATCGAACGAAGATCGCTCGGCTGCAGCGGGTGATTGCGGGTTCGATTCTCGACAAAGGAAAATTTCGGAAACGGCCTTTTCGTAATTTAGGATCGCCCGCAATATATTGGAGGCTGCCATTCAAACGTGGCTTAGTTTGGAACCATACAGTTATGTAAAGTTTTCCTAAGTCTGGCGATATTTATTTATTTCATTTTTGTACACACGCCAATTGTATATGTATTTATTTATTGGCTGCGTCTACATCAGGCGCATGCCACGCCCGAGCACTCAGTTATGACGTCGGAACGCATAGACATAATGTCTTGTCATGATTGCTCGGGCGAGGCATGCGAGGCATCTGGAACCAATTTAAATATAAGTATAATTACCTGTTTTCCAAAACACATTGACAGCTTCTTAGCGCAAGTAACAAGATGCTGGTAAATCGAGACCCATTTCATTATCTGATTTTTTAAGTCATCAGGTTGCATACGCTTTAGATTCATTTTTTTCATGTATATTTTCTGGTAACGTAATGTGGCCTTATTTAAACCTTTCAGCATCATATGGATAAACAGGGTTAACACTAAGAATATCACGTGCTCGCCAATATACGTTATTTCTACAGTTAATTCTATGATAGTGGCCACAGTGTCAATGTAAATATTTGGATTATTCACCCAATAACTCTTGCGCATGACTTTCGGAAGCGCCAGCGCAACGAAACTTACACCACAGGCAATGCAAAGCACTTGTAATTTTCTCAAATATTTCTTTGAATCTGTATTCTTTTCGAAATAACGATAACTCATATTGATGTGATTGAAAAACGATTTAAAAGAATTCGTGGATAGTACACTGCTGATTATTCCGACGAAACTGTTCACATTCGTCAATATGCGTAATCCGATGAACAAATAAAAACTGAAATAACCGTCGTTATCAACTTTCGGGTATATAATTTCATAACGTGAGTACATCACCGCAATGCATGTAATTATTCGTATCAATATTATGGCTAACATGAGACATTTGGCTAATTTTCTTTGTTTGTAATAATTTCTGAAGATACAGAATACGTTCTCGATAATTATTATTCTGTTTAACAGTTTAATTTGAGCCATTGCTGTTTCAGAGTGAATTACGCCAGCAGTGGGGTTTTTTTCTGCTGGTCTAATCAAAATTTGAATGATACAGATAATTAGTGCTCCATCTTGTGTAAATGTGCCGAAAATTTTAAATTTGTGCCTATAGCCGTTTTGGAGTTATTCACGAATATATGATCTTGCTGGCGTAACGTTACCGCAGCAGTGTGGTTTTTTCCTGCTGGTCCAATCAAAATTGGAGTGATACCGATAATTAGTGCTCCATGTCGTGTAATTGTGCCGAAAATTTTAAATTTGTGCCCCCTAAGGTTTCAGAGTTATTCCAAATCTTGCTGGCGTAACGTTTTGCGAATTCCTGTATCTCAAAAACTGTTTGGCACACAATCATGATTTTTCGTACACACATTAGTGTTAATTTGTGCCCATTTGTGACAGTTTTATATTTCAATAAATCAGAAAGGTTCGGGTGTTATAAGATTTTTCCTAAAAAAACTAAAATAGCTCCTAGCTCTTAAACTGGGAAACCTAGAAACCAAATGTTAGTGCTAGCTTGTATTTCTTATTGATCCTAAGCATTTCTATAATGATCGTAAGCCTACTTCAAGGAATTTACGATTTATTACGATTTTATTGCTATCTCGCGGTGAAATTATTTAAACCCTAAATACACGAGTTTCTTATGTTCCGATTACTTTTATTAATATACAAAAATTAGTGCCCTACTTCAAATATACGTGTACGAAATATCAGCTCTGTAAACCTTATAATTATAAAATAATTAATAAAAACCACCATGACAAACTTTCAATGGTTAACCGACCAAATTAAAATGAATTGAAAAAAGCGGCCGCCCGATACATAGCGCTTACCATCTTAAATGTATACAATAAATTGGCTGTGTGCTAACAGTTCTGTAGAAAAGTGAATGAGTAATATTTATTTTTATATTTTCTTTGTAAAGGTTAAACTCGACTACCTACCCTTGCCCCCTGTCTAGCTAGACCCCTTCGTCCGCTCACTGTATGTACTGTGCTACTACCATAAGTTTTTTTTATTATTTCTAGTATCAAGTTTTTTTTTGTTTAATGTAAGTACCTACATTATTTTTATATTTTTATGTTGTGTCAATGAAGTGATGTTGTGTTTGTTTATAATTGTTGAAAATACTAATATTTATAAGTGTTCATTCGTTTTATATCTCGATGATGGTGAATGATTTCGATTTAGAGAATGGATATTATTTTTCAGTCGTATTGCTGTTTATAAGCGTCGATTTTTTATCTCTAGAAATATATAAAAGAAGATACTGTTACTGTTGTTGGGTGTTATTAGTTAGAGTTAATTTAGCTACACGAAACATAAAAGGAATATTAAGTAAGGTACCTACATATTCAAATTTAGCATACCCTGTGATTATACATTTATTTACCTTATTTAATAGTTTATAAATACACTCCAAAGTATTATGTACGCGTCTGTACTCATTACAACGCTGTCAATTGAAATAGGATAGCTTGAAGTACGGAGCGTTCGCTTGTTTCTATACATTCCAATTCCGTCAGTTAACCACCGAAAGCGCTTCGTGATGGTTATTTATTAATAACATTTTAATTATAAGGTTTACAGAGCTGATATTTCGTACACGTATATTTGAAGTAGAGCACTAATTTTTGTATATTAATAAAAGTAATCGGAACATAAGAAATTCGTGTATTTAGGGTTTAAATAATTTCACCGCGAGATAGCAATAAAATCGTAATAAATCGTAAATTCCTTGGAGTAGGCTTACGATCATTATATAAATGCTTAGGATCAATAAGAAATACAAGCTAGCACTAACATTTGGTTTCTAGGTTTCCCAGTTTAAGAGCTAGGAGCTATTTTAGTTTTTTTAGGAAAAATCTTATAACACCCGAACCTTTCTGATTTATTGAAATATGAAACTGACACAAATGGGCACAAATTAACACTAATGTGTGTACGAAAAATCATGATTGTGTGCCAAACAGTTTTTGAGATACAGGAATTCGCAAAACGTTACGCCAGCAAGATTTGGAATAACTCTGAAACCTTAGGGGGCACAAATTTAAAATTTTCGGCACAATTACACGACATGGAGCACTAATTATCTGTATCAATCAAATTTTGATTGGACCAGCAGGAAAAAACCACACTGCTGCGGTAACGTTACGCCAGCAAGATCATATATTCGTGAATAACTCCAAAACGGCTATAGGCACAAATTTAAAATTTTCGGCACATTTACACGAGTTGGAGCACTAATTATCTGTATCATTCAAATTTTGATTAGACGAGCAGAAAAAAATCCCACTGCTGGCGTAACTGACACGCTGTTTCATTAAACGACTCAGCACTATGTAATCAATGGAATTGTGAACGCATTTCGTTAAAAGTATGTTTTTGACCGTCACTCATACACTCTTTTAAGTAATTGTGTTTTCATCAGTGGTGTCATTTATATTGTACACTAGTGATGTGGGCAATAGTTACTTATGGTCATCCTACTCGTGACCTAATACCAACACCAACTTATCACATGCGCTCCAAAAATATCGAACGTTGACAATAATGGAAAAATTTGAAGAAGTCTTCTCAGGTACCATTTATGTAACGTCACGACTTTTATCCCCATTCGGGGGTAGTCAGAGGCTTGAGTGGCCGTACACCACCACATTGCGGAGGTATTAACCAACTCAAAGCCCACGTCTCACCAGATAGTCAGAACCCAACGTGACAGGTGGTGAACCTTGTCGCCGTGTATACAGGAACTGACTATTACCTGATCCCGAGGGATAGGTAGGTTTCCTCACGATGTTTTCCCTCACCGTCAGCGGACTGTAAATTATGCACATAGATGAAAATTCATCCATTGGTGCATGCCCCACCGGGGATCGAACCTGGGACCTGGTACCATTTATTTGACTAGCTTTACTGGATGTGGCGAGGCTTCAGTATCAAAGAAAACCATTTTACACTGTACTTATGAATCGTTATTTTTTTATAAAATGATGGTTTTGATTCAGTAAAAAATAGGTATGTAATTACCTAAGTAAAGTTGTGGTAACATTAGTAATTGGTCCGAAGTAAGCGCATCACTAGCCTGTCACAGTGATAAATTACTGAAGTAGGTAATGATAATGACTATCAAACTAATAAATCAATGAACTACCCAAAGAAATTGTAATTATTATAATTTGTTTGGAAATAATAAAACAAACACCATACAAATTACATATATTAGTTATTAGTATTTTAAATCATTAATTCACGATTTGGTGCGTTCAGATACTTCGCATGCCTCGCCCGAGCACTCGTTATGATTTATGTCTATGCGATCCGACGGCAAAACTGACTGCTCGGGCAAAGAATGTGCCTGATGTAGACGTATCCTGAATCCTGGGAGTTAAAGTTTAAATATCCACTTACAAAAATATTGTAGTGAGCATGTTGTGTATGTGTGAGTTTTTATTCCACTCACTTTTTGCAGCGTAAATTTACGCCGCAGCGTATATTACGTCGGAAAACTAAATAAAATTGGTAGGTAGGGAACTTTTGGGAAAAGGTTCCCACTATTATTTGCCTCTTTTAATCTACAAATAAATCAAAGTAGGTTGTAGGTATGTCGTCTCATGTCCTACTGTCGGAGCACTCAAATGGCGACAGACACGAGCCGTGCTTCTAATATTCTGGAAAATAATACCTACGAGTCCGAAATATGTGTGTCAATTCTATTTACTTTATCTTATTAATAATATTTAGAAAAATATTTTTTTTATGTAATAATATCGGATGTTGTTATCTTGACCCTTATAAATTCTGGGTAAACAACCTCCATTACCTAGACGAGATGTGGCCACTAAATTTTTATTGGAACAGGATCCAATTTAGGTAACAAATTTGTGGGTTTTCGAATAAAAATGGTACTTAAAAAGGCCAGAATTAAAATTCTTAATGGCTTTTACGTTTAATTATGAATACAGTATAAATCACGATCTAATTATTTACAAACACTCATCTAAATAAACGTAAAATAAACTCCACTTCGCGTCGTCTATGCCAAATGTTTTTTATTTTTTATTTCAATTACCTTTTTTTTTACTGGCTACAGCAATATATGGCTATTAGCAATTCTCTATTCAAAAATAGCTTAGAACCTTAAGGTATTATTACAATTCTTCTACCCATCGAGTTATTTTTATCAGACTATAAAAAAAAATATATATATATGTGCATAATTTACAGTTCGCTGACGGTGATGGAAAACATCGTGAGGAAACCTACCTATCCCTCGGGATTAGGTAATAGTCAGTTCCTGTATACACGGCGACATGGTTCACCACCTGTCACGTTGGGTTCTGACTATCTGGTGAAACGTGGGCTTTGAGTTGGTTGATACCTCCACAATGTGGTGGTGTATGGCCACTCAAGTCTCTGATTACATTTATTTATTTATTTTTATATAAAAAAAAATTCTAAGTAGGTACATATCTAAATGTTAACACGCGCGCATCGACCCTTTCACAACTTAATTCAAACAACAAAAGGTGTAAACTACCAGAAATCTCCAGACATTTTCCCGGTATCGTAACGCAATGTCACAAAACTCTTACGTCACAAAACTCTTTGATACTGTCCCATTGAAGCGGTCACGATAAAATTTCCGGGCGACCCAACAAAAGAGGGCAAACAATAATAAACGGGATAATCGGCCGGGGGCGCTACAATAGAGGCAACTTCAGGGCCCTTGATCATGATTGATGGTCCGAGTTGGAGTTTGGGGAAGAGATTGGATCTGGTACAACTGGAATTCCATTGTTTTTAAGAACTATAGATACTGGAAAATGGTAGCTGAAGGCTTGAGACAAATTGCGCTAGTAATTGGACTTTGGTCCCAATCTCTGGTGACTTGTTTTTAAATAACTACAGTGGCAGTTACCGGACTCTAAAATATGCTTGCAATACTAAAAGGCATCGCTAGCACGTTGCCGATTATGCCATACCTAATTATTGGAATCAAGTATAACCAGCTCACGAGTTTTAGGTCCAAATAGTCAAATAACAGTCCGTGGTGCGTTACAACTGGTATTCCACCAGTTGTAACAGTCTCATTTCCGTGGCTACCAGCCTATACTGTTATTTTTGTCTCCCGCTTTGCTACGGAGGGAAGTGGATAATCTTCTTCCAACTCCTCCTATCCTTTCTTTTGATTAAATTCGTGCGGGTTCCGAGACAACTTAGCTTTTCCCCGGGACTCGTCGAGGGTCAAAGCTTGGCGTCATCGTTGGACACCATTGTCGATCCTGGCTTACAGGAGTAATAGTGGTGGGAATGTGTGGCGGGCCTAGTCCCATAAAAAAAATAGTACGTTGCCGACCAGAAGGGGAGAGGGACAGAGCTTCCCACTCATCGTACGTAACGCAGCTGTAATGGCTCGTCGATCTCTGGTTCGATTCCTACCCGTGACATGCATTTGTGTGCATGAACATGTCTGTATGTCCGGAGTCTGGGTGTATATGTATATTAAGTATGTATTTACAAATAAAAAAGTAGTATATGTAGTAATATCAGTTATCTGGTTTCCATAGTACAAGCTCTGCTTAGTTTGGTATCAGGTAACCGTGTGTACAAAAATCTCCCAGGATATTATTATATTATTATTATATGTGAGAAGGAGTTACTACCCCGGTCGAGCTAGTCCATATTAAGGGCCTCCGCAGACTAGCTACTTTTAGCATCGGCGATCGACGATGTTGATGCTGCGTTTCGCTCGTTCGCGCTCGAAGAAACGCGACGCAGCATTGATACGTCACAAAATCGCTGGTCGCCGATGCTAAAAGTAGCTAGTCTGCGGAGGCCCTAAGCTGTCAATTGGCTATGCAATACAGCACCTCTACTCACCCCTTTCGAGGAATAATGGCGTGTATATAGCATGTAACTTATTATTTTGTTCATTGTGTCCGCCCAGTTGTCGCTTGCAGTTTATCTTACGGTATAGGCAAAAGCCGCCCCTTATTTTTTCGCTTATCCCTACTTGACCTTTTAGGATTGGTTGATTGAGGCTATCGATACAGGTCAAGAGAATTCATATTCAAAATAAATTACTATTATTATTAGCGACTGTAGCCTAGGGGTGAACAGGTTGGGCTAGCAATCAGAAGGTCCCAGGTTCGATCGCTGGTGGAGCATGCACCAATGGATGAATTTTCATCTGTGCATAATTTACAGTTCGCTGACGGTGAGAGAAAACATCGTGAGGAAACCTACCTATCCCTCGGGATTAGGTAATAGTCAGTTCCTGAATACACAGCGACAAGGATCCACCACAGGACCACCTGTCACGTTGGGTTCTGACTATCTGGTGAAATGTGGGCTTTGAGTTGGTTAATACCTGCACAATGTGGTGGTGTATGGCCACTCAAGCGTCTGACTACCCCCGAATGGGGATGAAAGTCAGGCCGTTACATTTCATTTCATTTAAAAAAATTACTAACATTATTTTAAAACCGTTTGATGCAGTGGTTCGAGCGTAGACCGCTCGGCTCACTGCTTCGGGTGGTTGCGGGTTCGATTCCCGCCTGAGGCCAATTTTGGAAACGGCTTTTTCGTAATTTGCCCTGGTCTGGGTGTCCCAGTCCATTGTACAGTACCTACAGTATAACCGTAGCTTAGTTTGGGACCATAAAGCCGGAAACCCACCGCGGCGCACGGAGAGGCCACGCACACGGGCTACGCCTCGCTTTGCAAGAAAATGTATGCATGACGTCATTTCCTGCGTAGCTTCTCCGTGCGCCACGGTGGACACGATTACATACATTTTCTTGCAAAGCGAAGCTTGACCCAAGTGTGAGGCCTCTCCGCGCGCCGCGGTGGGTTTCCGTCTTAAAGTTGGTGTGTTAGTGTGGCGATATTCATTTATTTTATTAATGCCTTACTTCACTGGAATGAAATATTTCTAAATTATTTTTTACTTTTTGTCTGTCACAATCAAAACAACAAACCGTCAATGATAAGTTAATCCCTTAAACTATAATATTTACATATAACTGATATGCAATTAAAACAATTTTTCGAAATAAAATACTGTTTGAAACCATAATAATTTGTACACAAACGACGATAAAGCCCGCTATCGACGCGACACAGACCACAATTAACATCCAAATAGCTTTTGGAAAGTTTCAAAAGACCCATTTGCATGGTATGCGCGATACTTGAATGTTGGTGGTAGGGCCAAGCTGTAGCCAATTGACTGCAGCTCATATATGGGCTGGCTTGACCTGGTTAGTACCACCCACAGTAGATTGGAGTAAAATAGCTGCGAGCCTTTGGTATTGCAAGCATCTATATGCTGCGGTAACTGCTTAGCATCAGGCGGGTCGCATGATTGTTTGTCACCTTAGTCACATAATAGTATATTACTGCAACGGTCTGTAATTAGTGTGTTGCAGACCCCGTTGTTGATGGCCGAAAGCGCGGCGCAGCGTAGCTCCAGGCCTCCACAGCGCGGTCAGCATTGCAACCCTTGATGACCAAGGGTCGAGTACAGTCATTGCGGACCAAGGCCTGTAAAGTGCTTTACTCCAAAATGCGACTATTAGTTTAAACAAAACTAATTAGGTATAAAAATTAATAAACTTATATTTTTATTTTTACGAATTATATCTTTAACTGTTTATTTTTCCTGTTTAAGTTACCATGGCATCGGCACGATGGTGTTCAGATAATAGGGACGTTATATTTTGCCTCCCTGCTGGCTTTTGCAGAGCAGCAAATTCGACTTTGCTAGAAGAAGGTTTGCAAAATAATGACAATATTATAACCTGTTTTCAGTAGTAAAAAATAGCGATTTAATACGTGCTTAATACCCACTGATATACCATACCTATTATATTGTAATGAAATTGTGTGAATTTATTCAATTTTGTATTTCAAAATCGATAAAAGATCGAATCGATGAATCGAAATCTATAAACAAACTATAATACAACGTTTGAAAACTTATTTCAGCTATGATTCAAAAAATCTCGAAAATTCACATATACATATACATCATGTTTCAAAAAACTTCAGAAACTGTCCCAAATCAAGTACCAACATTAATTTATACGTGAATGTGTGTGACAGAGGCGTTTCGGGACAGTTAGTTTGGGTCAGCAAGAAATAGTTAAAACACGGATGCCCGCATTATCAGTGGGCACGCGCCAGTGAGCTCATTCACGATGGAAACGAGGACCCTATTAGATGGGACTTGTTTTCGTTAAAGGGTTCGTTTAACCTTGGTTTATAATTAACCCTACAATGAGGGGTGTATAGTTTGACGCTGAGTTTCATCTGTCTAGGGCACGTCGCGTTATAAGTATTTTTTTTTCGATGAATAAATAGTTCTTATTTTGACTCGTGTTTAACTTTTTTGTTAGACGGTTCTGTTTTAAAATTGAACCATAATTACTCGTATCTTTCAATGATAAAGAAGTTTGGTTATTATAAAACATTAAAATAATACTGGCCGAGGATGCCGTTTGGTCGAATTACTTTTTATTAATCTAATGGCGATTGTGAGTTTTTTTTTAGGATTGCTAGCCAGTGCTTTCGCCTATTTTCTAAATTTCATAATTTGCTGCAGCGGCTTCTGCCCTCTACCCAATGACGAAAAATCCTCTCCTCAACCATCAAAGGCCTTTCTCAAGCAACAGAAGTTTAGATTAATTTGTTCTGTTTATCAGATTTTTGAAAGTGAAAAATTTACAGCCGAATACTCGTACGCAACTTAAATTTGAGAGCTGCTTAACTTTGACGTGACATACAAAAAATGACAGTTTACGACGTCTCAAACTGCTAAGTGGGACTTAAATATTTAAGTAGCCTTTGAGTATTCGGCCGTTAGTTACTCATTTTAAGCTTTTGACACGTACAAACCACAGACTATACAAATAATTGGCGGATCATTGACAGATCTCGGCCAGCTGTCACAGACGTCGAACGAGGGTCCGATGCGTGCCGGATTGTAGCCGAAGGGACGTGTTGCAGACCAGACGTTATTACTAGACATTTGATGGACTTTAGATGTTTCGAATTTAACAAATACTTACACAAAGTGGCAGTTAAACCGAGGTTGAAAAGAGAAGTTTAAATAAATCGACATAAATGGGCATCGTTTTTGTATTTTGTTTTATTAATATGTAACATTTCGCCTTATGTAGGAACTAATCTTCATACATTTGTATTGTTAATACCTACTATGAGTCTACGTCCTAATTCGGTGGGAGTAGATAGCTGGCGTTGTCCTAATAGGCAAATGATCGCACAATCAAATGATGCGATTTCGTCGCACAACGAGATTAAACACATTTTCTTTAGTATCCTAATTGAGCTTGCCAGTCATGGCGCGAGCTTGGGGTAAGGCCCCATCTGGCGTTGCATTGTGACGTCGTAACGGATTTTGATCCGTTGCGACGTCACAACGCAATGCTTTGGCATTGTATCACCAGCGCATCACCCTACCCCGCATCGTCTCTTACCCGTCAACCCGTTGATCCGTTGCGACGACGCAACGCAACGCAATAATGGGGCGTCACCCTTAGGAACAAATTTTCATCAGTGGTGTCACTTGAGAATTAATAATATCCCTGGATAATAATAATAATATCCTGGGACATTTTTTACACACGGCTACCTGATCCCAAACTAAGCAGAGCTTGTACTATAGAAACCAGATAACTGATATTACTACATGTACTACTTTTTTATTTGTAAATACATACTTAATATACATATACACCCAGACTCGGGACATACAGACTGTTCATGCACACAAATGCATGTCCCGGGTAGGAATCGAACCTACGACCTGCAGCGTGAAAGGCGCCATCACGCTAACCACTCTAACGGGCCCATCGAATTATCGGTAAATTGACTAAAAGATCTGAATCTTGTAGTGATGTGTGTAGTAGGCACGAACTAAATACGAAGAGGACTGGGTCCAAGCAACTGTGCACTGTGGTTCAACCGTGGATTCAACTAAGTCCTTACGTCATCACAGTAGGCGTGGCTTAATTGAGTGTGCTATTGACCGGTTGATTGAAATGGAGTTATCTACACCCCTTCACCCGCGCAAATTGTCACGCATCGTTTCATAGGGAAATCTAATAAGAACACCTCTTTCTTCGTATTTTCTCTGTGGTACCTAATTTGTACAAATATTTTCGGTAATAAGCACCCCAACAATAACTGAAGACTTTTCCGAAGTAAGTAATATTCTGAAACTATCGGATAATCAAGGACTAGATTCTGCGCACGTAGGCAGGTGCCGTCTTATCGTCCTTTATGAGAGTCGGGCCGGTATCGCAGGGCCCGCTGGGACTGGATTAGGGTCCGGATGGGTCACACCTTAATCTGGGAGAATATTGAATAATCTGATTATGAGTGAAGACCATTCTGGAGGTATCAAGATTTAATAAGTAGCTCCAGCCCTTTATTAATATACAGGTTGATTTTTAAAACAGGGCCTCAAGTTCGTTATGATTTAACCACTGGAAAATCAATAGTCCCTAATATTATGATCATGATTTCTTCACTCATTCACGAAAATAATATTAGAGACCAATGGTTCCACAACGGTTAATTGTTAGGACACTCGGGGCCCAGGAAACAATTTCGACTCGGAGTTAACTTAGCATTTGCCGCGTCTAAATAAAAGCAGGCGCGCCCTAGCAATCAGGTTTGGCGTCTGACGCACGAACCCATTCTAATGTCTCTAGGGCTTGTATTAATAAATGCATCTCAAAGTTGAGATTGATCTTAAGATGCTGTTTTTGGCAGATGTTCCATACATTAAACGAAAACTGGATCTCCTGTCTACACGCAGAGATGTCTCAGATGCCTTATTTCTTTTTAAACTCCTTAGAAATAAAATTGATTGCCCACAAATATTGAGTGTACTAAAGTTTAATGCTCCATCTCGGTATCCTCGTAAGTGTATAACACCATTATGCCCACCTCTACGACGGACAGTTCTTGGTGCAAATTCACCTATCCCTAGACTATGCAAAATTATAAATAGTTGCAGTGACATAATTGATATACACGAAGACAGCTTCGGCATTTTTTACAAAAACGTTCGTGAATGCCTTAAGCATAACAATTAACCCGCTTTATTTTTCTTTTTAAGTCTCCACCGCATTTAATATATGTAATTTATTCATCAACAGTGTTATTAAGATACAGATCATCTGTATCTCTTTTATAATTTATCGTTACTGGTAATTTGTGCATGCGGTGTTAGCATGTAAGGAATTGTTACACTTAAAAATTGTACGCTAGTTATTAAGTTGCAAATGTTCTAGTGTATACAATTGTTGGCTAACCAATAAATAAATAAAAAATAAATAAAAAAACTACACCTTAAGCTCGATCTCAACTTTAAAATGCATTTATTAATACGAGCCTAGCACAATTTGACATCTCAAATTCGCTCTCAGAGTTCGAATCCATTTATAACCGGAAACGAAACAAAAGAAGATCCACCGAACACCGTACGTTCGCGGAAAACTTGTGACAGTTGGGAACTGGAATATATCGTTGTGCATCGCCGACACAAAACAAGAGATACCACAACAGACACCCGATTACCGGTGGACGTATCTCGTATAACAAAATAAAAGTTTGTTCGCTTCATCTGTGATAGTTTTGTGGCTTGGACTCTTGTGTTTCTTTATAAGCTACGTCCAGAAGTGTCACATGCCGCGCGAGGAAAATTTTCCTCGCCAAGTTTGACTTGCCTCACGTGAGGCAAATGCGCGCCCTGCCTCACCTGAGCACTCACATTTGCCTCGCCTAGTTTAGCAGTCGTGAGATAGAACGATGTCAAACGTGTCAAACTGATTGATCGGGTATACCTTTCCCTGTCTAGAGTGTCAGTTGCCTCGCCATTTGCCTCGCGCGGCATGCGACTGAGGCAAACGTCGTGCTTCGCGAGGCATGTGGGTGAGCAGCCTCGCGCGGCATGTGCATGTTGTAGACACGTCTATTGAAATACTAGCTGTGACCGCGACTTCGTCCGTACTTTAAAATCCTACAGAAATTCGACATTTTTTCGGGATAAAAAATAGGCTATGTTGCGCTCCAGGGTCTATTCTTCTCCAGGGTCTCCAGGATCTCCATACCAAAAATCATCAAAATTCGTGTAGCGGTTTAGTCATGAAAGTGTAACAGACAGACAGACAAATAGACAAACAGAGTTACTTTCGTAATTATGCGCCCGCGACTTCGCACGCGTGGGATGGTACAAAAAATACTTGTTAATGTTTGCCAAAATAAAAGTGGCCTAAGTTACTCCTGATAACATCAGCTATCTACCAGTGAAAGCTAATGTTATGATTCCGTCAAAAAACTAAATAGTCAATAGACGTGTCTACAACATGCACATGCCGCGCGAGGCTGCTCACCCACATGCCTCGCGAAGCACGACGTTTGCCTCAGTCGCATGCCGCGCGAGGCAAATGGCGAGGCAACTGACACTCTAGACAGGGAAAGGTATACCCGATCAATCAGTTTGACACGTTTGACATCGTTCTGACTCTCGACTGCCAAACTAGGCGAGGCAAATGTGAGTGCTCAGGTGAGGCATGGCGCGCATTTGCCTCATGTGAGGCAAGTCAAACTTGGCGAGGAAAATTTTCCTCGCGCGGCATGTGACACTTCTGGACGTAGCTAATAGGCAGTTTAGACAGAAATAGCATAAAATATTGAGGATACAGGTCTATTTCTTCTTGGCATACCTATTATCTATACACTGTATTTTCAGTTTCATTTTGGAGATATTGTAAAGAAAGAATAACACGAGTCTCGACTTTCAAAAGCAAAAGACTATCCCGACGTTATTAAAATTTATAGCATTGTTCATACCATGATTTATACGAAAATATTATCACAAAGTTATCTTTACCACAAAACTATCGAACTTCAACCGTAGGAAGTACGATTTAGAGGTTATTTTCCAGTTTCGGAGATGTAAACGAAACGTGGTTGGATTAAATCCCCCGATTTCATGGTTGAGTGTTCAATGTCTGGTTATAGAAAGTAGTGAACAAGTCGCGGTCGCGGCGTGTTCAAACTAATCTTCATAAATAGTCGAGTCATTGTGGCGGGTGATTCTCGACCCGCACTTGTCTAGATTGCGGAATATGGCCCGAATTCCCCTCGCGTTTGGGGGAATGTACCAAGTATAATGGCAAAAGACTAAAAAAAATACTAAATTAGACAAGCCTGCTAAGTTTCTTGCCGGATCTTCTCAGACGTGGTTGCGTTTCGATATCCGATTGTAGGCTTAGGGCCTCCGCAGACTTGCTACTTTTAGCATCGGCGATCGGCGATTTTGTGACGTATCGATGCTGCGTCGCATTTCTTCGAGCGCGAACGAGCGAAACGCAGCATCAAAATCGCCGATCGCCGATGCTAAAAGTAGCAAGTCTGAAGCGAGCATTACATTATCCAATTTTCAGAGCGCTAGGTGAGCTGGTGTGCTAAAATTGGATGGTTTAAAGGTAGGTAGTGATCCAAATCTAGTACGGTCTCACACTGCAGCACTAATTTAGCGCTCTGCTAATTGGATAATTGTGTGTAACGTAACGACTTTTATTCCCATTCGGGGGTAGTCAGAGGCTTGAGTGGCCATACACCACCACATTGTGGAGGCAACTCAAAGCAACACAACTCAAAGACCACGTTTCACCTGATAGTCAGAACCCAACGTGACAGGTGGTGAACCTTGTCGCCGTGTATACAGGAACTGACTATTACCTAATCCCGAGGGATAGGTAGGTTACCTCACGATGTTTTCCCTCACCGTCAGCGAACTGTAAATTATGCACATAGATGAAAATTCATCCATGCATGCCCCACCGGGGATCGAAGCTGGGACCTTCTGATTGCTAGCCCAACCTGTTCACCCCTAGGCTACAGTCGCTTGCTAATGTAATGCCCGCTTTAACTTTGATTTTGCCAGAATTGGCCAAAATACTGGTGAGATTAAGGTGCACTGTGCCTACCCCTTCATAATACAGTACGTGATGATGAACCAATCAAATATTAATACACTGCCACCACAGCGATCGAACTATTATAGCTTATACAGGGTTATTGGTAAAACACCAACAACCTTGCAGGGGCGTATTACTGACATCAAAAACAACAACTTTTGTTCTATGACTTTTTACAAAACAAAAAAATATATCAAAAAATCACTTTCTAAAATGTATGAAAAAAAATGTTTTTCTCATCTAGAAGAAAGCCATGGTACGTGGTTGTATTCCACTTTGCCCTAAAGTACCTAAACGTACCACAGCTATTCTCTAGATAAGCATATTTTCTTGTTTCATACATTTTAGAGTGTGATTTTTTGTTATTTTTTTTTGTTTTGTAAAAAGTCGTAGAACAAAAGTTGTTGTTTTTGATGTCAGTAATACGCCCCTGCAAGGTTGTTAGTGTTTTACCAATAACCCTGTATACGATGATTCATTCAGCGCTAGCAATTGGAATAGTTGGTCAATTATTGCCCGCTAACCGTGTTATGTACAGCTGCTATTGCCACGCGTCAGCAAATTATTACGATATATTAACTGTTATTAAATTCTGGGCCAATAAACGAGCATGCATTATTTTCATTGGGTATTGGAGGTTCCTATAACTCACCTATGTCAGTACGGGCCACCGCAGACTTACTACTTTTAGCATCGGCGATCGGCGATTTTGATGCTGCGTCTCGCTCGTTCGCGCTCGAAGAAACGCGACGCAGCGTCGATACGTCACAATATCGCCGGTCGCCGATGCTAAAAGCAGCAAATCTGCGGAGGCCCTAACTAGCCACAACATAGTTTAAAAGTCTGAGTTTTATAAAACAAGAGGCACCTATAGATGACGAAAATTACGAAATAGCGATTTTCGAAATTTGCTTCTGGAGGGAATCAAACCCGCGACCACCCGATACAGTGAGTCGAGTGGCCTACGCTCGAACCACTCCATCAAACGGACGTCCAATCTTTTAAGGTTCATACACGTGACTTATTTAAAGTTGGTACTGCGGGGCTAATATGGACGCTATGCATTGCCAATGCAATTCATTATACTGATTTTCTGCGGAAAACTTTGCAATTCCGCACAATTTCTGTAAAATAGTGACACATTTTACACCATTCGTGACCGCTTCACTGAAATTTTGCGGAATCCGCTGGAGGGTCGGAAAAATGAATTGCCTTAGCAACATTGCTGCAATATTGCATAGCGTCGCTATTAGCCCTATTAGCCCCGCTGGTGAGTAGGTTACCAACTGGGTCTACCGTTTACCACAGGATTCTTCATCTCAATTGCTCCCAAAAGAACAATCTCCCAACTCACGTACCCCGGCATCCGGTGTCGGGCTGCGTTTTAAACTTTACTCTTTAAGGCAGCTAACTTTAAACTCGAGTTTCCGATACTCATGAGTTGTTTTCTTCACTTGAAAGATTGAAAATTGTTATTTATTTTTAAAGACACACTTTTGAGCTGTGCATACCAGATGCGTGGCGTGACGTGACGTGCGCACGCACTAGTTGTAATGTATGAAACTAACGTGCGGATGCGTGACGTTCTTACAGTTTCATACGTTACAACTGGTGCGTGCGTACGTCACGTCACGCCACGCACCTGGTGTACACAGCCCTTAACTCTACATTCACATTATGAAAACGACGTGTTTTCTATATATTTTTAACTGATAATGGCCGACGTGTTGTCGTCTCCATAATGTGAATAAAACTTCTAATAAAATTTGCGTCAACTCAACTCAAACGATAGTTTTGTTTTCTTATCTAAAATACATGGGAAATACAGTGAACCTCTCAATTTCAGACACAAACGATCAAGAGATAGAGTTCAAACTATCATGCCCTACTAGACGAAGTCCATGGACATAGTACGACTCAGTCGGTCGCGGAAAATAATGTTGAAAATATTTCGGTATTGCCAATAGGGCACATCTTCTCGTGAACAATACGCATCAAAATACCTTTGATTTTCGAATTGCAAGTGCGATAACATATGAGTGAATTTCGCTGCATGTAATGATGCGATAGAGGAGGTACCGTATCTGCTAAATTAATACATCAATGGAATCATCGGTCGTCCCTCATATTTGCCTAGTTCTATTGTACAGGATACTACGTCCAATAGTGCTATCTATGACGGAAATTGCATTAAAACCATCGCCCACTGTCCAGCGCAGATAGGTGGCTATTACTGAACGTTTGACTTACACTTTTACACTTTGATTGTAAAATTTCGACCGGTAAAAGGCAGGAGCTTTGAGATAGGCGTTATTTTTTTTAATCCATTTTCATGAGTAGGGTAAATCCACCATTTCTAGGTCGCACGCGAGTGGTGGAAGGAACACCGTGATATGTGGAATTTATTGGTGGAGGGTGGCTTATGTCTAATGCCGTGTGTCCACTGGCAAGAAAACTTGCACAAGTTTACTTGCGCAAGCGACTTCTAATGTGTAAACACTCACGCAAGTGGACTTCTGCGACTTGCCGAACTTGCTGCAAGTCCCACATGTACACGGTTGTGTAAAATTGCAGTCAGTGTAAATACGTCGGCAAGTGACTTCTGCAAGAAATTGCGGAAGTTACTTGCCAGTGGACACACGGCATAACAGTGCGTCCGGACGTCTTCTAAAAAGAAGGAATCTTTTATTTGTTTTTTTTTCTACTCGGGGTTTGGTTATTGTCTATCACCGCCATTAGAGGAAAAATATTGATTTAGACTTCTAACTGAAAATGAGAATTAATATATATGTTTATTTCTTCAACTTATGGTACTAGATTTAACAGGATTCTCCATCTAAGCAAAGAGTTGCTTGTGTTAGAAGACTCCGCTACAATATGCCCGTGTGACAATACAATAGAGGGTAATATAAAGTAATCAAAACGCAAAAAGGAATATAAAAATGTCAAAAAAATGAAAATGATTGCGCGCAAAACTATTTGAGTCAGTATCGGACCGTGACTATGGGTGCTCCAAACCATACCTCGACCATAAACGGGTGCCAAATTCTCGTCTTATGTCATATTAAAGTAGTCTTACTTCCTCACTTAAGTCTACTGAGTTTACTGAATTCTCGAATCGCACCACAACTGGTTGCGATGCTGTTGTCATTATAATTATTATGGCCGTAATCCCCCGGCCATAAGCCACGGCTTCATCTGACAATAGCGACACGTTCTTGTTTTATTGTTCGTTAAACGCCCGCGAAACTTCCACTTGATTAAGATGCGTCGTGCGCCGTGTTGAGTTGAAATGCGAAACGCTGCGTGAACCATGGACCATTTACTAAGGGGACTGGCCCTAAGCAACTCGGCCGAGTGGTCGGCCTAGTACTAACATCGACATAAAACGAAGCGAGTAGTTCAACTATTTACCGGTAGATAGAACAATGACAATGAAAAAACAATGACCATACATATATCTAATAAGGGCACCTCTTTCTTTAGTCTTTACTCTGTGGCGTGAACATAGATTAAATAAAGTTATTTAGAAAGCATTTAACGAGAGTGGATAGAAAAATATAAACCAGGGCCCTCTCGAAATGTACCAATTCCATTAAAAGTAATACACCAAATCGAATGGCAATATTTTTGCATTGAACGGCCGTACTGTCAGAAAATACTGGCAGTTTCGTTTTAGGTTTATTGATTTTTTAAGTAGTCCTTCCAATTGGAGCCCCCACCTTATCGCAATGAATCTTATAAAAAAGTTTCAAAATATGTCTAAGGGCCACCGCAGACTTGCTACTTTTAGCATCGGCGACCGGCGATTTTGATTGATGCTGCATCTCACTCGTTCGCGCTCGAAGAAACGCGACGCAGCATCGATACGTCACAAAAGCGCCGGTCGCCGATGCTAAAAGTAGCAAGTCTGCGGAGGGCCTAAAATATGTTTAACTACCACGTAGTAAGTGAATAAACCAATCAGTAAACATTTAACGTCATGAACGATTCCAAGTTAGCTTTACCTAATGAAGCCCAAACAGATGATGACTTGAACATTACACACAATGTAATTATGAGAGAGTAATCCGTTTACGTACTCGCGACTTTCTCATTTCACGGTTCGGCTGACACAGTGGTTAACAACCATATTTTGTGAGTAACGCCACGTCGCACAGTGGCCGGATTTCGGAGCTTCCCTTTCATAGGATTTTTGAAAATTAAAATGTGTTTTTTGGTACATTTAAGTACACAGTCTCGTTGATAACATCGTAAAATTAAATTAAGGTAAACGCAGGTATTAACGACCCATCGAAAAAGTGCAGGTTTTACCGACCCATTTATTAATTCGCATTTCTTACGCTTCTGAAACTATTTCTGCTAAAGATATTAATAACAATACGCGTGTTTATTCATTGGGTATCGTATAAATTTACATTAGTATACGTGGCAATCCGGAAAAGACATAAAATACGCAATTTCTGTGACGGCAGCGGTATCTAGTACTGGCCCTTGTTCTTTCAGGTAAGTATGTCAATATTTTTCTTAAGACATTTTATAATTATTAACAATACCTATATGTATTTTGTATTATTAAATGTATTCATTGAAGTGTAAATTATTTATTTCGTGTCGCATTTCATTAAAAAATTGCATATTTATAAGATAAAACTTTAAATATAAAGAAAACGGTAATAGCTTCACTGATTTTATTAGTTGCAGCTATTAACGATCTATGGGTCGGTAATGGCTGAATGGTTATGTTTTGTTCTTTTTAAAATTTTTCATTGAATTGTTTAATTAAATACATATTTTTGTAAATCATTATAATCAGCAACAATCAACCTTTTTAGAAATCTATTAGCGACCTACTCTATTTTGTCTACTTCACCCTATTCACC
This sequence comes from Drymonia ruficornis, assembly GCA_947859195.1. Taxonomy (NCBI): domain Eukaryota; kingdom Metazoa; phylum Arthropoda; class Insecta; order Lepidoptera; family Notodontidae; genus Drymonia; species Drymonia ruficornis. Next base: position 12,304,709 of record OX401908.1, read on the forward strand.
GTTATATGTTTACCCTGTAATATGAGATTATTCAAAGTTTGTTGCTGAAGTAAACATTTTTAAATTAACTTTATTAGTGTAAATATGCATTAATTTATAATTACTATTTGATATATCAAACAGTTATAGTCTCTGTTAGGATTAAGAAAGCCAATTTAATCAATATTATGTACTTTTTATGAGTCGGTAATACATTTTCATAATGTTGTACACATAACCTATTACCGACCCATATTAGTTCTATACAAATTATTTTATTTTCCTTATGAGTCGGTAATGGCAACACATCGAACCTATCACCGACTCTAATAAATTATTTAATTTTACTATGGACGGTATTAGCTTCATAAAAATCGTTAATAGCTTCATAGCTGTTGCTATGGGGTCGGTAATAGAAACAATCGACTTGTTCACTTTATTAATTATTTTTTATAAGATATTCCTCCATATTAAATGATTTAAGGTAATTTATATAAACTATATATTCTATATTTACAAATAAAAATTTAATATTGAGTCTAAAGGCAACCACTACTCTTAATATTTGAAATCGAATTCAAAAATCTCTTAAGGGGGTCGTTAATACCTGCGTTTACCTTATCTAGTAGTCACGGATTTTTTATTAGCTATTAACACCATGAAATATGGATTTTAAGATTTCAAATGTATGGAAATGGAATTTGTTTTCCTTATAACTTTTTTGTGTTTCGAGTTGTAAAGCTGAAACTTTTATGTATTGTTACTGAGTTAGTAACCAAGCCATATGACCTTTGACCTTGACCCGGGACGGTCCTATTCAAGAAATATGAATTTTTGAAAAATGACTGTTTTGGTGACATTTGTAGAGGCAATTTATGTTCAAATAATGAGTGTAACAAGCCTTTTTATGTGAATTATTGTTACTGAATCAACTCTACTACTACAACTAGATCGACCTGGACTAAGAAAATCCCCGTTATAAACATAAAAATAAAATAAAATACATTTTTATGACTAATATTCAATATTACATTGAGTTACACATAAGTCATTCAAAACCTACACATTTTGACTAGGTAGGTAGCAGTTGTCACTACCTGCCCCCATTGTCTATTGTTTGTTCCACACAAAGGTTTCACCAAATGTCAGGTTTCACTAATTAGGGGGATTAAGGATTAGGTCTAATAATTGTGTTGTTATTGTAGGTGAATTTTTGTCATACAAGATTCCTGGAAATGTCTATTGTTTGTTCCACACACAGGTATCAACCAATGTTTCGGTTTCACTAATTAGGGGTATTAGGGATTAAGGATTAAGTCCAATTATTGTGTTGTTATTGTAGGTGAATGTTTGTCATACAAGATTCCTGGAAATGACTTAGGGTTCTAAATGAAAGCAGTATAAATGCCGAGAGTACCTTTATTTCGTTTCACTTATAATTACTACTTCGTAACCTAAACGTTCTCCTGAAATAATTTTGACTTGTTCAGTATGGATAGTCTGGTTTCAAATCTCGACGTTTTTGTGTTTATGAAGCAAAATTCTTTTTAACGAACATATTGTTTCAAAAAGTGTTAACCTCTGTAAATCCTGCATTGTTGTCTGAAGAAGAAAAGACCAAACTTAAATTGTTTTGCGCAACTTATATGAGTAATCTCAAACGAAAGTGGAGATCGACTAATAACTCTAGACACGTTTTTTTACAGAAGTTTGCTGACTGGTTGGACTCAGAAATCAAATGGCCAGAATTTATCCAAATACAAATTGATCATCTGAGAACTAAAGAAATATCGTATAGTGAGCTGGCAGATGAAGATGAATCAACTAGTGTTTGTGAGTCAATACCTAGTACATCAACCGAATTTGCTGTACCCCATAGTGTCTCTGTGTCTACGACAACAAGTTCATTTACTCCTCGGAAAGAATTTGCGGACCTGAGTCCACTTCAAAAAAGAAGGAGAACTGAAGATCTAGTTTCTCAAAATGATTTTGATACACTAGCGTATGCTCTCGTCAAGAAAGCTGATGAAAATGAAAATCACACGGATTTCGCTGAATTATTAAAGCATTTAGTTAAACACCCTGAAGATGCATCAATGCTTCGAGTTTGCCTGAATCCTGCAAAGCGAACTTGTTCTGCTGATAAAGCACTGGGTATGAAAACGTCCTTAAAGTTATCAAAATGGCAATATTTTACGTTGAGGAAGACTACAAAAGATATCGGGTGTGATATTTTTCCATCGTATGATGCAATAGTTAACGCAAAAAAGGAGTGCTACGTGGAAAAAGAGGATATATTGGTAACAGATAGCGAAGTCAAGCTAAAACTTCAATCAATTTTAAATCTTACTGTCAAGAGACTATTAAAAACCGTGGCTTTAGATGTTACTGGCAATAACATGACTCTCATCAGTAAATGGGGTTTTGATGGTGCATCTGGACAAAGCAACTATAAACAAAAAATTGAAGGTGATGATTCCAGTATTTTTATGTGTTCATTCGTACCTTTGAAACTGGTGATAGATGATACGGATGAAGTCATATGGGAAAATCCCAATGCATCTTCAACTTTTTATTGTAGACCTATTTATTTCAAGTTCGCAAAAGAAAACGATTTAAATATTAAAGAAGAAATGCTGAAAGTTGAAAGTGAAATTGCGGCTTTGCAGCCAACTACTATCAAAGATGCAAATGTGAGACACAGACTTCACATGACTATGATCGATGGCAAGATAACTTCACATCTTTCAGATACCTCAACAGCAACTTGTGATATATGTAAAGCGAAGCCGAAAGAAATGAATGTCATCGAGATAGTATCGCAGAGAAGTCAATCTGAGGATATGTTTAAGTTTGGCCTGTCTTCCCTTCACGCACGCATTAGATGCATGGAGTGTGTGTTGCACATTGCTTACCGCTTAGATTTTAAGAAATGGCAAGCGAAAGGGGAAGATTTAAAACAACTGGTTGCTAACAAAAAGAAAACTATCCAAGAAAAATTTCGGGATGAAATGGGTCTCAACGTGGACATAGTTAAACAAGGTGCAGGTACTACCAATGATGGGAACACTGCACGAAGATTTTTTGAAAATCCCGAAGCAACTGCACAGATAACGGGTGTTGATGAAGAACTGATCAGAAGATTTGCAGTTATTCTTCAGGTAATCTCTTGTGGAGAGTTTATTGACGTGGAAAAGTTCCAGCAATATTGTGCTGCAACAGCTCATAAATATGTCAAGCTATATGCATGGTATTATATGCCCTCTAGTGTACATAAATTACTCATGCATGGTGCTGACATAATTAAGCACAATAACTTTATCCCAATCGGTAAACTCTCTGAAGAGGCATCTGAAGCACGCAATAAAGATTTTAAAAATTTTATAGCGTTCCACACGCGTAAAGTGAGCCGAATCGCAACAAATGATGATATTATCCACAATTTATTAATATCTTCTGACCCATTCTTATCAAGTTTTAGACCTAAAATAAGTAAACTTCACCATAAACAACTATCAGATGAAGCCAAATTGTTATTGTTGATCACTTCTAGTTCTGATGAAGAGAATTTAGAGTTTGTTGATGTAGGAAATTTATGATTTTAGTTATTTAGTGATTTGTGTGATTTATGTGATTTATGTGATTTATGTGATTTATGTGATTTATGTGACTTATGTGATTTATGTGATTTCAGTTATTTTAGTCATTAAATTAATTTTGTACTTTAGAACATTAGTAATTTCTCTAACATTTCCAGGAATCATTGTTTTATATTGTATGATATTCACCTACAACACAATAATTAGATAATATTATTAAATTATTATTCTCCCATGTTCTTTAGATCCTCTCCATCCTAAGGTTGCCTGGTTGAGATCACTATTAGTCATAAGGCTGCCCATTTTTCACTTTCTATGTAATTTATGTCATAATTTATGTTTGTATTTTTTTCTAGTGGTGGATTAATAAAGAGTTATCTATAATCTTTGATCCCTAATACCCCTAATGAGTGAAACCTGACATTTGGTGACACCTGTGTGTGGAAAAACAATAGACAATGGGGGCAGGTAGTGACAACTGCTACCTACCTAGTCAAAATGTGTAGGTTTTGTACGACTTATGTGTAACTCAATGTAATATTAAATATTAGTCATAAAAATGTATTTTATTTTATTTTTATGTTTATAACGGGGATTTTCTTAGTCCAGGTCGATCTAGTTGTAGTAGTAGAGTTGATTCAGTAACAATAATTCACATAAAAAGGCTTGTTACACTGATTATTTGAACATAAATTGCCTCTACAAATGTCACCAAAACAGTCATTTTTCAAAAATTCATATCTCTTGAATAGGACCGTCCCGGGTCAAGGTCAAAGGTCATATGGCTTGGTTACTAACTCAGTAACAATACATAAAAGTTTCAGCTTTACAACTCGAAACACAAAAAAGTTATAAGGAAAACAAATTCAATTTCCATACATTTGAAATCTTAAAATCCATATTTCATGGTGTTAATAGCTAATAAAAAATCCGTGACTACTAAATAATTTAATGTTACGATGTTATCAACGAGACTGTGTACTCAAATGTACCAAAAAACACATATTAATTTTTAAAAATCCTATGAAAGGGAAGCCCCGAAATCCGGCCACTGTGCGTCGTCGCCTCACGTGTACAACATTATTTAGTTATTTACTTGAAGGCAAGAGATTTCTTATAATAAATGGGTTTTGTTTAGAAAATCTTAGTTATTGTAAGACCGACCGACTGTAGCCTAGGGGTGAACAGGTTGGGCTAGCAATCAGAAGGTCCTAGGTTCGATCCCCGGTGGGGCATGCACCAATGGGTGAATTTTCATCTTTGTGCATAATATACAGTTCGCTGACGGTGAGGGAAAACATCGTGAGGAAACCTACCAATCCCTCGGTATTAGGTAATAGTCAGTTCCTGCATACACGGCGACAAGGTTCAATACTTGTCACGTTGGGTTCTGACTATCTGGTGAAACGTGGGCTTTGAGTTGGTTAATACCTCCACAATGTGGTGGTGTATGGCCACTCAAGCCTCTGACTACCCCCGAATGGAGATAAAAGTCGTGATATTATATTACATTACATTGTAAGAAGTTAAAACTTAGGGAACTATTATGTAGAGTTCAAGATTTTAAAATGTATAAATTTCATATAAAGGTGTGTCTACTGATACGCATCAACATAAATTCGTCCTTAAAGTAGACCTACTTTTTACGTAGAGGCTAACAACTACCGACTTCTAGTGAATATAATAATGGTAGAGTTCTATTTAGTACTAAACATCGCATATTTAGCCGTAAGTAACTTCGTACGAATTTAATCATAACAATGTCTTGTCATTGGAATTAATTCTACGAGTCGCTGCTAAACTCTACTAAATGATGAGGAAATGACGTCATCGCACCAGCGACGCGTATCACACACACTCGCTGTCAACGCAAAAGCAACATGCTGCCGGAAATGCGTCACTCACGCTAAATTCGCGACATACTAACGAGCATACTGGCGATGGAAAGGTTCATATTCGACTAGATTATATTGGCAATAATAATTCCAACCATTCTATAAATAATATTATTATATATTATTGACCGCTTGGCGCAGTGACTGGAGCGTACACACATACTGCATCGGGTGGTTGGGCGTTCAATTTCCACCAAAGGCAAATTTCGGTAACTATTTGCCCTACAGGGCGATTGCGTAACTTCTTTGTCAATGTTTCAATTAGTTTCGTTCATCCTATGTTGCTTTATAAATTAAAAATTTATTGAAATCGGGAAGAGTGAACTCCAGACTCATCCGGATTTCAATTAATTTCAACTGAAAATGCAATACGGGATGAACGAAACCAATTGAAACATTGACGAAAAAGTTACGCAATCGTCCCGCTGGTCTCGGACACTGCGTGTCACTGGGATCGTCCCCATGGGACCATACAGTTGGTATGTTAGTCTGGTGATGTGTTATATATACTGATGACTTTGCTACTACTCTAGTTTTATCATTATTGTGGTATATAAGTTTATAAAATTTTGAAGTGTTTTTCTCAAGAATTTATTAATTAATATCTCCAAACAATCACAGTAACTGTTTGAATCCCAACTAAACAACGTTTATACTATGCATACAATGGATTCCGGGCGCTCCCAGTTACAAATTACGACAATACCACTTCTGAAACTTGCCGAACTGCAGATTCTAACCACCCATTAATTGGATTAACAAAAAATAGGAGAGTCGATTGCAATACAAACCAGCCGAATTCCTGTTAAGAGTCGTCTCATCAGTAACTCGACCTCCAAATTGTAGACGCACGGGGCGTGCCGAATTTAAAGCATCTCATTAATTCAAAGATTCTTTGAAACTTTTTCACCAGGCCCCTGTAGCACTGCCTTAATTAAATTTCACTTTTAATGCCCCAAAGGGAGTACTATGTTATAGGTACGTGGAATTTCAGCACAAATATATTTTTATTTTATGGGTCTATCTACGAAAGTAGTCTTTGTTGGTAAGTACAGTAATAAAGAGGCTAGACGGCCCAATTTTCTGAATTTCAAATGATGTAGCAGTTAAGGTCTTATTGGTAGCTAGCAGTGCCCGCAATTTCGTAGTTCGTACGCGTGGAATTTAACGATGAATGTAAAATAAAAGCAGCCCTAAGTTGGAACCTAAGATTAAACATTATTTAAATCTTTTTACTCTAAACTACAGCAGGGCAATTGTCTAACTTGAGTTGCAATAATTTTTTGACTGAAACATAAAATTCGGCGATTTTGCGATTGCCTATGCACCCTTTGACAACTAAAATGTATAATTACGTGAGTTGCAACTGAAACCGTGTTTGATATTTAAAATATCTATCGATTCATTTATTTTCTATGAAATAGCGATGACGTAACTCGTTTTCCGTGAAGTTACACAATCACATTTTTTTTTGATAGAGATGGATTTCAGTTTCAAACAGTGAATGATTGATACTGAGTTTCACTACAGAGTTACGCAATCGACCTGCTGGTCTATACGCTGAGAGAGGTAAGTTGCCGGTAACCTACCTACATTTTATTTGGGTCTTGGATTTTTTCCTTGATCATTCGACCCTTTTGATATTCTCAAGAACATTGCATGGTGGCCATAAAACTGACTGACTAACTGATGATATAAAATTGTAATCTAAAGGCATACAACATATTTGCAATTTCTCTTGATTCCAACCTATGACATAAGAAAGGTAACTTACGGCCGAATACTCAAAGGGTACTTAAATATTTAAATCGTTGTTAACTGTCAGTTTTTGTATGGCGTGTCAAAGTTAAGCAGCTCTCAAATTTAAGTTACGTACGAGTATTCGGCCGAAAACGTGTTTACTATGGCACGAATACCGCGCACTCACACACGCGTAGAAAGCGGCGGCAGACCTACATTTCTGATTTCATACAATATTATATTAACCACATGTTAAAATCTACAGTGTACTTAATAATGTGCAATACAAGACTGTCAACGCGTCCATCAGTGACGAAAGACCACGTGAGACTGACCCCAGGTTTGCAAATTAGCAAATTTTGTATGTGCCACTTACAGAGCGTATAACCTATCTAAATTTTTATTTAATATATTTGAGGCTGATGCTGACGTATCCCACGCTGTTATGTATTTCGTGTGAGGTGAAGTCAATTTCACGGTGATACGTGATACGTGCGGCGTGACACGCACGTTAGACCTCTTATGTGGGGAGTAAGAACACATCCTAAACTATATTACATGACTGCGTAATGGCATCATCAAATTTGATCCTCACTTGAAACTAAATAAGGTCGTAAATTATACTGTTGGTTGAGTTTTATTAATTTTGACCTACTTCTCTATTTTCAATTTAACACATTCACCTACCACTCAGTTTTGTCGTCGGAACGCATAGACATAAGGATGATCACAATATTATTTTTCAATTGGCAAAGCAACACGGGATGAACGACACCAATTTAAACATGGTCTAAAAAGTTACGTAATAGGTAGGCTTACAGATAAGAATTTAATGTTTAGAAGGATAACGTGGTTGAAGAACTTACGATAGTGGTTCGACAAAACAACATCACAACCAGTGGCGGATTTACCACTAGGCTGAGTAGGCTGAAGCCTAGGGCGGCAGATTTTTGGGGGCGGCAAATATGGGGTGAAATATTTGTTATATTTTTAAAATTGATGATATTAGGTAATGATATAAGGTCCACACAAACAATTAAAGATGTAATATGCTTAAAAAAATGTATATCATTAAGAGCATCGAATTGTGGAGGTCTCGGTAGGGGCGGCAAATTTTGAATAGTTGAATAGCCTACTGGCGGCAAATGTGTAAATCCGCCACTGATCACAACTATTCCGAGCTACAGTCTCTAAAGTGGAAATAGCCCTATTTGCCAACCTCCGGTAGAAGACGGCACTGAAAGAAGAAGAATTTCAAATTATTGATTTCTCTTACAATAGCTCTCATGCGGGGTGTACAAAATAGGTTAAAAACCAGAAAAATCTGAATAGTGAGAGCGGGTGCCCGTTATAGGTTTACAAGAAACCTGTGTTACAGATCACCAGGGACCACTCTGCGAGATGTAATAAGTCTTGGCCACGTGGGTACAAATTCATAAATACATTTAAATGCTAGGTGAAGCGAAATTAATAAGAATATTAAAGATAAAAGAAATAATAAACCGGGAAAGAATAAGTACTAGGAGCTGCGTACGCCGCGGCACAGACACGTGGGACGCAGCTCCTAGTAATTTCATGCATTAAAAAATCTGCGCTGCCCTGGGGGCTTACCACAAGCTCTTATTGCGATTCAATTACAGGAACGTATTAACGTTTCAGCGACTTTTTGTGCAATGACGTACCTTATTGTCATGACAATAAGAAACGTCATTAAAACGTCGTTAAAAAGTTCCTATAATTGAATCGCAATAAGAGCTTGTGGTAAGCCCCCTGCTCTGTCCTGCGCTGCGCCGTCTGCGTCTCAGCTTACGCTCAGCCTAATTGATGTTAACGGAGGCTTAGTACAAGAACATAGTTTTTGGTGCCTATAATAATTGCCCTTGAGTATTTATATACCAACGACTCATTTTTATCCATTTATAGTGGGTTTAAACTATCTTGCGAATGGGTATAAAGGGTTGGTTCCCGTCGGGGACCGATTTCCCTAACGTGGTCCGCTGTCCTTCATAACATTTGAATATCTCATCGTATTTAGACGTTTATTTTGTCAATTTCCGGGGAGCAGAGACCGGGAATATTTTTCGGTTTTATATCGTTTAACGAAAACAATTTCCAGAAGATAGCGAACATTGACTTAAAATCCTGAATCATCGCTTGGCACAGTGGTTCATGCGTAGGCTGTTCGGCTCACTGCATAGGGTGCTTGCGGGTTCGATTGCCGCCAGAGGCAACTTAACTTGACCTAAAATTATCTTTACTCAATTAAATAAATAAATAATATCCTGGGACATTTTTAACACACGGCTAACTGATCCCAAACCAAGCAGAGCTTGTACTATGGAAACCAGATAACTGATATTACTACATATACTACTTTTTTAAAATTGTAAATACATACTTAATATACATATATTCCCAGACTCGGGACATACAGACATGTTCATGCACACAAATGCATGTCCCGGGTAGGAATCGAACCTACGACCTGCAGCGTGAAAGGCGCCATCACGCCAACCACGCCAACGGGCCCGTCGAAATAATGATGATCTTCTGTGAGAAGGTGGTACTACCCTGGTTGAGCCAGTCCGAATATGACCTGCAATCTATTGGCTACAGCTTGTAATAAAAAAAAAATATAAAAAAATATAACGTCACGACTTTGATCCCCATTCGGGGGTAGTCAGAGGCTTGAGTGGCCATACACCACCACATTGTGGAGGTATTAAGTCCACTCAAAGCCCACGTTTCACCAGATAGTCAGAACCCAACGTGATAGGTGGTGAACCTTGTCGCCGCGTATACAGGAACTGACTATTACCTAATCCCGAGCGATAGGTAGGTTTCCTAACGATGTTTTCCCTCACCGTCCCTCAGCTTGTCTCCTACCACATATCGCCCTGGCTCTACCACGTTTAACAATATTTCTCCCCGTCCCCAAAAGGAAAGCCTAAGCAATTTTTGTATCAAGATTAAAATATTCAGAGCTTAGACTAGTGAATCGAGAGTTGAATTTCACGGGTGGTTTATATTTCACCCCAAATTACCACCCCCATGTTATTGTCCCCGTAATCAACAATGACATTTCGTGCCACGGGTACAAATAATGTCGCCAGTATTGTGCCAAATAATTGGTTTCCACTACAATAGGCACTCTACAATTGGTACGAAGCGCGACTCTCCAATGTCATTTTGGTATGAATAATGGTATAAGTAAACATTAACCCCCAAATTTATAGGAAGTTATGATGGACTTAGCCTCGCCATACACGTACTGCTTGTAGCTGTCGGAACGGACAGCTCTAGAGCAGTTGGCTGCAGTCGACCGCATCGACAGCCCGCCGACCATGGACTAGTTACTAAGGGGACTGGCCCGAAGCAAGTCGGCCGAGTGGTCGGCCTAGTACTATCATCGACATAAAACGAAGCGAGTAGTTCAACTATATACCGGTAAATAGTAAAATTAAAAGGAAAAAACAATGACCACGTTTTTTTCATACAAATATCTAATAAGGGCACCTCTTTCTTTAGTCTTTACTCTGTGCCGCCGACAGCTCGCGACAGCCCGTCGACTGCTTGACGCCAAGCACCGTATGGCGGCGCTTACACTGCCACTTACTTCTTGGTGGTAGAGCAATTGACTACAGCTCATATACGAGCTGGCTCGACCGGGGTAGTACCCTCTCACAGAAAATTGGCGTAAAGCAGCTATTACAGCTGCATTTCGTACGATGAGTGAGAGAGCCGGAAGCCTAATACGCCCTTCCCCTCCCTCCATCCCACTCCCCTTCAGGTCGGCAAAGTTAGAGCAATGATTTTGGTATTACAAGCACATATAGGCTACGGTAACGGCTTAACATCAGGTGGGCATTACACTGGCATTACAAATCACTTCTGTTCGTGGAAATGCTTTGTAAAACCATTGTTAACTGGCTAAAAATCTCTATAAATTTGGTATAATTTTGGTTTGGTATAAATATATCTATGGTGGTCTCTATAAATCGCCAGGCTAAGCGCCGCCATACACGGACTGCTTGTAGCTGTCGGTACCGGCAGCTCTAGAGCAGTTGGTTGCAGTCGGTTGCAGTCGACCGCATCGACAGCCCGCCGACAGCTCGCGACAGCCCACCGACTGCTTGACGCCAAGCAGTGTTGCAAGCTGTCGGCGGGCTGTCGATGCGGTCGACTGCATCCAACAGCTCTAGAGCTGTCGGTTCCGACAGCTACAAGCAGTCCGTGTATGGCGAGGCTTACTCAGAAACTGTATGGTCCCAAACTTAACAACGATTGTACTAAGGGTACCGTACAGTGGACAGGGCAAATAATTAGAAGGCCATCTTCGAAATTTATCCTTACGGGAATCGAACCTGCAACCACCCGGTGCAGAGAACCGAGGAGCCAATGCTTGAACGAGACCAAGCGGCCTTCAATCAATCAAATAATATCAGTTCAAACCAGTTCAAACCAATCTTAAAATTATTCTTATTCATTACAGCTATGCCCTTAATCTATTTAGGTCTGGACAGCCTCAAGTCTGGATTATTTCAGGATTAACAGGCCGCTAAAGAATATTGGACTTTAGTATTATATTTCAGGTTTTAATTTACCAAAAGGTCGAGTGCTCCGTAATATTTGAACCTAACTTCGATTCGAAACACATTCCAATAAAATAAAAATTCGGATAATTAGATTTCGCAAAAGGTTTAATAAAATTTCAATACCGACCTTGAGCTCAAAGATTGGCTAATCTGGAGCCTTTTTATTAAACATTTGCCGCCAGATTTAAAGAGAATTTTATCCAGTTTACAATGGATTTACAAGGCTTTTCTAGGAACAATAGTGATTTGTAAGGCCAAGGTTATCCTTCTATAAATTTGGGGGTGACTTCTCAGTCCCCTTCAGGTTTTCCGCGAACGATGCCTTTAGTATTGCGAACATCTATAGGCTACGGTAACTGCTTGTTTGCCACGTTAGTCTCTTACGATCAACACCGTAGCCAAGTGCAAATATGTCAAAATATGACAGGCAACATACCTGGCGACGGTCGCCAGTCCGTTGCCGGTCGCCAGTCCGTCGCCAGTCGCCAGTCGGTCGCCAGGTATGTTAGATGTCATATTTTGACATATTTTCACTTGACTACGGGGTTGGCGACTTCGCCATGGCTACTAGGTGTGTTATGGCCCTTAAAAACATGTGAATAAAATTATACACGAAGAAAATCTTTGGAAAAAAAAAACAAAATCTAGCCGCTATTATAATGTAAATACAGTTCATATCAGGGCAGTGCGTAGTGCCTAGTTACAGGACTGTATTTTAACTGGTGAGCAACAACAACACAACTCATTCCGAATTCGAAATAATTCGCGGTTTGCGGGCTCGCCGCGCGATTTGTCTGAACAATATGGACGGCTTTTAGTTCTAAATTTTAGAACGCACTTAAATTGATAAAACGCACTCAACTGTTACTAAACATGCACTTACTTAAATGGGAAAAAACATTTTCAAAGCGACGGAAGATGAGTGTCCTGTAATATTTATTTCTTGGTCTACTAAGAACTCGGTTTATGATCGGGCGCTTTTATTTCGAACGTCACAGAAAATGATGTCTCGTCTTCATTAAATATCTACGTAATGGTGTGATACATGATTTAAGTATAGAATTAGGTACTCATCCAAATGGATGAATTCACGAAAACAGACCTAATGGGTTACAACATGGCAATTAAGATAAAATAGTGTTCCCATTATCCCTAATTACTTATCTACGTATACATCACTTGTATTAGAATACTAGAGGAAAAACCGGAAAAGTGCGAGTAGCACTCGCGCCCTGAGGGTTCCGTACAAATTTAACATGAGTTGAATTTTCAAAACCGCCAAAATGTAGTTTTTTATTTGTAATGAGCAGCATAAATACAAATATTCATGTCTTTAACTTCAGAAAAATTGGACCCCATACAAACTTTCACCTCCTATTTTACACTTAGGGGTGGAATTTTCCAAAATCCTACCTATGCTCTCCTTCTTCGCTATAAATGTATCAACTGTTGAAATTTCATGTTTCTAACACCAGCGCTGAGCTGTTCACGTCTTAACAAACGGACAGACAGATGGATGGACGACAGTGATTCTATAAGGGTTACGTTTTTCTTTTTGAGGTACGGAACCCTAAAAAAATGTATCTATGAACAGAAAACCCAACGTGTCCTTCAACGTGGCTAATTTATTTCCTTCCGTCTGTCGTCACTTGTCACGGTCTCGACAACTGTGTCGAGTATATTGTACAAGTCAGTGTTTTATGTACAAGTTGCGTCTCTTTCTCGTTACGCAACTGGAATAAACGATATATAACGTGCGTAATGAAGTAAACTCCATTCCAATAGCGACGTGACTCTATGCGTTTTTGAAAAAAAAGCGTTTTCATATTACTTTCAGTTTGGAGTTGATGCCTACACTCGCGCAATTTCACAATTAAGGCACAATACTTAAATACTTTCCTGTGGTAATCAGTTTTAACGTAAGTAGGCGACATTATTTCATAAAATTAATGCTCGAGCACGGCAGCTCTGAGCATGTGTACGCACTCACGAAACTAATGAAATTTTTCGCACCCAAAGAAATTATATTCGGAATTCGAAATTATAATTATAATATTATTCAGCTGCGTTTCGTACGATGAGTGAGAGATCCGAAAGCCCACCCCCCCTCCCCCTCCCTTCATTCCACTCCCCTTCAGGTCAGCAATGTGCGAGCAATGCCTTTGGTATTGTAAGCATCTATAGGCTACGGTAACTGCTTAACATCAGGCGGGCCGTACGCTTTTTTGTCACCACAGTCCTAATTTTAAAAAAAAAAATTGTAATTTCTTTGTTAGTACCATAGAGATGTTAGGTTCATGGTTAGTACCTATAGATAGGTATATTTAAAACATTTTCCAAGCAGTTCGTTTACAAGGCTCAGTTTATGCGGGAGGTGGATTTATGGGAAAAAACAGGAGAGGTGTCGGGACACAGTGGGCGTGTAAATCAGTAGACGCGACGCTTTGCAAATTGCGCCGCGGAAATATATGCCGGCTTTTATACGCTATGTAAGAGCGCTATATGCGAAATAATGTATGTTTCACGGTTTAGTTTTTAAGCTACAGAACCACACACATATCTGTAGTACACTCTGATAGACGATATTGTTGGTAACAAAGACAATACGGTTAATTTAAGTTGGCTGGTTGGTTGTTTGTATGTATCTGAGGACGATTGTACTGTGCCCTATGTGACCTTAGCCATTGTGGCGCCACTGTGGCGTTTTGGTATCAATGGCAATGGAAATGCGACTTAGGGCCCTGATAAAATAAAATAACTTCACCCGTTAGACTAACATCAAAAAAAGGTTGACTGGTTACCGCCACAGGTGACAAGAGGGCTGGCTGTTTCCTTGCTCAAAAAATTAGTTTAACAATACAGCGAGGAAATGCAGCCAGTATTCTTGCTACCATCCCACGCGGACGGGATTTGTTTGAATAGGGGTAGGATTTTATTTTATTTTATTTTATCTTAATTTTAATTTGTGTATTATTATTATTATTCTTTTAGTCCTAAATAAAAAAGTTGACTTTCCTTTATTCAAACCACCGCATTGTTGATTCGCAGTTTAAAATGTTATATAACGTCATATGGGATGGATGACTTGTGTTTACTAGGGGCTTACCACCACCTCTTATAGCAGTTTTGTTTTAACGTTTCAGCGACTTTTTGTGCAATGACGTTTCTTATTGTCATGACAATAAGGTACGTCATTGCACAAAAAGTCGCTGAAACGTTAAAACATTCCTGTAATTTAATCGCGATAAGAGTTCGTGGTAAGCCACCTGCTGTTGTAATTATCCTAAAATAATCAGTATAGAGAGTCATAGTTCATATTGCTAACAATTTCGAAGTTACCCTATACCTAACCGCAATTTGTGATCATCATTCTAAACGAGTCACATATTGCATTAAAACGTAGCATAGCGCAGGTTTGTGTAGGCCGGCCGCACTGCATCACATTGCAATACAAAATTTCGACCGAATAACTTTAATGCATTTTTTGTGAACCAACGCATAATGAACGTGCTACTGTATCACTCTTAAACAAATAAAAAATATACAAGGGCATTTTGTAGTTCTACGATATGTTCGCTATAAGTTGCTACTCGTTAGGTGCTAGACGCTTTATAAAGGCAGAAACCCACCGCGGCGCACGGAGAGGCCACGCACACGGGCCACGCTTCGCTTTGCAAGAAAATGTATGGAATCGTGTCCACCGCGGCGCACGGAGAGGCTACGCACGAAATGACATCATGCATACATTTTCTTGAGCGAGACGTGGCCCGTGTGCGTGGCCTCTCCGTGCGCCGCGGTGGGTTTCCGGCTTAATTTGCACAAATACAAGAATTTCACAGAGACGCTAGCGCCTAGAGTAGTTTTTTTTTATGTTAGGTACTAAGGTGGCGAACAAGCGTTCAGCCAACCTAATTTTAAGCAGTTACCGTAGCCTATAGATGCTTACAATACCAAAAGCATTGCTCGAACGTTTCCGACCTGATGGGGAGTAGGACAGAGGGTTAAGCTTCCGGCTTTCTCCCTGATCATACGAAACGCAGCTATAATAGCTACTTTACGCAGATCTTCTGTGAGAGGGTGGTACTACCCCGGTCGAGCCAGCCCATATATGAGTTGCAGTCAATTGGCTACAGCTTGACTCTACCATCAATAAAAATGACGTACGTAAAGTGTATGACAGACACGCGTAAAAATCATAGTAGGATTTCAAGGTGGTAGAACCAAGCTGTAGCCAATTGACTGCAGCTCATAAACGGGCTGGCTCGACCGGGGTAGTACCACCCTCTCACAGGAGATCGGCGTAAAGCAGCTATTACAGCTACGTTTCGTTCGATGAGTGAGAGAGCCGTAAGCCCACCCCCCCTCCCCCTCCCTCCAACCCACTCCCCTTCAGGTCGGCAATGTGCGAGCAATGCCTTTGGTATTGTAAGCATCTATAGGCTACGGTAACTGCTTAAGATCAGGCGGGCCGTAGGTTTTTGTGCCACCGCAGTCCTATAAAAAAAAAGGTAGAGCTTCTGTGTCCTGGGGGCTTACCACGAACTCTTATTGCGATTCAATTACAGGAATGTTTGAACGACTCAGCGTCTTTTTGTGCAATGACGTACCTTATTGTCATGACAATAAGAAACGTCATTGCACAAATGGCCGCTGAAAAGTTAAAACAAAACTGCTATAAGAGGTGGTGGTAAGCCCCCTGAAAAGAATAGAAGAGCGCCGTCAGACCTTATCTATCATGTTATCCAATTAGCAAAGCTAATACATCACAGTGACTGGTATTAAAGTGGCCGAGGATCCGACGGCTCCGGCCGTTTCATTAGCAAAGCGCCTTGATCCCTCATCACTGGATACAATGTAGACATGACGTGTCAACCCTCACGCTGGCATCTCTCAAAGGGTAGCTAGAGGGATCGAGATACCGCATGTTACAATTGTCCTTTAGGTCCAAAATGACCAATTCCCCATAATGACCACTTTCTCGAAGTGACCACTTTCTCAAAGTGACCACTTTCCCAAAATGACTACTTAAAATTCCCAATATAAAAAAAAACAAACGGACTTCAAAAAAACCTGGTGCACTAAAAAGCCTGAAATAATATTTCTATTACCACCTCTGCCTACCCCTTCGGGAAAACCAGACGTGATGGTGTGCTATCGAGTATTTGGAGTCGGTGCCAATCTATCTTCTTACTTTTATAGTAGGTAGACTTGGCTTTTCAGTGTACCAGGTTTTTTTGAAGTCGGTTTGTTTTTTTTAATAAAAATAATTTTATTTCACGATTTTTAGTGTCGCCATACCAATGAACATTTTGGCATATTGAACCGTATGAAGTAAGCCCAACAAAAGATAACTGCTGTAAATCGTTGAAGAATTCCCTCGACTGTCTATGGTCTCCATCATCAGACCTGTAATGGCACTTATAGACCATATGGGTGCAAAGCTCTCATCAACAGAAATGAATTAAGTCCAAACACAAGGTAGCTACTGTAAAACGTTGAGGAGTTCCCTTGACTGTCCTTCGTCTTCATCATTAGACCCCTAATGACAGTCACAACCCATCTAGGTGTAAAGTTCTCATCAATACAAATTAATCAAGCCCAAACACCAGGTAATTGCTGTAAATCGTTGAGGAGTTCCCTCGACTGTCTTTCGGATCCATCATCAGATCGACTCCAGACCTTCATAAAATAGTAGTGCTTTAAAATACTTAATGAAAAAAATTACAAACGCACTAGTCGCCCCTAAGATTTTCGAAGGTTCCCCTCGATTTCTCTGGGATGCCATCATCAGATCCTGGTTTCCTTATCATGGTACCACCCTTGGGATATCTCCTTTCCAACGAAAAAATAATCATCAAAATCGGTTCATAAACGACGAAGTTATCCGCGAACACACATAAAAAAAAATATATATACGGTCGAATTGAGAAACCTCCTCCTTTTTTGAAGTCGGTTTAAAATAGCCACTATATTGTCCCAAAATGGACACTATATTGTCCCAAAATCACCACTTTCCTTTCTCTAGAGGACACTTCTAATGTCTAAACACCTACGGGTTTGTTTTTGGCACCTCGTATAGCATATCTACGAGTTTTATCGAGTGGAAATTTTGGGAGGTAAGCTTTGACCGCTTTTCAGTTCAACGCCCGCCAGGAGATCAGCATTATTCTACTTGACACTAATTCTTGGGACTCTGCGCGAAGTCTGAAGGCAAATGAGTGCGAATATCTGAAATTGAAGCCACGTGTTAAAGACGTTCTTAAGTATCTTATTTTAGAACCGTAACGCTACATTAACGTAGCTAGTCATTAAATATTACATGAAAAACTATAGTTCGACCATAAATATCAATTGCCAGGGTATAAATGAAGATAATATAAGCCCAGTGCGTTTCAAACAATTTATGTGAAGTCTGCGAGCACAATCCGTCTTATTCCATCCCTCGGATAACTTGAGACTTAATTAATTTGCTGAAACGCTCTTTCAGGCTTAAGGGATGTAAATGGTATCACACTTTCACACTAAAGAGCTGTGAAATTGTGTAAGTAGGGTTGCTGTATAATCTTGTTTATAATGTTGTTATCAACTTTTATTTTCATTATTACTCTAAAGTTTTGTCCCCGCGCGTTGTTTATTGTCAATAGTTCTGTGGTTACGTGATATGCGTATTTATTGATGATGTAATCTTCCCCATGTACAAGGTGTTTCAAAAGTGCGAAATAATACTTACTTGGGGGTTTGAACGAGTATCTATAATTTTTTTATTGAAAATCGAACACTTTTTTCGAATATTTTTTCCCGCATATTTTGAAAATTTTTCCTCAAAAATTATGTGAAGTTCACAAACGTTTTCTAGAATATTAGTGGTTGATACTCCTAAATGCAGTTTAAACAGGATTCTAAGCCATTTGATGTATTTGATATTGTGTTCTATAAGGCTGCAACACGAAGCTTGTCACAATATTCAAAAGCCTATAACTCAGAAACTAAGTATTTCTACGTATAGTTCGTCTTCTTAGCTTCTACATGTCAGCCACCGTTTATGTAATTCAAATATTATTTTATACTTTTGCAACACTTCGTATAAATATTTATTTTTATCAAATTTTAAGCCCCAACAGTGTGATGTAGCCCTAACTTAGCCTTTATATATGGTGTGTTACTTGAATAAAGACCAGTATAGTACCAGACGTTGAGTGTATAATTTGAAGCCCTAGCTACGACCCCACATGGCGACCGTGACAGGACGTAAAATAAATAAACTTTACTTTGTTGTGACGAAAACAAATAATATTTTCACTGAAAAATTATTAAAGGAGATAAAATTAAGCACAAGTAAAACTATGCCTCGTTTATGTATAATAAAGGATGTCAGTAGGATAGATAATAAGGATGATCAGAAGGTCATATTAAACGACTTTCATCTCCTGCCCACTAGTGGTCATGCAGGCGTGAGACGGATGTTAAGTAATATAAAAAAGTATTATTTTTGGCCAGGTTTGGAGAAAGACGTTACTACTTATGTAAAACGCTGTGACAAATGTCAGAAACATAAGCATTCCATACCTACGAGAGAACCAATGGTTATAACGTCAACTGCAAATACTGCTTTGGAAAAAATTTATTTAGATATCGTTGGGCCATTAGATCGTGATGACAATAACCATTCGTACATATTAACGTTACAATGCGAACTCACAAAATACGTTGAAGCATATCCACTTACTTCTAAGACCACTATAGAGGTAGCTAGAGCTTTCGTCAATAATTTTATCCTGCGTTATGGGATTCCTGCGCAAATTGCAACTGATAGGGGGACGGAATTCATGTCTACCACGATGAACGAAGTTTGTTCACTCTTACGAATAAAAAAATTAAATTCCACAGCCTATCACCACCAATCAATAGGTGCTTTAGAAAATTCACATAAACATCTTGGTTCGTTTCTTCGGATACAATGTGATAGTCATCCAGAAATGTGGAGTCAGTGGCTTCCATTTTGGTGTTTTTCGTACAACACCTCAGTGCATAATGAAACCAGGTTTACACCGTATGAACTAGTTTTCGGGAAGAAATGCACTCTTCCAAGTAACCTAACAAACAATATAGTTGACCCACTGTATTCATTTGATAACTATCCACTTGAATTGAAATATCGGTTGCAAGTATCACAGAAAGAGGCCAGAGACAATTTACTTAAAAGCAAAATGCACAGAAAAGAAAAATATGATAAAAATATGAGAACTGTATTGTACAAACCAAAGGATTTGATATTAGTTAAAAAAGAAGTAGGCACCAAGCTAGAAAGCTTATACTCGGGACCATACGAAGTTGTTCGAGATATGTCACCGAATGTTGAAATCATAAAAGAAAATAACAAACATGATGTAATACATAAAAATCGCACCAAACTGTATTACCAAAGCTGAATTTAATTAATTAAGTAAATTAAGTATTATATTATTATAAGTGCCTAACCAATGTAACCAATGTAATCAAGAATATATAATCAATGTAACCAACGTTAACCCTAAAATAAAACACTAACAGAAAAAAAAATGTAAGCTTTAGGTTAATTTTTTTTTTAAATTAATGATGGAGATGTGATGTAGCCCTAACTTAGCCTTTATATATGGTGTGTTACTTGAATAAAGACCAGTATAGTACCAGACGTTGAGTGTATAATTTGAAGCCCTAGCTACGACCCCACAACAGGATCATGTCGCAATATTTCAAATCAACAAAAATTCAATTTATATAATGTATTTCACACCGTCTAGCCTCATAAAAACTGCTGCCATAAAGTATAAAGGGAAATGCAATCCAGAAAGTGTATCGAATTTGATGTGAATCGAAGCAACCATTGTATGAAACTGACAGGCCGCGTCGAAAATAAGTTGCCTCATTTCTGGAAATGATTTTTCTTAGTAGGGCGGTATCTAGTAAATCTATGACTCTGTGTTTATCCTCAGGTACCTACTAATATAATAATGCGAAGGTGTGATTGTTTGTAAGTTTGACTGAGAATTAAGCAAAAACGACTAAACAAATTTTAATTAAATTCGGTAAAGAGGAAGTTATGCTCTGCAAGAACATAGTTGAGGCATTAATAAATACTTTTCATCTCTTAGGGCCTCCGCAGACTAGCTACTTTTAGCATCGGCGACCGGCGATTTTGTGACGTATCGATGCTGCGTTGCGTTTCTTCGAGCGCGAACGAAAGAGACGCAGCATCAAAATCGCCGATCGCTGATGCTAAAAGTAGCTAGTCTGCGGAGGCCCTTAATCGATACAAGTGGGGCCACAGGTTAATGCTAAGTACGTTCTTTTTGCAATAATGTCTCGTAAAACACAAAAGCTTTTGTATATCTTCCCAGGTATTGTATAGCTGACGTCGCACAATAAAACCTCGTCTACGACTTGGACTGAGCGTGGAAATGCTCGGCCGGGCCGCTCAGGAAGACACAAAACATAGAAACAAATGGCGATATCCAATGATATACACGAGGTTCTAACCTACCTCCAAGTCAGTGGTCACTTTAGGATTTATTACCACACCTCTGAGGACCGGCTGGACAGTGCTTACAACCATTCCCTATTAACCTATCCGTGCGCAATTTATTACGGTCTTATAAATTGATTTAGTGCTGAGAACTGTTTTGGGGTCCGTCGAAATAAAATAATGTAACAAAACGATTGATCGTTATATTTAGAGAGATTTATTAGTCGGGATTTTATTCTACTTATCGTATGGTTAGTGGCCAACCTGGTGTCAGAGTTGTTCGAGCCTGAAGGCCTCCGACAGGCTTAACGACTGCCGCAAGAAGACAACAACCGGGACGGACTTTTTACGTGCCCTCCGAAGCACGGAGACTCAGATCAAATGCCACTAAATGGTCACCCATCTCTGACTGATAACGCCAAGCGTTGCTTAGCCTCCGATCGTTTACCGACTAGTGATTGCAGCTGTCTATAAGGGCAAAGTTTTTTTTCGGGATTTTAAGAAGCAAAAAGGCCACAGCCCATGCAACTCTTTCTACAATAAGGAAATAATTCACCTCAGAGACTCAATATTGCTATGGCAAAATTACCCAAATGCGCGCAAGAAATACGTGACTATTTTGCTTTTTTAGGGTACCATACCGAAAGGGTGCCAACGGAACCCTATTACTAAGCCTGCGCTGTCCGTGTGTCTGTCTGTCTGTTCGTCTGTCAGCGGGCTGTATCTCACGAACCGTAATAGGTAGAGACTTGAAATGACTTTCACAGAATGTGTATTTCTGTTGCCACTACAAAAACAAATACTAAAAATAAAATAAAATTTAAAAATAAAGGAGGTCCCCATACAAGAAATTTGATATTTTTGACGTTTTTATTCTACGGTGGTACGGAACCCTTTATGTGCGAGTCCGACACGCACTTGGCCGGTTTTTATATTCTGCATACTATTTTATTACATATTGGAGAACAAAATAGTATCGTGGCTAGGAAGGCTCAGAGTCGTCGCAAGGGAGGGTTTTGACGATTATTCTTTGGAGCTTCCAAATGTATAAAGGGATTTGGAGGGAAGAGGGATTGCTCGATGCAGATTACTTATGAATGTATGTATGATATGATTGAATATAATAGTCAAGCCGGAAAGACACTTAAAGACTGTGCTTAAAGTTTTACGACGCACTAAAAGGGGTATCTGGATACACTTTTATGATGACTTAGGACCATAACACACCAAGTAGCCATGGCGACGTCGCCAACCCCGAAGCCAAGTGAAAATATGTCAAAATATGACAGGCAACATACCAGCCCCCCTAGACAAGTGGCATGAACGCTAATCGAATAGAATAGAAAAGACTTCACACTGTATGGAAATGTCAGTCGCCAGTCGGTCGCCAGGTATGTTACCTGTCATATTTTGACATATTTTCACTCGGCTACGGGGTTGGCGATGTCGCCACGGCTACTAGGTGTGTAATGGCCCTTAAACAATACTTTTCTAATGTATCAGATGTTTTATTCGATTACTGACATTTCCAGTAATCTCCCCTATTTAGCCCTATACAGTATTGTTTTTATCCAATAATATCGATTGGTGTCAAAAAAGTTTTTGTTTAAATTGCCCATTTTTGCAGACTGTCCTTACTATCCCAGATAGCGTATGTAACATTCACCCTGTATAGCGTTGTAGACAGCGGCAATATAGGAGCAATACTACAATATACTAGGAGCAATATTTATTTTCATTTAGATTCGTCACAAACTAAGGAGAAAAAGAGTCACACCGATCAGGGAAGAATGAGGCCAATGTTAGCAAAAAATGTTTGAAATGAAATCAATCTTGTTCTGACAAGCAGGTTCGATTCCTGACGGGAAATAAGGCCTGAACCTTATTTCCGTCTCAGCGTTTACAAATAGACACGTTTCGATACGCTGTCTTCTCTACTTATTTATTTGTTTAACACAATACCGTCACGCGCCTGTTTTCTTGAAGGGGTAGTCCGATGTATACTGTATCTGTTATGCTATGGTTTCCTCCGATAGCGGCTCCTTCATAAAGCGGCTGTAATTGACGTCACTACTACATTGGCTATGTAAACAACAGTGTCCAATACCGCTTTCTAGGAAACCGCGCCATTTTGATTACATAGCCAACGTTCTAGTGACGGCCGCTATATGACGGTACCGTTTTCCGAGGAAACCAGCGCTTTACTATATCAAAACTTAAGAGGCATAAAAGAGGCCCCTGAAACTTCCATTAAAATTTACATACATACATAGGTATATATACTCACGCCTGTATCGCATGGGGGTAGACCTCTCTTTGTCTGTCTGTCTGTAGCACCCTCAACCGACGGCTTGCACAGCCGAAGATCTATGAATGTGGATCATCAAGCAAAAGAGGTTTGTCAAAATCGTAGCATGTGGCTATTATAGATCTTCTCATGCACTGCCGTCGGTTAAGGGTGCTACGGACTTGACCTTTCTGGAAAAGACCACTAATCTGGTCGTGAAAAATCTCCTTGGGCGCCCTTTTAGCCCAGAAACATTGTGGCAGAAAATAGCCCTAAACCGAGATATTTCGAGAAGTAAAGGGGAGGCCTTTGCCCAGGAGTGGGGCGCTTAGTGGCTATTTATAAAAATAAACATTTACCACATTTATAGAGCTTTTTAAACCGACTTCAAAAAAGGAGGAGGTTTCTCAATTCGACCGTATACTATATATATATTATGTGTGTTCGCGGATAACTTCGTCGTTTATGAACCGATTTTAATAAATCTTTTTTTGTTGGAAAGGAGATATTCCAGCGGTGGTACCATGATAAGGAAACCAGGATCTGATGATGGCATCCCAGAGAAATCGAGGGGAACCTTCGAAAATCGTTGGGGCGACTAGTGCATTTGTAATTTTTTTCATTAAGTTTTTTTAAGCACTACTATTTCAATGAAGGTCTGGAGTCGATCTGATGATGGAGCCGAAAGACAGTCGAGGGAACTCCTCAACGATTTTAAGCAATTACCTGGTGTTTGGGCTTGATTAATTTGTATTGATGAGAACTTTACACCTAGATGGGTTGTGACTGTCATTAGGGGTCTGATGATGAAGACGTAGGACAGTCAAGGGAACTCCTCAACGATTTACAGCAATTACCTGGTGTTTGGGCTTGATTAATTTGTATTGATGAGAACTTTACACCTAGATGGGTTGTGACTGTCATTAGGGGTCTGATGATGAAGACGTAGGACAGTCAAGGGAACTCCTCAACGATTTAAAGCAATTACCTGGTGTTTGGGCTTGATTAATTTGTATTGATGAGAACTTTACACCTAGATGGGTTGTGACTGTCATTAGGGGTCTGATGATGAAGACGTAGGACAGTCAAGGGAACTCCTCAACGATTTACAGCAATTACCTGGTGTTTAGGCTTGATTAATTTGTATTGATGAGAACTTTACACCTAGATGGGTTGTGACTGTCATTAGGGGTCTGATGATGAAGACGTAGGACAGTCAAGGGAACTCCTTAACGTTTTACAGTAGCTACCTTGTGTTTGGACTTAATTCATTTCTATTGATGAGAACTTTGCACCCATATCGTTTATAAGTGCCATTACAGGTCTGATGATGGAGACCATAGCCAGTCGAGGGAATTCTTCAACGATTTACAGCAGTTACCTTTTGTTGGGCTTACTTCATACGGTTCAATATGCCAAAATGTTCATTAGCTACGTCCAGAAGTGTCACATGCCGCGCGAGGCTGCTCATCCACATGCCTCGCGAAGCACGACGTTTGCCTCAGTCGCATGCCGCGCGAGGCAAATGGCGAGGCAACTGACACTCTAGACAGGGAAAGGTATACCCGATCAATCAGTTTGACACGTTTGACATCGTTCTGTCTCACGACTGCCAAACTAGGCGACGCAAATGTGAGTGCTCAGGTGAGGCAGGGCGCGCATTTGCCTCACGTGAGGCAAGTCAAACACCGCGAGGAAAATTTTCCTCGCGCGGCATGTGACACTTCTGGACGTAGCTATTGGTATGGCGCCACTAAAAATCGTGAAATAAAATTATTTTTATAAAAAAAAACAAACCGACTTCAAAAAAACCTGATGCACTAAAAAGCCTGAAATAATATTTCTATTACCACCTCTGCCTACCCCTTCGGGAAAACCAGACGTGATGGTGTGTTATCGAGTATTTGAAGTCGGTGCCAATCTTGGTATGCCAAGTCTACCTACTATAAAAGTAAGAAGATAGATTGGCACCGACCCCAAATACTCGATAACACACCATCACGTCTGGTTTTCCCGAAGGGGTAGGCAGAGGTGGTAATAGAAATATTATTTCAGGCTTTTTAGTGCATCAGGTTTTTTTGAAGTCGGTTTTTTTATTTTTTATTAACCAGTTTATAATTAATTGGTTTTACAAACCAATTCCAGGAACAAAAGTGATTTGTAATGTCAGTGTAACTTCCTCATAAAATTATAGGTATAACCCTAGCATTACGACGTACGTCTTCGTCATAAAGACGTACGTTTACGTCACTGACCCTAAATGGACCTCAGATTGACGTCTTTTTTTCGTCGCTGACCTTATTTGCTACCGGGGAAATTTGAAGGTAATTATAATGTACAAGGTGAAAAACGCTACACCTTTGGTAGTTTTGAGAGGTGTTATTGCATTTCATAATAACAGATCGAGTCTGATTCTATCTAGCATAATCAAAATGGCCTCATCATGCATGCGCCGTAGACATTATTTGGACATATTTACATAGAAATTAAACTGGTCAAGCTAAACCCCAGACTGCCCCATTCATATTTGTGTGGTATGATTAGTTCTGTCTGAATGGACATCTCGGTACGTGTTCTCATTATGTTCAATTTACTTTCATAGACTAATTTGATAGCAAGGATGACCACGAAAAGAAAAACATATTAGGACAACGCTTTTCAGATTTTTATATAAACAGGGGGCTTACTACCACCTCTCATAGCAGTTTTGGTTAAACGTTTCAGCGGCCATTTGTGCAATGACGTTTCTTATTGTCATGACAATAAGGTACGTCATTGCACAAAAAGTCGCTGAAACGTTAAAGCGTTCCTGTAATTGAATCGCGATAAGAGTTTGTGGTAAGCCCCCTGATATTAAAATTAACATGTTTTGTAAAACCAATCGATTTCAAAGGGCCATTAATCCTACTATTGTTTTTTTGTATGTGACTGTGGGAAACAAGCGTACGACTCGCCTGATGTTAAGCAGTTACCTTAGCCTATAGACAATTGCAATACCAAAGGCATTGCTCGCACGTTGCTGACCTGAAGGGGAGTGGGACAAAAGAAGGGGAAGGGGGAGGACCTACCGGCTCTCACACTCGCCAATCTTCTGTGAGAGGGCGGTACTACCCCGGTCGAGCCTGCCCATATATGAGCTGCAGTCAATTGGCTCTTTGCTCTAGTACCAGCATATGAATAATTGCTTTTCATACACATACTACATACATATTTATACGTCACGACTTTTATCCCCATTCGGGGGTAGTCAGAGGCTTGAGTGGCCATACACCACCATATTGTGGAGGTATTAAGCCAACTCAAAGTCCACGTTTCACCAGATGGTCAGAACCTAACGTGACAGGTGGAGAACCTTGTCGCCGTGTATATACAGGAACTTAATTGCCTTTCATTTATGAGAAATTAATTATCTTAAAAAATAGCAAAATAAATGGATGCACAGTAGTTTTCTAAAAAATATATAAATGGGCTGACGGAGTCGTGTCACGTCCGCGCCCATGTGGTCGGCACGGAGCCATCGCTCGTGCTGCGCCACTCAAAAATGTATTACCAGTACGTGACCTGTCCTGAAATATTGTGAAAAACATATTCTGACGTCATTAATAGCATTTTCTGTAGTTACGTTTAGTTCAGACCTAAGTTCTAAAAACTTACTTTAATCATCATCATCATCTCAGCCGTAAGACGTCCACTGCTGGACATAGGCCTCCCCCAAGGTTCGCCACAATGACCGGTCTTGCGCTGCCCGCGTCCAGCGTATACGGGCGTATACTAATAATACAGACAAATACATTGTCTGATGTCTGAACTTTGCTACATGAGTGGCGCGCAGAGTAAAAGTTTAGTGATTGCTATGTTAGAAGGTACCATGCCTGCCAAAATAATATATCAATGCATATCACCAATTATTGATCATGGAGTTCCAATATCTACTACTTCGAAAAGTATTCCACAACAATACAAGATTAGCTAATCAATTTCCAGCACATAACCAGTTGCAATCACTGATTGGTAAACGATCGGAGGTATAGCAACGCTTGACAAGGTCAGTCAGAGATAGGTGACCATTTAGTGGCATTAGAACTGAGCGTTTCCGCGCTTCGGAGGGCAGGGCACGTAAAAAGTCGGTCACGGTTTTTGTCATCTAGGCAGCAGTCGTTAAGCCTTGTCAGAGGCCTTCGGGCAGCTTGAGCAACTCTGACACCAGGTTGACCACTAACCATACGATAAGAAGGAGATCAATTTCCTAGTATATACCTCCTGACCCATTGATAGGGCTCCGCTACACAGACCGATTGATTTTTCGTATTCTGGCAACACCATCGTGTACGAAATCTTATCTAAGGCAGTCTGTAAGGACAGCAAACTTCCGAGTGAGTCCGCGGCGTCCGTGACCGTAATTTTGATTCCGATCCGGTCCCATCTTGTATACCTACTCACTAGCTGCGTCTACATCAAGCGCATGCTGAGCGAGGCTGCGTGGTCACATGCCACGTGCGGCACGCGCTGCAGCTAAAGGGCGACCCAAACTACACTCTAGACCAGGGGTCACCAATTAGTTTCGCTCGGGGTCCGTTTTAAGAAATGAAATGACCATCGCGGTCCGCACAATATTTTATAGAAAAAATGATTTATTCAACAAATGTAATTACGGAAATAACAAAGGTATTTTTTTTACATATAAATGACAAAAATGACATTTTTTGTTGCGGACTATCTGTCTGAAGTTTTCGGCCCGGCCTTTTCGAATTGACGTCAACAAAGAAAAAAAAATGCGGGGATTTTTATTAAATTACGTACTCTGTAGTGCAAGTTGCCGTGTTCTCGCGGTCCGCACAATATGGGTCAGCGGTCCGGATGCGGACCGCGGTCCGCCATTTGGTAACCCCTGCTCTAGACAGAAAAGGGTATAGCCAAAATTATCAATATTATCATTCTGTCTCATGACTACGCCAAACTAAGCCTGGCAAAACAGCGCTCGGGTGAGGTAGGGCGAGCATTTGACTCGGGCGCGCCCTGTCAAACTAAGCGAGGCAAAGCTGCCTCGCGAGACATGTGAGATAAGTGGACGCGGCTATTGAAGCACATCCTAAGTTTTTACTTAATATAGTCAATACTTTACCTATAGTCTACATATACCTACCTATTATACCTCCACCTATACCTCCTCTACCTATAGTTTACCTATAGTCACGACGGTTGCAGAATGCTTTTTGCTACATATTGCGACAGACAGCCCAAGCGATAGTCATATCCATGTGTTCCCCTCTATGACGGGATAAAACATTTATTTTTTTGTTTCGCGAATATGTCGTTGGGAGCGACACGGCAGGACCGGCAATGGGTGCCGTGTCGCTGTTTTATCTTTTGTTTTGCGCGAATGATGCAAAATATTCCCCGGGCTGTGACTGCGGAAGCGCCGTAGGTGACAGGTGTTTTATATCAGTAGAAAAAATCTGGGTGAATGATAGTGATACTCCAACCTTACCTTGAATGCGCATTGTCAATTTTTCAAAATTCGTGCTGATAGAACAACTATTCCGAGGTATAGAGTTGATATACAGGGTGAAATCGAAATCGTGGGCAATATTTTAAAATGAGACTCAACACATGATTTTGAATATAATAGGAAAACAAATAAAAAAATCTATTGTTAAAAAAATATTGCTCGGGTAAGCAAATAAGCAAACCATGTAATGTTATACCTTACCTGGGTAATACATTTTTATCAATTGATTTGTTGGTTGATATTCCCTAAATATTCTGAATCATGTGTAGAATCACCGTTTTAAATATTGCCCACGATTTCGATTTCGCCCAGTAGTTAAAATTGGAATTACTCTAGCCACCAAATTTACAGATATTTTAGCCAGTTTACAATGATTTTAAAAAGTATTTCTAGGAAAAAGTATTTTGTAATACCAAAGCAAGTCGATCATAACTTTCTATTAATCTGGTGGTAAGATTTTTCTAATATATTTTATGTGTATGTACTTGTATGTTTGCACCTTTTTATTTTAGGCACAGAATCTCCATATATTTCTTTGTGAAAATGAGTATTTTTTTAATGTTTAGCAAAGAAATGCTTAAGGTTACTTCGATGCAGATGATGACGTCATCAGTTTATAATAGCATGTCATATAGATTTGCGTCAATAAAGTCAACCTTATAATGAAGTACATAAGCAGTTACAAATGAATTTCTAACTACCAAAATCAGCACTTCTAATTTGACTTAACCCTCTGTGTATTACAGCCATGGACCAATTACTAAGGGGACTGGCCCTAAGCAACTCGGCCGAGTGGTCGGCCTAGTACTAACATCGATGTAAAACGAAGCGAGTAGTTCAACTATTTACCGGTAGATAGAACAATGAAAATGAAAAAACAATGACCACGTTTTTTTTTCATACATAAATCTAATAAGGGCACCTCTTTCTTTAGTCATTACTCTGTGGTTACAGCCTTGTTAGTTGTTGTTTATGTAGCCGATAGGGGTCGCTACATCTGTCGCAAAGCACAGTGCCGTGTTTATAGTTCGTGAGATCATTATCGCGTAAACTTGCAACATTCATCAACGCGACAGATTCCCGCGTGATTAATGGACAGCTGAGATATAAACTGTAATTTAGAGGCTCATGCTACTTGCTATTTGATATTCGATACGCTGATGTACCTACTTCGCCACCAAGCCAACTAGGAACTCGGATGGAATGGGGCTTCCCGCCCGCCACACCTCCCGCACACCGCCACCGCGCCTTGTGCGGGTGACGTCACATTTGACAGGTTCCTAGCTGGCTTGGTGGAGTAGTACCTATTATTCGCTCTCGTCATAATTAATAAAATAATAATAATATACTGGGACATTTTTTACACACGGCTACCTGATCCCAAACTAAGCAGAGCTTGTACTATGGAAACCAGACAACTGATATTACTACATATACTACTTTTTTATTTGTAAATACATACTTAATATACATATACACCCAGACTCCGGACATTATTATTATCATTATCACTTTCATCACCAACATCAGCTTGGAAACTGAGGAGGCACATCACAATCTGTTGCGTCTCGCACTGAGATATAATTTAGTAGTATTATTTTGGTATAGGTTTCATACACGTATCCATGAGCCGTTGAGAAGATAATTTACAAGGATGACAAAAACATGTTCTTAAGTTGTATTCCACAAAATTTGTTAATATTTTATATAGCAAATGGGCTGACCACAGAGTAAAGACTAAAGAAAGAGGTGCCCTTATTAGATATTTGTATGAAACAAAACGTGGTCATTGTTTTTTCATTTTCATTTTACTATTTACCGGTAAATAGTTGAACTACTTGCTTCGTTTTATGACGATTTTAGTACTAGGCCGACCACTCGGCCGACTTGCTTAGGGCCAGTCCCCTTAGTAACTGGTCCATGGGGCCGACGGATTCATCAACAATTTTGCGTAAAACTAATGTTTTGACCGTTTTTCTTCGGATTTTGGTGTGTAATGAACGGCTACTGTACCGTAAACTTTCTGTCTGATGGTACGGACAAAACAAACAAGCTTTTATCTTAACTATAATTAAATTTCCAAAGAACAAAGTTTACACAAATTGTACAATCAGGAACAAGACTTTTCTTAGAACCAACAAAACAAGATCGGAAGCTTTTTCGTTGCTTTAAACATTGTTTAAACAGTAATTGTTTGTCAAACAAATCTGTTAGTCAAACAACGTTTGTCTTCCGTTCAATTTGGGCCTTAGGGAATTCGGGAGGGTGTGTGATTAAAGACACGGTCAGACTGAAGCGGAAGGAACGGTCCACCATTGTAAAAAAAAATCGAATAACTTGTCGTCCTACAAAAGCAAACCCGTTAAGGGCCCGATTTCCGGCCGAGGGTTTTCGCCGACTGGATTGGTCGAGAGCGCACTAACCCCGCCCACTTTGTTTGCGAAAATATCGAAAATCATTAATTGTGACGTGAAAACTATTGCATCACCAAAATCGAACTTATTTTTTTTAGGTATTATCTTTCTCCATCTTTTAGTCAAAAAAAAAAGAAATGCCGAGCCGTTTGGTGGAAGATACAAATTTAAATTTGAAAACGCTACATTTTGGTATTTTTTTTCACATAGTAAATCAGCATGTACCACTTTTTTCCTGCTTCAAAATTAAAGATAAGGGTTCAATAAATACGGTGATATTTTTTCAAAATTTTTACTCCACTCGTCTAAGAGGAGATCTCCTCCAAAAATGCCTCGTTAGCTGCTTGTATCGTCTTAAAGTATCCAAACCACTATTTACTATTAATTGGCCAGGCCTAAATGTAGCGAGCTGCGCTCCCGAGCGATCCGTTTTGATGTCTGACCATGAAGACATAAAATGATTGATTGATGATGTAATAATTTCATAAAATAATGTATACTTTAATTGGTTTTCTTTTGTAGGTATCGAGCTACCGTTCACAATATCTTTAGGAGATTTTGAAAGTACCGGGCCGCCGGGCTGCTCGTATTGTCGACGATCCCTTGCTTACAGACGGTTTAGACTCCTTAAGTCTCCGGAGAGACGTTGGCTCTCTGTGCGTCCTCTACCGTCTGTACCACGGGGAGTGTTCTGATGAACTGTTTAAGTTGGTGCCACCGTCACTCTTCCGTCATCGCACACTTCGACGTTGGGAGAGATTTCACCCACACCACTTGGATGCCTGGTATCCTACAAATGTACGTGCATCGCGAGCATTTCTTCCGCGCACGTGCAAGTTGTGGAACGATCTCCCTCCCGAAGTCTTTCCTATGCACTACAACATGGGTTTCTTCAAAAGGCATGTTTACAGGTCCCTTAAAGGTCGGCGCCGCATCTGCTCCCCTTAAGTTGCAGATGTCCTGGGCGGCGGCTTCCACTTACCATCAGGTGGACCGTCTGCCAGTGTGCCATCCTTGGCTATAAAAAAAAACAAAAACCTAGCAGCGATTTCAGTCAGATTTTTTTCAACGTCTCGAGTTAATACCGCATATATATGAACAGACCCTAATTTAAGCGAGCGGCGATGTTTGCAGGCCATTTTCCATTAGCACGCGATGCGTGAGTCCAATGTGTACCTAATTGAATTCCCCCCTCGAGTCCGTTGCGGGTCCATCTTTACCCTGATTAAGACCTGCCTAAGCACCGCTTGAAGCGGAAGTGGACGAGTCTGTTTCCCTGAATTGTTAATCCCGGAGGCGTGGGACAGCGTTCTTATTGCTAACGGTTATGTTGAGAAGAAACTGGGGGCTAACAGCGCCACATAGCCGTTCTGCAAACGCATTTTTTTTTATCTCGCGAAATTCTTAGCAATTCCGCCATATTTCCGACTAAAAAATCGCGCTCTAAAAAGTATGAAACAAAAAAATATTCTCATCTAGAGGATAGCCGTGGTCCGTTTAGGCCCTTTAGGTCAAAGTGGCATATGACTATTTTACAGAACCTATCCTTACGCTAGCAAGCTCGAGTAAATTCCCTTTAATTTTCCCTTCAAACAGAATTGTATTTATTTCGTTTTAATTAGTTCCAGTTGTGACGTCACAACATGGAGCTAAGCCGGCCCTATTCTTTTTTTTATTGAATAGTATGAATTTGTTACGAATACGGTCTAATTTCGTTAGAAAAGCGTTACGTGTAACTGTATAAATGATGTTAACGAAGCCATTTCTGTACTGACGTAACTATTATTCTAATATAGTTATTTTAAAAGTTTACAAACTAGGTTACAATCGTGTGTTCAGGTAAAGCTTTCGAAAGCTAGGCTTTGTAAAATATAAATTAAGTAGCGAGCTTGTTCTGTGAATATTAAGTAGCTAGTAGTTTTGGTTCGGTTGGAGCCCCATTTAGCTGGTACGGTATGCAAATTGTTTTATAATTAAGTTTGTAAAGAAATGGTACCGTTAGTAACATTGTTGTTGCCTTCCTCTCCATGCACCCAAATCAGGATTTAATAGCGAAAACTCGGTATCCGCTCATGGTTCAATCTACCATCTCCTAAGTGGTCGTTCACATTATGAAGACAACATGTGTTCCATAACATACGGTATACAGGTGTCGAACAAAGCCGTTATCGCTCAAAAATGTAAAGAAAAGACGTTGTCGTCTTCATAATGTGAATAAACAAAATAAGTTAGCCCTTTTAACGTCCCACTGATGGGCACGGGCCTCCCCTCAATGCGAGGGGGATTTGGGCCATAATCCACCACGCTGGCCCAGTGCGGGTTGGTGGATTTCACATGTCTAAAGACATGCAGGTTTCCTCACGATGTTTTCCTTCACCGTAAGCAAGTGATAATCATAAAGTTATGATTCACACATAGATTTCGAAAAATCCAGAGGTGTGAGCCAGGGTTTGAACCCAAGACCTTAAGCCCGCAAGACGCGTGCTTAACCAATCGGCTACCACTGCATTTTTTTTTAAATGTGAATAAAGTGTACAAAAATATGTAGAGCTTCATATCGCGTCGTTGCAAGCACGTGTGCATTGTAATAGTGTTTGTAATTGAATTAACAGAATAAATAATTTGTATCACCTTTGACGTCCGCTCGGCTCACTGCATCAGTTTGTTGCGGGTTCGATTCCCACTAGAGGCAAATTTCAGAAACGTAATTTTTCCTGGTCTGGGTTTCACTGGAATCACACACATTTACAGTCTGGGGATATTTATTTATATTGTTTATTTTTTATAGCCAAGGATGGCACACTGGCAGACGGTCCACCTGATGGGAGGTGGAAATAAAAATAAAATTCCTACACGAAGACTTCAAATCAACAATGTGAAACGACTCAGTTTGACCTCTATAAGATCACTCAGCCTCGTATAAAGACAAATTACAGCTGGTAACAGAGCCCTTTCGCGGCGATTGTCTCCGTCTACTGATAATCAATATTGAGCTGAAACATTCTCCGAGTGATAGATTGAGATGGACCTTCATCTTGTTAGCTGATTGTTTGTCTACTGTTACTTTTAACTAATTTATGAGCCGTAGACATATCTGTTGGTACTCAAAAAAAACTAGACAGACCTAAATGTGTTGCCATCTTTTTTATAGTCGCACTGTGTGAGGATGTCTGGCATAATTTTTGG
Organism: Drymonia ruficornis; assembly: GCA_947859195.1. Lineage (NCBI taxonomy): Eukaryota > Metazoa > Arthropoda > Insecta > Lepidoptera > Notodontidae > Drymonia > Drymonia ruficornis. The sequence goes on from OX401908.1 coordinate 12,339,415, forward strand.
TCGTGGCGAATTTAATCATTGGCGGCGTCTTTATCAGGCGCATGCCTCGCGCGAGCACTCAGTTTTGACGTCGGAACGCATAGACTTGATGTCATAATATGAGTGCTCGGGTGAGGCATGCGCGCCATATGGACACATCTATTGGCGGCGTCTTTATCAGGCGCATGCCTCGCGCGAGCACTCACTTTTGACGTCGGAACGCATAGACGTAATGTCATAATATGAGTGCTCGGGTGAGGCATGCGCGCCATATGGACACATCTATTGACGCCGATAGGTGTACTGCATGAACAGCTCACTACGCTAGCGTTGATTTTAATACCAAAATCTGAGTACTTTGTAATAATTATTATATTTTCGAGCACCAATAGCGCTGCTTTCAAAATGTACACCATTTTTATTTTTGTTGTTGCGAAGATTTGATAAACTATTGAGTGCCATTGAGTTTCTTGCCGGCTCTTCTCAATAGAATTAGCATTACGAACCGGTGGTAAAACTAAAATCTTTATTTCTACTATTCGTAAGTGCTTTATTTAGCCTTCATGAATAAAAATATGTTAACTATGACTGGAAATAATATAGGTCCATTTTACGACATCTAGGCGACTCTAGGTATATTTTCCATTCTCAATTACAGTTGTAAACCGCAGACATGTGATTACTATCCGGGATTGTCGCCGCGGTCATTATCGGATCTGTCGAGATGCGACCACAGTCGTCCGGACGAGAGCCTGGCGTCTGACAGACAGCCGGATAGACCCGGACTAGCAGTGCGGGTACAGGATAGCAGGACCTCTAGTCACTTAACATGTGTCCATTGCGTAATCACTATAATATCTTCGTCAATTCTTCATTGTAAATCGTAAATTCTTAGCAATCACAATGTTGTCGGCCAGAGGACTGTTAAAAGATGGCCGACAATATTAGAGACCAGAGGTTTCGCAATGGAAATTGTTAAGAGACTAGAGGCCCTGCATATTTTGTCTCTGTTTTTAAATGAGTTGCGGTTTTAAAAGCCAATAATGAAAAATCAATTAATAAAATTAAGTATGAAAGGTAACAGATAAGGTCATTTACACGAGTAAATTCCATTTGGAAAGACCCTGCATGTCGCTCGCTAGCGTAAGGGTGGCCCACGCTGCGAAACTGTTTTCATAGTTTTTCTTAAGTTTTCTCTGTCATTTATTAGTGTATTAAGTATTTATATTATTTTAGTTACGCGTAAGCATGAATTTTCATAGATATCATATTATGTCCCTCTTCTAACATGACACCCTGTATAGGTAACTACATCCGAATTCTATCGTTATTATTCAGCCCTGGTAAGAAACACGTATCACGTAAGTACCTCAAATATAGTATTCCATACGAATATTATATTACATAAAATATTTCATAGCTCACGAGACCATGACTACGTCTAACCTTGAATCCCTCAATACTTTAATCTTGTCTATCGAAGCGAACTTGAGCGTCATGCTTCATCACCATTCCATACATCGATAGACATTTGTCCGGGGCCAGATGATAGCGCGCACGTCACCATCCACGAAGACCCCCAACACTTGACAAATACGCTCCTTTGTCATATAATAATAGAGGGTAAAGGGTTCAACTTGATTTGGTCTGATATTATGTAGGCTTAAGAGACGGTCGAGTCGGCTCATATTAAATTTTATTGTGCTCTTTTGTTAGAAAATTGTGGTCATCTTTCAGCGCGGAGAGTCCTCATGTGAGGGTATAAATGCACTGCACAATGTTTGAGACTAGGGACGTTTGTCAAATGTCTTTGTTATTTGGCATTTGCGGTTTTTGCTTAGACCATTTAACTTAGGGACCCGGTACGCGCATAATTCAACCAACAAAATTTTCTGTCAATTCCTGGGGGAGGGGAGGTAACCACTACATTAAAATTGACGCACACTTACTCAAAACATTTTGTGTCATTATAAACGCACACGTAAAGAAATGTGCAACACTAGTATATTTTACGCACACTAAAAGATCTAATACGTCAACATACAAAATTTTACTACCGTAGGACCATCGGTGTAATAGGGTGAATACCACTATCGATATTTCTAATTAGCTATATCGATAGTTTCATATACTCATTATTACATTTATAGCTGTCATTATAATCTACTGAATTATACTGAATTATCTCTATTGAAACAGCTGAACAAGAAATAATGAGTAACTCACGAGGCGTAAATATTCAACGGAAACAAGATGATTCTGGGTACATCCCAATTCAGTTCCTTGAAAATGAGATTATCTAAAAAATAAGTACCTAATGTTCCCAAATAAGCTGTTTCATCCCCCCCCACTCCCACTCGACCAGCGCCATCTGCTGCCACTGGCCTGGCTGATATCTTTTGTTAGGTAGGTACGTATAAACGTAATAGGTATTATTATACTAATGTCATCATCATCATCATTTCAGCCAAAAGACGTCCACTGTTGGACATAGGCCTCTCCCAAGGTTTATTATACACTATATATATTATATTTTTATCGATACCGGTCTGCAATCATAAATAAACACTACTACAACACTGTTCAAATCAAAAAGTATATATGTCGAAATCATTCTTGCAACACTGACTAATACGACTGAATAATTTTGATACTTGATTTATTATTTTCCATATTATTTATTATTCATAATGCAAGCGCAAGCACTTTTAAGTTTTCTTTGATGTTGGTCAATAAGATAATATTTGTTATACATATATTTATGCCATATGTGATTCATCGCTTCAGTAGCAGACGCTGCCTGCTTCTGGGTCATATGGACCCGGAGCAGTGTCAGGTTCGATTCCGTTTATCAAGATCAAGAATTTATCGAGATCGTATTTATCTGAATTGTTTCGATAGTGGGTGTTTTTGTTTCAACATGAGTTAGTTATTTTTTTTTGTATTTTAGGAAAATAAAACAAACATATCATAGCTACTGCGTTTTTTAATTAACAAGAGAATATTCTTAGACAGCCCTGGCAGTTACAAAATGTTGATAAAGCTGCAAGAGATGTTGTAAATTCAAAAGATCTTAGTTATCACGCATTCCGGACCTTGAGCGTATTGCCAGAAAGCGGGTTTTCTTTATCCCAGTACCCCAAACCAAAACCGCATTTGCCCAACGTTTCCCTTTTTTCCTAAAACCCTTTCTGTTCAACAAGTTTAATAAATCCAATAAGATCGTCGGCTTAAATTACTTTCAGGCTAAAATCAAAATTACTGCAGAATTACTAAATTGGCCCTACCAACTTACAGAAGAATTCATGAAAATCGATAAATAATATTATTATTCAATTTATTCATTAAATATCCTATAAATTTACATTTTTAAATTTATACTTATATATATAAACAAAAATACATTTAAAAATATAAAAATAGTTCCCCACCGGCATCGGCAACAGGGTCCTAGTTACCGGTGGTCAAGGCTCCAGGGAGAGGAACTTCCTCACAATGCGAGCCGTTATTATTATTATTTATTTATTTTTCCATTACTTATTTTGACTGTTCCTACTTTTACTTAATCAGATATGAGATGTTTACAATTCCTAATACTTGTTTATTCTTTAATCAATTATTGTGTTATTCCTTTTCTTTAATTTTATGTTTCTTTTCTTTACCGTACTTTCTTTCTTTCCTTTTCTTTCTTTCTTTTTTGTTCTTTTCTGTACCAAACTGTTATTATTATTTCTTTAAAACCCCCCACAAGACAGGCATTGCCTAGTGTGGGGTGTTTTGCCTGCTCTGTAAATGGTAATGTCTTTTTGGTAATAAATATTATTATTATTATTATTATTAAATATTCCACTCCTGATAAATCAATATATTGGCGTGGGCCTGCCGCTGCCTCATCAACTCATCATCATCAGTCTCCACAGCATTGCTGTCATCTTGAAGATTTATTATTAATCGATTAATGTCATCTTAAAGAGCAATTTTCGACTATTCTTTTAACGGTACCTGAAAAATAAAATAATTCAATAAAAGATCATTTCTTTAATGCTTTAAGATTATTTGTTTATTTAGTAATTAAGTAACGATGTTAACTGACAAACAAACATAGAAAAATAAAGCAACCTTAGATTATATATTGGTCGATATGAAAGCAACACATAAAAATAATGCCCAAGTATCAGGTTGTGTTCAATCGAATGTACCTCTAAGCGATCAATGTATATTTACTGAAAAACCTGTAAACTGAAGCTTTGAGCCTGCCTTTGTATACAATAAACACATTATTTAACTTAAAAACTGTAAAATAAACTGCTTATATACCTATAATATCAGCGGTTCTTTGGTAAACATGGTCGAGTTCTGACAAAATATTTTGCACCTCAAATTCCGCGAGACACCGCCTGTAAACTTTGTGAATCACCTCTCTTGTTGAATTACTAATGATTTATTCATTGTAAATAGTTTTTAACGTTCTGCGACTGATTTATCACCGCGTAATTCAGTATTTATCCGTTTGTTTACTATGGTGTATTTTTTAATTCCGGAGAGTAAATTGCCAACCCCAAATGTCAAACTCGAAAATAATGCTGCCACATTTATTTATGTAGTGTTGTCCTACCGCTTTTTTCCGGTACCGATTTTATTTGTACCGTAAAATTAAAAAATGTCGTGCGTATACAGCATGGAGTACTATAAATACTGGAGATAGAAAATTTTACTGAAAGGAATTATAATAATTGTTTCTTTGTTTTTATGTTCCTGTTTCTTTATAAATGAATTACTTTTTTACATAATTGATATATTTTGTAAAAAAAAAACTGCGTGTCCATTTTTTCAAGGTTTGTCCTTGACCCATGACAACGCATTTTGTTTACCTCACTCGGCCTTCAGCAAAGCGAATGTAATATAGGTGGGGAGCCGTAGAAGAGGTTTCTGAATTTACACGAGCGCGTCAGATTAAGATAAGGGAGATAGCTTACATATTGATAAGAACCTCAAAACATTATGAGCCCTTAATATTGGTGGGTTCGCTAAGGGGAACCAAAAAAAATTGACCATCTTAAAATACTCGAACTCGTCAGATTAAGATAATGGGGATTACTAGCTATGAAGTGTCAAAAGTGTCAATGTTGCTAATTTGATCGTCAGTCTAAGAAATGGGAGCATCTGCAAGTTTCACTTTTTCACCCCCTCAATTTTTATTTTTATTTTTATATAGGACTGCGGTGGCAAAAAAGCGTACGGCCCGCCTGATTTTAAGCAGTTACCGTAGCCTATAGATGCTTACAAAATCTGGCGCGCTCGAGTAATTTTTTTTTTTTAATTTATCATGTTGGGAACATGCAAAGTATCAATTTCTGACACGCTTGAGTATTTTTATGTCATTGCTTTTTATAAAAAAAAAAAATTGTCATGTATACGCTTCCCCCACCGCTGAAAGTGGAAACATCTAGAACAATGTATTCTTCCTATCATCTCATCTACCGAATCTACTAGGTTTGGACAACGCTCGTGCAAATCCACGAATTGCACGCTGGGCTCCCCATCTAATAGAGTTAGAGACGGAAGTTAGAACTTTATGGTGTGGGAGTGTGTATGTTTACTACGCCAACGTTAAGAAAATACATTTAATTATCTTTGTTGGCTACAATTTTTGTATAAGCCAATACAGACTAAATAAAAGTACATGTACTTGATTTTTTATCTTGTGGACTAAAATAAAAACGTCATAAATATCAAACTTTTGGTGTATGGGGACCCCTTTATTTTTAAATTTTATTTTATTTTCTGTGAAAATTTCAAGTCTAGCTATTACGGTTCGTAAGATACAGCCCGCTGGCAGACAGACAGACAGAGGGACGAACAGCGTAGGCTTAGTAATAGGGTCCGTTGGCACTATTTGGGTACGGAACCCTAAAAATCAGTGTATAGACACAGTGAAAGTACGTATAGACATATTCCATAATAAATAATTCATTTTAAACGTCTATTACTCCTTACTTGATTTTGTTGTTTACTGTTATAAATTTCAATGATTAAATAGAATTCCAGAAGTTTGCTTGAGGTTTATGCGATTTTGCAGAAAAATATTTTACGGTTTTTCGATTAGTTCCGATTGCTGGACATCACTATTTAAAAATTGCAATAACCTAGCCACACTGTCATTGTCAAATTACTCTCCGGAATTAAAAAACACACCAATTATTTGACAAATAAAAAATACAGTTGCCAGGGTAGAAAAGATTCGTCTATGGTCACAGTAGACTATTCGATTAATTCGTACTCGATTAATTGTATCGATAATGTTTTCGATACTTATGACATTTAATATTTTAATGAATTTAATAGAAAAATGGCATTAATTACATCAAAAATACTTACATATGAAATGTTACCCCATCTTTTTGTATATTACTATTTTTTGTAATTTCTTTGCACACGGTTAATGGGACAATTCGGCATTTTTCACGGAGCACCTTACACCGCGAAAACGATACTTACTCTGATCAAATCGATTTCGAAAACAGTTTTTATATACGTGTCAGAGATTTTTGGTCCTGTACCTATAGAAAAAAGCTAGAGGGGAACGATCATGCGAAGCGTATCCAGGGTAGCTAATACAACCATGGGTTTTTGTGATATTCTCTTATCTTCTTATGTCGTAAAAAACATTTACCGTAGTGGTCGTTTGACTGTTCAATTAAATGATGAACCTGTATAGCTTTTTCTTATCTTCAATATTTTTTTTTGTTTTACCTTTATTTATTTATTTATTCTTGCAGAAGACTTACGGACTAGTACAAAATTATATAACAAAAATGGATTTACAAATTGCCAATAACAAGTCTCCACATATAGGTATACAGTTGAAGACACACCTAATCGTCAAGTATCCACATAACTAAAGAATATCCTATTTTGTTTCCCACTGCTGGGCAAAAGCTTCCCATTTCCTTCTCCACGCGTCCCTGTCTTGGGCTTGTTGTGGCCACGCTTTACCCGCAAAGGTGTTGAAATCGTCTTCGGGCGTCCAGGTGTTAATGCGATTTACCCACCTTTGCGGGTTCATTCGTGGCGTATGGCCGGCCCAATCCTAATTCAATTTCAATTCCTTCAATTTCTTATAAAACTTTTAGGAAAGTATTAATTCGCTAAGTACGTATCAACAAAGCCCTCTTTCGTAAGCTCATCTCCTCTCGACGAGGGGGAAAGTGTGAATTCCAACCAACACGAGATGTATTCTTAATGTTTTAGTAAATTAATTAAGTCTCAACTGACCCGGGCTACGAGATGAATGGTACTCTACAAATCTCTGAACAACGAACACTGCTTTACTTTAGCAGTCAGAATTTTATCTAATCAACTACGGCAATCTATTATTACTTATATTATATTGGTACCTTGTAAGTATATATTGGAAAACAAGCAGTCAGCTAGCCTGGCCACATCTTGGGCGTCATCATAATTTTCCATCAGGTGAGATTGGAGTCAATTAGTGACCAGGGGCCTCTTATCGCGATTCAATTATAGGAACGTTTTAAAGTTTCAGCGACTTTTTGTGCAATGACGTACCTTATTGTCATGACAATAAGAAACGTCATTGCACAAAAAGTCGCTGAAACGTTAAAACAATACTGCTATATGAGGTGGTGGTAGGGCCTCTGTGCTTATTAAAAAAAACTATTGAACCCAGTAACAGAGTTGGGCATTTAATTAATATAAATAAAAAATAATAATATCTTGGGATAATATAAAAAAAAATACTTAAAAAGAAAAGATTATTATAAAAGATAGATAGATGGACATCATTATAAAAGATGTGTGAATTTCGCTGCATGTAGTGCGCGGAGCACAAGGTTAGTAATTAAGATTTGAGACGGTACCATATCTGCTAAAATAATACACCAATGAGAAAACATCTGATTAAAGTCGATATTACGGTGCGTGTATAAGCACACTACTCCTCAGTCTACTTAGCTTTTATTACATAATAATTTCAGAATAAAAACCTATTTAAGGGTAGCTTTCATCGCCAGATCATGGCCTGTTTGCCGAAGGGCCGTAAAATTTGATATCAGTATAACGTATAAAGTATACACCTAATCTAATTAGATTATTATGTACTAGCTTTTGCCCGCGACTTCGTCCGCGTAGACTTCAAAATAAAAAAAAACCGGGCAAATGACTTAAGACTTTTTAGTACTTTTTAGTGCGCCAGGGTTTTTTAAGTCAGTATTTGCTTTTTTATAAAAATAATTTTATTTCACGATTTTTATTGGAGCCATACAAACTTTATCACGGTACCTAATTCGGTGAATGCGTGTTTTGGTAGGTAGGTATATAGAGCCAAAATCCCAAATCCCCCTCCCCTTCTCCACCCCTTTTCCTCCCCTCTCTTCCTACTGCTCCCTCCCCCTCCATTTCCCTTTCCCTTTCCCCTCCCCCTTCCACTTCCCCCTACCTTACGTCTTCCCCTTCCTCCCTCACCTACCCTATGCATACTAAGTTTCAAGTCAATCGGGTACAAACATATTTTTCTGCCGTACTTTTCTACCTTTAGTTTCCCCCTTTTGGGTGTTGATTTACGAAATGATTTTTTATGGGATCAAACTGAAGTAGTACCTACCATATTCAGCTCAGCTTATACCCCAATTATTTAAAATGAATAATCATAACCAATCTCGAGATATGGATGACTAAACATTGGCTGACCCCGCTCTCCCCTTTTCCTTCAAAATATTAAAAACGCCGAAACCCCAGTCTGATTATTTAAAATGAACAATCATAACCAATTTCGAGATATGGATGACTAAACATTCGCTGACCCCGCTCTCCCCTTTTCCTTCAAAATATTGAAAACGCCGAAACCCCAGTTTGATTATTTAAAATGAACAATCATAACCAATTTCGAGATATGGATGACTAAACATTCGCTGACCCCGCTCTCCCCTTTTCCTTCAAAATATTAAAAACGCTGAAACCCCCGTCTGATTATTTAAAATGAATAATCATAACCAATCTCGAGATATGGATGACTAAACATTCGCTGACCCCGCTCTCCCCTTTTCCTTCAAAATATTAAAAACGCTGAAACCCCAGTCTGATTATTTAAAATGAACAATCATAACCAATTTCGAGATATGGATGACTAAAAATTCGCTGACCCCGCTCTCCCCTTTTCCTTCAAAATATTAAAAACGCTGAAACCCCAGTCTGATTATTTAAAATGAACAATCATAACCAATTTCGAGATATGGATGACTAAACATTCGCTGACCCCGCTCTCCCCTTTTCCTTCAAAATATTAAAAACGCTGAAACCCCAGTCTGATTATTTAAAATGAACAATCATAACCAATTTTGAGATATGGATGACTAAACATGCGCTGACCCCGCTCTCCCCTTTCTCGTCAAAATGATTAAAAATACGGAAACCCCAGTCTGATCAATTCAAATAAGCAATCATAACCAATATCGAGATATGGATGACTTATTTAAACATCCCTTGACCCCGTTTTCCCCTTTCCCGTCAAAATAACAAAACTCGACCACCCCTATACAAACTTTCACTCCACATTTCACCCCTTAGGGGTTGAATTTCCAAAAACACGAAAGAAATCTGAACACAAACTTTCATTCCCCTATTTTACCCCCTTAGGGGTTGAATTTTCAAAAACCCTGAAATTACTCTTTTTTATTTTTGAAAAGACACCTAATCACCAATTTAAGTAAGTCTAACTTCAAAAATGACGGAACTTCCATACAAACTTTTATCCCCTATTTTACCCCCTTAGGGGTCGAATTTTCAAAAACCCTGAAACCCATATTTTTTTATTTTTCAAAAGACACCTAATCAGCAATTTTCATAATTCTAACTTCAAAAATGACGAACTTCCATACAAACTTTCATCCCTTATTTTACCCCCTTAGGGGTTGAATTTCAAAAAACCCTTTCTTAGTACACCTCTACACATCAAAACAAACCCACCCTCCAAATTTCAAGTCTCTACGATCAGCGGTTTAGGCTGTGCGTTGTCTGTCAGTCAGTCAGTCAGTCAGTCAGTCAGTCAGTCAGTCAATCAGGACTTTGATTCTTATATATTTAGATTATTATACGGTATTTCTAGTAGGCATATTGAACATACCGAAAAAGACAAAATTGTTTGAAGGTTGTTGACTTGTTAGAGACGGGAGCACGTATTGAATTACAATTTAGAAATCTAGTTTTCCGAAAGCCTTATTATTGAATAGATGTGTCCATATGGCGCGCATGCCTCACCCGAGCACTCATATTATGACATTACGTCTATGCGTTCCGACGTCAAAAGTGAGAGCTCGCGCGAGGCATGCGCCTGATGAAGACGCCCGCGCCGCCAATAGTTATCAACATACATTGATGTCTTATTATAGCAGATATGGTATTTCCTTACATTACAATCACAAGACGCTGCGTACGCTGCTGCACGAGACGTTGTGCTCAGCGTACCAGTAATTACATGCAGCGAAATACACATCCGTTATCGCACTCGCAATTCGACACAAATTAAAGGCACTTTGAAGCATGCTATTCATCGGACGATGAGTTGTATTGGCAATACCGACATGTTTTCAATTATTTTCCGCGAATGACGAGTGTCCATGGACTAGTCACATGTCTGCCTTTCTTGGTAATATCTTTGCCTACATAAAATAAAATAACAAAGATAAAATATCGTATTTCTATCTAGATAAAAGAGACCGGCACGTGTATAGCAGTCTGAAAGAAAGTCGCCCTCACGAATCTTGTAGACTAGGTAAATTTAATTAAGCCAGCCCCAAAATGAGTGTGGACGAAAAAGTTCCAAAGAATCTTTGAATTAATGAGGTGCTCCAAATTCAACACGCCACTAAAATTTCAGATTCGCCCGTCTCTAAGTAGAGTTCACAGTGTGCTTGGGTTTTAGGAACTGAACATATAGGGCAGTTTGATATACATAGGTACTTTTTTATTTATGTTACTAAGGTGGCAAACAAACCTACGGCCCGCATGTCAAGCAGTTACCGTAGCCTATACAGGCTGACTGGTTAAACACTTTACATATTGAAGGACATGATAATTTATGGTAACATGAGTCGTTTAAAAAAATAAAATTAAAAAAAGACCAATGAACTACAGACAAAACCTTCATTAAATTAATGTGCTAAAACTCGGAAATTGTGGACACCGCAATGCCTCGCGTAGAACGCTATCGCTAGTGCGCGTGTTCTGCGCGAACGGAGTTAATGACACTTGATAGGTACGTCAAATCAAGGAGGTACGATCCTGACCACGCTTGTTTTGAGTAAATAATTAAAGATAAATTAGGCACCTATTTTTTACATAATTAGAACGAGAATCGAGTACTGAGCACTCTATATCAAATTATGTAAAGTGTTCAAGTGTTCAACCAGTCAGCCTGTATTATATGTATATGCTTGCAAGGCATCGCTTGCACGTTGATGACCGGAAGCGGAGCGAGACAGAGGGAGCTAGCGACCTTCTGTGAGAGGTTAGTATTACCCCATATAGCCAGCCCATATAGGTACATATGAGCTGCAGTCAATTCGCTACAACTGGCTTTACCAACAATAGGTAGTTGCCTAAAACCTACTTGTACATGAAAGTCTGACTTGTAAATACATATTAGTCTAGTCGCTGGAAATAACAAAATTGTATGACCAATGGCTGCGTCTAAATGTGGCGAACGGCGCGCTCAAGCAATCAGTTTGGACGTTATATCATAAAATGATTGCTCGGGCGCGCCGCTCGCCTGTTTTGGACGCACCCATCCATTAATGGGTTGGACATACATTACATTTATATTATTTTGAACCACACTGGAGAGAGGGGCTTGGTAATCAAATAATTCATCGAAGGTAGATAAAAACCCAATCGCTTGGTAACACCGCTCGGCGAGATTTATAACGATCGAATAAATTCCACCGATAAAAGTGGTCTATATTTCAAAGTATCAACGTAATCGGGGAACAGTATACCTAACCAAAGTGGTAGATATACAATTACCGCCAAATTGATAGAGGTTTTTAGACAGTTTACAATGGCTTTACAAAGCATTTAAAAGTGATTTGTAATAATAGTGTAAGTTTATCATAACTTTCTATAAATTTGGGGGTTACTATTACGTCTCTTCCGTTATAGAGGTTGACTGCAAAATTGTCGACAATAGATAAATAAATATGGTATGGTCCCAAACTAAGCAACGCTTGTAGCTACTATACATTGGACTGGGGGCGATCCCAGTGACACCCAGACCGGGCAAATACAAAAAGGCTGTTCCCGAAATTTACCTGCGGTGGGAATCGAACCCGCAACCACCCGATGCAGTGAGCCGAACGACCAAGCGCCAAGTGGTCGTCAATATTTTTATATTTTATTTAGGCCGTGGTCTCCTATTAAATGCAATCGGCCGTTTACAGCGTCACGCGTACGCCGCGTCACAATTTTACTATAGTGACGTCGGCGTGTGAAGGAGACCACAACAGTAGGTACATTTCTATAGTAAGCATTGTGACGCGGCGTACGCGTGACGCTGTAAGCGGCCGATGGCATTTAATAGGAGACCACGGCCTACAAAAACTACAATAAAACATATACACCAATTTTTGGTATAGTTCGCCGTGGAAATATGAGTAGGTATTTCTCTTGTATGAATATAAAATCCGCCGTAAGCCCGCCACAGCGTGGTTATCCATCAAGACAGTACAGAATAACCGAACAGCCCAAAGACATTGCCAAAGCACAAGAAAGAGGAAGACATGTGATTATCAAAAATAGTATGTCCTACCTACTAAATGGAGTCCATGGTCACAGTAAAATGGAAAATAATATTGAAAACATGTGGATATTGCCAATACGGCTCATCTTCTTAGGACCACCGCAGACATGCTACTTTTTGCATCGGCGATCGGCGATTTTGCGCCTGCATCGCGTTTTGGTGACTCTCTGCGGTCGGACGCAGCGACTGCTCCGATGCTAAAAGCGACTTAATCGCCGATCGCCGATGCAAAAAGTAGCATGTCTGCGGTGTCCCTTACGGCCGGGCCCCGACTTCGTGCGACGGCGACGGGCGCGATGCAACATTTTAGCAAAAAACGCTGCCGCCCGTCGCCGTCGCACAAATTCGTGCCCGGGCTGTTATGAATAACACGTATAACTTAATGCCACGTAATGCCTTAGAGTTGATTGTCGCATTGTAAGTGCGTACACTGTACAGTGTGAAATTCGCTGCATGTAGTAGTGCGCTGAGCACAAGTCTAGAGATTGCAATGTTAGGAGGTATCATATCTGCCAAAATAACACATCAATGGAACAGCCCCTAGGGATGGCGCGAGCAATGGGAACTGGTTCACCTCTATACATAGAAATAACACTCGTAACTCATTTCAGAACTCATGTAAAAACATAAGGTATTTGCCGAGGAAAAGGTAGGCATATATACGTTATGTTTTATTTTTATATTTACGGTGACAAACAAGCGTATGGCCCGCCTGATGTTAAGCAGTTACCGTAATCTATAGATGCTTGCAATACCAAAGGTATCGCTTGCACGTTGCGACCTGAAGTGGGACAGAGGGAATGGGGGAGGTTATGCTTCCGGCTCTCTCACTCATCGTACGAAACGCAGCAGTAATAGCTACTTTACGCCGATCAGTGACAGGGTGGTGCTACCCCGGACAACCACGTACCTATATGTTTCCCTTCAGTAATGTTTATATACCGAATCAGCTGGATGCGGGCAGCGCAAGACCGGTCATTGTGGCGAACCTTGGGGGAGGCTTATGTCCAGCAGTGGTCGTCTTACGGCTGAGATAATGAATCTTTACATAATTGCAAGTATTATTTAAAATATTGGCTTAGATTAGCGTAAAGATTAGATAAGCGCTTGTGCGCTCACAATAGCCATCTATTTTTTAATGGCTACGGTCATCTCTTTCTAACAACTGGGGGCTTACCACGACCTCTTATCGCGATTCAATTATAGGAACGTTTTATCGTTTCAGCGACTTTTTGTGCAATGTCGTACCTTATTGTCATGACAATAAGAAACGTCATTACACAAAAAGTCGCTGAAACGTTAAAACAATACTGCTATAAGAGGTGGTGGTAGGGCCTCAGGTCTAGCTTATATGGCTTGCATTCATTTATATTTTTAGAACACTAATGTTCGTGTAAGTCAAGTCTATAATATAAAACATAATTACCTGCGTCATATCAAACTCACTGTTCATGAGCACACAAAGAAAGGAATGTAATCTCAATACATCACTAGATAACGCCTCGAGCGCAGACACCTTGAATCCTATCAACTGGATCGCGTAGGCTTCGCAGACGAAAATATTTGAATCAGTCTACGGATCGATGCAATCGGGAGTGGTGATTGGTCCCGCGATTGATGTGACAAGGGCAACGAGTGCCTGCGAAACCACTAGTCTCGAATATTATCTTTGTGAATTCTTCATGGGAACGGGAAACGACAACGCGGCAGGCCCAGGAAAAGATGGCGGGATGACCTGGACTCCTACTTGACGGATTGGTCCCGGGTAGCCATAGACCGGAGCAAGTGGAAAAAGGGAGGGGAGGCCTTTGCCCTGCAGTGGGACAGTACAGGCTAGAAATGAAATGAAATGAATGAATTCTTCATTATAAATCGTAAATTCTTGGCGGATGATATGGTGTCGGCCATCTGTTAGCAGTCCTCTAGCCAACAAGCCAACGACCAGTGGTTTTCCATTGGTTTTTAGCTACCAGACTCGGGGCTCGGAAGTTTTTGCGGTGTATTGGCGGTGGATTACAAGTAGTTGGCGCGTAAAGGTGAAAGTTCGAGCAACGCGGCAGTCAGCAGACGTCAGTCGGTCTCATACAAATTATGCCGATGACATGTGCCGTGACGGCAGACGGCATTCAATTTCTATGAGATCGACTGACGTCTGACGTCTGCCGCGTTGCTCGAACTCCTACCTTATGCCGCACGCTCGGCTTGTGTCAATACACCAAATTTACACCGCACTGAGTTTATCGTCTTTTTCTTTTTTTTATGGGGTGTGTCTGCTTATCCCAATGATACAACTACTTGGCAACACCAATGGTGCTATAGGAGATATTTAGTTCCCTTTCGCTACTACCCCTAGTTCAAGAGTGTTGTGGTGAGTTCTATCGTTTATTACGGGCCCCAGGTCCCAAGTTTTTTGTACGGGTTCCTTATAACATGTTAATAAATAATAGTTAAGATAATATACTAGAATAGAATTACGCCACATATTAAAGAAACATAAATGATATTAACTGCTTTAAAATCAACAAATAAGCAACAAAGCCGAGCGCTCAGATAGGACAGTCGGTTTTGGCAACAAGCCAAAGCAAGTTATCGGTTTATGTGAGGTGAAATACAACGTGTAAGTTGGCCGCTAACGAAACCAAGTTGGGATGTGTCTTAGTACCTATACCAAATGCACTTACCAGCCCGTTACAATAAATTGTATCTATTGTAACCTCTTCATTAACTTACCTTCTTACGTCTGGCAGATTATAAAAAGAAAATATATAAGTTTTTTTTTCTTCGTTATTGCGTCGCTTTTCACATATGCCAGTGTCAAGTAAAATATAATATTACTGTTTTTTTGCTGCGTCAAGCACAGGAAGACCTTTGGCTGGGCCTAAAATACCCCCCCCCCCCCCCAACCGTATCAGTAACGTGGCGGATACTTTACTGACAAATTACTAGACTTTTTGGAGGAACCCGAAAATCATGTTTTACCACTTTTTTAAGTATTATTTATTCCATTTAATATTGAATGTTTATTGTTCAATTCCATCTTTAAATGTCATAGTGTGTTTTGTTTTAAATAATTATCAGCCAGTATTTTATTTAAAAAAATGATATTCTTCTTTACTTTATGTAGTTTTTTTTTTAAACTAAATAAATTATGAATTCATAAATTTATATTAAATATTAGCGTATTAGTTAGTAACGCATGTTATTCCCATTTTGTATTGTTCTAAGAGAGTACTTTATACTCTCTTTAACCATAAGTCGGTATTATAGTAATATTAAACATTTTAATTCAGAAATCGGGTAACAATTTATTTTCTTCAAAACTTATAATTTCATAAATTCTGACTTCGCGTTTATAATAGAAAGTTGAAACCATTTGAAAACTTTTTAATAAGAATGGTTGAATAAGTTTTGGCTAATTTGTAGACTGCCCGCGTACGAACGATTTTTTTAAATAAAAAAGTCTTTCTAAATCAGGTTTCTATTTATTAGTACTGAACAGCAATTCTGAAACAAATCTTTGCAAATACTTTCAACAGTAGGTACATAAAAATTTCAAAAGTCGATAAATATCAGACACTAAATTCTTCCACATTTAATCACCTACGCCCCTCGAACACTAACTTTTTTTTATATAGGACTGCGATGGCAACAAAACGTACGGCCCGCCTGATGTTAAGCACTTTCCGTAGTCTATAGATGCTTACAATATCAAAGGTATTGCTCGCACATTGCCGACCTGAAGGGGAGTGGGATGGAGGGAGGGGGAGGGGGTGGGCTTACGGCTCTCTCACTCATCGTACGAAACGCTCATCGTACTTCTTCTTCATTAAATTGCCCACGCCCCTGAAACACTAAGTTCTTCCTCAATAAGTGCCTAAGTACGACCCTACCTATTGCATTGCATTATACGAATATTATTTTATAACATGAAGACGTTATTACCGACACATCCAACTGGCATTGGCTTACAGTGCATAGTAATATTTACTTCCTTATTAAAGTGCCTACGCCCCCCACTAAGTTCTTCCTAGCACCTTCTTAGGTAAAACTGGCGCGTGGAACAATGAGCAGTCGCGCTTCGTAATCCGGACTAAACTGGAAAATTGCGTTAATCCCCGCTGCTCCGGGCCGATAGAGAGCAGTGGCCGACGCGGCTTTTGAGCTTAAATGCACTCTGTCGTGCTACTAGCTCTATACTTCGGCTACGAAAGACAACGAAGATAATGC
This sequence comes from Drymonia ruficornis, assembly GCA_947859195.1. Taxonomy (NCBI): domain Eukaryota; kingdom Metazoa; phylum Arthropoda; class Insecta; order Lepidoptera; family Notodontidae; genus Drymonia; species Drymonia ruficornis. The sequence goes on from OX401908.1 coordinate 12,356,432, forward strand.
ACATATGCCTAGATTATCACATGGAAAGTAGGGGATTATTTGAGAGTCCATTTGTCGGCCTCGCTGCTGGTGCCTGCCGGCGGGCCGTTGAGCGGGTGTGGTGGGCGTTTTTTGGACGTTCTATCTCTCCACTACTAGTTCCTATTAGTTCTATTTTCTTTTACCTAAATTAAAATTGCGATCCCACAGTCAAACCGACTGCTCGGCTTTGTGGGACTATGTTATATTATTATTATTCTATGTTTTATGATATAAATAAATAAATAGTTCGCAAAATAACGAAGACATCATTTAATTAATTCTCCTGATGGTTAAGTGTGCTAGGACGTACAAAGGCAATGAAATAAAAATGTCAGGATTACTAAAATATCGGTACAGATAATATTCTATCGCTTGGGGAGAGATTGCAGACTTTATTGGCGGTGCAGCTCATATACAGGTTGGCTCGCTGGGGTAGTACCACCCTCTCACACAAGGTCAGCGTAAAGCAGCTATGACAGCTGCGGACGCCCAACATCCAAGCAACCTACGCCCAACCTCAAACCACTAAACCATACAGCCGTGTACAAAATATTAAAAGAACCTTATTCATTATGCTACCCTAGTAGGTAGTGTTCTCGACGCGTACTAAGTTTCTTGAAATAACTTCAGCTGTTTCGAAATGTAATAACAAATATGGTAAATAACACACTGTGTCTGTAAGAAAGCACTTTGTGGCTTAATATCCTTGAGTGCTGAAACTTTCATGTCTCACTTTGACGCCGAAAATATTCCTTTTTACTATATTTTAGCGGAGTTTATGTAACACAGAGTATGAGCCGTGAGTGCCGACATATTTTTATGTACAGGGCGTTAAGAACGTTACGCACATATCCACCTGTATGCTTTTTAGGGTTCCGTACCCAAAGGGTGCCAACGGGACCCTATTACTAAGCCTGCGCTATCCGTCTGTCTGTCTGTGTGTCTGTCCGTCTGTCAGCGGGCTGTATCTCACGAGCCGTAATAGGTAGAGACTTGAAATTTTCTGTGGCGCTACAACATAAAAATAAAATTAAATTTAAAAATAAAGGGGGTCCCCATACAAGAAACTTGATATTTTTGACGTTTTTATTCTAGAGTGGTACGCAACCCTTTATGTGCGAGTCCGACACGCACTTGGCCGGTTTTTTAGTTTACTTATTTGGCCGCCTTATGTTTCTTATGTCTATGTGTGTGTGTTCTTATGTATATATGTCTCTTAACACCATTATTTGGGTCATGACATGATTGTAATCTGTTTTGTGTTCAATAAATAATTAAATAAATTACTATTCTATTTTCTCTTCTATCTCTGGTGATTTGTTCAACAGAAATAAATACATAAACTCAATATTTAAGCGTGTTTATCCTGCGAATACTCGAACGACTTAAAAAAATACAGATAATGTTATGAAAATGGGTTAGAGTTTCAGTATTTGGAAGTAGGTATTATGGACCCCCCCCCAGATACCGACCTCGCCGGCGACGTATCCCTACTTCCGCTAATAGGTGCGTCTAGGCGCCTAGAGGGGTCTAGACGCACCTAGGCATTAACTAGTCCGCTGAGTTTCTTGCCGGATCTTCTGAGTAGAGTTGCCAACTATTTTTGAGAAAAATAAAGTATCACATCTTTAAGTAGGGCAAAAATAAAGTATTTTTCAAAATTTTATTTATTTCTTATCTTGAAGACATAATTATTTTGAGAAATACTTGTTAACCAGTCGTATTGTTTTTCCATTCGGATTTATATTTTTGTTGATTTGATTTTTTTAGCTTTTTTTGGTGGATTGATTGGTGTATCACTATTGAAATAATCACTATTGAAATTGGTGTATCACTACTGAACTTTCAGCAATTGAAATTATTCGATTCAATTTACTTTAAAACTAATTCTTTAAATGAAAACAAATAAACAAACAAGAACTAGGTATTTTTATACAATTTCGCCGATAGTAACGGTAATAGTCCAGTAATTATCCATACAAGTGTTTCATTTTACGCACCACAGTAATGATTGGAAATAAAGTATTTTCACATACTTTATTTTTATGTAAAAGTATAAACTATGTTTATCAAAAATAAAGTAGGATACTTTATTATAAAGTATGGATGGCAACCCTACTTCTGAGTGAGGTCGCGTTGTGATCCTATGGTAAATTTGCCCCCGCTATCTAAAATAGGCATGCCTATGTGGCGCCCTTGAGCCAGCTGCCCCCTGCCCCTCTGGCTAAAGCGCATTTTGCGTTCGACCTCTGCCCGGTGAAGTTGTTAATGCCATTTCGGCCAACAACGTCGGCCAAAAGTATGGTGGACTACAGAGAAACCCATTTTCAATAATAAAATATTTAGTAGAGTGGATGGACTGGAGTGAGCCCAAACATGTGCCGCGTCCGACGACGCTGTGCAGTTCAACTGTTCCGCAAACATGCCGCCGACCCTCGGCCTCGTCCATACGCTTGTGAACTTGGATCAATATCGGCTATTTTTGTGTGAAAATACCTTTGATCTACGAATTATTTGGATGTAGGCAATTTGTTCTAGGATTATAAGCTTATAAGAGAGAGCACAGGCTCAGCCTAGTGTGGGAATCAATGCTTAACATGTTTTATGTAATATTATTTTATTTTTAAATAAATATTTTTCATCTTTTCTTCTTCTACTAACTCTATCATACGATAATATGTAGTTTAAAACGTTATCTAGTATACAGGCTGACTGGTTAAACACTTTACATATTGAAGGACATGATAATTTATGGTAACATGAAACGTTTAAAAAAATAAAATAAAGTAAATACCAATGAACTACAGAGAAAACTTTCATGAAATTAATGTTCTAAAACTCGGAAATTGTGGACACCGCAGTGCCTCGCGTAGAGCGCTAGTGCTAATGACACTAATGACACTTGATAGGTACGTCACAAGGAGGTACGACACTGACCACGCTTATTGTTTTGAGTGGATAATTAAGGATAAATGAGGCAAATATTAGGCACTTATTTTTTTACATAATTAGAATGAGAATCGAGTACTGAGCATTATTTATCAATATGTAAAGTGTTCAACCAGTCAGCCTGTATAAAGTTAAACCTTTGTACAGGGTATCACTATATGAGTACCTACCTAATAATAAATCAGTCGGTCAAACTCGCACAATACCATACGTGGACTAGCCTTTAGACCCTTAATTAGGATCCAGAGCAATTGTAACCAGTGCAACAATAGCTCTCCAACAAACACGAATCTGAAGTTGGATCATTAATCATGATCAGAGACCCTAAAGTTGCGGTATTGTGGCGTTTCCGCTGGCGACTATGCCGTTCGTTATTACAACACTTTTGTCATACCGCTGAAGATTTCGTTGCAGTTTCTATAGAGCTCTGTAAAACGAGTTTTGTAAGTTGTAGCCAGTTCAAAACTGGCTGGCTCGACCGGGGTATAGTACCACCCTCACACAGACGATCGGCGTAAAGTAGCTATTTGATACCTTACGATGACTGAGAGAGCTGGAACCCTCCCCCCCCCCATCGTATCACACTCCCCTTAGGGTCCAGGTTAGAAATAATTGGACGACTTTACATAGACCATTTCAATATACTCAAAGAAATACTATTATTATAATGATTCAACATTGATCACATAGGTTATGGTATGTGTCAAGCGAAGCCGGCCGTGAAGCTAGTATTAAACAAAACACTGAATAAGTAGGTTACTGAATGAAGATATCTCTCCATAGAATAAACATTTATTTGAATGTGCACTGGCGGCGCTACTGAAAAGAAACAATACCAGCTTTACGAGGTTAGAATGTACGGAAATCCGGCGACGGCACATAGTCGTAAAGATTGATCTGTTGTTTGCATGTAGGGACCACGAGTCCCGGATACGATGTGCTTGCGCTCGTACCAGATCCCCAAAAGCTACGTTTGCGTTTCCTCCTTACTTAATAGGAATTGTAAATCAAAATTTGACGACCGTCTAAGTGGCTTGAACAGAACTGCAAGAAAAACAGAAAATTTAAAATAAAAACTGTTTAAAACGTGTTAAAAACATTGATTAAAACAGGAGGAGAAAAAATCATTGTTTTTAATGTTTAAAACATGTTTTAAACACGGTGTTAAAAACAAGATGATTTTTTTAGTTATAACCCTGGGCTTGAACCGTATCTGTATATAAAATATAGGTAGTATATAGATAATAATATAGAAGAATAGGTAAAGTAATTGTTTCCACTTTTAAGTTGGTATTTATGTATGATATCAACGTTGTTATTTAGGCCTATCCCTTTCAAACTTTCAGCATTCCTTAGAGCTGCGATACACGCGACTGCTTGTAGCTGCCCATCTCGACCGCTTGAAGCAGACGCTGCACGGCGAACAGCAGTTTCAGTACAAAATTGCCATTTACCATACACGGACTGCTCAAGCAGTCGGCGAGCGGTCGATGCGTATTTCCAAAATATAACTTATGGCTTTTGCCCGCGACTTCGTCCGCGTAGAATTTCAATTTAAAAGAATGGATCCCCGATCCCGGACCCCATTTCCCGGATCCCGTCTTCCTGATCCCGTATTCCGGAAATCCCGTATCATGGTTCCCGGATACCGTAACTCGTTTTCAGGCTCCTGGATCCCGTATCCCGACTCCCGTATCCCGGACCCCGTATCTCTGATCTCAGATCTCGTATACCTTATCCCGGATCCCGGAACCCGTATCTCGGATTCCGTTTCCCGCATCCCGTATGGCTAATCCTGAATCCATTTCCCGCATCCCGTATCCTGACTGCCGTATACCTGATCCTAGATCCCGTTAGGTTAGGGTTAGGTTCGAAGGTTACGACGTGGGTTACGTGTTAGGTTACTGGTGACCCTAAATTCACGGGGCTCCGTCGACCTTGTGATGGAGTAATATGGCTGACAAGTAAATGTACCTACTTATTCTGTGTTGACTTGTTGGCTTACTCCAACCTGTAACTGATCATAACTTTATGGAGCGCTGACATTATAATTTGTAAATACGCCGCTCTCTGACAGGTCGTTTCCACGAACGTAAATGAATACTGGACAGCTTACTGCAGCACAAAAAACGAGCCGAGTGAGAGGGGCCCATAGTGGTACAGTGTCCCTCTACTAGGGTGTCCACGCAATAATAAAATTTTAACGTACTTATTGTATTATATAGGTACATGAGTAACGCACATGATTGATATTTTATAACTCTAACGGAGGTTTCTCTATGCCTGTCGAAGATATAAAAGAAAGTACCTTATTACTATGTTTCATCTTCGCGTTGGTAGCCACTCTACAAGTAAAATAAACATTTCAAACAATGGATAAATAAATAAATATCTCCAGACAATACATCAACTATTAGGTCCCAAACTAAGCAACGCTTGTACCTACTATAAATACCGTCCAATGGACTGGAAGGCTATTCGCAAAATTTTCCCCGACGGGAATCGAACCCTCAACCAATCGGTGCAATGAGCCCAGCGGCCTACGGTCAAACCACTGCGGCAAACGGATGACAAAGTCATGTGGTTTTATGGCCACCCTAGCTGAGCATTATTACCAATGTTACCGAATATTAAAGATAAAAAAAATCCGATCTGTTACAAAATATAAATAATATTCAATATTACTTGCTATAAAAAATATATGACTACAAATTAAAAATGATCATTGTGAATCCAACATGTTTCGACGAAACAATAGTCACGACACGATAAATAATAAATTTATTTATTTGGTTGATTTAAAAACTACCAATCACTACCCAACGATAATATTATTTTGGCATGGCAACTAGGAGTGAGAGGGACACGGTCCCAACTGGGGCCTCTCGCTCGGTTCGTTTATCTGTCTAAGAATTGTCATAATAGACCTTAAGGCAGGAGAATAAAGTTGAATTTCTTTATTTCTTCTTAAGCAAAAACTCAAGTCATCAATCCTTCATTATACATCCGTGGTCGCTTCAGATCAAATCCCCAATGTTGCCAGATGACCATGTGAATTGTTCCCAAGTTTTTTCGAAATCCCTCCAAAGATACGTTTTTTGAAAAAAAAAAAAAATTAATTGGTTTTGCTCATTTAGGAGAAATACAAAATCAAAAATACTTTTTATATAAGTTCAACTACATATTTATAAACAAATATTTTTATATTCCATTTTATTTTACCTGTTTCATTTAGCATATAATTTGTATGGTTGTAGTTGTAATCATGAAATATAATCGTCCTATGTTTATGGTTAACACTATGGTGATTTGCTTTTATTCAAGTCCGCATTCTTAGTAACGAGGAACCATACTATACCCCATTTATTATAACATTAGAAATAAGAGGCTCGTAGAAGCAGGGATCCAAAACATTTTATTTCAAAGTCAAAACAACTTTTATTTAGAGTGGTTACATTAAAATTGTTTTCACATAAAACAATGCTAAATACTTCGATAACCAAAATAAAAGTACTTTTTATACTATGTTTTATTTATAATAACATCGTATCACACATTTTAAGCTGACAACAAAAAAATGATGAAAAAAAAATGATGGTGAATGACTCAATGACAATTATTTACGTCAATTTCATAGACAACATAATCCGACAAAATTAGAAATGCCCTGCTGTTATAACCTCTGAACGGATTAGGTAGGTAACATTTTAGATTTGTTAGGATTATAGTGGAACGAAACACGTTCCCGGTATTGTTCACCCCTGCTTCTTTTAGGTTTTTAGCATTGACACTTAATTTTAAATTGGACTGAAATGATAATATTTAAATGAAAGACAATTTATTTTATAATATAAATACTTAAAATAATTACAGTTAGATGTGACAAGCTGGTATATAAATAGATTATAATAAATTCGACGTCAATCATAACTGTAACATGTTATTTGTACTTTTGTTACAAAGTGGACACTAAAAATAACCTTTTTTAACTTCTGTCTAATGCTATAATAAATGGAGTATAGATGTCGCTAAGCCGCTAGGGCAGAGATTCCCAAACTATTTTGGCAAGACGCCCCTTTTCCTAAATGAACTCAACAAAAAAACTGTGTGATTCAGTCATTCTTATAACAAGTTGGTATACGTAATAGTTACAACTTATACGGTATCTTGAAAGTTTCAAATAAGAACTTGTGTTAATTAATAGGGGTCGATTTTTAGACGTCGTCGACCCCCAAAATCAGTTTTCGTTTATGTCGATATGTAACCAATATCGACCACTTTGGGAATCCCTACGCTAGGGCAACTAAAATGATTGTTTAGATTGGGTTACCCCTAAAAATATAACGCCCCTAAAAAACTCCCATCCCACTTATTTACCCCCTAAATTTGACTCCTTTAAAATTAGTAAAAACTATTTAGGAGGTTTTTTTTCTAAAAGTGAATTTTCGGGGGAGTTCGAATAAAATTGGTGGGAAATTCACATGGTCATCAGCTGGCCACACCGGTATTATATAGAATGCAACGCGCAGGCGCGCGGACCGCTACAAGCAGTTCGTGTATGGTAAATGGAAATTTTGTATTGAAACTGCTACTCGCCGTGCAGCGACCGCTTCTAGCGGTCGAGATGAACTGCTACAAGCAGTCCGTGTATTGCGGCGCTTACTTGCTTCTATAAATAAATAGAAAGTAAAGTAGGTATTAATAAACACATTTAAATAAATACTTAACTTCTCTACTACCACTACGTTAAACTACGTTTTAGCAAGCGAATTAGGTAGCTACATCCTATTGTAAACCTTTCCCGTCATAGATATATGTAGATAGATAATATTTTTATGATAGAAAAAGTGGCACACGACACAATATTATAAAAAAAGAAGCACGATAGAGGTGAGTCGTATTTACTAGAACAGGTGCGAAGACTAGGTATTTTACGAGACTAGGTGGCACCTAGTCCAACTTTGACAGTACTTAGTCCACCTAGTATTAGCGCACAACACGTCCGCTTACGCACCAAATACCAAGTATCGTACCGTACTGCGAAAGCGTGACGACGCAATCAATATAATATTATGGAATAATTTTAATCTAAACAAGTTAATTTACATAATTACTATGGAGAATGACATATTGTAAGCAGTAGCAGTAGATGTCACATCTGAAGTGAGCAAAAGGCAGATTTTGTCCCCATTTGATCTCATGTATCGAGTCCTATTATGTATCTAAGGACTAAGTACGTGAACCATAGCCGATAAGTACTTGAGGCTAGGTGGAATAGGTGGAACAGGTGTTTGGATCACGTATTTTTAAATCCTAGGAATAGGTGCACCTAGTCCCAAATTTACCTAGTGCAACCCATCTCTAAAGCACGAGTAGAGATGAGTCGTATTTACTAGAACAGGTGTGAAGAACAGGTATTTTACGAGACTAGGCAGCACCTATTCCAATTTTGACAGTACTTAGTCCACCTAGTATTCCACTCAACACGTCCCAGGGAACGTGTTGCTCTCTCGATTGCGTGCGGAGATCGCGTATTATTATGAGTATTACGAATTGCTTAGTCTACATAGTATGGTAGCTAACTAGTCTTCTAGTCCAAGTAGTATATTATTATGATATTTTTGTGTTAACATATTGAGATAACGTATTTTTGTCTTTATAACCACAACAATGGCTCCAAAGGGATGTAGTCATCATCTTCATCATCAGCATCATCATCATCATCATCATCATCATCATCATCGTTATCGTCATCGTCATCGTCATCGTCATCGTCGTCGTCGTCATCGTCATCATCATCATGATCGTCGTCATCGTCATCATCATCATCATCATCATCGTCATCATCGTCATCTTCATAATCATCATCATTGTCATCATCGTCTCCGTCATCATCATCATCGTCGTCATCATCGTCGTCGTCATCAACATCATCATCATCATCGTCGTCTTCGTCATCGTCGTCATCATCAAGTCATCATTATCAGTAAGCAGTAGCGCGGCGACATCTGACTGAAGTGATCAAAAATCAGTTTTTGACCCTATTTGATCTCATGCATGTATAGAGTCCTATTATGAATCTAAAGAGCTTATTACACCTTCCTAAATTTAGTCACTTATATATTTCATATTTTATGAAGTAACGAAACCATACCGTGAGTTAAAATTATACTAGCGGCATCTAGTGCGTACAATATAAACTTTAAAAAAAGAATGTAAATTATAACCCAGGTACGTGGAACAAAATAAATCTGTTATATACCTTACTACCCTTATATTTTAATAATACATACACATTATATCCGAAGAGAGAAACCGCTGTACTGTACCCACGTAGAACCTTGTTCGAACAATTTGGTTCCTTTTATGACGTAACTTACTATTATACTACTATTTTGGAAAATTCTACCCTTAGAGGGTAAAACAGCTAAGTCGAGGGTGGAGCGGTTGTTATTTGTATAGTTTTTTGTGTTATAAGGGGCCAAAGTGATATTTTGTTCCGCGTGGGCGTTAGTAGCGAGGGATTCTAAAGTAGAATCCTGAGCTTTGCGAGGAATTCAATATACGCCGCCTGAGGACAAAAAAAAATTGGCCCCGAATGCTACATAACATTTTTCATCACTACCTATGAGAAAAATAAAAAGCTACGTATACCTCTACCTACTCGAAACTCTCATAATATTATATAGTATCCAAACAAAATAATATATCATCACATCATTACTCGAACTCATGTTTCATTATTATTTGCAATAACTTAAACTTACTAAACCGAGACAAAAGAAATTAAAAGAAAAAATTACATGACAGTTTTTTTTCAGCGCGCGTTGCCATTACATTCTCTTTGGTTGCCGCGTAATCCTAACCGGCCAGTAACTTCTTCATACATTAAACGTTAGATTTTTTTTCACATTCAATTCAGAAGCACGAACGCTGACCAATCAGGAAGGAGAAAAAAAACTCCCGTGGGAGCAAAATAGAATTTTGCTCCCGCTAGCCTTGAAAGGCAATTGACGTTTTTCGAATGGGTGTGATGAAAAATCTTATTTTATGGACCGATTTACTTGACGTGAAATTAGGGAGGGGTCAAGGGTTATTTTGTAAAGCCCTCCAAAAGGGTTACGAACTAGTCTGGTCATTTTGGTCTAGTTTGGTTAGTCAAAATGGTGTTAAGCATTTCTAGATATTTACATTACCACGGGTAACGTTACATTGTAGAACTCTAATAAATACGTAATACAACTACTGTTTCGTTACTGTTACTGTTACGTTTCTTGGTGGTAGGGCCAAGCTGTAGCCATACTCCAGCTCATACGGGCTGGCTCGACCGGGGTAATACCGCCCTCTCACAGAAGATCGGCGTAAAGCAGCTATTACAGCTGCGTTCCGTACGATCGTACGATGAGTGAGAAAGCCGGAAGCCCAACACCCCTTCCCTTCCCCTCCCTCCGTTCCACGCCCCTTCAGGTCGGCAAAGTGCGAGTAATGCCTATGGTATTGTAAGCATCTATAGGCGGCAACTGCTTAACATCAGGCGGGCCGCACGCATGCCACCTGTCCTATAAAAAAAACGTTTTCTTGAGCTCTGCGCGGATAAAGTCGGGAGGCAACTGCTAGTCTCAATATAATTCTAGCCTGTAACGTCAATAGCCGTGCAAATCAGGCCGGCATTTAGGTAAATCTATACGGGATTATAGTCTGCCTGTGGGATTCGGTTCCACGAGCCCCGTTCAAACCCCGATCATTGCGGTGTTAGTGGATAGACAGGCGATTAACGTATTACTAAATTATTGTTGCTAAAAACCTCTTCGAAAACCATACAAAATTTTATGATTTCACTTTACTCAAGAATAAGCCCATGGTAGAGTTACTGTGCCAGCTATGTTCTTGATTACCTCAAGTAGAGCATCTTCTCCCAAAGATAGACTTCACAATATACTGAAACGCCGCGAAAAACGTGCGGTAACTATCCGCAGTGGAGTTTATTAAAGTAAAAAACAATCTTTTTTTCACTTCTGCACTGGACACATAAGTATTAAAAAAACTCAAAAATGTCCAACGCACAACTGTAGAATCACAGCTAGTTTTTTGTCAGAGAAACTAAGGGCTCTATCTCACAGGGGACGCCAGGCGCGTCGCCTGCCACCGTCGCCAACTAATTCGTATTGAATTTGACAAGTAATAGCAATTGTTTGGATACGCGGCTGGCGACGTCACCGGCTACCGTCGCCAATCATTCGTATTGAATTATGTCAAAATATGACAGGACTCTACTTGGCGATGGTCGCCAGTCCCGTCGCCAGGTGTGATACAGCCCTAAATCTTTATTATTTAAGAATGGCACAGGATATAATTTAAATTAATTGTGCTTGGAGTGCGGATAATTCGCACGAACTTTCCGCGGCAGTGGGTTGTAGCCTTTGAGTTATGTGAAGGGTTATGACCATCGCACCATTGGCAGAATACGCTGGCGTGCATTGTCAAGTGGACCCGGTAATGGCGTTAGTGGCTACATTAATCGTACACCTAATTACTGGCACTAAGTGGCTGGCGGCCGGCCCGACCGCACGCGTAGCATGTGTAGGTACTTCATTTCTAAACATTATTTCCAATAATTATATGTGATGGCTAGCCTCCCGCGGTTTCACGCGGTTTAATTTATAGCCTATCCATGTCACTCAGGAATTATGTAGCTTTCTACTGGTAAAGGAATTTTCAAAATCGGTTCAGTGGTTCAAGAGATTACTTCCTACAAACAAACTCACAAACTTACAAACTTTACCTCTGCATAATATTAGTATAGAGTATAGATAGATCCTAACCTAACTGTTTATTGTTCGACTACACAATCAAAATCACGATAAAAACAATACATTAATTTACATAAAATGTTTTGATCTCTACTGTCTATATAAGACCTTGTGAAAACCCCGTAGACGGCGACGACGACCCCGGAGACAATATGCTGAAGAATACGGGGTGTTAACGGGGTGGAAAGGATATAGGTAAACTTAATCTCATGGTGGCAGGCCGACCCGCACTACGATTTTCGACTAAGTTATAAATATAATAATATTCACCGTTTTTAACTTCCCACTCCTGAGCACGGGCCTTTCCTCAATGCGAGGGGGATTCGGCCATAATCCACCACGCTGGCGCAGGTTGGTATATAGAGTTTTCATCATCATCATCATCTCAGCCGAAAGACGTCCACTGCTGGACATAGGCCTCCCCAAGGTTCGCCACAATGACCGGTCTTGCGCTGCCCGCATCCAGCGGATTCCCGCGACCTTCGCCAGGTCGTCGGTCCACCTTGTGGGAGGCCTACCCACGCTACGCTTAAAGCGTATAGAGTTTTATTCATACTTAATTATAACTTACACATCAATAGCTAATTTAGGAACTACGAATAAAGTCGATCGCCTATCTAATACAATTATTGGAGAACTTTCACATTAATCCTCAAAGGAAAAGAAGGAAGTTGCCTATCGTTTGGCGAGTGTAGGCACTTGCAATAAATATCGGTCTTTAATATTAGAGCAATTGATATTATTATTTCCGTTGAGTTGATTGATAATGATGCCTATTCCGTTGGCAATTATTCCTACAACATCCTCCTCATGGTCGTATTGCCAGGACTGATCATTTCTCACTATCAAACGTTCAGTCGTAATTCGTTGCTAACAGTATCTACCTATCGTAATTTAGCACCTAGTGAAGGTTGCGGGAAACCGCTGGATGCAAGTGGCACAGGACCGGTCGTTGTGGAAAACCTTAGGGAGGCCTATATTCAACAGTGGACGTCGTTTTATTACCCGACTACGGAGGGTTATGATTTTGACCGGTATGTATGTATGTTTATCTGTTCCCGCCTAACTTCCAAACTACTTGTCGTAATTTGTCAAATGAGGTATCGTTAGAAACGGCTTAATCGTCCGCTGGTTATAGGCTATGTGTCGTTTCATTAAATTGCATATGGCGCCCTCTAGAGGATACATTAAACTTAAAAACAAATATTTTTAACGAAGCCGTGTGAGGTATCAAATTAAAGAGCTTCATTTGCACAATTCAAAAATATATATATGTTATAACTCCAAAATATTTAAATAAAAAGTAAGTTTAAAAACTAAAACCCGACTACTGAAAAATCACGCTCTAAAAGGTATGAAACAAGAAAATATTCTCATCTAGAGGATAGCCGTGGACCGTGTTCATTTGCCATTTTGCCTTAAGCCACCTACACGGACCACGGCTATCCTCTAGATGAGAATATCTACTTGTTTCATACTTTTTAGAGCGTGATTTTCAGTAGTCGGGTATTCGTTTTTGGCTGAAATGATATTGATGTGTAATAAAGTCACTATCAAATACACCTAATCTTCCAACCTCGTCTCACTAAAATTTATCGAATCATTAGTTCAAATTCGTATTTTAATAACTGGTAACGATTAACATGTTCGTATGTACAATCGTGATTTATTTAGCTATTATTTACAGGTACACAGGTATAGCTATTATTTACAGGGTCGAATTGTCAATCAATGTCTCTCGCAGTGTAATGAAGTTGCGCTAAAGTTTGCTCCTTACTATCTTTGACAAGCTATCGTTAATACCGGGAAAATTAATTACTAAAACTGTAGTAATAAATAATAGATAATAAGTAATAGATAGTTATTTCAGGATAAATAAAGGACATCACAAGAACAAGAGCAAGAATAAGAATTCAATGCCAAGAGATGATGCTAACAGGATAATGGCTTTTATTCCTTGTCTTGAGTGCTCGGGGAGCATCTGGTGTGCTAATGTATGAGCCATGGGATCCGAGCATTACATAGATTGGCTGTTACTGCAGAGAGGTACACATGGGGAGCAAGCAAGTCATTACAATCTTTATACAACATTATATAAATCGCAGAGCAAAGTAAACTTATTAAAACTAAATAAATAAATATATATCCTGGAACATTCTTTTTACACACGGCTACCTGATCCCAAACTAAGCAGTTCTTGTACTATGGAAACCAGATAACTGATATTACTACATATAATACTTTTTGTTTGTAAATACATACTTAACATACATAATTACACCCAGACTCGGGACATACGGACATGTTCATGCATACAAATGCATGTCCCGGGTAGGAATCGGACCTACCTGCAGCGTGATAGGCGGAATCTTACCAACCACGCTAACGGGCCCGTATTTTTAGGCTGCCGGTTCAATCACTGATCGAACGAAACGCAACTGTAATATCTACTTTACGTCGATCTTCTGTGAGAGGGTTGAGCTACCCCGGTCGAGCCAACCCATGACATGAGTTGCATATAATTGGCTACAGTTTGCCTCTACCACCAATTAAAGAAGGTAACAAAATTGATAAGTATAGTGATCTATATATCTTTATTAACATAATAAATCTATGAATAAGGTTGGACAATATTTATTCACAAGAACCTACATTTCTCCAATACGTTTTCGCGATAAAAATAGTAACAACGATGGCACAGAGGTGAGTTATTTGTGAATACAACGACATTTCTATTATATCTCCCGAGTGACGGCGTAGCGCCGTGTCGCTGTAATAATGCCCTGATTTATATTCGGGGGAGAGCCTTAATTGAAAAACACTCCGACATAAAAAGTGATTCTTTGCATAAATTATGATTTATTACTTACGGAGTCTGTTTTACGGTGATGCTCCGATGGGCAGAGGTAGGAGGTAAAATATATGAGGCGATTTTGTGGGCTTTAGACGTCTCGGCTCAGTGCACCGGGGGGTTGCGGGTTCCGATTCCCGTCAGAGCATATCTGGTAAACGACCTTTTAAAATAAAATAATAAATAGGTAAATATTGCCAGACTAAAACACCAACTGTATGGGCCCAAACTAAGCAACGCTTGTACGATGGCTACCATACGATGGACTGGGGCGATCCCAGTAACACTCAGACCAGGGCAAACTACGAAAAGTCCGTTTCTGAAATTCGCCTCTGGCGGGAATCGAACCTGCAACCTCCCGATGCAGTGAGCGGAGCGGCCTATGATGTAACCACTGCGTCAAGCGTTGTAGTATTTTCGTAGTTCACTTTGGTCTGGGTGTCACTGGGATCACCCCCAGACCATAGCACAAGCGTTGCTTAGTTTGCAATCAAACAGTTGGTATCGAAGACAGGCGAATTTTATTTATTTTCTGTTAAATTTAGATGGAGATATTAAAGATATAAGATAGGTACCTACTTTAAGACCTCCGCAGACTAGCTACTTTTATGGCCGGCGCACATAGAGCACGGCATGGCATGGTTTTTTTATTTATTATTAATCGAATTTAATACTTATCCAATCGAAATAATAAATATATATTTCAATGCTCGGTGATCGACCTCGGAGCATCGCGGAGCATTTTCTCGGTGCTCCCGCTGGAGCACCTAATTGCGATTGGATTATTATTAAATTCGATTGATAAAAAATAAAATGCCATGCCATGCCGTGCTCTATGTGCGCCGGCCATTAGCATCGGCGACCGGCGATTTTGTGACGTAACGATGCTGCGTCGCGTTTCTTCGAGCGCGAACGAGCGAGACGCAGCATCAAAATCGCCGATCGCCGATGCTAAAAGTAGCTAGTCTGCGGAGGCCCTTAAAAACTTATTATATTAATGAGGTTATTTATTCTTACGGGGCAATTTGCAGACCTAAGAACCAATAGTTTCGTTATACAAGACGTGGAAAAACAGTGTAGAGGGAGAGAGGGTTCGTCTCCAATAGCACTGTGAAACTATCAACTAAACAAGGACGTAATTAAATATAGACGGACGACACAATATTTAATATCGCGGCGGTAGTATCGCCATCAGTCAACGTCGCTCATTCCAGCAATATTAAGTATCGCGGGAGATTGATGCGCGGGGTTTTGTCTGCATTGTTGCTACACAGGACGAAATCACAACAGCCTGTGTAAGGTAATAAATATCCTTGGATACTTATAGCACACCACTTGTCACTTAACAAATATTCACAAGTCAATTTCAATTTCAGTATTCATTTAGTATTCATTGATCGGCGTAAAGTACCTAGCTATTACAACAGCGTTTCGTTGGATGATTGAGAGAGCCGGAAGCCCAATCCTCCCCCCTTCCCCTCCCTCTGTTCCACTCCCCTTCAACTCCGCAACGTGTGAGCGATGCCCTTGGCATTGCAAGTATCTATAGGGTACGATAACTGCTTAATATCACGCTAGTCTGCCACTTTAGTCACATATGTGCATATAAACTGGACAGTTATACGCCGTATATGGTTATGGCGGTCGTTAAGACGAAAGCATGCATTATCCCATGCAGCGCTTTTGTAGCTTTTAAAAGCCTGCACACTTTTCGCGGCGCAATTTGCAAAGCGACGCCGCCGCTGATTTAAACACCTCTTTATTTTTTCGCATACTTACCATAGTACACAATCTGAGGTGCCGTGCTAAAGCGGACACAAGAATTTGCGAATTAATTAGGTACTTCGTATACGAATCATTATTTATCACCTGTTTATTAAGCAGTATTTATAACATCATTGTAACATCATCAAAAAAGCATGCTGCTCTGCCAGCAGTGTAGTAGCACAGCCAGTCGTGACAAAAAAAAACAGGAGATTAATAGATTTTGTCATATTCTTTCTTTTCCATTAAGTAAGAAAGAGAGCGACTCGGTGCGACAAAATCCATGACAAAAATCCTGTATCGGCGCGCGTGTTTGTTTATCTCATTATGAAGTCTATGGCGTATGAACCGATCGTTCGTGTATGCCTATGCCTGTACAAACTCTGGACTTATGTCCTACCTATAGGTAGGTACATTCCGTATATTTTCCCGCTGTTGGACTTGGTTCATAAGGAAGCCCTTTTAAAAGTTGTAAAGCATCTAACGATATTCATGATGAGACAACGCCGTCAGCAAAATATTTAGAAAAGTACCAAAGAGACAGGTTTTCAGTATTCTATTTAGATAAGCGAGCTGCTGAGGAACTCTCCGACGACGGCATTCGTTCAGCTGAATGCGTCGGTGTACAATGTGACGCGAAGCTTGTAAAATGCATGTTGATACAACTTTTATGTTTCCCTAGAGAAAATTTAAAGTCCATTTTGTACTTTGATTTTTTAAATAAAAGAAACACGCGCCTGTACAAGATGCAAGGGGCCTTTTAAGAACCCGGACCGTTTCGTTCGTTTGTAATTTTCAAACGCTAATTTAAAAGCAGTAGGTAATAACCGATTAGTTAAGCACGCGTCTTGCGGGCTTAAGGTCCAAGGTAGCCACAGCACAAGCATTTGAACTGCCACTGAAGCTATTATAACCGATCCTCTGATAGCTCGATTGATTCTGAACGATCAATCAGTGGGTCCATCACAATAGCAAAACGCTATAGTAGCAGTTCAATGGCTAAGCGACTTGGGGGATTGCAGTGTAAGTCTGGCGATATTTATTTATTTATACACCCAATAATAAAAATGACAATAATCCAACTGTGTTGTTTATTTTATAACAGTTCTGTCACCCGTATCTGCATATTTTGGCACAGGAGCGGCGGATCGGTGGCCAATGTATGACGTGATCCGGATTAAGCCAGTAAACTGGTAGCCACACTGGCCGGCGCCGATAGCCAAGGGTCAATCGAGCTTTCCACTTCGTTATGCACAGTACATACCACCAACTTAGCGGGTTAAGTCGGCTAACTTCATACAATTCCATGCCATCGATAAACAAGTTACCATCATTGTGCCAAAAAATCGCACTGTCAAAAAATGTTCGCCTTCAAATTATTGTTTTAGAAAATAAAGTGAAAGAAACAACTTTGAATATTCCTATTTGTATTTTATAACTTTTTTATTTTTATATTAAATTTTATATTATGAAACTGATGACGTCATCATCTGCAATCGAAGTTACCTAACATTCCTTTGCCTACCTACTAAACATGAAAAAATAATCATATCCAGCAATAAGCAAAGAAACATTACATTACAACATACCGTAGGCGCTGTACCAAATAATAAAAGATGCAAATTTACATAAAAAAATTGGCGTACAAAAAATAAATTGAAATCCCAAAGTTTATACAAATTCTAACATCAATAACAACTCTATATTCTCGAAATGGTTTTCCAATCAGCACGGATGAAAACTGACAATGCCCATTCGTAGTCTGCTGACAACTGTTGCCAGTCAATGGCAATGGAAATTATTTTGAGAATAACCAGTAAACCCAGTCCTCCAGAAGTCCGTAAACAGACAACTTTGTAGCACTGAGTTTTATGGGAACAAAGTGTGACACATCTCGATACATTGTTCGATACCTACACTGAATCTTACTTCTCGAATACAAAAGGTAAAAATCGATATTCAATTACCTTGCCAACCGCGTCTCGAGTTTGTTGTTTCACTTGTTACAATATTGTCTCGATCTCCGTATTTAAATCACGTTATAAAAATCACATTGTTGCCCAAAAGGTTCACTAAATAACATCCCCCAAAATAGATAGTTAGGATGGTCTTACAATGGCATTACAAATCACTTTTGTTGCTAGAAATAACTTCTAAAGGCATTGTAAACTGATTAAAAAACACTATTAATATGGCGGGCGGTAAGTCTTTCCTTATTTATGGAATTGCCGTTATGTACAAAAAACTTAGAGACCATTTTTTTATATCTATTAATCGAATGCGTAGGCATAATTTTATCTAACATTATCCATGTTTTCTTCTTATAATATTGTTCACGAGACACTTAAACACATCTAGACACTTTTCTAATATACGTACATCTTTAACAGATTCCATTTAATCAGGAGGCTTCAGCTCGTACCATCAATCATGGGGCCCTGAATCTCAGCTATTGTGGCGCCCTCTACTAGGCGATTATCGCGTTTATTATTGTTTGGGCTTTGTAAGGCTGCGATGTTATCGCCCCCTCTTCAATGGGACACTGAAATCTTCATTACAAAGCCAGCAAACATTTGGCCAACAGCCTTTTAATAGCAGTTGTCATTTGTTTATTTTTGTTCCAACATTGGCCCGTTTTAACAAAACCTCTGTAATGCTCTTTTAGATTATCGTTTTTCCCCAGTTGCCCCTGCTTTTGAGGGTTGGGGATTGGTTCTATTACGGCAACAAGGTTGCAATACAAGAATTACATTGTTTCAGAAAATTATTATCTATTGATTAAGTTCAAACCTTGTAGACAATAATTATTGACTAAAGCGGACCAATTATCCTGTTTTAAGAAAACCTCTGTAATGCTCTTTTGGATTATCGCTTTTTTTCCGGTTCCCCCTACTTGTGTGGGTGGTAGAATTACGTCAACAAGGGTGGTTTATGTATACAAGTTTTTTTTGTTTTTTATTATTTTTTCGAAAAATGATTATTTACCCATGGCTTAAGATCAATCATTAGCCCAAGCTTCCCTTGGCCAAGGGATCTCAAGAATAAGTGTTACATTGTAAATCTCAAAACTTGTAATCGTATCCAGTACGAAATTATGGGGGTTCAAAAACACGGCCATAACTCTTCGAGAAAAGGATGCTGTAGTGCCATTGATTTATTATTTTAGCAGATATGTTACCTACTTCAATTGCAATCACAAGACTTGTGCTCAGCGCACCACGACATGCAGCGTAATTTACACATCTAATCGCACTTGCAATGAATTACCGTAACGAATTTAGTTGAAACTGCAGATTTATAGAGCTAAGGATTCTATAACATACAGCTCAATAATTTTTGGTCTACGACAAAAATTAACGAAGATACGACTAATTTCCTAACGAAGTTTCCTGACCGGGCCGCGCCGGCCGCCGCACTCGCTGTGACGTCACGCGGGCTGATACGCGCTCGGCTAGCGCTAGGGTTCGGTTGTCTTGTTCGCGCGCAGCGTGTTTTAAGCCTCAAAATGAGTTTACAGGAAAGTTTTCAACAAGCTAAGTCGGATAACCTGCCAAAAGTCGATACTTTTATGGTATTCGACTACTTAAACAATAATTTAAAATACACCAGCGCCGAGACACGTGGTTGGAAACGGAAAAGGTACACTTAGGTACCTTTTCACTTACCTTTTCTGTTATGAATACTATTTATACAAAGAAACCTATTATTTTACCACTAGGTTAAGCATGGAAAGGTTCGGTGTACCTACCCAAAGTACTATAAGATATATAAGATACCTAGGAAGGTAGGTAGTATCCTGTCATAAGTAGGTAGATTAGGTGTTTATCCTATTGAGTACTATTTTTATTCCTGTTTATTTTTGACGACCGCTTGGCGCTATAGTTTGAGCGTTGGCCGCTTGGCTCACTGCATCGGGTGGTTGTGGGTTCGATTCCCGCCAGAGGCAAATTTCGGAAATGGCCTTTTCGTAATCTACTCTGGTCTGGTTGTCACTGAGATCGCCCCCAGTCCATTGTATGGTAGCCAAGTATCAGCGGTGCTTAGGGGGCGTCCATAAATTACGTGAGGCATTTAGAGGGGGGGGGGGGGGTCGAGCCAAAACTCACCAAATCTCACGTGGGGGAGAGGAGGGGTCTCTGCAAATCTCACGTAATTTTTTCTCCGCAAAAATTAGGGTGCGTTTCCATTGAAGCGGAGCTGGGCGGAGCGGACCGTGAACTGGCCAATCACAGTGCTCGAAATCTCCACTCCGCATCAGTGGAAACAGTGTAAGCGGAGCGGAGCGGAGTTGAGTGGACTTTCGAATAAAACAAATGAACACGCGGCCCCGAGCCGGACAGAACGGAGTCGAGCAGGCTGTGGTGCCGAGTGGTGTGCACGAAGCGGAGCGGAGTGGAGCGGAGCGCAGCGGACCGGAGCTGAGTGGAGCGGAGCTGAGTGGAGCTGAGCGGATCTGACCGAAGCTGAGCGGAGCTGAGCGAAGCTGAGCGGAGCTGAGCGAAGCTGAGCGGAGCTGAGCGAAGCTGAGCGGAGCTGAGCGGAACTGAGCGGATCTAACCGAAGCTGAGCGGAGCTGAGCTGAGCGGACTTTCGAATACAGTATATGAACACGCGGCGGATAGCTTCCGAATTTTCATCTTCTAGTAGAGAAAGATGTAAAAGCGCTGTTCTTTTCTTAACCGATAACATGACGTATGATCACTCCATGAGATTGAATTTGACTCAAATTTGACTGATCGGAACACGGCTCAATGCAGCTCAGCTTGACTCCGCCCCGCTCCGCTCCGCCCCGCTCCACTCCGCCCCGCTCCGCTTCGCCCCGCTCTGCTCCACCCAGTTCCGCTTAAATGGAAAAAGTTGCCACTTTTCACTGCTCTTCTCCGCCCCGCTCCGCTTCAATGGAAACGCACCCTTAAACTGCGAGAAAACTGGGTTAAATTAAGTAAAACATGTTTCTCCACTAGAATATGGCTTTTGAAAAATCTCACCTAAGATTAGAGGGGGAGGGAGGGGGTCGAGCAAAATCTCACAACATCTTACTAAGGGGGATGGGGGAGGCAAAAATTCACAAAAATCACCTCACGTAATTTATGGACGCCCCCTTAGTTTGGGACCATACAGATGGCGTGTAAGTCTGGCGATATTTATTATTATTATTTATTATTCCTTTATAATCTATTATTAACATAATATTATATTACCCATCACCCTACCTAAGGATTCACTATCACTACATACCTAGTATAAAACAAAGTCGCTTCCCGCTTTCTGGCTGTCTGTCTCTATGTATGCTTAGATCTTTAAAACTACGCAGCGGATTTTGATGCGGTTTTTTTTAATAGATAGTGATTCAAGAGGAAGGTTTATTATGTATAATACATACTTAATATAGTAGAGAAACACTGATAATTTTAGAGGTTTCTAATGTGATGTCGTAAATAAATACATTGTTTTGCGCTTACATTGCAAACGCTGGCTGAATCCTACGAGATAGATCAAAATAATGTACTACAGTATTGTACACCACAAAAAGGTATACAAAAAGTCCGCGATGGTATTTATGTCTATCTCTTAGGGATAACCCACAATAACCATTTTTTATCCTTTACTTTTTACGAGAAATAATGGCTTATTTACGAAGCGATTTTAAGCAATACAGCATTAATCCTTATCCAATTAAGTACCTTAAATACATTGTGCATTTAATATAGATCAATATGGCCCTTTACAGCATGTAATTTAAATGAATAACACCTAAAATAGTGAATGGCGGCGCAAGCGGAAAACCGGGCACATCGCGAAATCAACGAGGCGAGTCCGGTGACGTCACGCGCGCTGGCCGCACTTACCGCCCGTCGATAAATTTTGGATACATAAAATGTGTTAGGAAATCGCAACCGATGGACCGATTTCGATGATTTAAAAACTATATTGATAAGAAAGCTTAGTTTTAACTGTTAGTGTTGGTTATGAGTTGATATGTTGACCTATTACTGATCCTCATTCGACAATAAACTATATTACAAACTACGTCAGCGGAGGCGCTAATATTTATTTCGGGGTTATCAGAAAACCTCAACCTGTATGTTAGTTCATCAAAACACTCATTACTGCAATAATGATCTCATCACGATTCACAATAGTGCTGCGTCGCACTAATTGTCGTTGCATGTACCCTGCGGCTGGAGCCAGACATTCAACAATGGCAACAGTTTTATACCCCCGTGAATTGGGCTCTATTAAAATGATGAGTTGCAAGTATAATAGGTATATTTGACTATGTACAGTCGCGTACGTAAGTGCAATAGCTGTGACGAGCGGCGCGCCCAAGCAATCAGTTCTGACGTCTGACCACGTATACATCCTATCGGGCGTAACTACCGCAGTATCAGCCGTATCGATGATACGGGGCCCCCGGGCTACAGGGGCCCCGAACGTGTGTTTTTTTTTACGCTTAATTTGGGCCCCCTAACAACTTTTGATACAAGGCCCGTCTCAAGCTGCACCACTCCATCCTATCCTACTAATATTATATAAATGCAAAAGTAAGTGTGTGTGCGTGTACCAGTCACAGGTACCACAGCAGAGCCTTTCCATAGTAGAAAGATGGGTAGTAAGTTATATATGAAGATAACCTACTATCCATCTTTCTACTATGCCCTTTCCCACAGCCGTAGGTACTATTTCGATATTATGAGTCATTGGTGTGACTATTTCCAAGCAAAAAAAAATTGTCCCAGATTTTTTTAACTCACATTTTCAATATCCATTTGCGACCAAAAAACTCGTATTGCCACCACGTTTCAAATTAATTACGTTTGTAGCGTAACCCCAATTCCTGCGGCTTGGTTGTGTGTCGCCCTTTGTAATGTTTTAATTTGTATTACACCCCCCACCCGGTTCGAGGGGTGGCTTTCAAACCTAGAAACCCCATATAAATCATGTTATGCAATGAAAACGTGTTTTAATTATATTCAATGGCCGTGTCCACAAGCCCCGAGAAACGCGCCCGAGCGATCAGATTATGATGTCTACAGGGACAGGACGTCAAACTGATTGCTCAGACACGCTGCTCAGCTCAATCCACCCATGCCTCTATCATCATGCATCGGCTCATTTGAACAAAAAAAAAAACATACAGTCGAATTGAGAACCTCCTCCTCTTTGAAGTCGGTTAAAAAGTGTTCGAACTGCATAAAAAAATTACCTATACCATTTAATTATATTGCCGATATTCATCCAAACCATTCAACCTCTAAATATTTCGCCCTTTTGTAACACCCAGTATGCACGTAAAATAATTTGTAAAGGTATACGTTTTACCAAATACTTACCTATTGGTGAATTAATTAATATCCATAGGTGTACGATGTCATCATGATTCTAATAATGTCTCGGAGACACCGGCTCAGTAATTTAATTAAATCGCGTCTCGTCACGGTGCACCGGACAAAGGGTAGAGCAGGTCAGCCGGACACTGCGCATTGCTTCTATATTAAACATGAGCGATTCTGCGTGCTGCAATCCGCACGACTCTTGGGCGGACCGGGCAAAAGAAATAAGATTATACCGAAGGCTCCTAATTTAGGGGCCATCCATTAATTACGTCACACGTAATGGGGGGGAGAGGGTCGACGAAATGTGACATTGTATGACAAAGGGATGGGAGGGGTCCTAAGTTTTGTGACGTCACATTTAAAAATCTGATATATCTAAGTATTAAAACCGAAATTTGAATTTTTAACGAAAAAATTTTAAAATTTCTGAAAATTATAAAAAATATGTGACGAGGGGGGTCTCACAAATGTGACCAGCTATGACAAGGGGAGAAGGGGTTTGAAAATCATGAAATTCGTGTGACGTAATTAATGGATGGCCCCTTATAAGTTTCCAGGAAATAATTCAGTACCTAGTAATTCTAAGAACAAATTATATTAACATTCTCTTTATAATTAAATGTAAACTTCGCGTCTATGAAGTGTTTTGTTTAAGCTCAAAAGCCTGAACTAGTCTTGCTCTGAAGACGCGGCAAACATTTGCACAAGTGTCTGCAAACACTCATTAAGTACCTCTTGACTTGTTTGAACACTTAATAATGTTAGGATCTAATCTTCCACAAAATGCTTTCACTTGTCAAGTAAGTACTTTACTTTGCTTCTAATGTCCATTAAATCAGTTCAGAACTACGTGGTATAGTTACTCACAAGTAACTATACCACGGCTACGAGAAGCGATACCAAATGGTCATAATTTTGCCACCAGAGCGGCGCCAAGTTGCTTTGGGCTGACATTGACAGTTGACAGTTCACACAGTCACTCTCTCTTTCCGTCTTCGCGATAAGTGACAGATAACGTCACCCCAGTCCAATCAAACTATAATGGTAAGTAGATTTTTTGTCCCCATTCGACCCATATGTTTTTTTATGTGTATTCAGGCGGTCGTATTTTCCTTATTTAACAAATAAATTATATTGGAAGCCGTCGTGATTGATGTAGGTAGTAACAGGCCTATTGTAACCAAAACCAATTATACGACGCACAGTAGTAGAGAAATTAGGCACTCATTTTACCACAACCGTATGTAATTGTTAATTAGGGTAGAATACATGCTTTGTACGAGCATGTGTACTACTAAGTACTCCTTTTAAATACTCGTGTGGGTGGTTTTAAATAGGCAGACTGAAATTGAATTTAGGGCACTCCATTATTTGCTTCGAGTTCACAGTTAAATTTGGCCTATTTTCTCATCAAATATGCTATGTACGTATGTGCTACACCTTTATGGATCATTATGAACAAACTTATGTAAGTTTGTTCATAAACAGGACAATTTTGAACCAGTGCGGGAATAGAAACATTTCCATTGATTATTTTGTCCTTAAAAAAACTACTTTATCCGAGCAAGATAAAAGCAAATGGTAGTTAGATTTGATTAGATTGTAAATTTGCACATAAACGTGGTCGTGGAACAGCTGATAAGCCGGCGAATGGTCTTAAAAATGTTTTAAAATAAACATCTTGCGTGAACGTTAACTATGTATTTCTTAGAAAAACAAAAAAATACGTGTTTCTTAAATTAATTTTATGGATCCTATCAACATTTGCGCACTGCTTACAATATTTTTCTGTATAACGAGTTGAAGTAACGACCACAAAAGACCGCTAAAAATATTCTTAGTTTATAAGTTTAGTTCACTTACTAACAAAATTAGGGCTATTGGGCTATTGTTTCAGCGCATTAGCTACAGATGGAGCTTCCGGTCGACATGATGCCACAGCCAATGATAGCGTTTGAGGCGCCGGCATGGCGGCAATTCCCTTCGTTTATCTCAGAGCGGACGCGTGATGGATTGAACCTACACTTACCTATAAATAGATCACCTACGTTAATAGAATCGTCTTATGTGAATGACCCCAACTTATTTGATATTAAATGTGAGTGTAAAAACCGGCCAAGTGCGAGTCGGACTCGCGCACGAAGGGTTCCGTACCATTCTATAAAAACGGCAATCATGTCTGTTGTATGGGAACCCCACTTAAATATTTTAGTATTTGTTGTTACAGCGGCAACAGAAATACAAATTTTATTCTGACTTTTCGGATAGTTTTGATAAAATCTATTGCTCAATTCGAAATTGTATCCATAAAGGGCTATGGTAACTAAAGAGTGCACAGTATGTGCCAGCATTCAAGTCAATATTGATAAACACATTATCTATTTGAGTATAACCCGTTGTGGTAACAACACGAGGAAGTTTTGAATTTAAACCAATATGGTCAAAATATTTTTTTAAAGGTGCATTCTCATTAGATTCCAGTAAGTCTACATTAAAATCCCCGCACACTATAGTCGGAGGCAACGGGAGTATTCTGCCATCAAATATGACACTATGAAAGCAATACAACAATTTCCAATCGATCGAAACCTAGAGATAACGCAAAACTTGTCAATAGCAGGCGAATTTTGGTCGTGACTATATTGCGATCTGAAAAACGAAACCATAGCGCGATCTAGGAGCTCATCTAGCGTCATCTAGTGGTGCGTAGCGGTACTATTATTTTATATATTATGAGGTTCTTATTTTATATTATCTTTGTTATAGCAACAATTATTTACTCTTTGCCACCTCACTCCCATAAAAAAAACTGCTCAACATCAGGCGGGCTGTACGCTTTTTTGCCACCTCAGTCCCATAATTGTTAGTACACACCTGCAATAATAGGTACATAAAGTACACAAATAAATAAATACACATTCTGTGAAAAACTATTACAACGCCATCTATAGTTCTAATACTCTGTGCTTGAAACTCCGAATGCATTTGAAACTTGATTTACAAATATGTTTACGTACGTAAACAATGTATTTGCACAAATCAGTTTAGTGTTAACATTATTTTAATTTAAGCTGTGGGTGACAAAAAAAATACGAATTACTCAAAAAAAAACAACTCATAGTAAGATTCGAACCTAATACCCACATACACGTGGACTAACGCCTTAACCATACGGCTAAGAAGATCTCTAGTATTGCGCTCGAATTATTATACTACTTATGACACTGTAATGCCAATGATATCATAACAATGTTAGATGGCGCTACTTTGATTAATTTAAAACTTATTTATGGGTCAAAAATGTAATTTTACATTTCTTTTTTTTTCAACAATTTATGTAAAAGCTGTCATAATGATCACTCATGATTAAAATGTTAGTTTTCTCTTTATATATTGTTTAATTTATGAGTTATAAATAAAAACGTCAAAAATATCGAGTTTATTGTATGGGGACCCCCTTTATTTTTAAGTTTTATTTTATTTTTAGTATTTGTTGTTGTAGCGGCAACAGAAATACACATTCTGGGAAAATTTCATGTCTCTAGCTATTACCGTTTGTTAGATACAGCCCGCTGACAGACAGACGGACAGACAGACAGACAGACAGACAGACAGACAGACGGACAGCGTAGGCTTAGTAATAGGGTCCCGTTGGCACCCTTTGGGTACGGAACCCTAAAAATGAACGAATATTTTATGCATGCCTGTAATCTCCGGAGGGTAATGTTACCACGTCAAGCTCAAGCTTCGTACACGGGTAGTACCACCCTCTCACAGAAGATCGACGTAAAGCAGCAATACACACACCTACATTACAGCTGCGTTTCATATGATGAGTGAGAGCCGGAAGCCGAACACCCCTCATTTCCCTTTCCTCTGTCCCACTTCCCTTCAGGTCGGCAACGTGCAAGAGATGCCGATGGTGTTGTAAGCATCTATAGGCTACGGTAATTACTTAATGTTAGGTAGGCCGTACGCTGGTCTGACACCTTAGTCATATACATCAAGTAACAGAAAAATATAGTTTATTCTTATTCCCCACCTTCGTATCAGTCACCGGAATTTATTCGTGTTTCGTCGGAAAGTTCGGCCCCGGTACACGCTGGGATTCGGATAATCCGAGCGGGCCCAGGGGTACCGCAAAATAGATGAAATAGATCCGAAAACTATACTTGTACACTCCCCTTTGTTTTGTTGAGTTGATTATTTACGTGGTTTAAGTTTATCTATGTTGTTTTTACGTTCCAAAAATTAAGGGAGGGTAAAAAAAAAATGCTTTAATATTTGGTCACCTTTGCAAGGGATACACGGTCTGAAAAAGCAACTCAGTACATAACATATGTACATAAAAAGTACATACGTCGCTGAACATTCTCAATATTTCAAATCTAAAAATACTTTTTATTTTACAAACGTTGGTGAACATTGTCAAAACCAAATATTAGCAATATACCTATTAAAATGTTTATTAGATCAAGAAAAATTATAGAACTGATGTCAAACAAAAGTGTGCACGTGATTTCAAAAATTGAGAATGTTTAGCGACTTATGTTGCTGATCGTACCTACACACCATATCCAAAATAACATAAAATAAAAAAAATATTCGGTCATACTATATTTTTATAGTTATAGTTATAACGTCACGACTTTTATCCCCATTCGGGGGTAGTCAGAGGCTTGAGTGGTCATACACCACCACATTGTGGAGGTATTAACCAACTCAAAGCCCACGTTTCACCAGATAGTCAGAACCAAACGTGACAGGTGGTGAACCTTGTCGCCGTGTATACAGGAACTGACTTTTTTTTTATTTATTTTTATTTTTATTCAGGAATAGGCAAGCATTTGACCACGAACTCACCTGATGGTAAGTGACGAAGTGGTCTACGATGGAGCATACTTGCCTAGACAGTACCTATTCACTTTCGACTTGAAAACACCCAGATTGTAGTCCACGGGGAACAAAGACGCCGGCAAGGAGTTCCATTCCTTAGCAGTTCGCATGATGAAGGTAGAAGCAAAACGCTTGGTACGAACCGAAGGAATGTCTACAGTGTGTCTATTTACTATTTTTATAATCGACATAACATCATAGCTGTATAAAAGCTGTAAGTGCGAGGCACAATCAGCTCAATATGATCGCGTCGAGCGATTTACTAGCTACGTTGACGTAACGGGCACGGGTACGTAATGAAAGGCCCTATTTGCCGGCTCGCCGCCCCTCGGACGAGGATGCGACAGACGGCCGAAGGAAAAAACGCGATAACACTTATTAGAACCACTGAAATATTGCTTAGTAGGGTTGCTTAGAAGGTTACTACCCGTGATTACGACAATACGGTTGTAGCATAAAAGTTTAGTGTCTACAGGCTTTGGTAGTGCATTTTTTTTACGGTGAGGGAAAACATCGTGAGGAAACCTACCTATCCCTCGGGATTAGGTAATAGTCAGATCCTGTATACACGGCGACAAGGTTCACCAACTGTCACGTGGGGTTCTGACTATCTTACGAAACATGGGCTTTGAGTTGACTTAATACCTCCACAATGTGGTGGTGTATGGCTACTCAAGCCTCCGACTACCCCCGAATGGGGATAAAAGTCGTGACGTTATATTTTTTTTTTTTAATTTGCCCAATGCAGAAGATAATAAAGTTTGTTTTTACTTTGTCAAAGAGCTTTGTTAAATGGCGCGCAACTTAGCAGTAAATATCCAAGGTGCAATATAACGTAGAATATTGATTTCTAGATTTGGGACCGAGGCTTTTACGACAGTGCACTGCACCGCGTGCATCGTTACTCCTACTTGTCAAAGTCATAACTGACGGTCATAATCCAAAATTAAAACAATTTTCGTTTCGATGGAAATCTCTATGAATGAAATGTTACCAATAGTTATTTATCGTAGGGCCACAAATAACATTATTTTTGTTCCGTGTCTTAAACGAAATTAGGAGGATCTCATTAGTGGCCTTATTATGGCGATAATGGGATTGTCCATTGAAATTGGATTGTTTTCCGGATAGAAATACAATTCAATTTGGTAGAGGAAGTAAGTAAATTGAACGAAGTAGTTTTTCCCACTACGCCGTTAGAGTTATAATAATTCCTTTGCATTTTAGTAGGTAAGTACATGAACGTAAGTATGATTATTATTTAGGATAAAATTTTGACATAAAACTTTCTCCACGAAATGCACTGGCCATATGTCAAAAATATAAGCAGCGGCCATTTAATTTTTTTAAAAATAAATGTAGTTTTCTTTTTATATCGATTTAATGGTGACGGTGACATTTTTTTCAACTAAATCAGCCAGTTATTGTTTCTAGACTAAAAAATGAGGCTTAGATATTTCAATACAAAAAGGTTTTATTGTTATTTTATATTAAGTACTTATAACATCATTTAGCATTACTAGTATCCACTACCGTATCAA
Organism: Drymonia ruficornis; assembly: GCA_947859195.1. Taxonomy (NCBI): domain Eukaryota; kingdom Metazoa; phylum Arthropoda; class Insecta; order Lepidoptera; family Notodontidae; genus Drymonia; species Drymonia ruficornis. The sequence goes on from OX401908.1 coordinate 12,386,601, forward strand.
TGAATTCCACCATGCACTTCTCCAAAAACACATTTCGAAATACTACTTCACCAAGCCAACTAGGAACTCGGGTGGAAGGCGACTTCCCCGCCCGCATATCGGGCTCAACGCCTGCACCTACGCCACCGCCTTTTTGTGCGGATGACGTCACTTTTGACAGGTTCCTAGTTGGCTTGGTGGTGTAGTATTATTCTTCAGCTGTCCAAGAAACGGTCTAAAGAGGTCCATACCTCTTGCTCTCTCTGTTCCTTAGACCATTTCAAGCTCTGCTAGGCTATTCTGTAACGTCATACTCACTTCGCACGCGTTAATTTTCTAGTGAAATGTCAAATTTCTATACAAAATGTGACACATCCCCTGCCAATTCACGCATGCTAAGTGAGTTTGTCGTTACCATGAACGTTAGACTAAAAAATTCCTTGGTCGTTACAGAATAGCCTAGCTGTTCTGAAAATCAACAAAATCCACATGCAAAGTTATAAAAGTTCCATGAAAAAAAGTTATCTCGGCCGGAAATTAGACGGTGCTTGTCCTACTTACAATCCTTTTATCAACTCCCAACCACGGTCTGGAATTGGTTTTAAACTCCGCATTGTGGGAAGTCGACTGAGGCCCTCGAAATGAAGTTTTTAACAAAGCAAATTCACTGCGAATATAGGATTTGGAATTGGAAATAAGTTATATTAGAAACCTACCTATTAGCTATTAGTAACATTATTTTAATCGTTGAGGGGAAATACCTACGTCTAAATATAATAGAATATTTAGAAAAACCAAATACAAACAGAATCATGCATTATTTAACAACGTCACGTTAAAATCATTAATTAATTAGTTTGTTTAATCATTTAAACCGTTCCAAACAAAGATATTACCAAGAAAGTAGGAGACATCGAAAGAGGGTGACTATCCAAAATATTTTGTACTACTAAACAGAGTCCATTGACTCAGTACGACTCAGTCGCTCATAGCCAGTTGCAACCACTGATCGGTAAACGATCAGAGGTTAAGCAATGCTGGGTAAGTTCAGACAGAGATGGGTGACCATTAGTGGCATTTGAACTGAGCGTCTCCGTGCTTCGGAGGGCACGTAAAAAGTCGGTCCCGGTTGTTGTCATCTAGGTAGTAGTCGTTAAGCCTTGTCAGAGGCCTTCGAGCGGCTTGAACAACTCTGACACCAGGTTAGCCACTAACCATACGATAAGAAGAAGTCGCTCGCGGAAAATAATGTTATAATAGAATAGAATAGAATATATATTTATTTGTAATGTTGAAAAAATATCGGTATTCTATCCTTGTCCATTTGTTGTTTTAAAGTTGTTTTTACTATTGTATTTTAATCGACAAGTTTACTATTTTATTGTTTATTTTATTAGCATTTTTTAATTTTTGCAATAAAAAATCTGTGTTCTACTCATTTTAATAAAAAACAAACTGTGAATAATTTATTTTAGTATTAGTTAATAAAAGACTCTGACCCCCATGTCAGAGGGAGATCGCGGGCCGGGCCTAATAGCGCCCGGACTAAAAAAAAAAATATACATATCCGTATTACGGATCATCTTTTGGTGAATAATAAGATCGTCAAATTGCGAGGGCAATAACAGATGTGTGAACTTCACTGCATGTATAGTAGGCGACAGGTCGAGATGACAATCGGGGTATGAGCTGAGGCGCGGGGGAGGTGATACCCCACATACCCGCGCATCGCCCGCGCGCTCCTAGCCGCCGCGCTGCAGGAGTACTCATTATCGCTATCGATAGTTATCGATTTCGATCTCGCTCACATTGTTCTTTGTTGTTGTGTATTAAAATGACTTTGGTCGCTTCCTCGTCACGTGTTGAAACAGAAAAACCAATAATTCATTCTCAAACACGAGAAATAGCCAGAAAAGTATTAAAAAAATGTGACATTGAACGGAAAAACAATTATTATAATTACCCTGTGAGTAAATATGAATAAAATATTTACCTTTTAACCTTATTTAATTAATTTAAGTCTTATTTTGTTACGTTGCACAAAAAAAATCGATATGAACTACCTGGTAGCGGTGCCACAGCACTAGAAAAATGCCGACCTGGCGCGGACTATAGTGGCGCGCTGAGTTCAGTGCACGGATGTACAATGATGGATTTATCACTTGAGTTTTTGGTTAAGAAGAAATTCAACTTTATTCTGCTGTCTTAAGGTCTATTATACCTTGACAATTCTTAGACAGTAAAACTATGGTTTATATGATAAAACAATAGTTACGATAAATAATTAATTTAAATATTTGCTTGATTTAAAAACTAACAATCACTACCCAACGATAATATTATTTTGGCATGGCAACTCGAAATGAGAGGGACACGGTCCCAAATGGGGCCTCTCGCTCGGCTCGTTTTTTGTGCAGTAGTGAACAGTCCAGGTATGTATTTACGTTCGTGGTTCAGTGATTGCGAATGTTAGAAAGTATATCTGCTTACAAATACATGTATTGTATAGTTCCAAAGGGTAGGTAAAAAAATGCTTACATTTTTTTATGCTACTAAAATGAGAAACAAGGTACGGTCTGCCTGATGCTAAGCAGTTACCGTAGCCTATAGATGCTTGCAATACCAAAGGCATCGCTTGCACGTTGCCGACCAGCGGGGCTATTACGTATCTCAGTTGACAACTGGCGTCGGTTGTACTCCGAACTTTGATGGAAAATTAGAATGACATAACATTGGTATTACGTATTTCGGTGAATGGATATCAAGGTACAGTGAGTTTGGGTTAGGTGAGCCCTGCAAGAAATACGTAATACCAATGTTATGTCATTCTAATTTACCATCAAAGTTCGGTAAGCACCCGACGCCAGTTGTCAACTGACATACATAATAGCCCCGCTGAAGGGGAGTGGGAGTGAGTATTTTAATTAAATCCGTACAGTGGGGTTAATACCGTCACAAAGATGAATTGCGGCAATTCTGCTAAAGCAATTCATTTTTCCAAACCTCCAGCAGAATCCCCTAAATTTCCGTGAATCTGTCACGAATGGCGTAAAGTGTGTCACTATTCTACAGAAATTTAGCGGAATTGCTAAGGATTCCTCAGAAAATCGGAAAAATGAATTGCAATGCAATTCATTAGCACTATTGTATAAGGACCGTATTAGGTCCGCAGGGTTACCCAAAAAAGGCGCGCTAGTATATCGCGAGTGTAATTTGGTGCAATATTGTATGCTGATCACACGTTCCAGCTCGTTTTTATTAGCAGCTAGCGTGCTGAACAGTGCTGATTGCAGTTCTAACCGGAAACTTATTCTGGCCAATTGCCAAACAACCCTATCTAATAGTTCAGTGGGTCAGTAACTACAAATTCACATAAAATTTGATAAATACAACAGTATTAAGTATCTACTACGTTTGGTACAAATTATTCATACTAATGTTACGTAAAAGAATAAAATCTTTTTTTTAGATACCTAGATGTCAAAAGACGTCCACTGTTATTATGTATATTATTTCAATCATAGATATATTTTGGTCGAGCGCATGCGTTTAATTATTAGTTGAATATCTACAAAACATCTACAGCGTGAAATTGATATCGTGGGCAATATTTTAAAATATGACTCGAACACATGATTCAAAATATTTTGGGAAAACAAATAAAAAAATCTATTGATTCAAAAATATTGCTCGGGTAAGCAAATACGCAAACCATTTAACTGTTATACCTTACCTGGGTAATACATTTTTATCAATTGATTTGTTGATTAATATTCCCTAAATGTTCTGAATCATGTGTAGAATCACCGTTTAAAATATTGCCTACGATTTCGATTTCACCCAGTATAACCTTTTACCTGTTGTGTGTAAGTAGGTACCTTCTAATTTCTCAAGATTACTAAGATTAGATATTCCATTAAACAACTTCCTACCTAGTTTTTCATTTCATTTCAATTACTTACATACAAATAAATTGATGATATCATTTAAGATATCACTATTCTCAGCATTAGATAAATGAAAACAGAAAAGATTATTTTAAGTGCCCGAATTTGATTGTAGATCTTTAATAATCTACTGCCACTTTACGTTTTAAATATAGGTAGGTGCCAAAGAAATTTCCAAGAACGAGGGAAACAGGTGACAGTCCAAAATAGTTCGTCATACTAAACATCCATGGGCACATTACGACCCAGTCATTCGCGGAAAATGTTGCAAGCATGTCGGTATTGCTTATACGACTCATCTTCTGGTGAATAATGCCTTCGTGTATTTACCTAATAAGTCAGCTTGTCGAATTGCGAGTGTGATAACAGCCCCCCTATACAAGTGGCATGAACGCTAATCGAATAGAATAGAATAGACTTCACAATGTATGGAAATGTCAAACGACGCTATGAAGATCAACAACAAGTCGCTATGTAGATCACGTGACTTATGTCTTTTCCATACATGAAGCGTAGCGATTTGAAGGAACGCTTGTAGACGTCAGCCACTTGTCTAGCCCTTCTGATGTGTGAATTTCGCTTCATGTAGTAGGTAATGCGCTAAGCACAAGTTTAGTGAGTGCGATGTTTGAAGGTACCATATCTTCTTAAATGATACATCAATGGTAGCTGCCTAATGGTTGTATAAAGCATGCTAATATAAACGATCGATCCAGACACGATTAGAATTTTGTGGAAACAACATGTTTTGTTCAAGTAGACTGGTTTTCCTTGCTGTTGTTGCATTTGTTGTGATATTATCTGTGAGTTCCTCATTACATCGTAACATATCTATACAAATTACAATACAAATAACAATACAATACAAGAAAAATAAATAAAATTGAAGTGTCTGTTTGTAATGTAAACAAAAATGATTTTTTATTTTTTTCATTAAATATTTTTTATTTTTTTATCATCCAGACAGACAGATATCTGTCTGGATGTTTGTCCCGGCTAATCTCCGAAACGACGGGACCGATTTTGACGGGTCTTTCACTGGCAGATAGCAGTGGTAGCACACACGCCAAGACAAGTTTCTTGTCACGCGTTATATCGCACCGAGTCGCTTTCTCTCTTTCTTAATGCATAGGAGAGAAAGAGACAAAATCGATTTATCTCGCGTTTTGTCTTGTCACGTTTAGCTGTGCTACTAGTGCTGATGTTATAAGGAGTAAATTAAGCTACTCTTATTTTAGAAAAAGAATTAGGGTACCGCACAAAGAAACCATTAAAATCCACGTGGACTAGTCGCGGGCACAGTCTTGAATATAATAATAATTATAATAATAATAATATCCTGGGACATTATTTACACACGGTTACCTGATCCCAAACTAAGCAGAGCTTGTACTATGATAATCAGATAACTGATATTACTACATATACTACTTTTTTATTTGTAAATACATACTTAATATACATATACACCCAGACTCGGGACATATAGACATGTTCATGCACACAAATGCATGTCCCGGGTAGGAATCGAACCTACGACCTGCAGCGTGAAAGGCGCCTCCGCGCCAACCACGCTAACGGGCCCGTATAAGTATGTAGTTACAAAAACGACTTTTTTTTTTTTCAGAATGTGGATTGCCTCCCTCAACTCGACTTAGCCGATGTTTGTGAGTATTTAATGATACCTACCTACAAATAGATACTATTAAGTGAATCCACAGTGCACAGGAATTCGGCTGCGTCCACTAGCTTTAAGGGGGCGTCCATAAATTACGTGAGGCATTTATGAGGGGGGGAGGGGGTCGAGGCAAATCTCACGGATTTTTTTACCGCAAGAATCAGTGTAAAATTGCAAGAAAACTGAGTTAAATTAAGTTTTTTTTTTTTTTAAACTTAACTTAACTTTTTCTTTTACTTTAATTTTTTTTTGTTAAATTAAGTAAAACATGTTTCTCCTCTAGAAATAGCTTTTGAAAAATCTCACGTGAGATTAGAGGGGGAGGGAGGGGGTCGAGCAAAATCCCACGAAACCTCACCAAGGGGGGAGGGGGTCGAAAAATCTCAAAAATCACCTCACGTAATTTATGGCCGCCCCCTAAGACCCGCGCCTGAGCAATTCATGGAGCGTGTGCTGGGCCTGCTGCAGGGCTAGTACGCACGCCCAGACACAGGTTTTCACGCGCTAACTTTCAAAAACTTTCCAAAAGTGGAAGTGGAAGTTTAACGGTTAATTATCTCTTGCAGATCAAGATGACGATGCTTTATATCACTTTACAGTAATATGAAGCTATTCTACAAAACATCGACCCCAAAAACGAAGGACTGAAAACAATCTGAACGTGTTAATAAATAACATTCTGACTACTTGTACTATTTTAATTGTATTGTATTGGATTGAATAATTCGATTGGTGGTAGAACCAGCTGTAGCCATTTGACTGCAGCTCATTCACGGGCCTTCTCGACCAGGGTAGTATCAGCCTCTCACAGAAGATCGGCGTAAAGTGCGTTACGCACTATGAGTGAGAGAGTCGGGAGCCCAACTTTACCCTACCCTCCCTCTGTCCCACTCCCTTTCAGGTTGGCAACATGCGGGCAAGGCCTTTGGTATTGCAAGCATCTATGGGCTACGTTAACTGCTTGTTTGTCACTTTAGCCACATATAAATGTCTTTGATCTACGCAAAATATTGTTTATAATTTCAACATCTTTTAGTTTGGTAGGTACTATAGTACGCCTCTGACAATACCTTCTTGGAATTCTTTATCGCTTTGTCCCAATTTTACATATTTAGAATAGTCTACTTACCTACATACCTATTCATAATACTGAATAATAAACCGTATAAAAGGTCAACGATACGAAAAACAAGTTTTGCCTTCCCCAGAAAAATATGCATGGAATCTGTCAAGCGAATCTCATAGGATCTAATGATCTAAAGGAAGAAAGGCCAAAAAAACATGAGATGTCTTTATACAAAATAGGGATATTTTTTATACTAAGCTGTCATTATCGTCAAGGTATCGATCGAAGCGACCGGTTATTTTTTTCTCGGCCAACACATTTTTATTGGGGGTTCCGTTCAATAAATGTTAGGTACTAACCTACCTATCTTCCAGAAAATTTAGGGCTCTATCTCACCGGGACGCCAAGCGCGTCGCCAGCCGCCGTCGCCAACGAATTCTTATTGAATTTGACAGGTACTACCAATTGTTTGGATACGTGGCCGGCGACGTCGTTGGCTACCGTCGCCAATAATTCGTATTGAATTATGTCAAAATATGACAGGACTCTACTTGGCGACGACGGTCGCCAAACCCGTGGCCAGGTGTGATACAGCCTTTATGGTCACAGCTCACTTTAACCACTCGGCACCCGACCAGCACGTAGACAACTTGCGAGCGATGCGATCCAGTGAGGCTACGGAGTTGATGTGGTGAGCGTATGTCCATAGAATTCCATATTGAATACTAACCGCTCGAGGCGAAGCGGTGCTGGTCGGGTGCCGAGTGTTTGTAGTGAGCTGTGACCATTATGCTGTAATACAGTGATGTTGGCGCTCCAGTTGCCACCATTTATTTTTATCGTAGCAACAGTACTACTTCTTTAGTTGGTAGCCATCACGAACGTATAAAGGGGGTGATCCATTGGCGAGCAAAACCGCCGGTACGCCAACGAACTCACGCCAAAGTTCTAAACCGCCAATGGAGCACCTAAAAGTCTGAGGACTTTAAAACCGGCGGATTTGCTGGCTCTTTGTGCATGCTTGAAATTCTATGTCCGCGATGCATAAAAACCGCCGAAAAACTGTTTTGCTCGCCAATGGATCACCAACGAAAGCCAACGAGCCGGCTTCGCCGGTTCGCAAATGGATCACCCCCTTAAGTACCATGATCTCGACAGACCACAGAGTAAAGACTAAAGAAAGAGGTGCCCTTATTAGATATATGTATGAAAAAAAACGTGGTCATTGTTTTTTCATTTTCATTGTTCTATCTACCGGTAATAGTTGAACTACTCGCTTCGTTTTATGTCGATGTTAGTACTAGGCCGACCACTCGGCCGAGTTGCTAAGGGCCAGTCCCCTTAGTAATTGGTCCATGCGACAGACCGTGTGGTGCTAATTTTGTTAGCATCACAACCCCACTAAAGCAGACATAACTAAAAATATCGCTGTCTTGCTTATGCATATTCCATTTACCATGGAGAGAATTAGGAGTACGGTATACATTTAATTTTGTCAAGTTTGTGTGCTAACAGAATTAGAATAGAACCTATAACGGAAAATCATATGGAAGGTTTCTCACATTGATGTATTATTTTAGCAGATACGGTACCTCCTAACATCGCAATCACAAATTATGCTCGCACTACTAAATACAGCGGAATTCACATATCTGTGATTGCAATCGCAATTCAACAATTAACTTATCAACATCATCAATATAAGGCCCGCCACATACATACGGAATTTTCGTACGGATTTCCCTTTCGAAATATCGAATCGGGGTTTCCGAACGCGATATGTCCGTACATTTGGATGGATTTACTGCGTTCGGAATCCCCGATTCGATATTTCGAAAGGGAATTCCGTACGAAAATTCCGTATGTATGTGGCGGGCCTAAGTCGTATTGGCAATACCGACATGTTTTCAACATTATTTCCGCGAGCAACTGAGTCATACTGTGTCTATCGACTCGGTTTACTAGGACAAACTATTTTGGACAGTCACGTATCTCCGTCTTTCTTGGTAATGTATTTTGTTTCAAATCTAACTTCAACCAACTTCACATGAAGTGGGAACTAGCATCCAATGACATAACAGCTGTTAACTTCACAGAAATACGAATTCCCAGCTATTTGTGTTCGCGCGAGAGTAGAGACGGTCGTCTCGTATATTATTCAGAGCACGAGTTTAACTTGATCGACTCGTGTGAGGAAACTCGCTATAACATGATTGGTCCATCTGTAAGTGGTAATATCACTCTCATACCATCAAGGGTTGTATTATTAGGTTATTATTAGTTTTCCTCGGAAACTGGCTGTTTTCTCTAACCAAATGGATATTAGGGGCCGTCCATAAATTACGTCACACGTAAAGGGGGAGGGGGCCGACTAAGTGTGACATTGTGTGACAAGGGGGGAGGGGTTCTAAGTTTTGTGACGTCACATTTAAAAATCTAATAATCTAAGTATGAAAACCGAAATTTGAACTGTTAACTAAAAATTTTTAAATTTTTTAAAATTATTTGACGTCTCACTAGGGAAGGGGGAGTCTCACAAATGTGACCAGCTGTGACAAGGGGGGGAGGGATCAAAAATGATGAAAATCGTGTGACGTAATTTATGAATGGCCCCTTAGGATTACTTTTGCGATTCGTTGACGATACCGGGGCCCTACCACCACCTCTTATAGCAGTTTTGTTTTAACGTTTCAGCGGCCATTTGTGCAATGACGTTTCTTATTGTCATGACAATAAGGTACGTCATTGCACAAAAAGTCGCTGAAACTTTAAAACGTTCCTATAATTGAATCGCGATAAGAAGTCGTGGTAAGCCACCTGGCACGGTGACATTATTATTTCATTATTATTATTATCATAATTGGAAGGTGATATTAAAAACAAAAAACTTTCAAGTCTGTTTTTTTATGTCGGTGCTTAAGAGGGTACATTAGAGAGGGTATTTTATGGGTGGTATAGCCAAGCTGTAGCCAATTGACTGCAGCTCATATATGTGCTGGCTCGACCGGGGTAGTACTACCCTCTCACAGGAGATCGGCGTTGTCCAAAATGGATACAGGTTCAAATCCATAATTCTCGTTATTATTTAAAATTAGTTCCCGTGACCTCCCTAGATGTCGTTAGATTAAATATTGAAGTCGGTATGGTTTCGATACACGGAAATGTGTACCTAAGTATTTTGAGAAATTTGAATAAAACGCTTTTCGTTCGACAGTATGGTCTTTAATTACATAGTGCAGTGCTATTACAGCTGCGTTTCCTACGATGAGTGCGAGAGCCGGAAGTAATTCGAATTTGCATTTTTAAAACCTAAGACGCAACGCAGTACCTTGAAATAATTTAGAATATATGGGTGGTTCCTGCAAAGCTAGATTTTAGCGGTCACACAGTCTTATCTCTGTTCATATCAGAGATACCGATTAAAAGTATATGTTTTTCGTTTCTTACTACATTTGTCTATTTGGAAAACATAATTTTTATTTCATAAATAAATAAATTATACATCCAAACTTCATTTGAAAACCAAAATCGGGGTCAAATTAGCCGTTCTCGCTGTGTCACACGCTTCACTTTCATGAAACAATAGCGTTTAACTTTTCGGTAAATGGTGTTGAGATCGTGTTATAGATATCAAAAAAATTGTAAAAATATACTCTTTTTATTGATTACAAATTTAATATATTTTATTGTTTAGTTTGAATATTAAACAGCTATTTGTGTTGGTCACACGTTTGTGCACATTTTTACGGCGCATTACTAAATGATGTATAAGTCTACGATGAAACGATATATGGTCTTGTTTGATGTCACTACTGACAGCCAGTCATGTCGAGGCAGTCCAGCAGAGAGATGATCGAGGGTGTATCTCTCCGCGATGAGATATAGGGTATCAAAGTCCAAAAAACATGTTTTTTTGCCGATGTATCGGAGTTTTGTGGACAACATTTATTGTTGTTTGCAGTCACTTTAGATACTGGGGTTTTTAATACGAATTACTTAGCTGTCGAAGTATGATTTAGTGTTATTTAATTTATACTACATTTTGAAGTGCAAGAATAATAGTGAAATATGTTTAATTTGACGAGTTTCGTGGCATGAGATTCGTGGCAATTTCTCCACGAATCTCATGAAATTACCACGAATCTCATTTTTCGTAGGATTTTTCACGTGATGAACACGTCTCAGTGCCATAATGTAGTACATATTGGCATCAGACACTGGTTGTATCCCTCACGCAGCGATCCTCATTGCTGACGCTCATGATTTGCCCGTCGCGGAATGATTTTTTTGTCTCACGATGCTTCGCCATTTGTTTATGTCCATGGTATCGTGAAGCTCAGCGTTGATCGCATTTGCTCCATACTGTCATCTCATTTCATTATTAATTGCTTATGGTTGTGTCCGTCTTTCCTAGTGATTTGTCCAGGACACTCAAGAACAAAATTCAAAAATATCATCATTTTATTAATATTAACTAAACCCGCACGTCGTACCTGGCCTATCGAACACCGATCCGATGTTTGCTCTGAACACGATTGCTGATGAATATCACTCCAAAAACCGACCATTGTATGTTGCATTCTTGGACATGGAAAAGGCATTTGATGATAGGGTCCCAAGAGACACGATCTGGTGGAGCCTTCGGAAGAATAATGTCCCCGAACAATACATCAACATCGTTGCCGACATGTATAAGGGTGCAAGATCAATGGTTCGGACGGTAGTGGGTGAGACAAAACCAATAGCGGTCACAGAAGGCGTACATCAAGGCTCTGTACTGAGTCTCTTCCTATTGCCTCGTTTTGGATTCACTCACGGAGTTAGCGCAAAATTCGGCAGCGTGGACTTTTATATACGCTGACGATGTAGCCATCTGTACAGAGCGCCGTGATGAGTTACAACAGGCACTTTTATCTTGGAAACACCAGTTGCAAGCCGTGGCCTTGTGCTGAGTGTAGCAAAGACCCAATTCATGTGCTTTAACGAACCAGGTCCAAGCGACAGCAGTTCCATTCCCATCGATGGACAATTGGTCACTTTGTGCGATCAATATACCTGGGGAATAATACCTGGGGAGTATGATGCACAATTCCGGGAACGTAGAATGCAAAGTTCAGCACCGAACAGCTGCAGCGTGGCTAAAATGGCGAAAAGTAACTGGTGTTACAGGCGATAAAAGAATGACTGTAAAACTAAAGGGCATGGCATATAAGACCATCATAAGACCAGTCCTCATGTATGGCAGCGAAACGTGGGCCATAACCCAAACGAACGTGCATACCATTCAAGTTGCTGAAATGAAAATATTGAGGTGGATGTGTGGCGTTACCAGGCTTGATAAAATTCGTAACGAGTACGTGCGAGGAAGCCTGCGTGCGCGATATCGCCGACAAGATGCAAAAGAGTAGGCTGCGATGGTATGGTCACGTGAACAGGAGGCCTGAATACGTAGGGAACTTAGCACTACAACTTTCCATTCCCAGCCCAAGACCTCAAGGCAGACCCAAAACAAGATGGAAAGCTGTAATGCTAAAGGACATGAAAGAGTGTCAGGTATCCGAAGACGATGTCGAGAATAGAGCGAAGTGGAAGGGAAAGCCTAGGAAGGCTGACCCCACCACCATGTGGGATACATAGTCAGGAAGAGAGAGAGGATAAACTAAACCCGCAACGCAACAAAATAATTTAATTTAATAATTTTGTGGGCGATTTTATTTGTTTATCGGGTACTGTTAATTTTGATTCGGATTTTATTCTGGACAAAGCTCATACCTAGGTAGTGCTTATGAATCGTTAATATAAACATTTTAGCGTATTGCTTTCATTGAGAAGAGCCGCAAGAACATTCGTCTTGTCTATTTAATTTTAAGATACACCTGACGGGAAGCTCTATTGAGAACACAGAGCTGAGATCCTCCAGTCCAGACCAGGATATCATCAGCAAATTGAAAGTGCTAACAAGTACACCTATACTCGCCATTAGCATCGATGCTTTACCTTTTCCAGTGGGGAAGATAAAATACATCATTCATCATCATCATTTCTAAGATGGAACGTTTCCTTGTCTGACACCTTTGGCAATTGGATCGGTTTCGAGCTCTAGTTGGTCCTAAAGCTGGATTGATTGAGGCTCTGCTATTATTTGCGAGAATGCTCCCAGATGACCCAAAGAGTCAGAGACGCGCGGTCATGTACTTTTCTCCTCCAGAAAACATGAACACAAAGTTCCTTAAAACGCGAGATCGCTTTAGAATTCTGTCGTTTACGAAGATGTCTGAACAAATGGCAGTCCAGATGGGATATAAGAACTAAGGGCCGCCACCTTCGTGAAATTATTTCCATGCGTTTGTGAGCATCTGGAGAGGACAAGGCTAGAAGTGGACCACAGTGTGGCTCAAATTTTCACGAGACATTACATCTTTTGGAGTACCTAAATTATTCTATTTCATATTAGTTTCTTCACCTCTATAACAATGTTCGACGCATAACGATCACAAACAATTTGCATATCACATCTTTTTGGGAGTGTGGTCGCTGGTAAAACGAACGGAACACTATGTTAAATAGCTTGTAAGTGACATCTGGAGTAGTATATCACACAGAACTTGTAGAAATCAGGGAAATACCATTGGAATCAAGTATAACCAGCTCACATGTTTATGTTAGATTTTTTTCCCCATATTTTGTCTTTTATATTCATACAGAAACAGAAATTGTGCTTTTATATATTCTCTTGTTATTAAACACAAGTCCCAACAACCATAAAGAGAGCAAAACTTACAGTAAAGTACATAAATAATGCGTAAAAAATACCCGGAATTTACTGCGTGAGTTTCGTGTGGTACTGCATGAGTTTCGTGGCACCATTTTCTTCAACCTTGAATTCTGTCCAAAGTTATCATCAGATTTACAAAAGCGATAGAGATTTGAACTTGTATAAAAGGCTATATTATGTTATTAATATAAATTATCTAAAATTCACAAAAACAATAATTACCACGAAAATCACGGCGAGAATCTTGTTCGCAGGAATGACCCATATACGGAACCCTAAGAAAGGTCTGGTAAAAAAACTGATGAGGCGTGTTTTCCTTCTGATCGCCTCTGATGATGGATAGGGGATTTGTCTCAAAAAATCGGGATACCGTCATGTCGGGCTTTAGGTAACTAATACGTAGGTACCCAAAATAAGCTTTTAATAAATACGTATAATAAAAACAAGGACGTATCTAGAGGTCAAAGACATTAGATCGAATTTCGGAAACGGCCTTTCGTAATGTTACTGGGATCAACCCAGTCCATTGTTTTTTTTAATTTTTTTTATTGGTGCGTTGGCAAAAAAGCTTACGGCCCGCCTGATGTTAAGCAGTTACCGTAGCCTATAGATGCTTACAATACCAAAGGCATTGCTCGCACATTGCCGACCTGAAGGGGAGTGGGATGGAGGGAGGGGGAGGGGGGTGGGCTTACGGCTCTCTCACTCATCGTACGAAAGGCAGCTGTAATAGCTGCTTTACGCCGATCTTCTGTGAGAGGGTGGTACTACCCCAGTCGAGCCAGCCCATTTATGAGCTGCAGTCAATTGGCTACAGCTTGGCTCTACCACCTTTAAAATATATGTATAGGGTATCCACAGTATAAGCGTTGCTTAGTTACAGTTGGTGTGTGGAACCATACAGTTGGTGTGTAAGTCTGGCGACATACTTTAACACGTAGATTGCTTTCCCGATCGTGAATATTATAGTAGGCTAAATGGTAGGTAAAATTAGCAGGACCTGATAAACAATTGAAATCGCCCACAAAATTATTAAATTAAATTATTCTGTGCGTTGCGGGTCCTGCTAATTTTGATTCGGAATTTATTCTGCAAAAAGCTCATAACCCGAATGTCATCTCGACCTGTCGCGAACTATAGGTATACACGCGTGCGTATCTCGCGAGTGCCCCTAACGCCCGCTAAGGACCTTTACGGCCATCATCGTTACGATACAATTTGTCCCATCCAGTGTAATCTACTCTAGGAGGCAGTAGGTAAACAACATTACAAACAAACAACTTTGGAGATACATTTTCAAAGATACCTTTTAGTGCTCAACAACTTTACATTGTCATAAGGGGCCTTCCATAAATTACGTAACACGTAAAGGGGGGAGGGGCCGACGAAATGTGACATTGTGTGACAAGGGGGGGAGGGGTCCTAAGTTAAGTGACGTCACATTTAAAAATCTAATATATAAGTATTAAAACCGAAATATGAACAGTAACCGAAAAAAATTTAAGATTTCTGAAAATTGTAAAAAAAATGTGACGTCACACAGGGAGGGGAGAATCTCGCAAATGTGACCTGCTGTGACAAGGGGGGAGGGGTCTAAAAATCATGAAATTCGTGTGACGTAATTAATGGATGGCTCTAAGGAACTCTAGTTTGGTCTATATGTTAGGTTTTAGGCTATGTATTCTCAGTCAGTGAGTTAAATTTATTTTTATCTAGTAGATTTCTAATTGATAATTTACCACATTGAGATATTTTTAACCTAACGAGGAACCACAGCAGATACAGTAGATAATCTATTGTGAGATGTACACCACAATATCTTTCGTTGCGTCAAGTTTAGCTTAGTAAACCAGACCAGCGCTGGTTCTTGTCAACCAGCACATGCTGAATTGGGTCCGTTTGCGGCGAGCAAAATCTGTTTATTATTTATTTTCTTTTTATTTTATTTCTTTTTGTATTTTTTGCTTGCTGCAATAAAGTTTTTCTTTCTTTCTTTTCTTTCTAAACTTGGTCGTCATTCTAGCCAACAGAATTAGCACTTACCACCATTATTTGTTTATTCAGTCCAGTGAACAGCCTTTATGTAAATACAATATTTATTTTCTATCTTAATTTATATTCTAACAGGGTTCAGCTCTTGGTCTACACATAGTAAGTAGTATACCCATGTCTGAAGATGGTGACTCTTAATACGGCTCTTCGGGCCGGGATTATAGTAGGCCCCGTTTTCTTAACTACCACTTTACCTAGACGTAACTATTACGCTAGCATAAAATGCACTGCCATTTTCCATAATAGCTTACATAGAAAGCATAAAAAGTGTAAGATGAGGCTTTTCGTACCACGTACTTCACCTTCCTACTTTAGACTAAAATTCATCTATTTAATGTATATTTTTGCAACACTAACTACCAAAGAACATGTAGGGCTAAAAAAAATTGTCTATGGTAGAGTGACATTTCGATAATGACATTTGAAGCGCCAAGAAGTTGACAGGTGAAGGAAGGTGAAAGGGGTGGACATGACGTGTAAAGAGCATAGAATATTTGCACGGCAATTATTTCTGCAAGCGCGAAAGAGACAAAAAAGTGAAAGTTTTTTATGGAGAGTGAAATATTGCGAATTTTATTTTTTTGTTTGTACTAACGCGGCTTGAGAGGTTAAAATTCTACTAATATCATAATTAAAAAAAATTATGTATGTAGTAAAAGGCCAAAAGCACGCATCTAACATTTTCGTACCTATTATTTCAGAAGGTATGGTAGGTAGTACATGGTAGGTACTAACTACCATACCTTCTGAAATCACATAATAACCACCCCCTCTCCATTAAATGCATGAATTGGGTAGGTACTTACTTCAAAGTCTAACGACAGTAACAATATTCAATTTCAAAGTCACTATAAAATAAATGCATGCATATAGTTCGCGACAGGTCGAGATGACATTCGGGTTATGAGCTTTTTGCAGAATAAAATCCGAATCAAAATTAACAGGACCCGATAAACAATTAAAATCGCCCACAAAACTATTAAATTAAATTATTCTGTTGAGTTGCGGGTCCTGGTAATTGGAATTCGGATTTTATTCTGCAAAAAACTCATAACCCGAATGACATCTCGAACTGTCGCGGACTATAGGTACCCCAAACAAAATGAAATACCTAAAGGGTGCAACAGACACCGAATAGTGGGTCTGGCATCTCGTAAACGCGTCGTTAAGGCTTGTTTAATTAAATCGGCCCCGCGATGCGCCGGCGCCGGGCACCGGACAATGGCTCTGACGACCGGTCATTGTGCATTATCTCCGCTATATTAAACTCGTCTATCCGTGCTGCTATCCGCCCACGCAATGCGACACACGGACATATACGATTGACAACTTTAATGCTGGCAGGTTTGAGCCGTGCTTGATTATTTGTCAAATAGAGGAGATTATTGACAAGACCATTGGGCTCCAGTTCGGTTTTATAAAATGCTCAGTCGCATGTTTGCCTTCTTCGTTTTGTAACTTGTCACTAGCGAAATATCTTAAATAGGTTATATTTTCAAAGAAAACCAATAATTTAAAAATAAATTAATTAAATCTTAGGTATCGTCTGTTGCCAAAATTGACAATAAACGTTGAGATGTGCTGACTATAGTAGTATTTTATCGGTTCAGTTGTATCTTCTTCACAAAATCCTGACATGCAGTAGGTATTTGTAGAAGTCTGTGTGCAGAACATGTTTATGATGAAGTTAATAAATAACTAGTTCTGATCCACCTACCCATAGTCTCCACAAAATTAGAATTACTGTACCTAACCAAAATAGGTATTACTGCCCATTTAAAATACCAACGTAAAACTTTTAAAATACGTACTACCTAATAATTACTAACCATATAAAAATATTACAAAATATTATGTTAATAATCGTTCTCTCACTTTATTAGCCGTGTGTAAACATTTTATTTGCGTCTAGAATTTAAATGATATTAAACACTTGACCTACTCTGGTATTTAAAGATGGAATTTTTAGATGAACGTTAATTACTTTTGCGTAGTACCTATAGCGTCATTAAACCTGTCATTTAAATACAAATGAGTCTTCAAAGTAACCATAATTTCAGAACACACATTCGCTTACTTTAAATTCTTTAATACATCTTCGACTAATGCTTCCCTAGCACCTACTCTGTTTGTAGCGACTGTAGCCTAGGGGCGAACACGTTGGGCTCAATCACAAGGTCCCAGGTTCGATCCCCGGTGGGGCATGCACCAATGGATGAATTTTCATCTATGTGCATAATTTACAATTCGCTAACGGTGAGGGAAAACATCGTGAGGAAACCTACCTATCCCTCGGGATTAGGTAATAGTCAGTTCCTGTATACACGGCGACAAGGTTCACCACCTGTCACGTTGGGTTCTGACTATCTGGTGAAACGTGGGCTTTGAGTTGGCTTAATACCTCAACAATGTGGTGGTGTATGGCCACTCAAGCCTCTGACTACCCCCCGAATGGGGATAAAAGTCGTGACGTTATATTATTTATTATTACTACTCTGTTTGTGTCAATTTTACGAAGCACATTTCATAATCCTATGGGAAATTCTCGTCGCCGCCACGGAATATGAATATTAAAGGTTGACTGTTTGGCTACGTCATATCAAATTCTATATTATGTACCTACTTCTAGCTAGGTGTCAACAACTATATATTTAATTTCCACTCGACACGAGTGATCAATCATATCGAATTACGAAACTATGCATCATTTTAATCAGTAACATCATACAAAGGGATTAAAATCATTAATCAACTGGCGACTGGTCGGCAACTAGTTGTGAAACGTCAAACAACGTGCTCAGATACAATTTGCAGCGAGTTATTGCCATGTTCACTATCGACCTTCCGGCTGAGCGCCTTTCATACCCTCGTCAACTCACCCTGGTCTTAGAATAGGCAGATATGGATAAGACCTCAGAACAGCAAGACGCAAGAAGATGCAAGAAACTGAATACCCGATGCGTAGGTATCTTGAAAACAAGAGACCTGATTTCCATAAAATAAGATGATAATTAAAATTGTCTTGTCTTTACAAACAAATAACCGCTATGAAATCCATACTCAATTGTAGCATTTGTAGGCGTAGAAATCTGTCAAGTCTTTTCTTTCGTTTGTTCGCTCTGTACCAAATATGTTCTGTAAATTCCGCCTTCGAAGCTTTCCAGGCAGCCCGAAGGCCTTCGTGAATCAGTCAAGACACTTGAAATTCTTAAGAATCAACATTGCATTTAAATAAACCAGAAGAAAAGCCAGAATTCAAATTCAAAGTCAAAATACCTATTTTAATTCATCTAACTAAGCTAAAGGAAGCACAAGAATGAATAGTCAACATAAATATTTTATTGTTACCAGCACCACCGGTTCGTAATGTTGGAAGAAGAGCCTTCTGGCACATCATTTAATGCCAGGTAGGTCCACACGTAATGCAGAGCGGTGGATACTTTCTCGGTTGTAGTTTATCTCGTGGTATCAACTCACACTCTCAGGCATCGTAAAGATCCATTTTTAAACAACTCTACCAGATGTATTCTTATCCAAATTTGATGTAATCTTCACTGCTATCCCATTCCATCGTGTCATTACGTTATAACCACAGAACAGTCCCATAACAGCCGGTCGCCCCTCATCCACCATAATCGATGGGTTTACTTTATAGCCGATGTTAAAAGGCTCATTTGTTAGATGGTGAGTGTTCTTGTTATTAGGAAGCCGTGGCTTTCATGACAAAAGGATGTTTGGTTCATTGCAATTAGCTGAAACTAAGGCCTTGGTCTCCTATTAAATGACATCGGCCGCTTACAGCGTCACACGTACGCCGCGTCACAATGCTTACTATAGAAATGTACTGTTGTGGTCTCCTTCACACGCCGACGTCACTATAGTAACATTGTGACGCGGTGTACGCGTGACGTGAGAAATAGAAGACCAAGGCCTAAAGCTATGGGTTCCTCCAATAGCGGCGCCGTCATATAACGGCCGTAACTAGAACGTTGGCTATGTAAACAAAATGGCGCGGTTTCCTAGAGAGCGGTATTGGACACCGTTGTTTACGTAGCCAATGTTCTAGTGCGGCCGTTATATGACGGCACCGCTATTAAAGGAACCCATAGCTTAACACTAGACCATAGCGTCATAGCCTCGTCTTTTGTTTTGTACACTGTTAGCTGTATTGAGGTTGCTAGTTGACAAAGTATTGACAATAGTTGCGTCTTCATCAGCCCTCCTAGACAAGTGGCTTCGTCAATTAGCGTTTCTACAAAACGCTACGCCTCATGTATGGAAATGACATAAGCCACGTCATTTACTTATCGACTTGTAATGTCATTTAATAATATTAATAATATCCTGGGACATTTTTTACACACGGCTACCTGATCCCAAACTAAGCAGAGCTTGTACTATGGTAACCAGATAACTGATATTACTACATATACTACTTTTTTATTTGTAAATACATACTTAATATACATACAGGGTGTAAGTGACAGCCCTCCACATACTGACAGGGTGAATTCAGGACCTTATTTTGAATCATATTCCACTAAAATTTTCTCCGCAAAATTGATTTCTTTTAACCGAGTTTATTGGGGTACCATAAAGTTCCTGAACAAATTTCATGTACCGATCATCTTAGTATGACATACTGAAGTCACCCCATCAGTATGTGGAGGGCTGTCCATTACACCCGTTATACACCCAGACTCGGGACACACAGACCTGTTCATGCACACAAATGCATGTCCTGGGTAGGAATCGAACATACTACCTGCAGCGTGAAAGGCACCATCACGCCAACCACGCCAACAGACCCGTCATTTCCATACATTTAAGCGTAGCGTTTTCTAGAAACGCTTGTAGATGAAGCCACTTGTCTAGGGGGGCTGCTTACCTATGAACTCTAAAATCAACTTGGCAACAAAGCTAATGTTACATTATTGTACCTACGTCACATCGCACATGTAACTAATTGTGATTTCGAGCGGAGTATTCATTAATCGTTTGGCGTCTGATCATTAGTATCTGTCACAGTTTAGATTCCGAGTGACCACAGTAATGCTATAAGCTGTATAATTGCTCCTTTCGTGAGGGTAGTGACTAAATACGAATATCTTAAAACATAATAGATAAATATCCTAGCCGGTGCTAAGGTTTGTTGCTTATTTACCGACACTCCATTATATAAGCTGTGTCAGTTAAGTGCCTAATCTCAGAGTGCACTGATTTGTGGTGATTATTAGACGCAAGCGCAGCCTAGTAACATTTACAAAACACAGCCTTAATAACTCTTTGAAAAGATCCACCTAACATTTTATTCTGCGCTTTTTATCAAACAGTAATATTATGTTAATACCTGTTAATTCCTGTTAATATTTGTTAATACCTCTTAATATTTGTTAATACCTGTTAATGTTTGTTAATACCTGATAATATTCTGAAACTTTTATCAACAGTAACAACACTGTCCAGGTTAACGTGATTGCCACTGATTACTGCAAATTAACTGAACAATAAAGCTCAGATACTGCAGCTGCCGTCCGCAAACAATCCAGTAAATCTCATTTGCTCCCAATTTCGTTTAACTCATTCAGCGGATCAATTGCATCGAAATTGAGTTTAAAATTGATTGTCGTGTGTCATTATACAAACGGGGTGAAACAGCTCGGTTCTCATTCCTACTTGTTACCTAGGTACTTTAATTGTGAAACATTATTTTAGATGATTCTACAACCTAAGTACCTAAATAAGATTGATTGGGCAATAATCAGAAATCAATATAATATAGTGCCATTTTTCTCGACTGATAAATTAATTATTTATTGTACCTATAATAGGTAGGTCTGGCCTTACCTGTCCTTACCTGTCTTAGCCATTACTATTGAGCTGCTATAGTGATCAAAACCCTGATTGATCGACCGGTCAGAATCAACCGTTCAATTGGAGGGTCGACCAGAAATAGCAAACAGCCACAGTGGCGCGACAATGGCTAAGCGACTTAGGGCCCTAGTAAGTAACTAAGTAGATACCTACACGTACTAATACATAATCATGGAAATTAATTCAAACTTCTAGTCAAACTTGGTGACGGTACCGCGCGCGGAGTGACTTCAAAATTAATTAGATAGGTACATTGTTGTTCAAATCAACTCTGTGTTTACCTACCAGATACCTACTTCTTATAGCTATCTGTTATAGGTACTACTTACCTTTTAGGGGCCATCCATTAATTAAGTCACACAAAGTTCATGATTTTTAGACCCCTCCCCCGCTTGTCACAGCAGGTCACATTTGCGAGACCCCCCCTCCCTGTGTGACGTCACATATTTTTAATAAATTTTCCAAATGTATCGTCGAATATTCAAATTTCTGTTTTAATACTTAGATATATTAGATTTTTACATGTGACGTCACAAAACTTAGGACCCCTCCCACCCCCTTGTCACACAATGTCACATTTCGTCGACCCCCTCCCCCCTTTACGTGTGACGTAATTAATGAATGGCCCCTTATTACTTTGGATGTTATTACTCGAAGGTATACATTTTAGATTATGATAGCAATTACAGCAAAGTTAGTTACTTAGGTAGGTACTACCTAGTTATTTTCGGATTTCATGTGCGAATCTAATAAAACTCTATTTGGCATTAGGATCTTGGTACCTATATCGCAATCCTATTTGTCTATAGGAGTTCCTAAACTGCGTATCATAACCGTATTGGGGTCACTATCAGATAAGTTCAATAGAAATAATTATGTCGATATAAAAAGGTACCTATACAGCCAAGGCAAAAAAAACGTTCCCATGTTTCTTAATAATTAAAATGTCTAAATCATATTGCCAAAACATACTTAGGTTCCAACTTAAACATCTACCCCCTTATTCATAGAGATTTTAGCCAGTTTACAATGGTTTTGAAGAGCATTTTTAGGAACAAATGTGATTTGTAATTCCATTGCAAGTCGATCATAACTTGTTTAATTCGAGCTTCCGTGCAAAGATGATTTATACCCGCAATCAAAATGTCAGGGGTCAAAATTGTCGGTTTCGTTCATGATTTTTCACCATTTCCGACGATCAGACAACAATTAATTAAAAACTGTTTGACAATCAAGGTACCGTACGGTAATATATGACCAGGCAAATTTATCAGCTAACTTAGAATTAAATCAGAAACACACAGAGATATGGTAGGTATGGACACATCACATTCACTCGATACATTCAATAAACTTGTGGCCAGCGCACCACTAAGCGCAATTCACTCATAATTTCTAGTTTCTTGAGTTAATAAACATACATCAAAAGCCATTTTGATACCTATTCACATGAATAATAAGTGTACTATATACCTACCTATTTACCAGGGCTCCGAGTCGGCTAGCTAAAATTCAATGGAAAACTACTGGATCCTTATATTATCTTCGTGAATTCTGCATTCTTGGCTTTCGACATGTTGTAGGCCATCTGTCAGGTCCTCTGGCCGAAAACATGCTGACTACCAAGAATTTGCGATTACAATGAAGTATTCACGGAGATAATATTATAGACAAGTGGTTTCGCAATTAACAATGTTAAGGGACTCGAGGCCCAGTATAAATCCATCATATCTTTCCATAAATTTGGGGGTTAATGTCTCTCTTATAATAAAACTAATTTCTGTGGGAGTCCATAAAAGCCCCTCGTACCCTATCCGTGGCTATAGCTCATCGAAAATGGCCACAAATAGCCAAATAACGGCGAAGATTGCACGAAATTGCTTCTATTCAGAATGAGTTAAAGGAAAACTAATTTTCGTAGTCTGACGCGGAATTGTGGTGTTTTCGGGAAAATATTTATTAGTACCTAGTAAATTTTCGGAGATTAATTAAGATTAAAATTATTATATTCTATTTTTTATTGGCAGTTCAATTAGTAGTGGTAGCCGATTGGTTAAGCACGCGACTTGCGGGCTTAAGGTCATGGGTTCAAACCCTGGCTCACACCTCTGGATTTTTCGAAATCTATGTGTGAATCATAACTTTAATATGATTATCACTTGCTTACGGTGAAGGAAAACATCGTGAGGAAACCTGCATGTCTTTAGACATGTGTAATCCACCAACCCGCAATGGGCCAGCGTGGTGGATTATGGCCTGAATCCCCCTCGCATTGAGGGGAGGCCCGTGCCCAGCAGTGGGACGTTAAAAGGGCTAAATTATTATTATATTATTTTTTATTATGCGGACTAACTATATGGGCTGTAAAAGATATGAAATAAACGTATTTTATTTTTAACTGGGGTCCTTTTGGATAGCCAAATTGCATTGCTGACAGCATAACTACCACAGTTCCTCTTGAAATTTCATTGCATTTGTCCTTGCACAAATAATTTAAAAATTCGATTCCGATGTATATTGTTACATGAATTGTTTTATCGAAGTAAGGAGTAACAACTCCCCTTCATACAAGTAAACAAACGCAAATTCCTTTGTTCAGTCCAGACAAAGAGGAGCTTTCTCCGCGCAAACGAACAATAGTAGGTACATAGCACCTGGAGGTTGCCAGATTATAATGCCTACCCACATTATGTGCTTAACTCTAATGAGCTTAGAACTGTATTATTTCTACAAACGTTATATTTAACGTGCATCAATGCATCTTATCAAGAACAGAAGGGAACCTAAAGAGACCTTCTTACGTACCATTCCCATCAGGGCAAATTTCGGATTAGTGAATTATTTTGTATCAGTCCACTATAGGGGACCCATGTGCTACCTTGAATAACAAGCGTCCCTTTAATTTCGGACCATACCTCGTCTCTGTCTGGCGATATTCAATTGTTTCTACTCTGTGCGAAGAGGCAAAAACCAAACCATTCACAAGACCACACAAGATGATCTCCTACGGCCTTAAGCTATTGAAACTTTATAAACACTTTTGGGAAAGGTTGAGCAAAATATAGGTGGGTACCTATTCAAGACAGCATGTGAGCCTACGCACGCAAATATGTAAACAAAAGAGGGGGGCCCCGCACCCGAACGTACCCGGAAAATATAAAACGACATCATGAACAGGCGGATCTTGTTTGGTAATTTGAATTGTAAATGATGTAACGAGCCGCACGCCGGAAGCATCGCTATCGATATAAAAAGTGCTACTCTTGTAAAAATGAAGGTACATTTACCTATATTGAACCCGAGAAAGTAGAGCATAGAAAACTTATACCGAAGTCGAGGGATTTGTCGCTAGACTCACTCGATCGCATCGACTTCAGACAAACAGCAGTTGAAAGTAGTGGCGAAATGACGCATGTTATTAATTCCACAGTAGGTACCTAACGAATAAAGGTAAACATTCTCTCTGGGTCATGGATTAAAATCGAATATTATTTTTTCCATGAATGGTAGGTATCAACCATACATAGCATGACAGACAGCCAAATCAGGGTAGGTACAATGAGAGCCGACCCCACCTAATGGGATAAGGCAGAAGACTAGGAAGGTTTTCACCATGATAATGAATCGCTCTATCGAGAGATAACATGGGCAGTTTCCTTCCTTCCAGCAGTAAGATCGACTTACACTACTTGGGCTTGCCTCTAACAGTGATAAGTTAACAAAATGAATAATCCGAGAGTCCTGAGTAATATGAAACATCTGGAGTTAAAATCCAGCGTAATTTAACGTAATTACTTAATGAAAGGATTAGTCACATCTCTGGAGCCGGACGGAAGGATAAATGCTAGATACTATTTAACTGTTTTTTAAGCGCGCTATTTATCTGCGTTTTATTTTACAGGCTTTTTAAGTAAATTTCGTCGTAGGAACGTAGGTCAATCAGTATTGACGTCTGACCGGGTCGACATAACGTCATAAAATGATTGCTCGGGCGCGCCGCTCGCCCCTTATAGACACACCCATTATGACTGCGTCTTCATGGGACTTGCCACATCAAACTAATAAATTAGCCTACGGTACTTCGAAGCCTTTCTAAATTTGATTTTAAGACCTGCTTCTATTCCATCCACTCTTGGGGAAACGTGCGAGTAATGCAAGCTTTACTGTTTTGGCAAATAATTTCCTTCATTTCTCATACCTATAAAATCCGCACCGAGTAACCGTTTAAAAAGCGGGTAACTCCAAAACCGAATAAAACATAATATTTATACATGCATGGTGTTTTATTACACTGTACAATAAATATTGGGCTGTATACAAAATATAGAGGAATTCCAAAAGATATTGTCAACACTCTAGCATACATTAACATGAGTGTAAAACGACTCCTAACATACGTTTAAAATTCGTAACGTACTTAGCCACCGCCCGCTAACATGGGAGCTATCTCTATGCGGAAAATATCCATTATAGGCCTACATGGTGCTACATTTCATTACGTCAGTGAATTTTCGAGCAATTACATGAATAAATTAATTGGCACCACCCTTACTAACTACTGAGCTTGTGCGTGGAACATGCGTTGTCGCTTGAGCCTGGAACACACCGTCCCGTTAAGTCCCAAAGTAATCAACTGTACCGACATGCAAACAGACCCATGTTTTGTTAGTAAATGGAATGCTAAAACCTTTTAAAAGTACAACGTATTAATTAATTACACTTAGGTACCTTTTCAGATGCAGGTTGGTACATGAGACAGGCTGGTTCCCGATTTAACCGATTCTCAGAGCCATAGACCATTTAGCTCTATGCACAAAACAAACTTAATGATCCAACCACGGTCCAACAGCACAATATTATCTACAAATATGGTGTACAAAAATTAAAATAAAACCTGTTATTACTTTAGTTTATCTTTCTTAGTTCATTTAGTAAATTTCATTACGTTACGTTACGTTACGTTACGTTACGTTATCTTTTAAATGTATTCACTAAAATCGTAACAACGAATGTTCCACGCGGTTATCAGACCGTATATGTTATAAATAGTTACGTGTTTGTATTCATTGACGATTTCATTCGACATACATCAAGATTTTAATGAATATAATCGTCAATGAATAAACCGCGTGTAATTATTCACTAGTACACGGCCGTACTAAAACTGCATTATAAAAATCACATCACCTCGACTTAGTCGCTATCAATTTGAGACCCATATTCCAAACCACATACGCTTAGCTAGAATTACACTTTGTATGACCTTTTTGTAAACAAAACTCATTAGAAATAAGACAATTTTATTAATTAAAATTCCATTTTAGTCCAGAGGCTCCACCAACGAGTTACTTCGAGTGAATTCGCTTCGAGGCCATCCATAAATTACGTCACACGATATTTCATTATTTTTAGACCCCTCCCCCCCCCTTGTCACAGCTGGTCACATTTGCGAGACTCCCCCCCCGCTCCCTGTGTGACGTCACATATTTTTTTTTCATTAACAATTCAAATTTCGGTTTTAATAATTAGATATATTACATTTTTAAATGGGACGTCCCAAAACTTAGGACCCCTGCCACCCCCTTGTCACACAATGTCATATTCCGTCGACCCCATTAGGTGTGACGTAATTTATGGATGGCCCCTTCGCAGACGACACTTTTAAGACTACATAGTAGTTTCTTCTTCACTTTCATCCCATCACGATAGGGAAGGTTAATTGTGATTATTATTCCATTTTCTGTTTTATTAACATGTATAACGATCTTGGGACATTGATAGTGAATTGTCTTTGGCTTTAGGGCCGTTTGGGACAGTGAATTCACTTATAGTATCTCATCTAGGGCGTTTGTACACTCATGCGTATTCAGTTCGTATCAGCTTTTTTATGGATATATTTTTTTTAGCAGGGCCAGACAAAACTTGTCAGGGATTATAACGACATCGGACAAAATCGATTCATAGCACGTTTTGCCTTATCCGGCTGTGCTAGACCTGCAGGTCTTTTTTACTATGTATGTGATACGAGTCAAATACGAATAGTATACTGGTTTCTCCGATAGCTTTCGGGAATTTTTACCTGTCAACACATTATTTTTAAGAAAAATACTCAAGAACCCTGGCTTCTATCATACCGTTTGAAATGATCCGACAGTAAGCTCAGTTTTAATTTCAACCGAGCAAATTAATCTGAACTCACGTTTATAAATAAAATTACCGAATTACAGTAATTTATTTATATTACACTTCAACGTAGTGGTATCCCGGCAAGAAAAAAAATGCGTATATTTTACGTTTAATTCAACATGGCGAGACATTTCTTCCGGTTGGTATATGTCTAGGAGATAGAAGCCAGGTCATACCAAATATTACTAAGGGGGCGTCTATAAATTACGTGAGGCATTTATGGGGGGAGGGGGTCGAGCAAAATCTCACCAAATCTCACG
Source organism: Drymonia ruficornis (assembly GCA_947859195.1). Taxonomy (NCBI): domain Eukaryota; kingdom Metazoa; phylum Arthropoda; class Insecta; order Lepidoptera; family Notodontidae; genus Drymonia; species Drymonia ruficornis. The sequence goes on from OX401908.1 coordinate 12,414,418, forward strand.
TGGGGGAGAGGGGGGGTCTCGGCAAATCTCACGTAATTTTTTTTACCGAAAGAAACAGTGTAAAATTGCAAGAAAACTGGGTTAAATTAAGTTTTTTTTTTTTTACTAAACTGAACTTTAACTTTTTTTTGTTTTGTTTTTTTTTTGATAAATTAAATAAAACATGTTTCTCCTCTAGAATATGCTTTTCAAAAATCTCACGTGAGATTACAGGGGGAGGGAGGGGGTCGAGCAAAATCTCACGCAATCTCACCAAGGGGGAAGGAGGGGTCGAAAAATCTAAAAAATTACCTCACGTAATTTATGGACGCCCCCTAATCAATGCAAATAATATAGTGAGCACCTCATCAGTTCATTCGTCACATTATTACCAGATGTTAGTCGAACTTTGGCATCGATAGTATTAGTTTAAAAGTGCTCCCTCTCCGAGAGCATTTGTCTGTAATGTAACATTTCCGATTCGATTTTGATCATTACGTTACAATACTGCCCCCCTGACTGACGAGCATTCGCTTGTCATGATTGATGTTACAAGTTGTATCAAAATAGCTCACTGTAATGCTCGGTTCTCCTCCCACACCGATGTAATGCTCGACTCTGTAACGTTACATTCTAGACGAATGCTCGCGGCGAAGGAGCACCTTAACATTTCATTATTATTCCTTCCAATTAATATTAATAATGTGTTTGTCTCAAAAAACCTAGGAGCGAGATTTTTTTAAATAATTTTACACTGAAATTCATTAAAATATCACCATACCAGAGTGCTTTCAGAACTATTTTCACGCGGCAGTGTTGACATTACATAACATATGTTTTTTACAGTGGCAACACTGTTTGCACCACACAATGGCACTACTAAATGCAATTTTATCACTGATAAATGGGAAATGAATCCGTACGTTCCTAACCAATCAGACCATAACAACCAGAATGATTAAAACTAAAATACCAAGAAAGATATACATTGTAAAATTAAGAGGTATTTACACATTTAGCCTCAATATACCATCCAAAAAATGTACATAATAAATAGATAAGTCCTATCTAAACTCTCACGTAAATAAAAATCAACTCAAATCATCAGATTCCGAAATAAATACACTAAAGCTTATGAAACTTACAACTAAATGAGTATAATTATTATGATCGTAAATTATGCATTGTACTTAAAATAACCATTATTCAGATCATTCGCTCTCACAAAAGCAAGTGCAGATTTTTTATAATAATTTAAAAATTATCAAAATGGCTAATAAATTTGTGCCCGCGTTAAAATTTTTTGTATATTGTACAAAATGTTTTATTAAAAAATATACAAGATAGAAGCTAGTGAGATTACACGTCATTGCGCTAAATTGTGCCAAGGGACGGATTACTTCGTAGAATACAAAGATATTTTATAAAAAGCGATAGATAAGTTATACGCGCTCCGTAAACGACAAATAAAAGCTTTGCTAATTGGTGAACCTGAACTCCAGGCTCGCGTTAACATAGTTCTTGCACGTTATTACGTACATTGCTGACTTTGTAACACTTGTTTAATGCAATAAATCTATGTAAGCAAGCAATGTACTTCAGTGTACCGCGTGTGTACCTTCTTGCCATATGTGAGCACTTTTTATCGTGTAGGTAACGTATCTACCTCTTTTCTTAAATATATCATTGGTAGAATAGAATAATTGTATGAAACAATGCGAATCAGCGTAATTAAAACATGCTAGTATTGAGCGTGGTTCCCGTTCCCACCTGCCTCGTGCCTCGAGGCACACGCCTCGCGCCTCGAACCTCACGCCTCGCGGCAACTCCACACACTCCCCATAGACACTTTCGTTGCTGTTTACAGCCAAATACTTTTTACACTTTAATCACAGTTTATAAACGATTTTCTCTAACAATGGTTATATACATTTTTACTCCCGACAGGGATCTATATAAAGTCTTCCCGACGCAAATGGACACAGCGTGTCCTCTGCTAAAGGTGCGCTATAAGAGCATTCTCATTGCGACTACACTAAGTGCCTATACCCAGTTTGCGGCTAACTGGGGTGCGGCCAGACATATGTATGTAAAAAAAGCAATCCGTAAACTATCAACCAGCTCCAGGCCAGCGTGGTGGACTATGACCCGAACCCTCTTGCATTGAAGGAAGACTGTGCCCGATATAATGGCAATAGGCCGCACACTCGAACCCTATTACATTGCGACCGAAAAACACCATTGGCGAAACTCTGCCTACCCCTAGGAAAACAGGCATTATATTCCACTGTGGTCCACGTTACGACCTATTTGTACATTCCGCTTTTAAATTACGGGTAGTCTCCAACGTGTCAACTCTATGGTCGCATCACGCATGCCAATTGGCATCGCTCGTACGAACTCCGTACAAATCTAGTTCACGTACGAGCATTCGTACGAGCGCGAATTACTGAGATTGTGAGTGAATTTCAACCGTGTCAACTAATTCGCTGGCCGCACCGCAGCCAACCGCATCTTGAGTGGGTATACATAGGCATATACCAACGTAGCGATATGAGCCAACACTTACACTAGTGTCGTCTTAGCTATACTGCGGACCGATTAAGTATAAGAGGAATACAACCAGCGAAAACGTCGGATAGATAACTGGTTCAATTCATTCCCATGGCAAACGTACTTCATCTAACTACATTACATATCGCGCGTATATTTCAAGTCTATGCGTGACAATACTGCACCGTATTTCTTCACCAGTCACTAGGACACACTATACTCACGTATATAACATTCCAAGTGATCATAATAATCATCATGTGCAAAATCTATTTTTTTGGTCATAAATATACTGATATACAAATTTTATAAATTACAGTACGTTAGACTAAGGGTCAGTTTAGACAGAACGGAAAAATACCCGAACAATTTACTGGCTCCATTGAAAATAAGACCGTATTACCATAACGCTTAATTCACACCGCGTCGCGAGTCGCGAGCATGCGCGAGCCGACTGTGTCGATATTCAACCAATTTTTTTTTTAGTTTTAATGGAGCCAGTAAATCGCTCGGGCATTTTCCGTCCCGTCTGAACCGCCCTAAGGTACATAGTTTACCAAACTCGAATATTTGGTAAATAAATACATGCCTACATTTATACAAGCGGCGCGCGGCGTATGCGCCCGCGCATTCATCACATTCTTTGTCTTTTCAGATGTGCTTTACACTATTATGCATCGAGACATACCAGAGGAAAACACGAAATGGAAATATCGGGTCGAACATGCCATCACAAGTCCAATAGTCCGTGGAGAGTTCGTCACTGTAGCATTAGAGACTCTAGATTACGATTAAGAATTGTGTCCTTGACGGAGTTGAAGACAACCTCGATGTTGTGCGTGTCAATGGCAGTGGTGAAGTGGTGGTAGAGCGTGGTCTTCGGCTCGCGGCGAACATTCGCGAACATGTTGAGCAGGAACATTTGTACGTCGCGCAGGCAGTGCGGGTCCCCGCCGTACTGCGGGTAGTACCAGCGGATGTCCGTCTCCTTGCTGTCCACCTTGCGCGCGAGCAGGTCCGACTTGTTCAGGAACAGGATCACGGAGATGCCCTTGAAGTTCACGTTGTTCACGATTGTGTCGAAGATATTTAACGCCTCTTCTAGGCGGTTCGTTTTCCTGGAAGCAGATGAGTAACATTTAATAATAATGATTACGTGGATAGAATACACGTTTTAAGTATAGTTGCAAAAAATATTGACGGGTATTTGACGCAGAACGATTTGAATGACAGTATGCTGACGACCAGAGTATACGTAACAAGAAATTCGTTATTATAATTAGGTACCGTTAATTTTAAAGACCCTTTTAAATAACAATACAAAGATAACAGTCCAGGTAAGAGCGGTGAATTAATGGGAAGGATTTAGCGGCTATAAAGGCTTGCACATTAGCCATAATGTGCAGCGTTTATAGCCGCTAAATATGCCATTTTTAGCCATACAAAACATAGGATAAACACTTCGATGCGGTACATAACAATACATATAATGTACACCATATTTTCCATATGCAATTGAGTTAATAATACCTACTCATGTAGAATATAGATTATCACGACCTTGATTCCGTCAGCCGGATGCTGACTAACTCCCAATGTTTCATCTAATCATGCCGAGAAAGAATCGGATAATTTTGTCGTAATTTTTTTCACAAGTCATTTTTATCGCACCAATGATACTACCCTACCCTACTGTAGGTGATTTTTAATTAGACGAAGTAAATTTACAGGTGTTTTATAGCAAGCGGCCATCCTAAAATTACGTTAAACGTAAAGGGGGGGAGGAAAGGTGACATTGTGTGACAAGGGGGTGGGAGGCGTCCTAAGTTTTGTGATCTCACATTTAAAAATCTAATATATCTAAGTATTAAAACCGAAATTTGAATTTTTAACGAGAATTTTTGAAAAATTCCTCAAATTGTAAAAATATGTGACGTCACACAGGGAGGGGAGGAGTCTTGCAAATGTGACCAGCTGTGACAAGGGTCTAAAAATCATGAAATTCGTGTGACGTAATTTATGGATGACCCCAAAGGAACAAGGTTCAAATTCACAGAAGTGACATTTCTAGCTGTCAATCTATTTACTCTAAACGTCATAAGTTACAGTCCTTTTCCGATATTAGCTCAGCTTAATTCATTAGGGTACACTTTGGACCAAATAGAAGTAACTTTTTACGGTTAAATTGATCCACGAATACCTAAATCTAAATACCACTTTTGATTCGTACAACTGTATGCCCATAAACAAACAGATCGTATCAGTTAATATTAATTATTATTATGAATATAAGTACTATAAGCAGTTTTCCTTCCTTCTAGAAATTACCAAGGTAAATCTATAATTATCGTTTAAATTTAAATTATCCCCAATTACCGGCCATATGTTATTAGGACCGTTAGCCGCTTCAACTAAGCTAAATTATTGTGTTCACTTGTTACGTACGAGTGTCAGAATAGGCACTTTTGAATAGTGAGATTCTACCACCGGTTCGAAACGTTGGGAGGCTGAAACAAACCGACATTTGTTGTTTTCTTTTGTATGAGTTAAGCACATAAATATAAATTAAATCATCAAAGTAATGTCTCAATACACACAAAGACGAATTAATTTCAAAAACAATAAAAAATCACGACTGCCCTGCCAAAAAAAACTAGCTGAGAAGTAAAAAAAACAGTTGTATTATTAAATTGTCATTGCAGTCGCGGAACCGTTCTGTGGAACACTTTTAAATATAAAAGGTCCCCCGACTGCAATGAATACTACTTGTTTTTTTTTACTTTTTAGTTAGTTTTTTGGCAAGGCAGTCGTGTAAAAATACGTTGCTCATTACTTATACGCAACACCGTGCACTGCGGTCACAGACTGCGCAGGCGCTGGCACGCACGCCATCATTGTGTACAATATCATGCAATTAATATGGCACATCATATTGCTTCTTTTACATATATCCATTTTTTCTATATGACTGATCACACATTTGAACTATATTAAAGGGCATCGCGCGATTCTTATTGATTCTTTCATATAAAAAATAAAATTTAAGGTGACAAGAGTCCGTCAAAATGTCCGAATATCGATTAGCTTTTCGCCTCCCGATTTAATTATCCGTTATCTAAGATAACATGTGTAATCTAGTTCTATCGTTAATTAGAATTCCAGCCATTTTAATCACGTAATAAAATAATCATAAAATAACAGTTTAATTAGGTTGACGTGTGCCAAATCAATTACCGGGCACTGTATAGGGTTCTAAAAATATAATTAGCGAAAGTTTATAGTCATCAAAACATTTTACCGTACCTCTTTGGTATTCTACTATAAAGTTCACCAATAGGGATATAATAAAAATGCGTATAGTACTTCTTTGATGTGCCCTTTTTAGTTTACCGCAAATAAACATCGGTTTAAGAGCTAATAAAATACAGGAGTAGATGGTACTATCTATTTAGTGGTGAAGACATCGTAGGTATTTTGTGAATTTAAGAAATTAATATCGATTTAACCGAAAAAGTTACAGAATAATTATGATGCTACTCCCACATTAGCATCACGAAGCTACGTTTCTTTAAGTAGCGTACTAAAATTAACGTTCAAAGTTAGCCCGCTAAAACTACACCTACTCGACTACCGTGCTGAGTTAGCGTCACGACTCACGCAGCCCGATAATTCTAGACGCAGACGATAGCGAGTTCCTGCGTATGCATTTAGCGCGTCCGTAAGCGAAGCGTCGTGGCGAGGGACGCTAATGTGGAAGCACTGAGAATGTTACTTCGACAACCGCGCACTTAACATTAACTTAAGGGGCGTCCATAAACTACGTGAGGCATTTAAGGGGGGAGGGGGTCGAGCCAAATCTCACCTAATCTCACGTGGGGGCGAGGGGAGGTCTCGGCAAATCTCACGTTATTTTTTTTACCGCAAGAAACAGTGTAAAATTGCGAGAAAACTGGGTTAACTTAAGTAAATCATATTTCTCAACTAGAATATGGCTTCTGAAAAATCTCACGTGTGATTAGAGACATGTCACCGAGGGGGGAGGGCGGACGAAAAATCCCAAAAAAAATCCTCACGTAATTCATGGACGCCCCCTTCGCAGCTACAATATAAGCACCAACTAAATAATAGTTAACAACCTCACGACTGTTATTATTACAACCCCGAACGATACAGAAACAACCCTTTAGTACCCCGCCCCGTCGTGTACAACAATAAAACGAGCTTTACGACTTACGTTACTTGCGCACCCGCTGAGCTCCGATTTAACATACAACGCACGACACGACTCTTTCATTACGTCATCAAATGGAACTAGCGTAGTCCGTTCCACTGACTGGGCAGTAAATTATGTTAGACCACGTTGGAGGTAGTCAAACCCTAGATGACCTCAGAAGAGGTCAGTGAAAAACCCTTCAGAGAAACACAAGTGTGACCACTTGTGTTTCTCTGAAGGGTTTTTCTGTCAATTGGTGCGCTCATAGCCAGCTTCAATCACTTATCGGTAAACGATCGCAGGTTAAGCAACGCTTGGCAAGGTCAGTCAGAGATGGGTGACCATTTAGTGGCATTTTAACTGAGCGTCTGTACGCTTCGGAGGGCACGTCAAAAGTGGTTCCCGGTGGTTGTCTTACTTGTCTTCTAGGTTTGCTAATTGTTGTAGGACTAACGGCAACCTAAGCTCCCTTAGATTTTAGAATTGTTCAGGCTTTTGACTGCTCGTAACTTAAACCACTTTCTACAGTCATAGGGTAACATCGAGACTGCTAGGTTAACGTAAGTAAGCACAGATCACTGCTTCTTATATGATTAAAGCACTACGCTTGAGATGTCATTATGCAATACGAGATCTTCAGAATACTCGTTGACGTGTTGACTCTAGTTTTTCATAAGACAGATATCTGATATCTATCTCACAGATTGGCTGCTAACTAAACGACAGATACGTATTACATCGCAATAGTTGCGCAATTGAGAACTTAATTACTCGGATAGATAAAGAACGTTTTACCAAAGTCTACGCTGAGGTAAATTACGAAAGAGTATGAAATTACTGGTGTTAGATCATAGATAAGATTAAATTGTTGAGAGTTTGGTTCCGGGCACGTTGTTTATCGGCTAATGCTGGCTAACCAGGTGCAGTGAATCAGTCATCTACTGAGAAACACGACAATGTAGAGGAAATTCATTTCGCGGTAGAACGCTTCAAAGAAATTCATTACTGAGAGAAAAACTCAGTTTTTTCACGTTTCAAATGCTGTTAGAGTAGGTAGACAAGACGTTAATAAAATACAATTAAGGGCCGGGCTCCATTAGCGCGTTACGTTGCGTCTTCGCAAGATTTTGTATTGGCGCATCACCTTCCCCCGCTTCGTCTCTCGCCCGTTGACCCTTTGATCCGTTGCGACGACGCAGCGCAGCGCACTAGTGGAGCCGCGCTCTAAGTAAACTTGCAAGAGACCAGCTTTCATGGGAAATGCGAGTCCCAGCCTACTCAGCATGTTAAGATAATCGAAGCCGTTATAATTTCCAATTCCACAAAGACATTACGAATTTCTGTATTTCGAAAGGCTAAGACAAAAGATTCCATATTTTTGGACGATTCAAATCAATCAGAGGGCCTACTCTTTTCCAACGAAAACTACATTTCCGACGAAATTTCGCGTATTTCCTACTACGTTTCTCATTTATTCCGAGATTTATTACGAAAGAAAATTGTTTGACGTCTTCGTCGTAGTCGAATCTATTTTCGTTCAATTTTTCGTTCGTAAGAAATGTCGGAATGAATGAGAAACGTAGTAGGAAATACGCGAAATTTCGTCCAAAATTTCGTTTTCGTTTGTAAAAGAGCAGGCCCTCAGGTATCGCACTATGGGGCTTATATTACTTGGCTTCAAATAGGCAACACAATAGAATGCTCCCTCACCTGTCTTCCGACAGCACCTGGTCGAACTCCGACGACGATACAAGGAAGAGTATCGACGTGACCGAGTCGAAGCACTGCGTCCACTTCTGGCGCTGCGTCCGCTGTCCGCCCACGTCGACGAACACGAATGGCACGTTGTTGATGTTGATCGTGCACTCCGTGATGCCCTTAGTAGCCTTCCGGCAGTGCAGGATGTCTTGGTGGGAGGGCACGTAGTCGGGCCTCGCGATGCGTTCCAGCTCGTCGAAGAAGTAACTCACTGAGTCGCTCTGGAATCGAAAGGAGAAGTGTATTAGTGATGTGACGAATTTTTTTTGAACATTGATGACACTTGAAGGTGGTAGAGTCAAGCTGTAGCCAATCGACTGCAGCTCATTTACGGGCTGGCTCGACCGCGGTAGTACCACTCTCTCACAGAATATCGGCGTAAAGCAACTATTACAGCTGCGTTTCATACGATGAGTGAGAGCCGAAAGCCCTACCCCCCCCCCCTCCCTCCATCCCTCTCCCCTTCAGGTCGGCAATGTGCGAGCAATGCCTTGGTATTGTAAGCATCTATAGGCTACGGTAACTGCTTAACATCAAACGGGCCGTACGCTATTTTGCCACCGCAGTCATACAAAAAAAAACTTGTAGTGTCGAATTCCCAGTAAGGTCTGCATAGAGTAAACGTAAAAAATAAACGAAATATAATTAAATCATTAGTTTCATTAAAATCGATCTCATTGTACTGCCCGGAAAATTGCTGTAATCATCATTGCGTGCAATAGACGCCAATGCAATGGCTCACAATTTATGTCACTGGCATCGCCACATAAAATCCAAAGCGCTGGAAAAAACTACATTCCAGTTACCACGCAAACAGCGCGCTATTTTAAGTGCAACCTTACCCTACAATGCACTAAATACAGGCATCATTGCTACTCCTGCGCCCTTTCCGACAAGAACGGCTTTAAAATCCAAAGGTTTGTTTAAATGCGAAGGCCGTTAATTCGTCGGTCACGGCTGTGCGTTGGCAATTAAAATCTCGATATTCAGAGGAGACACATTGAGACTTATAATTTATGAATGGAACAAAAGTAAGTTTAAAAACTAAAACACGACTACGGAAAAAACGCGCTCTAAAAAGTATGAAACAAGAAAATATTCTCATCTAGAGGATAGCCGTGGTCCGTGTTCATGTGCCATTTGGCCCTAAAAGACCTACACGGACCACGAGCGCGTTTTTTCCGTAGTCGGGTTTTAGTTTTTAAACTTACTTTTTATTTAATTATTTTGGAGTTATAGGTATCAATATATATATTTTTGAAATGTGCTCATCAAGCTCTTTCATTTGATACCCCACACGGTTTCATTAAAAAATGGTTTTTTTTAGTTCATAACATTATGTCCTCTAGAGGGCGCCATATGCAATTTTATGTGACGTCACATAGCCTATAACCAGCGCGCCATTAAGCCGCTTCTGACGATACCTCATTTGTCAAATTACGACAAGTAGTTTGGAAGTTAGGTGGGAACAGATGCACATACATACATACATACATACATACCGGTCAAAATCATAACGCCTCCGTAGTCGGATAAAAATTAATGAATGGTAAGACACTGGATAATTTGTTGTGTGATAAACTTCTAGTTAACAGAAATTAGGAGAGCCATAATGATGCGAGGATAACAGCCTAATATCATACCAAAATATCTCGCATTGTCAAAACTAAATCGAAACCCACATTGTATTATAACTTTTCCTTTTATAAATAAAATAGGTAACGGTTTGGCTTGTTAGCAGGTGGGTCGACACGAACGCCCTCGGTCACGCCACGATCTGTGCATTAAATATAAACGTACACAATCGAGTGGCACGGTTATTGTGCTGTTTATCTAAACAATGCTGAAGGATATAGGGTAATGAACCCGCAGTGAACATCCCCAGGACTCAAAAATCCCACCAAAATTGGACGTGTTAAAGAAGTAGAACAGATTAAGGGGAATCTTAATGAAAATGTGCGCTAAACGCGGAAAGTAGAGTAGGCCAAAATTCATGCACACTCGATTGATCTTAGCAGCGATGTACTAAAAGTTTTTGGCCCCTGTTCGTCTAGTATAACGATACTATGAACAATGGCAGAAATAATAAAGGTATTTTAATATAATGTAAGCTATATATAACCGAAGAGCATGTATGAAGGGAATAATGAAAGTGGATGAAGCGAAACAAGTATGTAAGGATCGTAGCAAGTGGAAAGAAGTGGTCTCTGCCTACCCCTACGGGAAACAGGCGTGATTATATGTATGTATGTATGTACGCTATAACAGAGATCAATAAATTAAATTAAAACGTATTGCGAAATAAGTTATTGAACAAAACTGGTGCAAAAAAATCAAAACTTCACGTGCACTCCATGGCTAGAACTAATAGTGCACGATTTCATTTTCCGCGTATACCTAGTTTAATTACTTTTATTATCCGTTCATTGATTGTATAGTCACCTTCACAACCTAGTTGTCGGTATGAGAGAAAGGAGGCCGGACACAGTTAATAACACTGTTACGTAATTCAGTGAATTAAGATGTTAGCTTCAAGACGTATCTTTCCCGGAACTGAGTACTTAACCGAATAACAAAGCTGGACGTTTTAATAGAACGTCAAATTGTGTGACGTAAGGGACACCAGCAGTCGACCGAACAAAATGCGGTGAGCTAGTAATTGCACAGCATTATGTAAATATACCTATTATTAAGTGTAAAATACGGGGTCGAGCTGCAAAAACTATATTGAATCATTCTCAAAATATTCATTCAGAGGTCGTCCGCAATCGTATAAACAAAACGTTTAGGAAGCTGACAAGTTTACAAATTCAATAGGTAAGGTACGTACGTAAACTGTTTAATGAATAGCTAATTTCCAAAACTGCAGTATCAATAATCGCCATAAGTTGAATGAATACAAATTCGACCTTGTTCTAAAAGTGGTGCGTTTCACCTGGAAATACTCAGTACATCACTCTTAGACGAAACATCAAGCGATTAGAGCTACGATGCAAAATTGCAAATTCCAGTTAGGCGTGAAGCTAGCTCCGATAACCAGAGGCCCTACTCTTTTACAAACGAAAACGAAATTTCGGACGAAATTCGCGTATATCCTACTACATTTCTCATTGATTCCGACATTTCTTACGAACGAAAATTGTTTGACGTTTAGATTCGACGACGATGAAGACGTCAAACAATTTTCGTTCGTAAGAAATGTCGGAATCAATGAGAAACGTAGTAGGAAATACGCGAGTTTCGTCCGAAATTTTGTTCTCGTTTGTAAAAGAGTAGGCCCTCAGACGCGGGGCAGGTCACTCTCCATGAATGAAACAGTGTTGTGTTATGGTCAACGACACGCAACAAAGGCCCGATATTATTTTATTTTCTACACGCTTCTATATATACGTTTGGAATGCGGGTTGACCGCGAAAATGAGAAAAAAGGTCTCCTTTTTCTTGTTCTTAGAACTCTTCCTATCAAACCGGTATCTGCTGTACCTATATTTATTAATATACCTGGCGAGCGCCGAGCGATTACAGGAAATACGAAGTTGAACACCTATGTATAACCGAATCGAAAATAAAAATATCGATTCTACATCAAGCCGTAACGTATTCGGCAAAAAACTCCGGAATAATAATGAATGTCATTAACGCAATGGGAGCAATTTGCTTAGTGTTTATTGGTATCGAGGCTATTGTGGGTGCAAACCAATAATGATAATTAAACCCTTTGTACAACGGTGGTAGGTATTTCACGCCGGCGAGCACGCACCGAGTAGAAACAAAAGGAAACGAGAGACATTCGTTGATTTGATCAAGATAACCGCTATCACACTAATGAAATCAATTTATCGGGCGCGATTACGAAAACACTAGTATTGGAAAACAGGTTTACTACGATTTACATACTGATTCATTGCTAGAAACACGCAGGTGTTGAAAAAGCAAGAATGACGTCTAAGAAATGCTTCGAATGACAGTAGCGGCATCCATTGCGTTTTTTACAATCACACATGTTGTGAATCACATGCTTAAATTCCGTACGTTGCATAGTGAAATATGCTAATCCGAAATTACGGGCATCGTACGACATTCTAGTATAATAATAATAATAATAATTTAGCCCTTTTAATGTCCCACTGCTGGGCACGGGCCTGCCGTCAATGCGAGGGGGATTCAGACCATAATCCATCACGCTGGCCCAGTGCGGGTTGGTGGATTTCCCATGTCTAAGACATGCAGGTTTCCTCACGATGTTTTCCTTCACCGCGAGCAAGTGATAATCATATTAAAGTTATGATATGATTCTACTATACGCATGCCAAATCTTGGCGCAAGATATAAAATGCTACAATGTGCGACGTATCTTACTCGCGCCAGTGCATTTTATATTAGTGCGACAAATGGCATTGCCGCACGAAATCATGCATCGGTTTCGGGTACATGTAAAGCATTTTGTCACAGACTACATTTTATGCATGTCGTTAGCAATGCTACAGCAATTTAGACGACAATGTGCTAGTATGTTGCAAGACACTGGCATGCCAGAATATAGCATGATAGCCTACCTCAGTATAAAGCCAAACCAATGGTTGCATTTCAGTTTTAATAATGTCCATAATCCATGAGTAGAGATTTGAGACGTTCATAGCCAGCTGTAATCAGTGATCGGTAAACGATCGGAGGTCAAGCAACGCTTAGCAAGGTCTGCCAGAGATGGATCACCATTTAGTGGCATTTGAACTGAGCGTCTCCGTGCTTCGGAGGGCACGTAAAAAGTCGGTTCCGGTTGTCGTCGTCGTTAAGTCGATAAGCCTTTTCAGAGGCCTTCGGGTAGCTTGCCACTAACCATACGATAAGATGAAGAAGAAGTAAAGATGAACCGTAAACCTTGGCATAAAAGAATATAATGCAAAAAAATCATAAAAGCATAAAAGCAGTGATAGCCGATTGGTTAAGCACGCGTCTTGTGGGCTTAAGGTCCTGGGTTCAAACCCTGGCTCACATCTCTGGATTTTTCGAAATCTATGTATGAATCATAACTTTAATATTATGATTATCACTTGCTTACGGTGAAGGAAAACATCGTGAGGAAACCTGCATGTCTTAGACATGTGAAATCCACAAACCCGCATTGGCCAGCGTGGTGGATTATGGCCTGAATCCCCCTCGCATTGGGGGGAGGCCCGTGCCCAGCAGTGGGACTTTAAAAGGGCTAAATTATTATTATTATTATGCAAAAAATGCATTATTTAAAAGTTCCTCAAAATACGTCAGAAACATGCCAACTTTTTATTATTATTTTTTCATTTTAAAACGACCAAACACGAGTCTGATGTAATCAATGTTTTTACCAAAAGTCCCCACAGGGTCACTTCGCAGCGCCATCGATCACGCAGCTAAATACATGAGCAGACATATTAATGCGTCTGTTCCAATGATCATTTAACGACGGACGAGCACTCGCCAAGTGGCTACGTACATACTAGGAAGTTTTTACAGACAAAAACCTTACTTTCCGCATTGGTCTTGGCGTAAACCGTAATAGAACGTTCGACAAATACCTAACTGGGAAGTCGTGACTGCGAATGTGCAACTGCTTTTTGGACAAATAGACATTTAATTCATTAGTAATTAGTTTTTTTTTTCTGTTAAAACGATCCACAAACAATGGCTTGACTATGTCAGCTTATTAGGTAACACAAGTAGGACATACCTTCTTTCTTACGTGTACCTGTGGAATTTAACATAAGTTGTTTGCTAAAATAAATGTAGCCTAAGTTACTCCTTATAACATCAGCTATCTGCCAGTGCAAGTCCTGTCAAAAGCGGTCCAGCCGTTTCGGAGATTAGCCAAAACAAACCGACAAAGACAAAAAATTAAAAAATTGGTTTTTGAAGTACTGCATATACTTTCATAAATGCATTTAGTAAAACGCTGTTATTTTGACATTGCAAACCGAAACTATTTTATTTATTTGTATAAATTGTGCAATCTGTGTTCTTACAGCTAAATAAAAATAATCCAGCACAAATAAAATTGCAATATGTAACTAAGAAAAATAGAATACAAAGACCACAGAGCAAACGATGACGTAATGCAGTTACTGTATTATACTGTCTCAAACATTATTGACGGGCAGAACTATGTCCTGGGGGCTTACCACCACCTCTTATAGCAGTTTTGTTTTAACGTTTCAGCGACTTTTTGTGCAATGACGTTTCTTATTGTCAGGACAATAAGGTACGTCATTGCACAAAAAGTCGCTGAAACGTTAAAACAATCCTGTAAATGAATCGCGATAAGAGTTCGTGGTAAGCCCCCTGATTGTCCCAGCAAACTGTCCTATAAGATAACTCGAAGTACTCCATCTGAGGGCCTACTCTTTTACAAAAGAAAACGAAAATTCGGACGAAATTCGCGTATTTCCTACTACGTTTCTCATTGATTCCGACATTTCATACGAACGAAAATTGTTTGACGTCTTCATCGTCGTCGAATCTTAACGTCAAACAATTTTCGTTCGTAAGAAATGTCGGAATCAATGAGAAACGTAGTAGGGAATACATGAACTTAGTCCGAATTTTCGTTTTCGTTTGAAACAGAGTAGAGCCTCTGAAGTTCACGAATATATCGCTTGACTGATTGCCGATCGTCTTGACAAGAAGAACGACCCGATGCAGAAGCAAAACACGATAAACATGAAACTAAGTTGTCTAAGTGTGCGCAATAGGCGACATGCAGAACACAGCAATTTATGGTAGGTGTACGGTATGTAGGCCGTCAACCATAGCGTTCACCGCGCCGTGAATGCGAAAATGAATGATAGGGAAAGCCCGGTCCAGGATGTCATGGATTAAGATTGCCCAATTTCTCGTCAATGCGGACATAATGACGTCAGAAGTCCAGCGGAAATTGTGTACGATAACTAGTACGGTCAGCAAAATAAGTCGCTGAACATTCTCAGTTATTCAAATCGCTTGCACACTTGCAAGTGGGTTTTCAGGGATCCTTCCATGACGCAGTGTGACTGCGGTGATCCAGTCGATGCAACACTTGCTGGATTGTCCCTTGTGCCCGAACGCCTGCACGAGGGAGGACTTGAACGCGGCCACACCAAACGATATTAATGTAGCCAAATACCTTGTAAATTAGGTCCTACAATAGTAGAACTGTTGACAAGAAAAGATATTTCTAATATTTGGTGCTGATAATGATCACCAACGTTTGTAAAATAACGAGTATTCCCGATCTAAAAAAATGAGAACCTTCAGCAACTTATGCTGCTAACTGTACGATGCTTCTGTACATTCTTGTTTCAGGTAAACTAGGACAGTTTAAACCCAAAACTCTCCCGGAAAATAACTGTACGGATGTTTAGTGGGATTTGTATCGATCGAACCAAGAATTTGCGTGATAACGAGCAGTGAGTTAGCAAAATAGGTCATGCCCCTAGTGAACTCATAGTGGAACAAAATGAATTATACGACTATTCCATCGTGTTGAGTGCCTATGAACCTTTTGTGGTTCAAAGGACTCACCTTAATTAGGTAGTATAATGTCGAATTGTTGGAAATAAGTATGTCAACGAGGCACGTTATTGATAAGAAGTTTGGAAGTCTACTCACAAGAAATTTTATAGAACCTAACTTCCAACGCATAAACAAGAGGATTTTGCTACCGTTCCACCCACAGTTATCACCACCATCACACATATCTGAGACCATCGACACTTCTATGAACAGTTAGGACCCACGTTCTATTTTAATTTTACTCCATGGGTGGTCTTTTAATCGGAACCCTCATAAAATATTTGTAGGATGATAATAATCATAACATGAGGAAGTCCCTGACGCTTTCATCTTAGTCTTATCAGCTTCCAAGTATTATTGTACCTATTCCTATTATACACTATACCTATAATGGATAACTTCCTTTCAACAAACAGATGTACTTAACAATAAACTAGTTCTCCCAATATCACACAGTAAAACCGGACATACAGACGGCCCCAACGATTTTACAACATGTAATTATTGCATTAGAGAGCACGTTAGCGCATCATGTGAAGAGCACCTTACGCACTGCGAGCCTTGGGGCACGACGCGTGACGCAACGTAGCTGTGACTAATCAAATGAGATAAGGAATGCAATTACAATTATTTTATTTATGCTCGGAAGACGATCGTGGAGGAATAGATTCGTTTCTTTATGTGGAAACATCTAGTATCTCTAACTTCGAGCATTCATACCTATTATATCATATATATGATATAGATAGATTTTAGTAGTCCTAACTTAGCAAGGGACAAGGGTCCTACTGCTGACAAACTTAGAATACCATTGACTTAGGATTGGTTTTGGACGATTGGTATTGGACGCGCTCAGCCAATCTTAAATCTATGGAGAACACCAATTTAACATCTTTGTGGATAAAAATGAAGATTAGATTGAGACTTATGGATTTCAAAATATAATATAGGGGAATTTTATCAAGACGAAAACCTACCTATCCCTCGGGATTAGGTAATAGTCAGATCCTGTATACACGCCGACAAGGTTCACCACCTGTCACGTTGGGTTCTGACTATCTGGTGAAACGTGGGCTTTGAGTTGACTTAATACCTCCACAATGTGGTGGTGTATGACCACTCAAGCCTCTGACTACCCCCGAATGGGGATAAAAGTCGTGACGATATATATATATATAAAGTTAAGGTTTTTTTTCCATGTCGCACTCTTGAGCAAAGGCCTCTTCTAGACTTCTCTACAACACACGGTTTTGTGCTGTTATAACGAAGAAAGAATTACTCCTTCATAACATCTAAATTGTCATTAGTTTTCCAATTGTAATTATCGCTCTAATCTTTACGATAAAAAATAACATGGCGCTAAACCCGAGTTAAAAGCAAGTGAATAAACAATGATTCAGTGTGTAAAAAGATATCAAGGAAAATAAACAGTAAAATGCTTCATTTAAACAAAGTGCTCAGTGGAGCGGCAATCTACCTACCAGCAGTGAAATGTGTCATACAAACAAACGAGTTTTATAAGATCAATGATAAAATTCATTCAATTTCCTTTAAATCTATAAAAATTCTATCAAAAACAGGACTTAATGTTGGCTTATCAACTATCATACAAATGCTACGCGTTCCATTCATTTGAAAATAATACCTATTCAATAGAACATAAAGTTGGGAATACAGTCTACTTTTGACAGCTAGTGGTGGGATCTTCTGGAATTTTAAACCAATAATGTATGGCATATTTATGTTTCTGTTTTCGTTTGCACTTTAGGCTCATTCTTCATCTGACCGTTTTACGTGGACCTTCGGAGTCAATATTATTTTTACACTGACGTTCCATGTAAAACGGTCAGACAAAGAATGGCCCTTTATTCTGATAAACCAAGCTAAACATGGTTAATTTTAACATGTTCCATCTCTATTGAATAATCTATCAATACCATAATCATTAGTCATCAAATTATCAAAAGAAAATACCTAATTACACCATGTTGAGGAAATCAATTGCAATTAAACAATTTCTGTTATGTTTATATAAACTTTGTTATTCAAGACTTGCACTCTTGAATCATAAACTAAACATTTGTATGCATGCATGTGTGTGCATGCGTGAAAACCATGAATAAACATCACACAAAGAGAATGATAGGGAAATTGTTATTCAACATGAGTTGTTGCATTATCAGTCGCCAAAAACAGGATTATTATCAGCACACAATGGGTTCATTTCACTTTTATTCAATAGTACCTGTTGTCTACACTTTTTATCACACAACTTTTTCTTTTACTTTGTTCAAGCAGGATAACTATTGTCTTTATGGGTTAAGTAGGATCCAGATATGGGACAGTGCGAAGTGAGGGTAGAGGACCAATAGCTGACCTCTTTCTCTTATGGCCGGCGCACAGTGAGGACGGCATGGCATGGCATTTTAATTTTTATCAATCGAATTTAATACTTATCCAATCGAAATAAGGTATATATTTCAATGCTCGGTGATCAACCTCGGAGTATCGCGGAGTATTTTCTCGGTGCACTCGCTGGAGCACCTTATTTCGATTGGATAAGTATTAAATTCGATTGATAAAAATTAAAATGCCATGCCCTGCCGTCCTCACTGTGCGCCAGCCATTAGGAATAGCTATGGCATAATCCTCTTTAATAAGTTACAGCTTCATTGTACATTGAACTAAGAGCTCCTACTTAGTACGGTCTATTAATTCACTGTGTTGGTCCAGAGTTGGATAACCTCATTATTTCACTAACACAGGAATGTTCGTTGGTGGGCACGTAAAGAATCAGGTGGACTATGGTCATATAGACAGCAGTTTGTATGCGTAGGTTGGCACCGGGTTGGTTATGACACTTACACAGTAAAGGGTTATGGATATCTAAAATGATAGTTTTCAGTTTTTTACACCTATAAACCAGTAAACTCAAAAAAAAAACCTTTAATAAAACAATCCTGGGCAAGGGCCACGCATCAATATATTGAGGTTTTAGTCCACAGGCCACCACGCTGGCCCATGGTGGATTAACCATTTGCATGCTTTAACATGGATCCAGACACAATAGATTTTCTATTCAAAGTCAATTCATTTATTTTGCTTAGGCCCACTAATAAAATGTCAATTATTTTTTTTCTTAATCTACCACCAGATCAAACGTAACCTCAACTAAGAATATTGTATCTGTGACTGCCTCATACTAGGGCTTAAGAAACTTCACAATACTTTGAAAAACTGGCAACGGTTTCACAGACATGCAAATTTCATCAATAAAAGAGCATTTCGCACCAATAAACATGTACACACAGCTTTATCAATCAAGGAAAAATCAATTAACTTTAATGTAAATGTTTCAGATAATTAAATAATCACATATGTTTGTTTTTTTACATATAAAGTTAATTAAGCCTCACAAAACCTGTACTCAAATAACATACAAGACCACAGGAGGAATCCCTAGCGGGCAAACAAAGACACTTGCCACCATTGTTTACTTGATAAATACTGGTTACTCACCAATTGAAATTCCCTTCGCCTGTCGTATGCCCTTTTTATGGCTCTGTCTAACCACAGCGAGTGTATGTGCGGCGCGTAGTGGACGAATAGCCGGCTGTCCAGCGCCGCACTGCTGATGAAATGCAGAGCCTGCTGGCCCACGTCCAGGTTTCGCGGGTTCTCCCACGGTATCGCCAGCTTGTCCCTTGCGTCCACCAGCACTTGGATCCCCTTCACGATGTTCTGATATATCACATGCTGGTACTCCCGCACCAGTTCCGGCTCGAACTTCACTTTGTGTATTATCCTCATCTGTTTCAGGAATGTTGACTTTCCGCTTTCACCCGCGCCGAGCAACAACAGTTTGACCTGCCGCCGCAGCGTTTGCTTCTCCTTCTCGAGTATTCTGTCTATTTCCTTGCTCCTGTACCGTTGCTCTATCTCCTCCGGCGACAGTTTCAGGCGCAACCAACACGTAAGAGCCTCCGTACAACAGGTACATGACCACAAATCGTTGGCCATTTTGCATGATTATCAACGCCCATAGAAGAAATAGAAACTGAGCAAAGTATGTCACACGTTATTTATAATGTTCATTGTACACACTTAACGCAATAGAACAACGTACACACTATTTAACGACAATACACGAGAAAATAAAACATAAATCCGTAATTCAGAAATACACACGCATTTCACCCCTCCCAAACTCATTGAGTAATGAATCGCCACAGATAAAGAAAGAAACATAAATCCAAAATCAAAATGGTAAAAAAACATAACACATGGGATATTGTCTTTTATAGAATGTTTATTGAATGTAAGCAGACCACTAATAATCGACTAAATCAAATTGATGGTGCGTTCCATTCACTGTTAATTTTGTTAATTTCGTTATTTTCGATCACAAATCTCGTTCCACTCGCACCAACTTGTACTGAAAGTGATCATTATTAACGTTATTAACAGTTTTTGTGGACGAAAATAACAAAATTAACAGTGAATGGAACGCACCATGAGTAGGACGTGAGAAAATAATCGGACCATAGACGGTCAGTGCTGCCAACAGTGCCAACCCCGATTAGTCTTGTCAAATCAAATTTGTCAACAAAACGTCAGCTGAGTTCGTGTTCCGCGCATTTCGTGCACGTGTTTTTCTCGATATTTTAAATCAAAAATCTGTGAATATTACAATTAAATTGTAAGAAAATAAACACGAAACCACATAATTATACAGTAACATTTAATTTTCCGTTGATCATTAGTCATTATAACAAATAAAATGTAACATTCACATAGAGCGATGTCAAAAGAGGGTTATAGTCCTGAGAAAAAAGAAGGCGATAATAAAGTGGTATTGGAGAGATTGCAAACATATTTGAAAGACAAGAAGAACAGCGAGATCGCTGAATCGAGCCTCGGATACAGCAAGCCGAGCACCAGCTACGAGCAGCCGCCGCAGAGCTTACCGACACTCGACGACAGTAGCAACATATTGAGAGAAGTTTTGAACCACAAAAAAGCCGAATTGCTCCGGCAGCCTGAAATAGTTGATTACTTGAAGTCTATATCTTCAGATCTCAAGAAATAGATATGGCGGTTACAACGCACAAGAGTGTAGCATCTTTGATGCAAAAAACGTTGGAACGACAAGCGGCTCTGGCGCGTATGAGACTGCGGTTCACGAAGGGCCAAGTGGAGAAGATTCTGGTGAATTACGTCAGGAATGAGAATGCGGGGCCGTACATTGAACTTGTAAAAGTTTTAAGAGAGTATCCGTTGAATGATGATAACTTTAGGATTGTGTTTGATGATTCGTTGTCGTGTGTGGTTCTGTTAGGGCGGGATCTGACTCAGTTTGTGGATGTGGTGTGTAACATTGAGTGGGTGGGCAGGAGCGAGGAGCTGGTGGAGTTGTACAGCAGGTTCGTGCTGAGCCTGGTCACCGCACACACATACCATTGTCACCTGGCGATGAAGCACTTGGTGACATTGTTCAAAGGTATGTTACATTTCATTATCATTTGTATACTTATTTATACTCTGTGATAGATAGTACTTTTTACTGGCCTTGTTGACTTCTTCTATAGAATGCTTTGTTTTGTAACCATAATTTCCACTTTTCATGGCCATCAACTTCTCTCAATCGGAACAAATTTTACATTATTGTGTAATATTTTGTAACTAGCTGATGCCCGCATGGATGTCGGTGTTTCTCTACTATATTATGCATGTATTATACATATAAACCTTCCTCTTGAATCACTCTATCTATTTAAAAAAAACGCATCAAAATCCGTTGTGTAGTTTTAAAGATCTAAGCATACATAGAGACAGACAGCGAGAAGCGTCTTTGTTTTATACTATGTAGTGATACTAAAGGCATTGCTCACACATTGCCGACCTGAAGGGGAGTCGGACAGAGGGTGGGGAAGGGGGAGGGGTTGGTCTTCCAGCTCTCTCACTCATTATATGTAGCAGTATGCAGCTGTAATAGCTACTTTACGCCAATAATTTGTGATAAGGTGGTGCTACCCCGATCAAGCCAGCCTATTTATGAACAGTCAATCAGTCAATTGGCTACAGCTTGGGTCTACCAGCAAAAATTATATAAGTGATGTGTTAAAACTGAATTGAAATTAATTTTATTTTCCAGCTGAAGTTGAAAACTGGGATGATAGTCCACCGGAAGACTCTGTCCACAAATGGTCCAACATCCACACAATTATTGCACAAATTGTTGCTATTATGCCAATGTAAGTACCCACTCCATTAAAATTGAGACTGATGAATAATCTTTCTCCCATAGTTAATGTATTTTTAATGTAGGTATTTATGTAATACACTATGTTTGTTAAGCATAAAACCAATGGAAATACTGTTGCATACATGCTGGTATCTGTCATGATACACTTTGGAAAGAAATATATAAATTTCTTTTTCAGAGTACAATAGCATGCAACAGATCCACTGAACACCACAATATCAAATCAAATCAAACAGAGAAAATAACAATATTATATAAAATAAGGGTTCCTCATAAGAGAATTGTATTAATTTCAAGCATTGGGTTTGACAAAATAAATGTTATCAACTTGAAAAAAAACCCCAAGCAAGAAGTGGACATAAAACATGAACAGTTGGCAACCTTGATCTGAGTTTCAATTTCGCAAGGTTGTCGTGTTTTGTCATCAATTTAAACAGAATAATTTGATTCTGTTATGTATTTTGAATACATCATGTATGTTAAATCTCTGAGATTTAACAAAAGGTCTACTTAATGCCATTACTCTTAAAAATATCAGTTACCTACTAGCTAGAGCAATAACTCTTCTAGGAAGCAGAACATAAACAAACCAGAACAATATAAACTCTACTTAGAAAGTGGAGTTTAATTTGTTTAAAGATGGGAAGAGGACACCAAGAAAGCTTGCATATTCTTGACCAAGAATTACATTATTCTGTCAAGAATAATATGATGTGAAAGCTAGTCAAAATATATATAACGTCACGACTTTTATCCCATTCGAGGGTAGTCAGAGGCTTGAGTGGCCGTATACCACCACATTGTGGAGGTATTAACTCAAAGCCCATATTTCACCAGATAGTCAGAACCCCACGTGACAGGTGGTAAACTTTGTCGCTTGTTGTGGTGGTGAGCTAGTCAAAATTAATGCTAATTTTGAAATGAGCTTTTAGAAAACAAAGATTTCTTGGCCACTTACAGCAGCTGAAACATCAGTGCCATATTGGGACTAGATATACAATGGATGCTGCTCATCAAAGCTGGGGAAAGAGTTAACAAAACCACTTCCTTCTGTCAAGGATACCTGGCTATCCTGGGTAAGGTGATACAATATTAATGAAATGTTTAAATGAAACCTTATTCTTGGATTGATCAAGTGTCAAATCCATGAAGATGAGGTATTATTGTTTGTGCACTCATAAGAGCACTAGCATGGAGCACTAGCAGGCCTAACACAGCTGCACTGGTAGCACAGCTGCACTGGTAGCACAGCCGGTCGCGAGAAGACAAAACGCGAGATAAATCGATTTTGTCTTATTCTCTCCTATGCATTAAGTAAGAGAGAAAGCGAACCGGTGCGACATATTACGTGACAAATCTCTTGTCTTGCCGCGTGTGTAGCCCTGCCGAATGTGACGAGACAAAACGCGAGATAAATCGGCTTTGTCTGATTCTCTCTTACGCAATATGAAAGTGAGAGAATGACTCGGTGCGGCAACTCGATCCGTGGCAAAAGCCTTGTCTTGGCGCTCATGCTATAGGTATACCGCAAGTGCTGTACCGCGCCTTGAGAATGCGCGGGGAGATGGGAAGGTGGGACGGCAAGAGCGATGACGGGTGGGGGAGAGGGACGGCGAGAGCGATGAGCCCCCCGTACGGCAGCTACGGTATACCTATAGCTCCGCTGAAGGTGTACAACATGTGGATTTCGAAAATTCGAATCCTGAACAAATTCCATTATCGCTTTCGTACCGAGTTCGTAATGGCAGCTCAAGTCATGTGTACGGAATTTTACTAATGTTATAAATGCTAAAGTAACTCTGTCTGTTACGTTTTCACGACTAAATCGCCAAACCAATGTTGATGAATTTTGGTATAGAGATAGACAGTAGCCTGGAGAAGGCCATAGGGGAAGTAAGTATGGGACATTTACAGGTTTAGGGATACAAAAACACTACTCAAAGTACAAATTCCATGCAGACCAAGTCATCAGCTAGTTTTAAATATGACAATTATTTCCAGGACCAGTGACCTACTAATGCACATAGTGATAGATCAATTCCCATACTACAAGGCGGGGTGCTTCATCAACCGGGCGTACGTGCACAACCTGATCTGGATGAGCAAATACATACCCTCGCTCCGGGAGCAGCTCATGATGGCTATTATTAACAGGTAAATTAACTTTAGAATAAGCATTTACTCCACTATCATCATCATGTCTGCTAAAAGACGTCCACTGTTGGGCATAGGCCTCCCCCAAGGTTTTCCTCAGTAACCCGTCCTGTGCTACTTGCATCCAGCGGGGGGCCTACCTACCCTGCGTCTTCCGGTACGTGGTCACCACTCAAGAACCTTTCTACCCCATCGGCCATCAGTTCTTCGGGTTATGTGCCCCGTCCACTGCCACTTCAGCCTACTAATTCGCAGGACTCTGTCGGAGACCTTGTTCTGTCTATGTATCTCCTCATTTTTTAATAGATCTCGTAGAGAAACTCCGAGCATAGCCCTCTCCATAGCTCTCTGAGTGACGTTGAGCCTTCTTATGAGGCCCACAGTTAATGACCATGTTTCAGTGCCATAAGTCATCACTGGTAGCACACATTGGTTAAAGAATTTTGACTATAAGCACTGAGGTAGTTTTGACGAGAAAACGTTGTGTAACTTCCCGAACGCTGCCCAGCCGAGTTGGATTCGACGATTGACTTCTCTCTCGTAGTTCGATCTTCCTAATCGGACTGTTTTTATTAGTGTCCGACCGAAACAGGATTTTCCGCCGAAACCGAAACCGAAACCGAATCTTCGGCATCTGTTTTAGGTTCGGCCGAAACCGAAACCGAAACCGAACCTTTTTCAGACAAGTTAAAAATCTTTTTTTTACTGATATTTGGCTTATTTTATACCCTTATATTGACCGTTAGAAATGTTAGAATGTGTTAAATGAAACAAAAAACAATAATTGAAGTATGTGAAAACATAATTATTAATAATATTATTATTATTAAATTATTTTTTTAATATTACTGCTCTGATTAAAATAAACACAAAATAACAATCATGTTAACACTTCTTAAAACAATTTTTTTTCAATAATCAACACTTACATTAAAAAAAGGACCTCATTAATTGAGTATTTCGATTGCGTTTATAATCACAACATGTTTAAGACTAAATTTAACATTAATTGAGATCAATTTAAATTTTAATTGCATTTGGTAATTTAGGGTTTTTTGTGGGATTTTCATATTTTTTTATAATTTAGGGTGGCCATCGTAATTGTAATATATTAAACCCCCTCTACTTAAGTAGATAGATATGTCACGTTCAGATCGATTCCCAAAAAAAAATATACAACAACAGGTTTTTTTTTTTTTAATAATTTAGCCCTTTTAACGTCCCACTGCAGGGCACGGGCCTCCCCTCAATGTGAGGGGGATTCGGGCCATAATCCACCACGCTGGCCCAGTCCGGGTTGGTGGATTTCACATGTCTAAGACATGCAGGTTTCCTCACGATGTTTTCCTTCACCGCAAGCAAGTGATAATCATATTAAAGTTATGATTCACACATAGATTTCTCAAAATCCAGAGGTGTGAGCCAGGGTTTGAACCCAGGACCTTAGGCCCGCAAGACGCGTGCTTAACCGATCGGCTATCACTGCTCTAACAGGAAATTATTTTACCAATAAAAAATTATGTATCTGAAGGTCACACACAGCTAAATCATAGCTGGTAGTTGTTTGGGTAATTTCAATCAATCAATCAATCAATAATTTATTGTGTTATACACAGGTATTTATAAGATGTTAGTAACGATTAAATAGAGATTCCGCTATGTCCCGCCGTAGTAGGCATACAATATTAACATGCTGTTATAAAATACAATGTCCAGACTTAATTAAAATTAAATTACAATTATATGAATGAGTATTATGATAAGAATGTCAACAATAAAATTTAAAATAAAAACAGAATTATGTCAAAAGCTTATCACAATCTATCATCATCAAGGAACTCATTCACTGAGTAATAACATTTATTAACTAAAAGGTCAAATAATTTCTTTTTTAAGATGTCAATCTGTGAAATTAGCCTCATAGAGATCGGGATTTTATTAAATATCTGTATTGATTTACAAAAGATACTCTCTTTCATAAGATGAGTCTTGCAGGGAACTACACATAATTTATCCTGATGACGAGCTCGCGTGCGGTAATGAAATAGCTTTATGTTTGATTTCACAAATATAATAAAAAAAACCTCATCCAACAACAATAACCTAAAACAAATGTGCCGTAATATAAGTAATAAATAAATGATGAATGTGTGAATCAAATATAGTATAATAAGTATAACCTCTTTATTTTACATACTTAATTCTCATCATTCATAAGTCCGTGTGAATAACTCAACGGAAAGAACTTCAATGCTTAATAAAGGCCAATAAAGCGAGAAATAACACTAAACTCACAAAACAATCACGCCGGACCGGCCGGCGATCTGACGATGCGCGATGGCGGATGCAACGCGAGACACGAACTCTCCCGAAATCAATCGAGTGACGCGCGATAATTCACGAACGCAGAGTTTCGGCGCGGCCGAAAGGTTCGGTGGGTTTTCTGCCGAAACCGAAACTGATGCCGAAACTAGATTTTTGAGCCGAAACTGGCCGAAACCGAAACCGAAACCGAATCTTCGGTCGGACACTAGTTTTTATGTCTTCGTATATTCTTCCGTCTTTCCAGTCGTCACCTCAATTCTGAGGTTCGTGACGATTATGTGCAATAATACTCTACTTCTGGAGTGCAAATTTCCTCTACCGGCTTCTGTCGCCCGCGACGTGTATCGCTTTGTGCAGTTGGAGTTGCGTAGAATCAGTGATCGGTGAGCTCCATCTAGCGGGAGGTCTGCCTCGAGATCTTTTAGCCTCCACTTTTCCCGTCATATTAAGCCTTTCCAGGCTGTCGGAGCTTCTAAGTCTGCAGTTATTCAGTACTTTTTATGTCAACAGAATGATAATAATGGACGTGAACATAGTTGAGTGTGTGAAGAACAAGCCGCAATCTGACACAATGTTCGAGATGGAGGTAGACTCGCGCGACGACGTGTCGGTGGCGCTGGACTACTGCATGCTGGAGGTGCTCAAGTGGCTGGAGGACGAGCGCGACCCCATACTGCACATACTCTGCAACGTGTTCGACAGAATCATACTGCCCACTTATGGGATTAGGTGAGTTCATAAACATCAAAAACTACCTGCCCCCACGGTTTGACCCGCGCAGCAAGTTTTAGCCTATTTCACTCAGGAATAATGTAGCTTTCTACTGGTGAAAGAATTTTCAAAATCGGATTCTACTGAATAGATTCAGATATTCAAGAGATTACTTCCTACAAACAAGCTCACAAACTTATAAATTTTTACATCTTCATTATTTTAAAAATTAAAATTGGTGTTGGTAAAAAAAAATTGCCGAAATGTTAGCCGACGCGCGGACGTCTGCGGACGCCCGTGATCGTTCGCTCGATCCGCCGCGTCTCAATCTGTATCCTGGCAGGCCACTTTAGCCTGATAAGTATTAGACGGCAGTTGAGCATGAGCCCCTTTCCGTCCCCACAGGGCCTTATACTGAGCTTGTTATAACCATGTTTCACTTGCTTTTTTTTTTCTGCTTAACGGTCCGCGAATATTGGCATAAATGTCCACATTTTTCTTCCAGGCACGTCCAATTCCTGCTTCTATACACGATCTCAATAAACCAACAATGTGCGGACCGCGTTCTATCGAGCCTATGGATGGTAGCGGCTGGCCAGCAAGGTCTAGGGCCCGGAGCCTTGACGACTAGGCGAACAGCGGCTAGCCACCTAGCGGGACTCCTGGCTAGATGCGTCAGGGTACCCAACACCAGGCTTATAAAGTATCTGAGAAGCATGGCGGAGTGGTGCCACTCGTATATAACGGCTACTCAGGAATCGACGACGGCTAGTGATAATCTGAAGGCGCACGGTGCGTTCCACGCTGTATGCCACGCTATATTCTACTTGGTAGCTTTCAAACATCATCTGCTGTTTATGAATAAAGAAAGTGAGTATTAAAATATCTCGACTATTGCATCCTCCACATGACTTTAACGCCGAGATACTAAGCTGTGGTTTTGAAAATTATTGCTAGTGTTAACTAACTGCGGTATCAAATTAGTAATAGAATTTGCGCAATTTATCGCGTTTTTAAAAGAGAAATTAAATCCACAAGTTAGTTTCACTCTGCTCTCTTAAGGTAGGAGTTTGATCAACGCGGCAGACGGCCGACGTCAGTCAGCAGACGTCAGTTTCATAGAAATTGTCGCGATGTCATGTGCCGCGACGGCACGACGGCATTCAATTTCTATGGGATTGACGTCGGCCGTCTGCCGCGTTGATCGAACTCCTACCTTTACCATTTTGCTAGCTAGCTGAATTTGCGCAGAGTTAAATCTAAGGCACCCTAGAAGTCAAATTTAAGTCTGTTGGTAACATAGGTTCGGAGCCTTCCCAATGAGGGAATCAGGTAACATAGGTTCGGAGCCTTCCCAATGAGGGAATCAGGGTGGGTTTTAAGTTAGTACTGTTCCATAGTCCGTCGTACAAGCGTTGCGTAGTTTCGGACCATACAGTTAGTAATTCTAGGGATATTAATTACGATTATCAATTAAGACGTCACGTTGGGTTCTGACTATCTGGTGAAACGTGGGCTTTGAGTTGGCTTAATACCTCCACAATGTGGTGGTGTATGGCCACTCAAGCCTCTGACTATCCCCGAATGGGGATAAAAGTCGTGACGTTACATTTCATTTTTTTTTTCTTTTTTTCATTTCATTTCAAGTCAAGTTTAAAGTCTGAGGGTAACATAGTTTCGAAGCCTTACCAATGAGGGGATCAGGGTGGGTTTTAAGTTAGTACTGTTCTATAGTCCGTCGTACAATCGTTGCGTAGTTTCGGACCATAGAGCTAGTAATTCCAGGGATATTAATTATTATTATTTTAGACGTGAACTTCGTGGAGTCGCTGAACTTGCCTCGGCTAGTGATGTGCTCGTTGAACCCGCTGCGCTCGTGCCCGCCGCAGGTGACGCGCGCCTTCGCGTCGGTGACGCGCTCGCACCAGGTGGCGTACTGCCAGCCCGTGCTCGACAAGAACGCGCGCCACACGATGCTCGCCAGCGCACTCATGCAGTACGACGAGTGGTTCCCCTACGACCCTTACACGCTCCCTATGTGAGTATAAACCTTTTTTTAAAGTTCGGAGGTGGCAAACAAGCCCCCTTGGTGTTAAGCAGTTACCGAAGCCTATAGAAGCTTGTAATACCAAAGGCATCGCTCGCACGTTGCCGACCTAAAGGGGAGTGGGACGGACGGAGGGGGAGGGGGGTTGGTCTTCTGGCTCTCTCACTCATCGTAAGAAACGCAGCTGTAATAGCTGCTTCACGTCGATCTTTCGTGAGAAGGTAGTACTGCCCGGGCGAGCCAGCCCGTATATGAGCTACAGTCAATTGGCTACAGCTTGGCTCTATCACCAAGACGCCACTAACAGATGGCGCTGAGTGCAACTCCAATACAACACGCGGTTTTGCATAGAGATCCTGAATCGCGATATCAAGACTCACGAAATCATCATCACTTTGCGTTCGCCCTTTGCCCAGAAAAGTCGTACAGGCCACTTCGGCTAACAGCGTATAGTCCATAAAAAAACTGTATTGCACTCACTTCGCTGAAGATAATAGAAATAGATAGAGATTTAGTAATTGAAGGAGAACTTACTGACATATACCACACTATACCATACTGATATATAGCACACTACCACACTAGCTCAGTCCTCGCTAGCCAACTTCGCAAGAATACCTATTTATCTTATTTTTTATCGCATTTACAGGTCCGGAAAAATAATATGGCCGCTCTGTATAGAGTACAAAGATTGGTTAAAAGAAGGCGACGACGAAACTCAATACTCCAGTATGAAGAGGAAACTGGAGGCGGAGGATGACGACTTCCTTGTGATGGCCAGTCCCACGCAGAGGTTCGCGTCCTCTTTGTCCAACGGCATCTCGCCAGGGTTTAGAACTAGCGAGAATATTAGTATAAATTAATAGAACCTTTTATGATAAAGCCGGGCCCGCACAGGGAAGGCCGCACGGCAATCGCCTTGCCGGTGCAGCCCCGGCCTAAGATTGAACACGGTATAGATGGGACACTACGTTTGTAGTGAAACGATCTCAACTCTGAGCGAACTTGGAGGCCATCCATAAATTACGTCACGCGTAAAGGGTGGAGGGGGTCGGCGAAATGTGAAATGTGTGTGTGACAAGGGGGTGGGAGGGGTCCTAAGTTTTGTTACGTCACATTTAAAAATCTAATTTAGCCAAGTATTAAAACCGAAATTTCAATTTTTAATAATATTTAAAATATATATGTGACGTCACACAGGGAGTGGGGGGGTCTCGCAAATGTGACCAGCTGTGACAAGGGGGAGGAGGGGTCTAAAAATCGTGAAATTCGTGTGACGTAATTTATGGATGGCCCCTTGTTAATGATTCTAGTAAAAAAAAAATGAAATCCCAAAACAGCACTCATGCTGTAGAAGCGCCAGTGTCTCATCTACCTAATTGTTTGTTATTATCTGTTACATATGTACACAATTCAAGTGATGAAAGTACAGGCCTTAATTTTTGAAATGATTACTTATAACTGCATTTTTATTATTAAATAAGCGTAGAAAAACGCCATTTAATAAAATAAGCGGGATCGAGATGCGATCCACTAATTCATCCTGTCGTTAGACTCGGACTTTTAATTTAAAGAATACACGTAGGTATCGTTTTATTTTTGTTCACACATATTATATGCTATTGTTACGGATCTTAGAAAAGTACTCAAGAGTTGCCTCATATTGTTTTATTTAAAGTATTTTTTCTTTGGTACTGACTGCCAAAATACTTTTAAAAACCGGACTTACGCACCAACAATTCAACTATGAAATTAAAGGCACCATAAGTCCATTATATATTTTATTAATCCAATATGTATGTTGATACATAGCATAAGTGACTGATGTAAATGTTTTAATGCAGTAACTTTAAGCTTTTTTCATAAAATAAAGTTATTTATTGAAAACTTCTGATATTCTAAAACAATACCTATTTCATTACCTTATCGTTGTAGGATGTATTCTATTAAAACGCTGCATTGTCTTGAAAGCTAATTTTAATTCGCATTAACTTACACAAAACATCAACTGTATATTTTCGAATCTATCGAGTAATTATTTAATATTAATTTACATGTTTACTGATATCAATCAAGTAGCCACTAATGCGACTTCAATGATTATTCTTGATGTACTTCATTATTTTATCCATGAACACACTGATGGTAGAATCTTAGATCGATTTTCTAATAGATGAATAATGTCGATGACTAAAGTAATTCATAATACATTGTTGAGATACTGTAATACACCAACAGCTTTCTAAGTACATAACATTGCCCCGAAAGTATAGGCATGAGAATCGGGATGAGTTAAGTATTATTAAGTCATCAACATTCGTTGATAACAATTAGGTACTAACTAAAAAAACTATAATACTGTAAAACTTACAACAAAATCACTAGAGTTAGTGAAAAGATCTATGTTCAAACAGGATGGAACACAACACATTTAGTTTCGAACATTAAAAGAACGTAAGTACGCACTTAAACAACGGCGCACGCATTCTAATAAAAATATTTTGAGAATAGGAAACCTAAATCGCAAGAGCTATATCCTAACGAAAAATTAATTTTATCTTAAAAACGAAACTTAAGTTATCTAACAAGTTCAGCAACCTGTGATACATTGAATGCCTATCATGTTACGTAAATACTATCATGGTAACAATTTTTGCTGACAATAACCACTGTAAAATTATTTCATTTTAATTTCACAGATGTGCAATGTCACAGATTGCATGATTCGTTGGACAGATTGTATAGGCCATTCTTCATCTGACCGTTTTACATGGACCTTCAGTGTATTTTTTTTTACACTAGGTCCACATAAAGTGGTCAGATACAGAATGAGCAAAAAAGCCTTATAATAAACCAACTATCTCTTTTTATGGTATGGATGTCGCCTTCTAAACGTGCTGACAGTCTTATTCGGTGGCTGGTGTTGTTTCGTCTGGTACTGAGCAATGACTGGAGCTTCATT
Organism: Drymonia ruficornis; assembly: GCA_947859195.1. Taxonomy (NCBI): domain Eukaryota; kingdom Metazoa; phylum Arthropoda; class Insecta; order Lepidoptera; family Notodontidae; genus Drymonia; species Drymonia ruficornis. Next base: position 12,446,905 of record OX401908.1, read on the forward strand.
GGCTGCCAGTTTGTTGATGACAAAGTCATCTCCAGCTTTCATGTTCTCCATCATTTTCAGCTTGGCCTCAATTGACTGAATGGCTGTCTTCTTGCTAAGTTTCAGTTCTGGTTTCGCCCCAGCTAGTGCTGCAATGCCTAACTCTGGTTTGGCCTTTTCTTGGTCTTCCTGCAGACAAAAGTATATTATTAAAAGTTGTAAGATCAAGGAAGTAATATTATTAAGCACTCACAATAACATAAATACTGTCACAACAAAAAAATAAATAGCTACTCTCGACAGGCAGCAATAAAGTGGAAACTCGTCTGATTAGAGTGCCCTTGAGGGGACATGACAACAGAGTCCAGACCAAGTTTAACATTTATGTAAGGCTGTACCGCAGGCGTGGTGAGGAATGGGCAGAGATTGCAGAAAATGGGATGACATGCACTGTACAAGATATAATATTACATACTGATGTATTCTTAGCGAATTTGACACAGATCCTTTTGCACCCTAACATCTGTCCGTTTAGTGAGTTCATAGCTTTCAGTGCGTCCTGTCTCAGCTTGTACGTGACGAAGGCGAAGCCCCGCGGCTGTCCCGCGTTGGGCCCGCTCCGATGGAACAGCATATCGAACTTCTCAATATTCCCGTACACACGGACCATTTTCAGTAGTTGATACCGGTAATAAAAAAGGTAATTTATTAAAAATGTGCACCAAAGTATCAACTAGCCAACCAAACACTATACACATGGAATTCTTCAGTTTAAATGCCTAAGACATACATTTAGTTAACTATAGAAGATAAAATAATCATACTCATTAACTCTGGTGTCCAGGTTTCCAATCCAGAGCCTCTTATCACAGACCTCGCTTTGTAGCATGGGCTCCAGGTGGAGCGGCACCTGGGGGCAATGTAGAAATTATACCAAGCAATAGGTACCGTCAATATTATGAAAACATATCCATGATTCTATAATAACAAAGGGTCACCTATAGATGTGAAGGCAAAAAAATAAAAGTGATGGTCAATAACTTACAGTAGCATCTTCCATAGTGATCAATAGCGTAACGGTTATTTCACTTACACTTCGATATTAGAGCACATTATTTATTAATTCAAATGAACAATGGGCAGGTAACCTATCAATTACTATTTTAGATTGTATTTCGTAAATCCCAAACTTCACTCCACTTTTTAAAAAAAATGGCCAATCGCTTGATTGATGAGCTGATGATTGCAATACCAACAAAACAACCACTTGATTGATTAAGTGTTCCCAACATTTATTTTTTTAAACCACCAAAATAAACATAGATTGATCATAATAATTAAATAATTATGTAACTTAGGAGGGAAACGAAATTGGTTAGGTATATCGCAGGCCTGTATGATGTTTATATCATTTAGGTATTTTGGAATAATTTTTATATTTATATATTTTATTAAAAATAATATTTTTTCCGGCAGGGATTAAAAATATTATTTTTATGGCGATATCAGGAGCTATGTATAAAAATCTTATTTACAACATGATCTATCTGTGTGACGTTCCTTAGTTCCTTGAGTAGCTCTTCTTCCATTTATACCAAAGATTTTTACTTGCTGACAACCCTCAGTGAGTTTATCAATCACGGTCGCCTGTCAAAGTGAAAGGAAGTCAAGTGCCTTTTTGGCGGGAAGTAGAAAAGTGATGTTGTCATTTTTGTTTTAATTTCCAAAACTTGTTTCCTTGTCTTATAATGTGTAATGTTGTTGGAATATTAAAGATTATGTTCATAAATGTGCGTGAGTGTGGGCAATTAGAACAAAAGTGGTAAAACATGATTTTCGGGTTCCTCCAAAAAGTCATTATAATTTGTCAGTAAAGTATCCGCCACTTTGCTGATAGGGTTTGGGGGGGTATTTTAGGCCTAGACTAGGTCTTCCTGTGCTTGAAGCAGCAAATATACTGAAATATTATATTTTACTTAACACTGGCATATGTGCAAAGCGACGCCATAACGAAGAAAAAAAATAGGAAGTCAAGTCAGTACCTAAATTGTGCGTTCCAGACACCGTAATTTATGTTAATTTCGTTATTTTCGTTCATAAACGTCGTTCAACTCTAACCTAACTTGTATTGAAAGTGCTCAGTGATCGTTTTTAACCATGGATGTATTAACTCAGGATGCGCATCGCATGATCTTCCCCTCTAGCTTTTTTTTATAGGTACTAGACCAAAAATCTCTGACACGTATATAAAAACTGTTTTCGAAATCGATTTGATCAGAGTAAGTATCGTTTTCGCGGTGTAAGGTGCTCCGTGAAAAATGCCGAATTGTCCCATTAAACATGTGCAAAGAAATTACAAAAAATAGTAATACACAAAAAGATGGGGTAACATTTCATATGTAAGTATTTTTGTTGTAATTAATGCAATTTTTCTATTAAATTCATTAAAATATTAAATGTCATAAGAATCGAAAACATTATCGATACAATTAATCGAGTACGAATTAATCGAATAGTCTACTGTGACCATAGACGAATCTTTTCTACCCTGGCAACTGTATTTTTTATTTGTCAAATAATTGTCAAGTATTTGAACTTTGTAAACAAACGGATAAATACTGAATTACGCGGTGATAAACCAGTCGCAGGACGTTAAAAACGATTTACAATGAATAAATCATTAGTAATTCAACAAGAGAGGTGATTCACAAAGTTTACAGGCGGTGTCTCGCGGAATTTGAGGTGCAAAATATTTTGTCAGAACTCGACCATGTTTACCAAAGAACCGCTGATATTATAGGTATATAAGCAGTTTATTTTACAGTTTTTAAGTTAAATAATGTGTTTATTGTATACAAAGGCAGGCTCAAAGCTTCAGTTTACAGGTTTTTCAGTAAATATACATTGATCGCTTAGAGGTACATTCGATTGAACTCACTTGATACTTGGTATTATTTTTATGTGTTGCTTTCATCTCGACCAATACATAAACTAAGGTTGCTTTATTTTTCTATGTTTGCTTGTCAGTTAACATCGTTACTTAATTACTAAATAAACAAATAATCTTAAAGCATTAAAGAAATTATCTTTTATTGAATTGAAGCAGTGGTAGCCGATTGGTTAAGCACGCGTCTTGCGGGCTTAAGGTCATGGGTTCAAACCCTGGCTCACACCTCTGGATTTTTCGAAATCTATGTGTGAATCATAACTTTAATATGATTATCACTTGCTTACGGTGAAGGAAAACATCGTGAGGAAACCTGCATGTCTTTAGACATGTGAAATCCACCAACCCGCACTGGCCCAGCGTGGTGGATTATGGCCTGAATCCCCCTCGCATTGAGGGGAGGCCCGTGCCCAGCAGTGGGACGTTAAAAGGGCTAAATTATTATTATTATTATGAATTATTTTATTTTTCAGGTACCGTTAGAAGAATAGTCGAAAATTGCTCTTTACGATGACATTAATCGATTAATAATAAATCTTCAAGATGACAGCAATGCTGTGGAGACTGATGATGATGAGTTGATGAGGCAGCGGCAGGCCCACGCCAATATATGGATTTATCAGGAGTGGAATATTTAGACCAAGATTAAAATAAAAAAATAATTAAAAAACGCAGTAGCTATGATATGTTTGTTTTATTTTCCTAAAATACAAAAAAAAAAAATACAAAAACACCCACTATCGAAACAATTCAGATAAATACGATCTCGATAAATTCTTGATCTTGATAAACGGAATCGAACCTGACACTGCTCCGGGTCCATATGACCCAGAAGCAGGCAGCGTCTGCTACTGAGGCGATGAATCACATATGGCATAAATATATGTATAACAAATATTATCTTATTGACCAACATCAAAGAAAACTTAAAAGTGCTTGCGCTTGCATTATGAATAATAAATAATATGGAAAATAATAAATCAAGTATCAAAATTATTCAGTCGTATTAGTCAGTGTTGCAAGAATTAATCTCGACATATATACTTTTTGATTTGAACAGTGTTGTAGTAGTGTTTATTTATGATTGCAGACCGGTATCGATAAAAATATAATATATATAGTGTATAATAAACCTTGGGAGAGGCCTATGTCCAACAGTGGACGTCTTTTGGCTGAAATGATGATGATGATGACATTAGTATAATAATACCTATTACGTTTATACGTACCTACCTAACAAAAGATATCAGCCAGGCCAGTGGCAGCAGATGGCGCTGGTCGAGTGGGAGTGGGGGGGGATGAAACAGCTTATTTGGGAACATTAGGTACTTATTTTTTAGATAATCTCATTTTCAAGGAACTGAATTGGGATGTACCCGGAATCATCTTGTTTCCGTTGAATATTTACGCCTCGTGAGTTACTCATTATTTCTTGTTCAGCTGTTTCAGTAGAGATAATTCAGTATAATTCAGTAGATTATAATGACAGCTATAAATGTAATAATGAGTATATGAAACTATCGATATAGCTAATTAGAAATATCGATAGTGGTATTCACCCTATTACACCGATGGTCCTACGGTAGTAAAATTTTGTATGTTGACGTATTAGATCTTTTAGTGTGCGTAAAATATACTAGTGTTGCACATTTCTTTACGTGTGCGTTTATAATGACACAAAATGTTTTGAGTAAGTGTGCGTCAATTTTAATGTAGTGGTTACCTCCCCTCCCCCAAGAATTGACAGAACATTTTGTTCGTTGAATTATGCGTGTTGCGAGTCCATTTTGTTACTTTGTTCAAGTTTTTAACAGTTTTTGTGAACGAAAATAACAAAAATTACGGTGAATGGAACGCAGCATAAACAGATTTTTATTCTGTCTGTGGTGCAAAAACATAATGAAAAATGAAAATAATAACATAACCTAACCTTACATTTACTTTTAATAAATAATACAATAAATTCAATTCATTCGAGAAAACTTTGTTTACGACGGTATTAACAGTTAAGCAATTATTGCTGTGAAGTTAAGATTTTGTTAAATTAACGATGAAGAAAATAAACAAGAAGATTCCAGGTTTGCTGCCGCCTCCACCAAGAAATGAAATAGACGGTAAAATTACCAACTTATCATCCAAAACCATTCCGGATCTGTGTGAACTGAGAGATAGACAATTAAAATTGCTGAATAACAAGCCATTTATATCAAAATTAGCGGATAAAGGTGCAAAGATTCAGGCTTTTTACGACAAAATAGTTCATGAAATTAAGAGTAAACAGGAGGAAGAGCAAACATGTCGTATGTTCCACAATTTGAAGCTTGGCGGAGTCGACAAGAATTCAGTCCAACACGTCGAGTGGGTTGGAAAGATAGAGGTTAAGAAACCTTCGAACTTGGATTCCGATGACGACAGTGAACCGGAAGATGTTATGCAGATTCTCAGTCAAAGCACAGCACAGGAGAAACAAGTGAAAGTGTTAAAACCCGACAAACCTCTAATAACACCGGAGGATTTGTTGCAAATAGGTGAAAGCCCACATGTGAAATACTTAATTGATAAAACGGAGACTACACCAAAACCAAAGCTGACTGGGCAGTATAAACCGTACAGGACTACAATATCGAATGTCCATAGTTCAGAAAAAGAGTTGCTGAGGAAGAAACATAAGCATTGGGAAGTGACAGCAGCAACTCCACCCCCTATAGTGCATGGTCCTGCTAAAATACTGTCAATAGAAGAATCATTGACGTTACAGAAGGAATACAACATACATTTGAGGGAGGTCGAGACACAGCACGCAGCTGAGAAACTCCTAGCGAGGACAGGAATCAAGATGATAGAATTACCATCTGATACAAGTCAATTTGGAAAGTACAGAGAGGCAGACAGCGATGATTCAGATGCGTCTGACCCTGAAGGCAGTGATAAGGAGGTGCATGATGAGGAACCGGAGAAAGGTGGTGTGGTATTCACTGTTCTGAAATAGCGGTGGCATGTTGTGATAGGAATAATGTATTAAAAGTTATTGTGATCTGAATATGGCTAGGCACAGTAGTGGCTAATCATTTTTAAATGAGAGCAATTTTCCTGAATGAAATTATTATATGTGCATGAGCTGCATCTGAACTGAATAATAGGAATGAATGGATGTGAATAAATTGCTACTAGGTAACACATGGACAGTAAAGTTTTTGTGTTGAACTATAAAAACTATCTATGAGATACTTACCAGTTTTATTATACAATTTTATATTGAAGTTACAGGTCAGACCAAATTTTGTAAATTATTACTCTTAAGTTTATGTTTTTTAAGCAAATAATTTAATTAAGGAAATAAAATATAGTTTTTCACTAAAACAGGCAATATTTATTACTGTAATTTCAATGGTATCTGACCCATCATAAATGTAAAATTAATTACCTAATTGTTTGTACCTAGGTATGCACTATGCATGTAAAGTAAGTAATTAAGAGTAGGTATCTGCTTACTTAATTCGGTACTTGTTTATAGCTATGGATGCTTATGGTAAAGTTTATTTACGTCCCAAGTCAATCTCAAATAGGTCAAGTCTTTGACATTGCAGGTAGGTCACTTAATTAATATAAAAAACCCATTAGGTAGGTACCCTATTACAAAAATTACGTTATTAATAATAATTATAAATATCGCATTAATTTTGTCGTCTAATTAATTTTTTAGAGATAAAAGCCGTATCGAATGCGCAAGCGCAGCTGTAGCACGCACGCACGGCGAATCGAGCCAGTCGAACACTTTTCATTCAAATGGAATTAGTCATTTGCGCGCGCTCGATCGTGGCGGACGCACGCGAAGCTTTATAAATTAATTGTATCAAACAAAATACATCGATCGCTAATTGAAACGTACTTGTGATAATGGCTCCCGTGTCCGATAACGTTGTGGGCATCGACGATGACCAGCGCTTCGCGTTGATGAAGGTAGGTTTAATTCCTATCGCGGATCCGAACGAGAACAAGCAGATAATGCAGATTCGTCTATTTGTTTACGTAAATATCTGTGCCATAAGGGCTTTAGTCGCTCGCATATAAGCCTACAAAAATCTGTTTTTATTTTATTTTTATAGTACCTAATATAAATAAATCTCATAAATACCTACCTAAATAAAAATTTCGCTAACACACCAACTGTATGGTGCCAAACTAAACAACATTTGTAAATAAGTAGGTCTAAGTAGCTATAGGTAGGTAGATAATAATAATGAGCACTACGGGATTTTATTTATACTAATTAGAATAATGCATTATTAGTAATAATTGATATAAACCTACTTAGATAAAAGTATGTGGTTGCGGCCTTTGAGTATTTTGTATACACAACAAATTCTGTGTTTATTCGTAAAGCCCTGTACCTATCAAATCACTTTTTGTTGAAACTGTGTCAAATATTTTTCGCGCTAAACTAAATTATTAATAGGTAACTTCTAATCATAGCATAGGTAGGTAAGTCCTTATGTAGGTACCTAGTTATTGTATCTATGTAAGGTACATTTGTTATGTATTACGTAAGAATTTCATATCAGAGAACCAGAACACTATTTTTATATTCTCCTTTTGTTACTAGGAAGGTAATCGATTTCCATAATGACATTGGCGGCGTCTTCATCAGGCGCATGCCTCGCGCGAGCACTCACTTTTGACGTCGGAACGCATAGAGGTAATGTCATAATATGAGTGCTCGGGTGAGGCATGCGCGCCATATGGACACATCTAATGACTAACAACTAAGGCTGGAACTTGCTAGTTATAATAAGTAGTGGTTATACACGAGGTTTAGCTACCTAAGTAATTCTATTGTGCTGTTGTGTTAGTTGAAATATAAGGAAGTATTTAATGCGAAGGTTTAGGTGGCGGTAGACATGCAAGGAGACTCTATGACAGGAAAATATTGACTGCAAAACCGCCTGAACTATTTTAGAGCAATTTACCGCAGAACAAATTTCCAAGCTTATTCTAGCTGTTCTTTTTTTAGGGTTCCGTACCCAAAGGGGCCAACGGGACCCTATTACTAAGCCTACGCTGCCCGTCTGTCCGTCAGCGGGCTGTATCTTACGAACCGTAAAAGGTAGAGTAGGTACTTGAAATTTTCACAGAATGTGTATTTCTGTTGCCGCTACAACAACAAATAATACAAATAAAATTAAAACTTAAAAATAAAGGGGGTCCCCATACAAAAAAACGGAATATTTTATTTAACTTATTTGTCTTATGGCCGGTTTCCATACAAAAGAATTCAACGTGTGAATCTAAATATCACCATTTTGGAGATGTTTGTTTATATTCAACCCTTTTTATTTAAATGATTTTATGGGCACGGCATTTTGAGCTTGCCTCTAGTCTCGTACCTGATAAATGACCGCTTGGAGCAATGGCCACTCGGCTCACTGTATCGGGTTGTTGCGAGTTCGATTCCCGCCAGAAGTAAATTTCGGAAACGACCTTTTCGTAATTTACCCTGGTCTGGGTGTCACTGGGAATCATAGTCCCAAACATAGCAATGCGTTTTGTAGCAGGCAGGCAAGCCTTAACATCCAAACCAATTTACTTACGGGATTTAAACTCGCAACCAGCCTAGCCTAGCCTAGCCGACACGGTTCACCACCTGTCACGTTGGGTTCTGACTATCTAGTGAAACGTGGGCTTTGAGTTGGTTAATACCTCCACAATATGGTGGTGTATGGCCACTCAAGCCTCTGACTACCCCCGAACGGGCATAAAAGTCGTGACGTTACCAGCCTAGTAAACCAAGCGGCTACGCTCAAACCATCGTCCACACACACGGCCATCGTTTTTATTAGAAGGCAAAAAAATAATAATGACACGAGTTATAATACCCTAGCTGCAGTGGCAGATTTACCAGCGGGCTGAAGGCTGGAGCCTAGGGCGGCAGATTTTAGGGGCGGTAAATTTGGGGCAATTTTTTTTAAATTTCTTATAGAATTTAAAAAGAATCATATTATATACCTTATATTTATATAATTGATGGAATCAGGCGTAACTTTGCGAAAATCCATTGTTAAACAATTTTTTAGAGAGGGACCCACCACTCACTCACTTGTATATTTATATACAACATGTAATATGTTCCACGATTGTGGACGATAGTGTACAAATTATAAAGTTACATTTTCATTGACATAAAATAACTATATGATTGTGAACGATAGTAGCGGCATTATACGATGGCCGGTTTAACATGTGTGGGGGGGAAGAAAATGAACCTTATTATAACGGAATAAGACTGGCCTTTTTAAAAAATAATAATGTCAAATAGGTCGGTAGGGGCGGCAAATGTTGAATAGCCTACTGACAGCAAACAAATGTGTAAATCCGCCACTGCCTAGCTGCAAATTTTTCCCGCACAAAAATAAGAGATCACACCAGACAGCATAAAAACAACGTTCAATGTTCTTAGTCCATACACAAAAAGGCCGTCGTCCTTTTTGTCTTTATAGAAAAGTTGTTTGATCTCCTCGGTCACAGGAACCCGATAGACTGGACCCCGGTTATAGGTAGCTGATAAAGACAAATCGGCTGCCGCGGAAAATTCGCGCGAATTATCCGCAGTGGTGTCTTTGCTAAAGTCTAAACAAACCTTATTCACTTCGCACTGGGCACATAAAAAATCGCAGGAATGTTAACGCACTGCTGTGGAAGAACCGCAGTTTTCTTGCCAGAGAAACTGTTTTTATTTATACTATAGGTACCTAATATTGCATACATTAGGAGCCATCCATAAATTACGTCACACGAATTTCATGACTTTTTCACCCTTGTCACAGCTGGTCACATTTGTGTGATTTTGTGAGCGAGGAAAATCTCTTGTCATTTATGGTGGCAATCAATCACAGTATCCGTTGTGATCCTAAAATACCGTTATATAGGTACCAACCACACGTTCAAGTTTAAATTTAGACATTAAATAAACCAGTGGAGACCCTGACAGCTAGACTGAATAAAAAAACAGGTCCGAGTGGATCACCTTGTTGTACGCCGACTGTGGAATCAATAGATACCTAATTCGCCGTACTACAACAATTTAGAAGGTGAACTGTAGCATTGCCAAATCTACAGGGTGAAATCGAAATCGTGTGCAATATTTTAAACGGTGATTCTACACATGATTCGGAATATTTAGGGAATATTAATCAACAATCAATTAATAAAAATGTATTACCCAGGTAAGGTGTAACAGTTAAATGGTTAGCGCATTATTTGCTTACCCGAGCAATATTTTTTTATCAATAGATTTTTTTTTATTTGTTTTTCCAAAATATTCTGAATCATGTGTTGAGTCATATTTTAAAATATTGCCCACGATTTCTATTTCACCCTGTATACCTATTCTAAAAATAAGTTAAATCGAAGTGTTTGTAATGTCAAAATAACAGCTTTTACTAAATGCACATGAATGGTAGGTACTTATGACAAATATAGGTATACGATGTTTATTTATGTTAGCAATTAACTTTTTTTTTATTCCACGTAAGAAGTTGTGGGGACAACTTTACTAGTATATGAATAAATTTGAGGGAATGGCGAAGCTACCACATTTCTCAGAGTTACCCCATCCAAGGAATTAAAAGTATTCTTACCTAATAGGTACTGTTTAATGACATTATGTAGTAATATACAGGGTTATTAGTAAAACACTAACAACCTTGCAGTGGCGTATTACTGCCATCAAAAACAACAACTTTCGTTCTATGACTTTTTACAAAACAAAAAAAAGGAACAAAAAATCACACTCTAAAATGTATGAAACAAGAAAATATGCTCATCTAGAGGATAGCCGTGGTCCGTTTAGGTACTTTAGGGCAAATTGGAATACAACCACGTACCATGGCTAGATGAGTAAAAACAATTTTTCATACATATGAGAAAGTGTTTTTTCTTGTTTTGTAAAAAGTCATAGAACAAAAGTTGTTGTTTTTGATGTCAGTAATACGCCCCTGCAAGGTTGTTAGTGTTTTAGCAATAACCCTGTATATAGAATTAAGGCTAATTTCATGTTAGTGTCATGTTAGATACTTCGGTTCCTACTCATTAATAATGATTTAATTATACCTATTGCAATCTACAAAATCTAGGTCACTGCATGCATACCAAATACATCACCACAAAATAGCTAGACTATAGATTTACCTTTATGTGCACACAGGCCACGTTTAATAACTATAGTAATAATAAAATTATATTACTTATGCGTGAATGCTAATGTAGGCATAGCCTAGCATAAAAACACCAACGCAACAGGCATGTAGTCACGTTAATTAATTTCGCAAGATCTATAATTTTTTTGTTAACAGTCAAAACTTAATCAATTATCCGTTCTAACATACCTACGATGCAAATTATTGAAAATCGATCAGGTATGACTACAGCTGCCTAATTTAGGTAGGTACCTTTGTCTCAACGTAACCGCAGTTAATCACGTAATTTTAAGACGATACAAGAAAAAAATGAATTTTAGTTTCGGGGTGTGGCTAGCGTCGCGTGAGCTGCCGAAGGATATATCCCTCTCGCTTAGCTAGGACAGAACAGCTATGGAGTAGACTATAGTATAGTTATTTTTTGAAGGAACAATATTGTTTAATTCGTACAATTAAAATAATATGTCCCAGTGCACCTTTTAAAATAGATGAAATGGATGAAAATATTCAAATATTTTTTTTTCGTTTTATATGGGATTTCTATGTTGTTTTTATTGCTGAAGACAAATTAAGTCAAAAGAAGACAAACGATACCTACAATATGCTGATAGATACGTATAACAATATTTCGATCGTATAATAGCCTATAACCAGCGGACGATCCAGACGCGTCCAACGATATCTCATTAGTCAAATTATTATGATATAAAAATAGTTTGGACGTTATACGGGAGCAGATGAACATACATACATATCGGTCAAAATCATAACCCTCCGCCCACCGTAGTCGGGTAAAAATGTACATACTCTGTGTCAGTGACTGACTGCCGGATAAGAGTATCTTTTTCATGTTTCGTAGGCAAAGGAATACTTTGGTACTTAACTTCGATGCCGATCATGAAGTCATCAGCGGTGTCATAATATATTTTTTTACCATATTTAATTTATTTTTTAATTTAATTTTCAGTTTTTATTAATTTTATTGATTTAACCATGCATTTATTTTTTGTTTATCTTTTTATCTTTATTTTTTTATCTATCAAAATCACCCTTAGACTGGTTACCGCCACAGGTGACAAGAGGGCTGGGTCTTTCCTTGCTCAAAAAATTCGCTTGACAACAGGAACAGCTTGAATACAGGGAGGACATGCAGCCAGTATCCCACGCGGACGGTATTTGTTTAATTAGGGGTAGGTTTTTATTTTATTGTATTTTATTTTAATTTATGTTATTATTATATTGTATTTTAATGATAAAACATGAAAAATAATTTTTTTTTTTTTTTTTTTAAATTTAATTTTACTTTTATTTATTGTTTTATATTTATTGTGAAATTATTATAATTTTAATAATCAATATTGGACTATGTCTGAAACAAATACATTGAATTGAATAATTTAAATACAAAAATTATCACATTAACTCGTTAAATCACGGTTTACACCCGCTAGAACGAAAAAGATCCTAACATGGTAGGTAGGACCTGAGGGTTGGCCAGTTAATTACTTAAAATACACTATATTTATTTCAAGAAAACATTCATAAGATCTGAAGGCGTCGGACTCGCACATAAAGGGTTCCGTACCACCGTAGAATAAACACATCAAAAATATCAAGTTTGAGACTTGATATTTATTTTTAAATGTTATTATATTTTTAGTATTTGTTCTGCACCGGCAACAGAAATACACATTCAGTGAAAATTTCAACTCTCTACCTGTTACGGTTCGTGAGATACAGCCCGCGCTGACAGACGGACAGACAGACAGACGGACAGCGTAGGCCTAGTAATAGGGTCCCGTTAGCACCCTTTGGAACCCTAAAAAGTAGCCTATGTTCTCCGCCAAGACCCAGTCTATCTCCATACCAAAATTCATCAACATTGGTTCAGCGGTTTAGCCGTGAAAAGGTAACAGACAGAGTTACTTTCGTTTATAATATAATAGATTGAATAGGACGGACAAACATTTTCCTATCCATATCTGTAATGTTATTTTTTACGATAATTTATTGATGTATGATATATTTATTACTTGCCCATCCATACCTACAACAAACGCAATAAAGCGACTCCATTGTTTTGACAAGCAATGTATTCCCACTGTCGGCCCAAGACCATGCTGCAAGTATATAACAGTAAGCGAAATAGGGAGTTTTTACAGAAATGACACGAATAACTACGAAATGACAAGAGATGACACAAAATGACAAGAGATGACACAAAATGACAAGAGATGAAAAGAAATTACACAAGACAAGGAAAAGCAAACGAAAATCACGCTGCAGTGCAGGTCGTAGGTTCGATTCCTGCCCAGGACATGCATTTGTGTGCATGAACATGTCCGCATGTCCCGAGTCTAGGTGTAATTAAGTGTATATTTAGTTTGTATTTACAAACAAAAAGTAGTATATGTAGTAATATCAGTTATCTGGTTTCCATAGTACAAGCTGTGCTTAGTTTGGGATCAGGTAGTCATGTGTAAAAGAATTTCCAAGGATATTTATTTATTTATCATAGGCGTCGGCGGACTGTAAATACTGTACTGTACCTGTAATGTGGCACGACCGTAATATTTTTTCGTAATATTTTTTAAAAAATCCTTCACAGGTCCGACGTCGAACAAGTCCGGGCGGACACTGACAATACAAAGTTAGAGAGAGACATGGTTAGTTCAAGTACTTAAAATGTGAGATGGCGATATTGTGCGCGCGCTCGGAAATAAACAACGTAAGCGCCAAACCACATATTCTTGAATTAAAAAAAAACTACTTCATGAATTAAAATATGGTTGAAGGGTAGTTTAGATATCATTATTTGCTATGTTTTAGAAATAATTTCGTGATCTAAATCGTAAAAACATCGTGGTAGCAAGGAAAATTGTAAATAATTAGAGCTCATTTCATAATTTTTTTTTATCGAGAAAATTTCATCAAATCGTGATTTGGATTTAAAGATACTCAAGATAATATAGTCAAAAATCATACATCTAAATATAAGATTCCTAGTCCACATACTTACTTAAAGAAAAAGTAGAATAGAAAATCAACCAAATTTCGAACCCTCGTCTTAACGTTACGCGTCAATCAGACTTGAGCAATAATTTAGATAAAAATAAACACTGGACCACGGAATGCTTTTGCTTTTACCACGGACCTTTAGCTCTATTCAGATATAGACGGTAATCGATATCTCGACACAGTAAGTATGGCCCCTCACGCAGACATTTGTTCCTGAGTAGTTACTTAGGTAAAATCTCATATGGGAGATTTTAGTTTTTTTTTACAACGTACATTTTAAATGATCTTTGCAGACACCTCAGCCTCGTCACCTAGGTTGGTTGGCTGCGGACTCTGGTCCTTAACATAATTGATACTTACGGGAAAATATATTTATGAAAATTTAAATTAAAAAAACAACATTATGGAAAAATTAAAATAGATACTCCCAAAATCTACGTTGTTACTATACTTACCTACTTACGTTTTAGAGATACTATCTAATTATTTCAGAAAATGCTACGTACCTAACTCGACGTGTCTAACTAGCTAGCTTACTTATAAATTAATAATGTGGCATGTATCAGGTGGATACCGCATTGGTATGAACAGGTCTGAAATGCAAGTAACCGACTTGCTACACAGCAGCTCAGAGACTAATGACATGATGCAAGTTGCAGTTGCAAAATGTTTATTACCTATAGGCTAGTAGTGTCAGAGTGCGCGCGCGCAACGCACAAGCAATTCAATTGACAGCTGTTATGCAATATAATCTGTCAATAAGCTACATACTCATCGCAATATAAACCTTGGATTTATGCCACTAAAGCGCGAAATCGTAAACTATCCCGTATGAATCTCCAATTTGATAAAATTTTTGAGTTATCGTGTATAGCACATATTTGAAAGAACTTCTTAAGCGTCTTGTGAACGACAGCAGACACGATTACCACAGTTCTCGAAAATCTATATAAAAGTATTAAAAAAAATACATTTTTTTAAATATTTGTTTGTCCGTCTGTTTGTTCCAAAGTTTGTTCCGGCTAATCTCCGAAACGGCTGGACCGATTTTGACGGGACTTTCACTGGCAGAGAGCTGATGTTATAAGGAGTAACTCGGGCTACTTTTATTTTAGCTAACATTAACAAACATTTTTGTTAAATTCCATGCGTTAAAGTCGCGGGCACAGCTATAATCTTAAGATTGAAATTTTAACTTTAAATTAAACTCAGTAAAGCGACATTCGATAGGTATTGAATAAAAATAAGTAATTATAGATTAAAGAAAAAATAATGACCATGCTTAGACTAGAATCCAATTCGTTACATCACGGCTGCAATCGAGTGCATAATAAGCAATCATTTCCATAAATTGCAATGTGTAACAAATCTGAGTGCGGATATAGCGACTAGACAGAAATATAAATTTTATTGGAAGAGTCATTATCCTAATAACCGTTAGTAAGTCTAGACGATTCACATAAATTTGACGGTGGCACAATTAATCAATTTCAGTAGCTCTTAATGTAACCGAGCCTTTCTCCTGCGCGTTACGTGTTACGTCCATAAATTACGTGAGGTGATTTTTGAGATTGTTCGACCCCCCCCCCTCCCCCTTGGTTTGATTTCGTGAGATTTTGCTCGACGCCCTCCCTCCCCCTCTTATCTCACGTGAGATTTTTCAAAAGCTATATTCTAGAGGAGAAACATGTTTTACTTAATGCAACAAAAAAAAGTTAAAGCTAAGTTTAGTTAAAAAAAACTTAATTTTACCCAGTTTTCTTGCAATTTTACAGTTTCTTGCGTTAAAAAAAGTTTACATGAGATTTGCCGTGATCCCCCCTCTCCCCCGCGTGAGATTTGGTGAGATTTTGCTCGACCCCCTCCCCCCCATAAATGCCTCACGTAATTTATGGACGCCCCCTTAACGTATACAAGTTGTGGAATGATCTCCCTCGAAGTACCTTTGCAACATGGGGTTCTTCAAACGCGCATATTTAGTTTACAAGGTCCTTAAAATGTTACAGCGTCTGCTCCCCTTAAGTTGTAGATGTCCTGTGGCCCGATTCACGTAACCAAAACCGTAACGATGTCTCAGCGATATAGTTGTTGAGAGCCTTTTCGTTCGATTCAAGTAACCAAAACCGTAACGATGTCTCAGCGATATTGTCGTTGATAGCCTTTTCGTTATCAACAACTATATCGCTGAAACATCGTTACGATTTACGGTTTTTTTTTAAAATATCATATCAAAAATAATCATTTATGATGACCTCGTTATCGAAAGGTACATGTTGGATGGAGGGGACTCTTAAATCAAACCATACATTTTGTAGGACAAATATTTTTTCGAATTTAGATAATTATCATCAGATTTAACAACAAAAAATAGTTAAAAATATTTTTTTGAGAATCATCAAATCAACATATTTTATCTCTGCTACCCCTCTTACCTACCACAATCAAGATTTTTCGTACAGAAACTGTTGGGCGTCTCATCAAAACGAAGCTACTCACAGAAACTTAGCTTGATACTAATAAAAAAAATGCACTAGGGAACCCGGACTACTAGTGTTAGTAAAATAATGTTAACAGTGGCAAAAATAATTACATGTAAACAAGGCTAGTATGTTAATGTTGTATGGTATGGTCAGTAGAAATTCTATACTTACTTATCTCTGGTGTACTTTATTTTTGTAATAAGTATGATATGATATCCAGATTGTTAAAGTATCACCACTTGTCACGTTGGGTTCTGACTATCTGGTGAAACGTGGGCTTTGAGTTGGCTTAATACCTCCACAATGTGGTGGTGTATGAACACTCAAGCCTCTGACTACCCCCGAATGGGGATAAAAGTCGTGACGTTACACACACATTGTTAAAGTATTTATTATCGTTTGCCAGTATTAGTACGACAAGCCAGGGTAGCAAACCATTTGCAGTTATTACGTCAATGAGTCCTGCGGCCCTACCACCACCTCTTATAGCAGTATTGTTTTAACGTTTCAGCGACTTTTTGTGCAATGACGTACCTTATTGTCATGACAATAAGAAACGTCATTGCACAAAAAGTCGCTGAAACCTTAAAAGTGTTGTTTTAACGTTTCATTAAAACAACACTGCTATAAGAGGTGGTGGTTGGGCCGCTGGTAATCCTTTCCGGACTTACAGTGTACCCATGTGACTCTGTAACATATTTAATTAATTGAGCATCTTACAATCATATCGATATGGTTGTAGTATGTTACCTACTTATACCTACTTAATTGTTATAAATAATGCACTTGCAATCGTTGCTCATCAAACGTGAACACGTAACTCGTCTCGTGAACGTAACAGATTGCATTCACCCAGGAAGTCAAGCGCAGGCGCAGGTTGCAAACTTGCAACAAATGTTACACCATCGCAACGTCCGACACTTCTACACTAATAATAATATAACATTATTAATATAATAATAATAATATAAAGAGAAAAGATTTGTATTTTTGTATGTTATGAATAAACTCAAAAACTACTGGACCGATTTCAAAAATTATTTCCTCATTAGAATGCTACATTATCGCTGAGTAACATAGGCTATATTTATTACTAGAAAAAATTAAGGATCCCTACTAAAACTTCAATAATGTAACTCAAGGTGTAAAAAAATTAGCCGTAAGATGCCTTTCATCGCATGCGCTACGGAAACTATTGATGATAGAACAAAAAAATGTTCTACAATATTAAAGAACATATCAATATCTACAAAAAACTTCGCGATACCATATGCCCAACTATTGTAGTTACGTTACTATAACTACTTTTTTACATTTTAAAAGTTGATAGAAATGCCGACCAAAATCAGACCATGTTATCCATACCTTAGTATGAATCCTTATCCAAATAAATAATTTCGTATTTGAGACTATTTTAATACCTGTAGATTACTTTTTGAATTATTTAAATCGGACATTCCATTCAAAAGATATTACGAATTTAAAAAAGGGCGTTAAATCGGGGATTAAGGTTTATATGGAAGTTCGTCATTTTTGAAGTTAGGATGATGAAAATTCGTCTGGAGGTTTCTTTTTATATAAAAGAAATATAAACTAAAGCGTTTTTGAAAATTTAACCCCTAAGGGGGTAAAATAGGGGGTTAAAGTTTGTATGGCGGTACCGATTCCGGCTAATCTCCGAAGCGGCTGGACCGATTTTGAAGGAACTTTTACTGGCAAATACGATACGGGATCGGGAATCCGGACTGCGGGATCCGAGAACCGGGATCTGGGATACGGGATCCGGGATATACGGGACACGGAATACGGGATATCCCGAATACGGGAACCGGGATATCCGATTCCGATTCGATCCGTTTTTTTTTTTTTTTTTTTCATGTTAATTCTACGCGGACTAAGTCGCGGGGAAAGCTATATTTAATAATCAACTGAATGTGAAATAATGAACTTATCACGTTCACTAAATTATATCTAGCTAATGATTCTACTTTCGAATGAAAGGTCAATACTGATTACATGACAACTTAAATAAAAACTAAACGTGCATGAGTTTTACCTTTATACTTTTGTGGTTTTACAGTATAACTCAATAAGTTTTCAAATGGTTTTCAATGAGATGATGATGAAAGAGTAATGTCAATCATATTATTTCAATGGACTTTTTTTAAATAATAAATCGAATTGCAAAACTCATACATTCAATTAAGACACGGATGT
Source organism: Drymonia ruficornis (assembly GCA_947859195.1). Classification (NCBI taxonomy): domain Eukaryota; kingdom Metazoa; phylum Arthropoda; class Insecta; order Lepidoptera; family Notodontidae; genus Drymonia; species Drymonia ruficornis. The sequence goes on from OX401908.1 coordinate 12,465,738, forward strand.
ACGCTCTCAAACACCAAGTTGATTACAAATTGTTAATTAGATAAAAATGTTTTTTGAAATTTACATTTTAAGTACCTATAACACGAATTACCAAAGAATAATTACACATTCAAGCTGGTAATTTCGGACGTGAACCTACCTTTCGTTGTTGACCAAGGTAGAGTGACCCCCCCCCCTCCTTTCCCATGCCTCGGGCCCAGTCGCCTTCAGGTCGGCCACGTGCGAGCTTTGGTATTGCAAGCATCTATATTCTCCGGTAACTGCTTAAAATCAGGCGGGCCATACGCTTGCTTCAAAAGTGAAGTTATACCGTTTTTTGACTTATAAGTAGTCAAATGCCACCCATCTAAAGTAAAAGGTGCAGATGAAGAAAATTAAGTAAATTTAAGTAAAAAAAATGAGCATACTCGTAACGAAAATAAAAGTAAAACAAAGCCGCAAACAAATTCCAAGATCGTTGTTTTTTAATTATTAGGACAGTGTGTCCGAACCGACATTGTCGACAAAAAGAAGTACATGCAATGATATATTTGGCAAGTCCACCGGTGCCACACGATGCCCTTTCGCAACCTCATTGAGATTGCGTTCAAGTAATTCCCTGACCTTGGGCAATGTGGCAACACGTGTAAATTGTGAACATGGAATGATGATCAGCATTAAAACTCGATTAAGTTACGCGGAGCGCAGGAGCAATGGAAAATCCCGTGGATCCTCATGTTCATTTGACGACTCGTTTAAAAATCTGGCGTAGTGCGAGAGTAGGTGCTCGTGAGTGCTGGAGCATCCAATCCCCCACGGAGTCAGCGAAGTTTGGGTTGGTTGGTTGGGTTGCGACGGAATAAAAGAAAGAGACTACTAACTAGGCTCGGGAGAGCCATAATGCTGATTGTAAGATTGATGGTTACGCTATAATCACAAAACCTCGCTCGAATTTAGCCAATAAGTAGAGTCAGAGTGTTTTCAACCAAAAAGTCCTAAGTATGTATGGTTTGATCAAATATTTGCCGGGACAAAGTTTGGTTTAACGTGACGCCCGATTATGGAGGGTTTTCCTGTCATTTGAATATTAATAAACAGTTTGGAAACATGCTCGATAGAGTCACCATACTATACAGGTGAATTCAAAATTATGGGCATCCTTTTAAACGGTGATTCTACACACTATTCAGAATATTTAGGGGATATTTATCAACAAATCAATTGATAAAAAAACATAGCTCAGGTAAGGTATAACCACAGAGTAAAGACTAAAGAAAGAGGTGCCCTTATTAGATATATGTATGAAAAAAAAACGTGGTCATTGTTTATTCATTTTCATTCTATCTACCGGTAAATAGTTAACTACTCGCTTCGTTTTATGTCGATGTTAGTACTAGGCCGACCACCGAGTTGCTTAGGGCCAGTCCCGTTAGTAATTGGTCCATGGGTATAACCGTTAACCGGTTTGCTTATTTGCTTTCTCGAGCAATATTTTTTTATTAATAGATTTTTTATTTATTTTCCCAAAATATCCTGAAGAGTCATAGTTTAAAAGGATGCCCATGATTGCAAATTCATCCTGTATAAGCATAGCAGTAGCCTGTAAGCCCATGGGTAGGGCTGTAGGTACTCTTTCTTATGTATTGTCGTATGTCCTGTTATGGTACCTACTCGCGTGTCTAATCGCTTTCACCGTGTATGACCACAGAGCATATAACGCATGTATATTATAGGTAGGCTTGTATGAGCACTAACGTAAAGCATTATAATACCTAACGTACCTACTTATAAGGTTATCACATATCTAACAGGTTCATATAGGTATTTTATATAATTAGGTACAATAAGTATCTATAACCAATAAACCTTATTCGGACTTTAACGAACATTAAAAAATAGCCAAATCGTCCAACCGTTCTCATGTGATGCTCACGCTTAAGAACTAACACATTATTTTTTTATGTTTATAGATTTTAGCAGAGTGTTTGGATTCTATAGTGTGCTTAGCTTAACCTAATAGGTATTCTATGTAGTGTCCGACCGAAACAGGATTTTCTGCCGAAACCGAAACCGAAACCGAATCTTCGGCTTCTGTTTTAGGTTCGGCCGAAACCGAAACCGAAACCGAACCTTTTTCAGACAAGTTAGAAATCTTTTGTTTACTGAATTTTGGCTTATTGTATACCCTTATATTGACAGTTAGAAATGTTAGAATGTGTTCCATGAAATAAAAAACAATAATTGAAGTATTTGAAAATATAATTATTAATAATAATATTATTATATATTTTTTTAATATTACTGCTCTGATTAAAATAAACACAAAATAACAATCATGTTAACACTTCTTGGAACAAAAAATTGTCAATAATCAACACTTACATTATAAAAAAGAACCTCATTATTTGAGTATTTTGACTGCGTTTATAATCACAACTTGTTTAAAACTAAATTTAACATTAATTGAGATCATTTTAAATTTAGGGTTTTTGTGGAATTTTCATATTTTTTTTATAATTTAGGGTGGCAATCGTAATTGTAATATATTAAACCCCCGTTTTCATTTTCTACTTAAGTAGATAGGTATGTCACGTTCAGATTGATTCTCAAAAATATACGGACAATAGCAAATTATTTTACCAATAAAAAATGATGTATCTGAAGGTCACACACAGCTAAATCATAGCTGGTAGTTGTTTGGGCAATTTAAATCCAACAACAATAACCTTAAGACTGGATCAGCACCTAACGAGGCATGTTTGAATGCTATCTCCTCTTAGACGAGTGGAGTAAAAATATTAAAAAAAATATCACCGTATTTATTGAAGCATGCTCATTTACTATGTGAAAAAAAAAATCAATTTGAAGCTGTTTTCGTCTTAAAATTTCTATCTCCTGCTAAACGGCTTAGAATTTTTAATTATTTTTTTCACCAAAATATGGAGAAAATACCTAAAAAAGATAAGTTTGATTTTGGTGATGCAATAGTTTTTCACGTCACAATTAATGATTTTCGTTATTTTCGCAACAAAAGTGGGCGGGGTTTGTGCGCTCTCGACCAATCCAGACGCCCAAAACGCTCGGCTGGGAAGCGGGGCCTTAAACAAATGTACCGTAACATAAGTAATAAGTAAATGATAAATGTATGAATCAAATATAATATAATATAACCTCTTTCTTTTACATACTTAATTCTCATCATTCATAAATCCGAGTGAATAACTCAACGGAAAGAACTTCAATGCTTAATAAAGGCCAATAAAGTGAGAAATAACACTAAACTCACAAAACAATCACGCCGGAACGGCTGGCGATCTGACAGCTGACGATGGCAGATGCAACGCGAGACACGAACTCTCCCGAAATCAACCGAGTGACGCGCGATAATTCACGAACGCAGAGTTTCGGCGCGGCCGAAAGGTTCGGTGGGTTTTCTGCCGAAACCGAAACTGGTGCCGAAACTAGATTTTTGAGCCGAAACTGGCCGAAACCGAAACCGAAACCGAATCTTCGGTCGGACACTAATTCTATGTATTTGCGTTTCGTTACAAAGTAAAAAAAACGACCTCCATTTTTTTCACAGTTGTGCGAAAACTAATTACCTACCTACTTACTTAAATAAAATTACATACATACTTTGTTAAGAAACTTGGTGTTACTTTAGCAATTTATAACCAGTCTAGTGCATATAGGTTTAACACAAATAGGTATTACATACTTACAAATTTGCTGATAAAAAGTTAACAATTAGTACATTACTGCCACGGTCTGTAATGAATGTATTGCTGACCGCGTTGTTGATGGCCGAAAGCGCGGCGCAGCGCAGCTCCAGGCCTCCACAGCGCGGTCAGCATCGCAACCCTTGATGGACAAGCTGAAATAAAGGCTGAGACTGAAGATCGAGGCCTTTATAGCGCGGCCAGCAAGGGTTGCAATGGTGACCAAGCTTGAGGGCCGAGAGCGTAGCTATGCTATGCTTGAGGCTATTATAGCGTGGCCAGCAGTACAGTCATTGCGGACCAAGGCTTGTATAGTGCTTTACTCAAAAATGCGACTATTCGTTTAAATAAAACTAGCTAAGTAGGTATAAAAAGGATACCTATATATTAATTTTTTTACGAACTATATCTATAACCATAGATTTACTAGATACCGCCCTACTAAGAAAAATCATATCCAGAAATGAGGCAACTTATTTTCGACGCGGCCTGTCAGTTTCATACAATGGTTGCTGTCAGATGTACTGAAGTACCTACTCAAAAATTTGAGCATTATCAGTTGCCCCATTTTATTAGTGCGCATGTTCCATCTAGTTGGAGCGCCGCGGAAACTAAAATTAATCTATGTCTATAACTGTATATTTTTCCTGTTTAAGTTACCATGGCTACGGCGCAACCAACTCGTTTTAACCAGCCAATCAGATTTTTTTACGAACTATAATTATACCTGTTTGTAATGTTTCCATGGCAACAACGGCACGATGTTGTTTAGATAATAGGGACGTTATATATTGCCTCCCTGCTGGCTTTTGCAGGGCAGCAAAATCGACTTTGTTAGAAGAAGGTTTGCAAAATAATGACAACATTATAAGCATTTTTTGAGTAAAATCTATTAGGTACCTACTTACTTAATTGTTTTAATTTAATGCGTTTTTTCATCAAACCGCCAAATACCTAGGTAGGTAGGTACTTAAACTTACTTATATGTAAGTACCTACCTATTAGTATAAAACTTGTTTAACATTAAATAAAATAGAAGTAACTACCTAACTCCCTATATGCCAACACCATACGTCTAGGTTCGCCACGCCACGGACAAAATGCCTAATTCCTATTGCTCAGAAACCTAACGTAGGTACCTACTTAAGTATAATGACCGTATAGTGACCCTGTGACCGAGAGCTTTGTATAGACAGACAATCTACACGTTATCTATTTTGCGCTCAAATCGAACAAAGGCCTTGTGCGTAGAGGATCTGTAGCCATCCTCCATTGTGAAACGCGCGATGGATAAGGTATTGCGGAAAGATCATGCAAACTGTGATTAGCGTTGATACGCTAATGGTCATGGTTGGCCTGTTTAATGACCATTGAGTTGACGGTATTTCTTTTCAAGTTTAATTTGACCTTCCGTGTGTATTTGTAGTGTATGGTGTAGAGCAGGGGTTCCTAAACTTTAAAGATAACGGAACACCAACCAAATACCTTTTATTTTATGGAACCCCATATCAAATGATGACAAATCAACACTGAAATTTATACCTATAAGAACATATTTTTTTAAGAAATGTGTAATATAATTGAAACACATTATTCTTAACTTAAAGTTTTAAAGTGAAGAATGAAAGTGTTTTACTGTTTTATGAATAATAATGTTTTATAGTTCGGCATTATGTCCGAGAATTGTATGCGTATATCTGGGGTAGCATCCAATCTTGACCTGCATAATAATTTTGGCGGAACCCCGATGACTATTCTACGGAACCCCTAGGTTCCGCAGAACCCAGTTTGGGAATCCCTGGTGTAGAGATTGCAAGCCCATTATACTAGAAAATAACTTTCGTACTACACCACCAAGCTAACTAGACACTCGGGTATAATTAGGTACCATATCAAATAATAGGTAATAAGTTATTGATTCCGCGGTCCTTCCACCACGTAGTGGGAGCTACAACAACAAGAGTTTTTTTTTTCAAGTAGTACGTTTTGGACGGACCCCGGAATCATTGACTTTATCATTTGATAGGTATTTATACGTATATAGTGCATAGTTGGCTTGGTGGAGTAGTATCTTCAAATAATTTGCAAATAGCTGCATTTTTTACTGTGAAATTAATTCAAAATCAATTGTTATTGTAATATCTACCTAAAATAACGATTATGCAACGACTAACGATTTTGTCATAAACAAAATATGACTTATCTAATCTGTTGTGTTGTATTTTATCATCATTATTATTTTTGCTTACCAGGATTACATCGCTAATGATAGGTGTATGTTTATTATTATTTTTGTGAAGAGTTGCTTAACATAACTTGACGGCTTGACGGGCCCGTTGGCGTGGTTGGCGTGGTGGCGCCTTTCACGCTGCAGGTCGTAGGTTAGATTCCTACCCGGGACATACATTTGTGTGCATGAACATGTCTGTATGTCCCGAGTCTGTGTGTATATGTATATTAAGTATGTGGGTATTTACAAATAAAAGTAGTATATGTAGTAATATCAGTTATCTGGTTTCCATAGTACAAGCTCTGCTTAGTTTGGGATCAGGTAGCCGTGTGTAAAAAATGTCCCAGGATATTATTATTATTATAACTTAGGTACTTCAGGCTATGCTGCAGGTATGTAGGCAAGTACCAACTTACTACTTCCTTCCTACTTATAAAATTCTAACCGAATTTATATAAATTACTGTATAGAGATCATAATAAATCGCACGTTCCAGTAGTCTTACCGGCTGGTCCGACCAGTAGGATTAGTGGGAATTTTCGTCCCAATAGTCTTACCGAAATTAGGACAACGGTGGTCTTATTTTCCCATTCATCTTACTATGTTAAAACATAGATCTAAGAACAGATAGACATTTTTTCAGCCATTAAGAGGTAGGTACAAACTGTTAGCCGATCATTAGAAAAGTATTAGGAAGACATAACATTGAATGAATGTCTTACCGAAATTAGGACAACGGTGGTCTTACTTTCCCATTTATCTTACTATGTTAAAACATAGATCTAAGAACAGATAGACATTTTTTCAGCCAATAAGAGGTAGGTACAAACTGTTAGCCGATCATTAGAAAAGTATTAGGAAGACATATCATTGAATGAATGTAGGTACCTACTACTGCTACTGGGTGCACTCTAAGTAAAATTGTTTGGTATGCATATTATTGTGTGCATACCAAACAATTTTACTTGCCTACTATTCTGATAAAAGCTACAACAAAATATTTAGGCACTTATTAAATAAGTTGCATAGGTATAGGTAAATTAAGTGTTTTTTGCCCTCGTTTAGGTACGTAGAGTGACGTGATAATCTAATAAGTGCCTATTTTGTTGTAGATAGATTTCTTTACGATTTTATCACAAAAAACAAGTGATTTAAAGATGTTTAACGCATATTAAGTAATTAATTAAAGATTATCACGTCACTACCTACGTAAACGAGGACAAAAAATCAGCTAATTTGATGTAATAAACCCGTGAAATTCATGTTTGAGATAAGTAAATGTATGCATTATGTAGTCTGCACCCTGAACTCAACCGGAAGATCATTGTTTTAATACCTAATACCTATGAAGAGCATGGAAAAAGATGTACCTACGAATTAATGTAGGAACGCATGAAGCAACAGAGGTATCCGTAGATACTCTTCCATAACACACCGGGACGCCATGGCGACGTCCACTTATTCGTATTAAAATGTATGACAGGTAACACACCTGGTTACGGACTGGCGACGTCGCCATCAATACAAATTGTTTGGATACATAGCCGGCGACGTCGCCATGGCCTCCCTGTGTGTTATGGCTCTTAGGATCGTAGCATGTGACCTGATTGCTCAGGCGCGCTACTAGCCACATAAACGCAGCCAATGATTGGTCTTACCTTCTTTACTTTTTGGCCACTAAATATACGATTAGAAGAAGAAGATAAGCCTAATTATACTAGCTGAAAGCGCCCAATTTAAAAAAAAAAAAACCGGCCAATTGCTTATCGGACTCGCACATAAAGGGTTCCGTAGAATAAAAACGTCAAAAATATCAAGTCTCTTGTATGGAGTCCACCTTTATTTTTAAATTTTATTTTTTATTTAGTATTTGTTGTTGTAGCGGCAATAGAAATACTACACATTCTGTGAAAATTTCAAGTCTCTACCTATTACGGTTCATAAGATACAGCCCGCTAACAGACGGACAGACGGACGGACAGACAGACAGCGTAGGCTTAGTAATAGGGTCCCGTTGGCACCCTTTGGGTACGGAATCCTTTAAAAAATAGATAAAATAATAACGTCATAAAATTAGATGAAAATTTTCACACATTGGTCATCAATGAGAACTCAGGGGAGGCAATAATCGGCCCAAAAACTACAATTAATAAACGATTTAAACATAACATTTTAATACGACGGCTATCATCTACTGTTTTAATTTAACCTTCTCGGTGGCTAGAGCTAGTTTCCTGATGTTGCACAGACACCCGGCTGATGCTTCCTGGAGGATCGGATCCTTGGAGCCGATGGTCTCCAGCAGGAACTGGACCACGCCCGCCTGAAGTGCGACAAAACATCCGTTGACCTCACTGAGTACAGGATTCTAAGGCCCGTATTAATAAATCGATCTCAAGATTGAGATCGAACTTAAGATGCTGTTTTTGACAGATGTTCCATACCTACATTAAACGTCAAAACGGCATGTTAAGATCGTTCTCAACTTTGAGATGCATTTATTAATCCGGGCCTAAGGGCCTATATCCATAAATTAGGTCACACGAATTTCATGATTTTTAGACCCCTCCCCCCCTTTTGCGAGACCCCCCCCCCCTCCCTGTGTAACCTCACATATTTTTTTCAATTTTCAGTAATTTTCGTTAACAATTCAAAATTTGGAATATATTATCACTAATGACTATTTGTAGTAAAAAAATGATTAACATTGATGTTTAATATAATATAACCTAGCCTTTCTGGTTCACCTTGAATTTTAATAGCCAACGAATACCTAGCTAAATGTGATTAAGGATTTTTTTTTATATAGTCACACTTGTAGCCGCGCGTCCAGTAACCGGTGCGGGCACAAATAGTAGTAATATCTACTATTAAAGATGTGATAAACGGCTTTATATTAAAAGCACGTTGTTACGCTAGTGCTTGTTTTTAAAAGTCGTTGTAAAAAGTGCTTTTCAACTTTTATAAATTAAACAGAAATTCGTCCGTCAATAATCCGACAACAAAAGCAAAATGCTTTCTAAATATAAGATCAAGCAAAAAAATTATACGCTGAAAAATTGATAGTGAGTCTTATGTGCATGGAAATATGGTTGTTAATCTAATATAATTTATTATTAAAGCTTTTTATGGGTAAAGAAATAAGGTTCAATTTAATTAAATAAAGAATCTCACATACATACAAACAAACATACATGAACCCTAAACACATATACACTCCTTTTCTTGGGCAGTCGTGTAAAAAATATGCCAAATAGGTACCTACAACCCATCAACATTAGGTACATACCTAGTTTTTTGATCTTCCACCAGACTAATAAAAAGTTAATGACTAACGTATTATCTTCTTCGATTCGGACTACCCATATCCGTGTATAAACTGCATCATAATGCTCTTTATTACACCATTCTGCATTATAATAATAATGTAAGTAGTTTGACACAATCAACAAAGGCGCGTAGATATTTTGACTTGCTTACATTTTCAAATCCAAGATCAACACAGTCAACACACCCTATTCATTCTATTACCTACTACAAATAATTTACAGTCATGTCCGGATAGGTTTTCATCCAGTTTTAAATGCTGGTAGGTATACTTACTTGCTGGACACAATTACAAAACCTACCTACAATGTAAACGGGACTATGTACAAAGTATAGTGGTTTTAAATTAGATCTACAATGCGTCATACTAAATTACACAGTAAGCACTAAGGGACACCGCAGACATGCTACTTTTTACATCGACGATCGGCGATTTGCGACTGTATCGATGCTGCATCGCGATTTGGCGACTCTCTGCGTTCAGACGCAGCGACTGCTCCGATGCTAAAAGCGACTAAATCGCCGATCGCCGAGGCAAAAAGTAGCGCGTTTGCGGTAGCTCTAAATCAGGTAGCAAAATAGCCTTTAATTAAGTCTAGACTATGAGATGCTCAGAATGTTATCTCCCACGAGTCTACAATGACGATTAAAAGATGCCTACTGGTAGTAGGTATCTTTTAATCTGCATAATTGGGTAGGTACCGAAATGTTACATAAACCTGTTTTTCGTAAATAACAATATCTTATCTCATAACTTATAATTTATCAAGTAAATCGTAGGTAATTAGATAACCACACGGCATTGCAATGATAGAGCATTTTGAAATTACTGTTTTGACCTTGACAAAGAAAGTCTTGTAAAGAACGTGTTAAAACTTTTCAAGAAAATCAATGCCACTGGTCGAGGCGGGGAATACAATATTGAAAACCGAACGTCCAAACGTTGGACCATATTTCTTTACCATGATCTCACGAAAATAAGCGTAGAGGTAAAATCTTATTAATAATTCAGTGGAGTAAAATGACAGCTTTTTATGTCAAACGTAACATTAATTTGATCCGTTCATCATGAATAATGTTTTTTTTTTATGATTCTGGTTCAAATTAATTCAATTTTATTTACTAAAACAATAAGAAAAACATGATCACTCATAAAAAATAGATTCAGTTAAAATTTAAATTCACATTTATAGCTGTCATTTTACTCCACTGAATTATTAATCAGACTTTAGGTACTAATCTGCTGAAACCATAGATGTAGATACTTATTTTGTAGGTGATAAATAAAACTCTAGCTGAAAGAAAAAGTTGGACCCCCTCCATTGAAAGCTCGGTATAGCTACGTCCGTGGTAGAGCTAAGAACATCTTGCGCATGCATAGAAAAAATATATTAACTATGGCTGAAAAAAAAAGTTGGACGCCATCTATAGAAAGCTGGGTGCTACAACACTGTTATTCCATTGTCTAATTTGAGATGTGGCAATGAATGAATGAATGATTCTGATTTGAGCTGCGTCCATGGTAGACTTAGGCCTAGGCCACACCGCGGTTATAACCGCGCTGTTAAAACCGCGTCCTATGGAATCATATGAACCGCAAGTGCGGATAGGTTCATATGATTCCATAGGACACAGATTTAACGCAGTTTTAACAGCGCGGATATAACCGCGGTGCGGCCTAGGCCTTAAGTACAACTCACCGCATGCATGGTGACGCAGTTGATAGAATAGAAGGAGAGATGGTAGAGCGCGAGCGCAGTGGACCGGTGCACGTTGGGGTCGCGTGACGTCATGTAGTTGACCAGCGGCGTGATGGCCCCGCGACGACCAAACTCCTGCCGGTTCTGCGCCCAGTCGCAGCAGTACGCGATCGCAACGCCGAGGTTCGCGCGGAGGTGGTCGTCTGTGGTGCTCACTGAAAAAAAAACCTCGGAATCTTGAGCACAATTGCGGCTGAATACTGAAACGATACTCAAATGTTTAAGCCTTATTGTTCGAGATGTCGTTATGGTCTAGGTTTAGGCGAATAAGGCCAGAATCTCAAAATGCCAGAATTCACTACTGACAGACACAGACCATAAAAATCTACCTACAATGCCTTGTAACATTTTCATGACTAATTTTGACCGAGTTTTGTAGGTATTTACCTAAATTATTAGACCGAATAAAGACCTATATTCTTACAGTTTCTGAAGAATTGAATTCATGCAATTAGCTCTACATATTAGGTAAACACGAATAGATTATTTTTATAATCGTTGCACTTAATGATTACACAATCATTAATTTAAATCTACCTATCAGAAAACAAGACTGAATAATCGCATAAATAACGACTATAGGTACTCATCGACGTAGGTATACCTACCTATAATTAAAATAAAGAACCTTATGCCTAGAATGAATTAACAAGAAGTATTAAAGCTTACCCAAGTTAGACAACTTCGCCACGACTCCATGATCAGATATTACCGCCAAGTTCTCATGATCCCTAGCTATAGTCGCGATTGCCGCGCAAACAGCTGACAGTACGAAATGGTCATCGGAATCCAACAAGTCTACCGTCAACTCCAGCGCACCGACGAAAGACCTAACCATTTCCCCCGAATCAGCGGCGTTTTGAACACAAGGGCTCAACGCTAATGCAGCGTTGGTCTGCACCTTTTTGGAGTCGTTCTTGAGTAAGGACCAGATCAGTCTGACTCCGTCTAGTTCGTCGATCTGCGCCATGCAGTTCGATTCTTTTGCACACTCCATTAATACTAGAGGAACATTTTCTAGCAGCGGCTTGTGGGTGTTGTTCAGATGGTGAACTGTTAAGAGATAATTTCAAAATATCAACGTTACTGTAATATAACTAATGGTCTTGGTCTTGCAGTCCCGGTCTTGGACTTGTATTTTCGCAAGATGAAGTCCAACATCATCTAAACAGCAAGCTCAAGCAGGACATACCCTCCAGAATTAACAACAACAAGATCAAGACCGGTTTGGGGCAACCGAGATTATATTACTCACTAAGCATCGCTATTCCTCCAGCATTTCTAATTTTTTCCCTGTTGGGAGGATATTTGGCACATTCCGCTAGTGCTCCGGCCACATTAGTCAATACTCCGTCATTCTCATCATCCAGCAACCTCACTAGAATAGGAACCGCGCCGAGACTATCGAGTTTTTTAACGCTAGCGTCACTATTAGCGCATTTCCAGATAGCTCCAGTAGCGGCTGCGAGCAGCTGCTTATTAGGCCTATTCGTGGAGTCTGAAGCGGCCTCAACCAGTAGCTCTAGGCCACCAGCCATGCGTAGCATATCTCGTGTTGTTGGATCGCTGGCACATTTGTAGATCGCCAAACTGCAATACGTCTAAAAATTACAAACATTTAAGCTATTGCAAAACGCACCTTGCGTGATAACTGACAACTTCAAGCGGAATTACGTTGCCTAACCATCCATTTATGTCATTGAGTGGATAATATGCCTACACGATCAGAAATGGTAACCTTGCTCACGCCACAATGTGACTTATCGTACCTTCAAATCTTTGTCCTCGGTAGCTAAATGCTTTATCAGATCGTCTACCATCTTTTCCGTTTGTATGGCCAGCTGAAAAGACGTTTCATTTGCGCACATTTGGAGTAAGCCCACGACTGGGACGGCAACATCCAAATGAATTGTTTTTAGCATTCTGGCTATAAGAGGAATCATTCCGTACTTTCTCATGGCTTCCCGATTCCTCTGGGATGCAGACATTGACCAAAGAGCTTTTGCTCCAGCTCTGCCGATATCCAAGTATAGAGTTTCATCCTGGTTCAGCTCTTCACGAGGGGTCATCAAGTACCTGTAATGTATGTAGTTAAATAAATTTACCACTAAACGTTTTATCGAGCGATTTATTATGTGTAGGTAGGTATTATTAACTTTCACCTTTCTTTAATATCAAGCAAATCAATCAATTTCGGTATCCCACCAAATTTTCTGCAAAACTTTCTACTTTTGCGTATTCTACCTAAATGGGCTATTGTTTCCGCCGCCAATATCTGAACATCTCTTGCTGGATCCGATAATAATCCAACCAACAGCGGGATCGCTCCTAAATCGGTCACCTTCTTTCTAATTTCAATATTTACAGTTATGTCTTTGAGAACAGCTAAGCCTCCCAAAATGCAGCACAGATCTCTCGTCTCCAACAGATTGACTAGCAGCTCCAGGCCTCCTATTTCTTGGATCGCTCTTTGATTAACTTCTACCGTTAAGTCATGATCTTTCAAGCAAGAGAGAGCGACCATAGTAGCAGTTTGATTGCCTGCTTTCATATACTTCACTAGCTTCTGTATGTGCCAGTACTCGGGCGGTATTTCCGAAGACTTGATGAGATCGGCCCAGTTGTCTTCATCCGGGGACGTGGACGAGGGGGAGGACGCCGATGTATCGTCGCCCTCCGTCACCATCACTATACGAGGCAGCCCCACCGTATCTTGGCCCCCGTCGGCACTAAACGTGGATATATTGTCAACTTCAGCCATGATTTATATATTATTAAACGCTGTAAACAAAATAAGCTACAAAAAACACAAAAATACGATATGATTGCCGTTACGAGTCTCGACAATATCAAAGTCAATATGTCAATGCGGTTGCTTGGCGACGATTTGTGTCATACTATCTTTTATGGCAACCGTTTCTATATTTGATGAAGGCCGTATATGGTTACAGCAACGTTATTATTAGGCCTACAATAGGCAGTGAATAATTATTAGGTATTAATCGCTCGCTGCTATACATGGGTCAAGTCAGGTTAAGGTGAACAGGATCAAAATAACGCTGCCATAGGGACCCTTATTAGTTGTAATTTGTACGAAAATAACTATGGCATCGAACCGTCCAATTTAAAAAAGAATGGAGGTCATCAACGTTATCAATCTCCCAATCAAACATTGCAATCCTACCTAATTATACAGCATTACACTGTAATTTCCTGAGCAAGTAATATAACTAACCGTTTATTTCTATTGCAGTTTCGGCGGAGCGTAAAGGATGTGCTCAAACCTGAGCACAATGATCATTATCTACTGCGGTGGCTCAGAGGTAAGAATATAATACATACCTATTATACTAGTGGCGCAACATACCATAATATCCTGGGACATTTTTGTACACACGGTTACCTGATCCCAAACTAAGCAGAGCTTGTACTATGGAAACCAGATAACTGATATCACTACATATACTACTTTTTTATTTGTAAATACATACTATACATATACACCCAGACTCGGGACATACAGACATGTTCATGCACACAAATGCATGTCCCGGGTAGGAATCGAACCTACGACCTGCAGCGTGAAAGGCGCCTCCGCGCCAACCACGCTAACGGGCCCGTCAAATCCTCCATAGATGTAGAATTATTTACGATCATGCACCTTATCGACTTACCACAATGCCCTCTTCATCGGCGCGCAGGAAAATCCATTTCCATCGGACATGGAAAGCAAAAACATTGTTTCTGTGTAGAGAAACAATGTTTTGTATAGCCCTTTTTGTGTAGTGTGTTGGGTAAAACCAATGACGAAAGAAAGAATCTATGGGTAAAACACGCGCAGGATACGCGGTGGTTTATGAGTGACGTTGGTAAATGCGCTGTGCGTATGCCGTATATGGTATGTATGTGCCTACATCCTGTCAAACAATACGGATAGTTACGCACAAAAACATTAACTGTCCGAAATAGTTTGTCCTACTGAACGGAGTCCACGGACGCAGTACGAAGCTGTCGCTCGCGTAAATTTAAGCTGTAAGCATATCGGTATTGCCAATTATGACTCATCTTCCAGTAACTAATGCCTTCGAATTGCAAGTGCAATGTGTGTGAATTTCGCTGCATGTGGTGGTGCGCTGAGCACAAGTTATGTGATTGAAAGTACATAATAATATGCATATCTGCTAAAATAATATTTCAATAGTTACGCGGCCTTTACATCGCTTCATACAATATCGATGCTTCGCTTAATTCGATCTTAAAATGTCGGCTTTCTTCAAGATCAAAGGAGTGCAACTTCTGTACATTATCTATTCTGTGGTATGGCATGTGAATATCAGCAAAATAGTCACGCAAATAACCCATCAGTAGCATTTGCATCATGCTCATTTCACTAACGTGTCAAGTGCGTATGTAGCGATAGTGCGACCTTGAGAATACAGAGTAAACATACAAAACACCTTGACCTCGGCCGGCGCGTGTTGACAGTATCTGTCTATCATAGGGAATCTTCGTCTAGAACATACACGGAATTATGCTCTTATACGCACTATCTACAATATGTTAAAAAAACCCTGTCCGAGCCGAAACCGGTATTTAGGTTTCCCAATCACATGACCAAATAAAATAAAAAATAAAAAATATTCATGATAGTAAACATATTAATGACAATTTAAAATGCCATTTTGTTTTTTGCCTTTTTCCCTCAAAATGTAGCAAATTTTAAAAATATGACCTCACCGTTACCGGAAGTAATTATGTTAGATCGTGTGGCGGCACCTCTGACCACAAAGTATTTTTTTAAATGTAAACGGGATATTTGTTTTCCAAAAAAATATGGGAGGCCTTTGCCCAGCAGTGGGACACTTACTATGCTAAAAAATATAAAAAAAAAAACTAAAAAAAAACACAAAAATAGAATCTAATCTCGATACCCAACAATACGTTTTCGGGTCGGACAGGGTTTTCTTAACATGTTGTATACTTCTATTCATCTATTCTAATAACACTAATAGGTACCTATTATAAATGCGAAAGTAACTCTGTCGGTCTATCCGTCTGTCTGTCCGTCTGTTACGTTTTCACGACTAAACTGCTACACAAATTTTGATGAATATAGAGATATATATAGAAATATAGAATTTGGTATAGAGGTAGACAGGACCTTGGAGAAGGACATAGGCTACTTTTTGTTGCGAAAACATAACTTGAAGAGGATAAAATAGGGGATGAAAGATTGTATGGTAGACCAATTATTTCTCGAAGTACAATGCTAGGTTAGCTTGTTAAAAAACTTTTCGGATACGACTACCCACGACTGTGGGTATCGAATGACAATGTTATCTAGGAACAAACTCCGCGAGTTCCTCCGTTTCCCGGTGATATTGATAGTTTGAAATCTGCGCTGACGCAGAGCTTATTCTTATTCACATATACCTACCCACGTCAACATCTTAAACCTCATGTAGTTTAAAGATATGCAATTTTGTTATGACGTTCTTCATTGAAGAAATTAGTTTTATTTATGGCAAAAAGCTGCTCGTATAGGCTTTCAGACAGGATTTAAATCTATACGAAATCAAGTTTGTTACGGCTAAAGTGAATATCACGCCAGAAATAAAATAAACACATTAAGCATTCATGAAAACTGGTTTTATGATCACTTTCATTGTTATGGTAATGTTACATAGTTACCGTACCGCAGCGATTTCCGTGATTAAAACTGACTGACGCTTAATTTAAAACTTGAATAGTGTAAAAGATCCTAATATCGTTCTAGTGATCGATCTCTTTCTCGACGTTGTGCATATGTTGTTATTCTGCTAATCATGCAGCTTTTAGTTTTTTTTGGGTTCCGTACCCAAAGGGTGTCATCGGAACCCTATTATTAAGCCTCCGCTGTCCGTCGGTCCGTCTGTCAGTGGGCTGTATCTCACGAACCGAAATATGTAGAGAATTGAAATTTTCACAGTATGTTTTAAATTGTATTGGGCGATCTTACATCACCTAAATTTAATTTATTTTTATTTTTACAGCCAGACAATGGGATGCAGAAGCGGCGGAGAAGATGATGAGAGATGTAAGTAGATTTTTAGTGCTCTTTAGTTTAAATTAGTACCAAAATTTACAATGCCTGAGTCACCCAACTGAAGTATTTTTATCACTCGGAAACAAAACCCTTGATAGAATACACAGCCCATCGGAAAAACGGGTTCGACCATGTGTCATTCGCACAAACGTAATTCGTTACTATTTAATCCACCAATCCAACTAAGAACCTGTCAAACTCTTACTTTCCTCGCACTAGCAAAATGTTTAATAAACTGAATAAAGAATTCAAGATCTCTTTCAGTTGACGAAACCGCATTTGAGAACATTATTAAACAAACAGTTCTTTTCTTCTCAACCCATTCCATTCCATTGACTTTGCCTACATAGATATCTAATTAACTTTTTTTTTGTATGTTATTGTGTTGTTTATATACTCTATATTTTATCTTGTGAATTTTTTTGAACTTTTCTTGTTAACTTTAATCATATTCTTACTCTCTTTCTGCGAAAACAGAAGGCTTATTATGTAATTTATATAACTGTTACCACCACTGAACTTAAAAGCTGTTGTTTTTCCTAGCTATAAATAAATAAATAAATGTGACGTCACCCGCACAAAAAGGCGGTGGCGGTGTGCGAGAAGTGTGGCGTGCGGGAAGCCATCATCTGAAGTCGCCATCCGAGTTCCTAGTTGGCTTGGTGGAGAAGTAAAACGTAGTGCTTCCAGCTAAAGATGCTACCTACATAAAATGGGTGGCTTATCATTTCAGTCATTACAATGGAGAGAGAAGTGGGGTGTGGACACCACGCTACACACTTGGCAAGCTCCTGAAGTACTGGAGAAGCACTTCCCTAGCGGCAGCCCCGGCTTCGATAAAGAAGGATCACCAGGTAACATACTATAAGGATAGTCTTGGAGTGAAGATATCTGACAAAATAAATGGTCTGGCTTCTTAGGGTTCTCTTCCATCAAAGTCTCTCTAACTGTCTTGCCAATGGGTTTCCGTAACGAATTTAGTTGAGAACGCAGATTTATAGAGCTAAGAAATCCATAACATACAGTGCAAAAATTGTTGGTCTACGACAAAAATTTACGAAGCTGTGACCAAATTATTAGCGAAGTACGCGCGCGGTTGTTGTGACGTCATTTACCCCGCGCGCTGTGTAATGAACGGCGGCGCGGCCGGCCGACTGATTTCGATGATTTCAAAACTATATTGATAAGAAAGCTTAGTCTTAACTTAGTCTTAGCTTAGTGTTGGTTATGAGTTGATTATTTGACCTAGTATTGATTCCCATTGAGAAATGCTGTTGTTGTTGTTTGCTGTTGTTTGAAATGCTGTGCTGAGCCACAAATGGAATTTACAGCTTGATCCCCGGACATTACAAGGTTCTAATGGGGTCGAAGTGTGCTGGGGCTTAAGGAGGCTGCAATCAGCTTAAGGGCGACTTGTGTAAGGTTCGGGGTCTTGGCCCTCGTGAGGGGAGCACACCGGAGGACCTGTAAATACAGCAACGAACTTACCAAAAGATTTTTTTGCCGATGGATTTTTGCCAAAATATTACCAATAACATTTATTAACCACCAATATTAGTTCAGCAAATGTAAGCTTTATGTAAACCTGCTTCCAGTGATCATTGTTCCGTTCGTGGGCTTGGACGTGTGGGGGCTCCTGCACTCTGTGACCAAAACCGATGTCCTCCGTATGATATTAAGGCACCTGGAGAACTACCTTACGACCGCCAGGAAACAATCTCTGACACACGGCCCCGCTGCTTTGAAGGTACTTCGCTCGCCTTTGCATAACTATCCTAATGTATGAGAGATATTCTTTGGTGGGCTCTCGTGTTTTAGTCCAAAATGTGGTAGGTAAGCCCAAAAAGCTTAATCACAAGAATAAGTACTAAGATCAGTAGGCAAATATAGTGGCGAAATGACACAAACTTATCCCACTTATTATCAAAGATAAGGCCGTACACCACCCCGTAGAAAACGCTCATACTTAAGACTGAAAAACATTTCGTAAAATGTTTTGTGAAAAAATAAAAAAATCACTTTGCATGTCTTAGAAATAAAAGTCTTCAGGGGCTTTGTGATTGGCAGACTATGCTTGCTATTACACCTTCAAATTAGTTTTCAGTTCTTATATAATATGTATGTTCGTCTTTAAGGTATTTATAATATGGGCCATCGTTGCCTGAAATAAATGGTATTATTATTATTATTTTTTTACTAGCTCATAGAGCAATCGATTGTACTTTCAGGTGACAGTGATATTCGATCTGGAAGGGTTCAACATTAAGCAGTACGCATGGAAGCCCGCGGCCGAGATGGTTTTCACCCTGCTGCAGCTGTACGAAGCCAACTATCCAGAGATACTCAAGATTTGTTACATCGTAAACGGTGAGAATGAGCCCTTATACCCTACCAAAACACCTGCACAGACCATGGGAGACAGGAGTTCCAAAGAACATTCTTCAGTGGATTTGTGTACTTGTCTGACACGTTACACTAGTGGTGCGTTCCATTCACTGTAAATTTTGTTATTTTCGTCCACAAAAACTGTTAAAAACGATAATTATGATCACTTTCAGTACAAGTTGGTTCGAGTGGAACGACATTTATGAACGAAAATAACGAAAATTACATAATTAACAGTGAATGGAACGCACCATTAGAACACCTGGAGGACTAATAGCGACACTATGCAACAATGCAGCAATTCTGCAAAATTTCTGTAAAATGGTCACAAATTGAACGCCATTCCTAAACGTTTCACGGAAATTTAGCGGATTCTGCTGTAGGGTTGGAAAAATGAATTGCTTTTGCAGAATTGCTGCAGTGTTGCATGACTTCAATTCATAATTTCCTTCCATTCCAGCACCAAAAGTGTTCTCGCTCGCTTTCTCTGTGATCAAGAAGTTCATGCACGAGTACACGATATCCAAGATCAAGATCTACGGCTGTGACGCCAAGAAGTGGCAAGCGCAGGTGCTCACAATGGTAGACGCGGAACAATTACCTGTCCACTATGGCGGGACTATGTTGGATGAGAATGGCGACCCAAGGTGTGGGCTTATTGTGAGTATATTTCCCCACCTTCAGTAACTCCCTGGATACCTATTGGAAACAAACAACACATTACTCCTAAACTAAGCTGGAGATAGCAGGAGATCATTGGAGGATTCTATAATAATTGATACGCGAAAATAAGATGGGAGACCACGCGGAAATTGAATAAGGTTCAATAAACAGAACGACAGCCGGAATAACTTAACCATTATCAAGTCAACGTTCGCTCTTATCGCTGTAGTTTTTTCAGTGCTACATATCTACATACATACATATCACATACATACATATAACATACACATCTATAAGTACGTTTTTTTATACTTGTCCAATTTGGTAAGCAAAGATGGCGTCCAGCGGGGCGATTGCGTAACTTTTTTGTCAATGTTTCAATGGTTTCGTATATCATTGACACAGGATGAACGAAACTAATTGAAAGATTGACAAAAAAGTTACGCAATCGCCCCGCTGGACGCCATCTTTGCTTACCAAATAGGACAAGTATAAAAAAACGTACTATACACATCTTTTTCCAGCTAGAACTTTGACCTTCTAATAAAAAAACTACTTTTTATATCGTTGAAATAGCTTCTCCTCGTTTTAAGTGCGTTGGGAAACCTATCTTTATCACTTCGTGTATAGCAAACTGCTTCCATTCTCAGGTGAAGCCAGGAGGGAAAGTACCAAAGAGCTATTACTCAAACAACCCAGCGTTTATGCAGGAGAAGGACTACAAACGCGTCACAATCAAGAGTGGAGAGCAGCACGTTATTGACATGCTGTGTACGGACGAAGACAGCGTTCTGAAGTATGTATAAAACCCTTTTCTAAACTAATCCGCTTTGCTCAAGAGCAGAAGAGAATAACAACACAGAACACAGAGATACTGCGGCGCTTATTGTATACAAATCCTGAATGTGGCTTTCACATTTCCCTAGGAATTATGAAGTTTTAATGGAGGCGCTTTGGCATACTTTCCACTTCCACACACTGCCACGATGTGTGGAATGTGATCTATGATCCCAAACGAATCAATGCTTGTAATGAATGGAAGGATGGTCCAAATGGATGGACTGGGGCCGATACCACTCTATTCCGGGAAAGATCATTTCGATTTCGATTTCATCTCGATCATTCGAAAGATCATTTCGATCATTCGAAATTTGGTCCGACGATAATATAACTTAGGTGCATACTCGTATTCTTTCCATTAAAAGTAGGTATATTTAGACTAGCTGAATCCGGATTACAAGCTAGCTACAATATTACTGTTTGGATTGGGTTTTGATGACTTACTAGTAGAATAACTGTCTAACCCACAGAGTAAAGACTAAAGAAAGAGGTGCCCTTATTAGATATTTGTATGAAACAAAACGTGGTCATTGTTTTTTCATTTTCATTTTACTATTTACCGGTAAATAGTTGAACTACTCGCTTCATTTTATGTCGATGTTAGTACTAGGCCGACCACTCGGCCGACTTGCTTAGGGCCAGTCCCCTTAGTAACTGGTCCATGGTCTAACCCCAATTTGTTGCGTTGTAGATGGGAGGTCGGAGTGGACAGCCATGAGATCAAGTTCTTAATCAGCCGGCGCGACGAGGACGGCAACGAGTCCATCGTGCACGGCCCGAGGAAGGTGCCCGAGGGGCCTGCCGACGTCGGCGTGCTGCCCGTCACCGGACCTGCCACTTGTGAGTCGACATCACGCAGTTTACAGGCTCTCCTGCTAGACGATACCAAGCACTCTTTCAGGGAGTATTTGAGGAACATTCTCAAGTAGAACCATGTTGAAGCTAATTGACCGCAGCCCATTACGGCCGGTCCGACCGAGGTGTACCACCCTCGCACAGAAGATCGGCGTTAAGTAACAACGTTTCGTAAGATGAGTGAGATCCGGGAGCCCAACCTTCCCCACCTTCCACTCCCTGTGTCTCACTCCCGTCAGTTGGTACCTTTGGTATTGCACGCTATGGTAACTGCTTAGCATCAGGCGTTAATTTACCTTACCTAGTTTGTTAAATTACCTTAGTTATATACGTAACAAAATCTATTGGCAAAGAGAATCCCAAAGGGTCTATGTGCATATGAGATGACATTTTGACGGCAAATAATTAGAACTGCTTTGTGGTTAGTTCTTGGCGAGAACAAAATTACGAAGTGCCCTAGAGCGTCGGGTATTGCCTTAGCGAGAAAGATGGACCACTATGATGAACCAACCAACCGCTAACTAAAGCCTGCTAGCTCTTCACGTATCACCATTTTGTCCCCCAGATTCCGTGATATTTGACAACAAGAACGCGTACCTCCGCAATAAGAAAGTATTCTACGATGTACTGATCTCCGTGCCTTCTCGAGACCTGAACCTTAGCGGCGATCCCGAAGACACGGACAAGGTCGCCAGCTGCAGCGAGACCAAACTATGAACACGAGACTCGACATAGACAAATGACAAGTATTTCTAAGACAATAAGATGAAGCCCATTAGACTCCTAGGGTCCGACCGAGATCGCGGTCTCGGTCTCGGCCGTTCTTGGGTAAAATTTATGTCTCGGGTAAAGGAGATTGACAGGGTTTGGACCAAGTGCTGCCCAGACATGGGAGTGGTTCCAAATTATTTCCTAGATCAATTTACTTAACAAAAAAATAATTTAAAAAAAAAACATCCTGGGATTTTTTTATGGTTTTCGGTAGGATTTTGTCAAGTTGTTTTTTGTGTTTTTTTTAAATATCCTATTGACTGTCCCTCTGCCGGACAAAGGCCTCCCCTTTTTCCCCCTAGTTTATTATCAATAATAATAAACAAATATTCAATTTTTTGTTTTCAAGTTCATTTTTTCCATACATAACACAACGAAAAACTTGTTTTTCTCTTGACTCCATGAACAGAATTTGGAGCGCTTCAGTTTATAGGTTAGTATTGACGTATGGAACAAAATGCACTATGTGTTCATTCTGGGCAGCACTTGGTCCAACATCCATACATAGATTGTCAATGTCCTTTTGGGACAATCTCGACCGAGACTGCGTGACTGCGAGACCTGAGAAAAAAAATAGTCTCGGTCGGACCTTTTGCAGTGAAGTGAAGCATACCTAGTTTGTGTGCACCAACTTAATTTTCTAGAAAAGAGAAACCGTTTTCATACATTCCCAATAATATGATACACGAAGACACTAGACACGTGTCCACCACCGCGACACCATGTTAGGGATGTCGAAAGTGAAAAAAAAAATATCGAGATTTTGCGGTTTTAAAATAATAATGTATTTATACAGGGTGAAATTGAAATCATGGGCATCCTTTTAAACTATGACTCTACACATGATTCAGAATATTTTGAGAAAAAAAATAAAAAAAAATATTGATGAAAAAATATTGCTCGAGTAAGCAAATAATCAAACCCGTTAACTGTTATTCCTGTATTCCTGAATCCTGTAAGTATTCTGAATCATGTGTAGAATCACCGTTTAAAAGGATGCCCATGATTTCAAATTCACCCTGTATAGTTCAGTCTGGCTCAATATCAATTCAATAGGTAATAGTAATTGTCATAGACAACACAGCAATTTTTCCGTTCTTTAAAATCTTTTACGGCTTCGAATTCTATTATTTATTTAAATTAAATTTGAGAAAAAAAATATCGATTTTGATACGATTTTCGATATTGAATATTTTGTATCGATGTATCGATATATCGAATCAACATATATCGGCTAATAATATCGATATATCTAATTAAAAACATCGATATATCGATATATATTTTTTCAAGCCTACACCATGTTGCAGGTGTAGTGGCGGTGTCGATACACTGAGTGTCTGGGTGTCGTCGTGTATCCTTACTGCGATATCGCACGAAGAAACCGTGGTTGCGCCACCAGCGGGTGATTCGATAGCCGACACCGAATTGGTTACGCTACCAAACGGACACCAGGTGCGATACCCTCCATAGAGCTCTGGTGCTACCACTGGTGTCCTCGTGCGATATAGCCATTACCTTTACTTTAAAGATGGAAACCCCAATAGCTATACACTCAGGCTTCCGAGATTGAAATTGTAATTTATATCATAGTAAAATTAGCTGTTATTAATTGTGTATGTATTGTACAGCATTATGTAGTAAGTAGTTGGATTGAGATAGCAAAAATAAAAGTTTATGGTGGTTGTATTTAGGAATATTTAATTGTAGGTAAATGCTTCCTTAAGATCAAGTTGGATCACAAATTATCCGAGTATTAGATTATACAAAAAAATATTTGAGTGCAATAAAAGTAAATTGATTGCATTTTATATTTGGTACAGTCAGCGTTTATACGTGCAGTAACAAAATACTATCCTCAAAATTTATATAAAGTTATGATAGACTTACACTGGTATTACAAAACCTTTGTTCCTAAAATTGTTTTTTAAAACCATTGTAAACCGGCTAAATCTTTATAAAGGCGGTACAGTATTGATTGAGGTACAGTACAGATTGATTGACGAAATATTAAATGTTAGTGAACTATTTGATGCATTTAGATGTATTCATTAAAACTAGACAAAACAGAAGCATTTCTGTGATATTTTTTTATGCTTTTTGTCAGAAATCCACGAAAATTAATAAATACACTTTTATGTATAATATCGTGTTGTTATTTACACTTTACCTATAGGTAGTAGGTAAGTAGGCGCTTTAATATTTTTTTTCTGAAACCCTACGAGTAGTATATTATCCCACTAAAAAATCGATCATGAAGTTTTTCAAAAAAAATCGCGCACATAGACAAACATGCGGAGGAAAACCGAACCTCCGTTTTTTAAGTCGGTCGAAAACCATTGAGTATCTTGCCGGCTCTTCTCAATGAGAGTATCATTACGAACAGAAGTAACGCTAAAATATTGATGTTAACGATTCATAAGTGCTAACTCTAGCTTCTTTATTAGCCTATAACTGTCCCACTGGGCAAAGGCCTCCCCTTTTTTCTTCCACAACTCCCGATCCTGAGCCATTTGCTGCCACTTTCCGCCTGCAAAGTTGACCACATCGTATCTCCACCTTCGCCTCGGTCTGCCTCGACGTCTGCGACCGTCTTCTGGCGTCCAGGTTGTGAAACGATATGACCATCTCTGCGGATCCATACGCGCGACATGGCCGGCCCAGTTCCACTCTAGGTTACATGAATAAAAAATTTGATATGCATGCGTTAAAGGTGCGTTGAACTCTAAACCAGATTAGAAATGGTGCGTTCCATTCACTGTTAATTTTGTTATTTTCGTCCACAAAAACTGTTAAAAATGTTAATAATGATCACTTTCAGTACAAGTTGGTCGAGTGGAACGACATTTATGAACGAAAATAACGAAATTACAAAATTAACAGCGAATGGAACGCAACAAAAATCGTAGCTATCGAGTTACTCGTTTAACTGATTCCCTTATCTCAAAACGGTTTTGGCTTGTATTCTGAAATCATTGGGCGCGGCCCGATACGGCACTCAGTATCTACATCATGATCGACTGGAAAACATAATGTTCTAGTAGAATTTTACATGTTTGTTAACTATTCAGTCTGCGCTGTGGTACAAACTAGAAGCATGTAAATAGAAGAGCCACAGTAGCGCTACTGGCCCCGTTAAGCTTAGTGGGTATTACGCCACCCCATTTTTCTGGATCCTTACCCTAAATAAGGGAGGTGTAATAAGAGTTAGGGACAGTTCTTTAGAGTTAAAGAGTTAGATCTAATGCGCAAATTGTTTACCCTATGCCCATGATGGGTTAAGCGCATATTAAAAAAACTGCTTGTAAAGGAAGACTTGCAAACAATTGTTTGCATTTAAAATGTCAGTCAATGTCTAGGTATCTAAGGCGGCGCCAAAACATCCGATTGTTTGTTCCAAATGTTTGTTCCAAAAACGATTCGTATTGGAAAACAATTCTACGAAGCGTAGGTACACTGCCTGCATCAATATCCATAATTGCGTAAGCAAATGAAATGCAATAAAATCTTTATGGCAACGCATTAAAGTACAGAGCTTAGAACACTGAAATTTGATTTACTATGTGGATAGTCATATACAGTTGTTTACCTACATTTAAACTTAGTCATGGGAAGACATTTTGTATTAACATAGGGGTTAAATCGCTGAGGTATCGCAATCGCCTTCCTGGTGCGTAATTACGTAGCTGACTGCACCTATTACCTATATCTACTTTATTTATGGGTATGCGTTCTGTGGTAAGATCCTCATAAAATGCCAATGTTGTTACAATGTTGCAAAAGTAAACTACAAAGGACATACTTCGCAAGCTGTCCAAATAGCTACCATGTTACAATAGGTCAAACGAGTCAATGTACCTACCTATGTAGGTATTATTTATGCCTTCGGACTTTTTATAAATTGCTCAATATCTGATTGCATATCAGCGTCGTTTTTATAATTGTGTAAGAAACTAAATAAACTATTTTATCGTAATCCGAATATCTTTAAATATCATTATCCATTTTAACTGATAAGCTACCTGTGAGGTGAAGGTTTTTGATGCTTTTCCTATGAGGCATCAACTAACGTAGTGATTATAAGCTCTCTAGCACCAACTAGGTTATTTTGACTCCCGACTTCATTGAGTAGCACAGCTCAATGGCTGCGTCTACATCAGGCGCATGCCGTGCCCGAGCACCCACTTTTGCAAGGCATCTGGACGCACCAAGTCGCGTAGCTTATATCTCCGTGGGAGAAGGGTCTTACGCTCGTCAGTCGCTTAGGAACTAATCACCTACAAAAATTAATTCTACGTAATCACGACTAGCAAAACATGCTTAGAACTCATATTAGAACGTCATACCATCATTATAGGTGCTTAACAGAAACAACATCGTAAAAATACATTTTATACTTTATTACACAATAAATGCCACTCTTATGATTACATTTTATATACAGTTTACAATATTCTCAGTACAAATCTTTAGAAAGAGACTACAGTCTTGTCTAGTCATCATCTTCAAACAGCATTTGCAACAGTTCTCTCTTGTTGCACTGGCTGCCCTCCAGTCTCTGGACTCCCTTCCACTTGATGATGGTGGGGATCACCATCAGCTTGGTGCGAGCATCTGTTCTGAATGGGCAAGCTCTGTCTTTCCAGCTGTAAACAAATTACAGATTATGAGAATGTTGCAGAAACTACAAAATGGAAAAGAACTGTCCTCGAAATTTACACACAATTTCACACCAAAAATAAATAAAAAATATTGTTAAATTAAGGAATCAATATGCTCTATTGGTCCGCTTAGTTATTTTAATCTATGCAACAGAGTTTGATGCTATTTTCCTTATCAATTAGAGACTTTTCCAGAAGGTGTATAAATAATGGTGAAAAGCTGTGCGAAACCAGGTTGGGTTGCTAGTATTATAAAGTTCCTGAATGTCCGTCTATGTTCTATAAGGGCTTATCTCATAAATATATTAAAATTATAATCAAATACTTACTAGTCTCTGTCACCCACATCAACATAGGCAAATATGATGTTTCTGTTCAGTTCACTCAAGAATGCCTTCACGACAGGTTCAGCTATTAAACAAAAAATATATTTTAAGATTTCACTAGTTATTAACATATCATTAACAGAACGTTAATATTAGTTATTCTATGTAGGTATTAGACAATAAAACTGGATATAATGTGAGGGTTGGGGTGATGAAAAGATTCTATTTGAGTTTTAATTGACAGTCCTAGCTAGAGCCTCAAGGAAGTTCAATTAGGACCAAAAATATTACATAGGTACTAGGAGTACCTACAGTACTGGCAGGTTGTACCTACTTCGGAGCAAATATTAGGTGGGTATTGACCCAAAGGGAGAAATGTAGGTACTACACCACCAAGCCAATTAGGCACTCGGGTATAAATATCAAATGATTATAAGTCAGTGATTCCACAGTCCTGTCACCACATAGTGGGAGCTACTGCCACAGAGTGCCCAGGCATTGGCCCAGGAATCATTGACTTATTATCATTTGATATTTATACCCGAGTGCCTAATTGGCTTGGTGCAGTAGTATAAGAAAACTGTCCTACCTAATTGACAATAGATACACCAACTTCTTCCATTTTCTTTCTTTTTACCAGTGAAAAGAAAATACACATCTGGCCTTTTATCGGACAGCTTATCAATGAATGCATTGAATTCATCATAACAGTTTATATTATGGATTTTTGTTTTGCCCATAACAACAATTACATTGACAACCAATAACAACCACAGAGAATTATTAATAATGTTTTCATCATAGATTCACAGTTAAATATTCACAGAAATAAGCAAAAAGAGTTTTTAAATAAATAATAAATCCAAGAAGCAAAATAGTATTACAAACAGGGAATGTTTTTTAGTAATTACTCGGTAATTAAATTGCAAAAAAAATAATTGCAAACCCCTACTAAAACTTTTGTTATCCTACCTATTCTCATGCATCAAAGAATAGTATTAGTTAGTATTGAGACCTATTGTAATTGCCTTTATTTTATAATAACAATATTATAAGTTCTTATTGAATAGGTATAAATAAATGGATCTAAATAATGATTTGAACTCAACATGCATCTGTATTAGAAAACTGCAGGTGTACTTGAAGGTAGATAAGACTATTATCATGGTTTTAATTAAATTAAGAATGTATTTGGAACTTACCTTCCACGCAATCAGGGCACCAGCTGTCTCCATTCGGTAATTTTGAACCACTAAAGTAAAAAAGCACGGTAGGACCATTCTCGTCGATGCTTTCTGCATACTTTGAAAATTCATCGAAACCCTTGATTTCTACAAAGGACACCATTATGGATATTGTTTGGTTTCGCAGTATTATCACTGGTTATCGCCGGTATCACCAATACGCGTACGTACAGAGTGCTTTGTTTTCAGGTGCTATACTTGGTATGTACAGAACTTCATACCATCATCACTGTAATAAAGTGAACTGTGGAACGGAGTGAACAACCAACGCAATACCTCAAAAATATTTAAGAGCAAAGCAAATTAGCAAGTCAGTTTGTTTTCGTGGTTCTCTTCTCCAACCAAGCATTGTGTATGTCACTGTCACCCTTTTGTCACTCACTTGATGCGTTCCATTCACTGTTAATTTTGTAAATTTCGTTATTTTCGTTCACAAATCTCGTTCCACTCGCACCAACTTGTACTGAAAGTGATCAAAATTATCGTTTTTAACACTTTTTGTGGACGAAAATAACGAAATTAACAGTGAATGGAACGCACCAATAGTCGGCTGTCATTGAATTGAAAACCCGATGTGTTGTCTGATTTCGATTATTTTTAATAATCGACTTTAGTTTACACTACGGCTTTGCCAGAATCATGCCTAAGGGTGCGTTTCCATTGACCCGGAGCTGGGCGGAGCGGAGCGGAGTGGACCGTGAATTGGCCAATCGCAGTGCTCGAAATCTCCACTCCGCGCTTGGCCCATCACAATTGGCCAATCACAGTCCGCCGCTCCGCTCCACTCCGCCCAGCTCCGTGTCAGTAGAAACGTACCCTAAATCTCTTTCGACACCGTAGGACACAGACAGATCTGTGTATGTGATATATCGGTATATCTCTCTGCTAAGGAGATAGATGATAGATTTTTTCGTAATGATACGCCCACAGAGCAAAGACTAAAGAAAGAGGTGCCCTTATTAGATATATGTATGAAAAAAAACGTGGTCATTGTTTTTTCATTTTCATTGTTCTATCTACCGGTAAATAGTTCAACTACTCGCTTCGTTTTATGTCGAGTTTAGTACTAGGCCGACCACTCGGCCGAGTTGCTTAGGGCCAGTCCCCTTAGTAATTGGTCCATGGATACGCCGATTTCATTATCACAAGATTTATTTACGAAATTTCTCATGATCGTTAAAAATTATTGAAATCGACACGAGTCTTTCCCGTGCCGTATTTTTTACTATTATTTTATTTTATTTGAAATAACTTCTCGCTGTTGGGTAAGTAAAAAATATTATTCCTGTTAAGAAGGGGAATTGCCGAATTAAGTTACTAATTTATTATATTATTGATGAACCTAAAAAAATACAAAATCAATATTGGAATCTAATTAGTTTTGGGGGGCGGGCTGTGGTGTGGGACGCCACTTGCGTCGGCACTCTGGCCCAGTCTCATCTCCCGGGAACATGTCGGAGAGCAGGTGCGGCGGCGGAGGGGGCCGAGAGCTTAAAACGGCGTAAGTATGGGGTCATCGGCTCCGAATATATTTTTATGCCGTTTGGAGTCGAGACCCTGGGTCCATGGGGTCCAAGCACTCATCAACTTATGAAAGACTTGTCAAAAAGATTGGTTGACGCAACCGGCGACCCAAGGGCTGAGCATAGTGATGGGATGTTCTCGAAAACATTCTCACCCTCGGAAACTTACTCCTGAGAATTTGTTGAGAATTTATCTTTTGAAGCATGTTAAACTTGGCATACACCTCATTAAACATGCAAGTATGGTGGTTTTAATTGTTTTTAAGATTGAAAGTTATGATAACGTCACCCAAAATATAAGATTCACAAAAATTCTCACGAGTAAGTTTCCGAGGGTGAGAATGTTCTCGAGAACACCCCATCATTAGCTGGGCATTTCCTCGCTCAGCGAGTAGCTTTAGCTATCTAGCGAGGAAATGCGGCCAGCATCTTGGGCACGCTTCCGCATGGGCCAAATTTTGTACATTTTTTGTAAATAATATGTTTATATCGTACATAGCTTATATGTAATAATTGTTTCTTTGTTTTTATGTCCTTGTTTCTTTATAAATAAATCGTTATATAATCATTATAAAAATATTTTAGTGCAATCGATATTGTACAACGCTTTATTTGACATATGCACATTTTGTTTGGTTGACATAATGGTTTGGCAGGATGAGTCACACTTCACACTGACATGACATTTAAAATTTATAATTTAACGGTTGACGCGGTTGAAAACAAGTTGAAAATATTATTCAAAAATTATTTAAAAGTTTGAAACCGCAAGTCATTACTTACTACTACTTGTCTCGAGACATTATTATTGTTCTAACTACTTATTTTAGTTATTATGATAATAACATTATCGCAATTCACAGTAGTATCTGAGTTAGCAGTGTTTCTATGGTGTTTACTCTGGTCGATGGGAAAGTGATGGTGTATCTCATGTTGCAAGTGAGATTACTGCTTGTGCATTGAGATATTTGTCAAAATGGATACAACAAGTACTAAAGCGAAGACGATGGCTGAACTGCTGCCTGGTCTGAGTGGTAAGCTACTGTGTGTTTATTGACAATAACAAATGCATTCAAACAAAAGTCATGATTTATGTTCCTGGGGCTGGATAAGTCTGAAAAGTGTGTTGAAGACGTTAATAAATAATAATGATGTTAGCCCTTTTAACGTCCCACTCCTAGGCACAAGCCTCCCCTCAATGCGAGGGGGATTCAGGCCATAATCCACAATGCTGGCCCAGTGCGGGTTGCCAGATCTGTTAGATTTTCGAAGTCATGCAGGTTTCCTCACGATGTTTTCCTTCACGATAAGCAAAGCATGAATCACACATCAATAACCAATTGGCTATCACTGCTATTACAAAGCCCGACGGACGGACGGACGGACCCGTTGGCGTGATGGCGCCTTTCACGCTGCAGGTCGTAGGTTCGATTCCTACCCGGGACATGCATTTGTGTGCATGAACATGTCTGTATGTCCCGAGTCTGGGTGTATATGTATATTAAGTATGTATTTACAAATAAAAAAGTAGTATATGTAGTAATATCAGTTATCTGGTTTCCATAGTACAAGCTCTGCTTAGTTTGGGATCGGGTAGACGTGTGTAAAAAATGTCCCAGGATATTATTATTATTATTAAAGATTATATGATTTACACATTATAATTTAAGAACACTGACTCATTTAAAATACTTTGTAGGTATTCTGTCTAAGGAATCTATTCAGACGTTAACAGCTAAGAAGCAGCCTCGATCCACTATCGTACATACTCTCACTGCAGAGAAATCAGCAAAACCAATGACTATCGCGGAAATGAGAATATTTGGTAAGTATCAGCACTATCCAAATTGCAATTTCTCTATATACGAATAGATATCCAATTAACACAATTTTATGGTATTTTCCAGCATTAAAAGTACAGTCTCCAAAAAGATTCGCTCAGGGGAACATGTCCACGAATAAGAAAAAGATATGGAACTCATCAGTTAAAGTTGACAAAACCATAAGTCACACAGCAAATGGACAGATGAAACACAATCCAGCTAAGAAAATGCTCAATTTTCATCCTAAGCCTGTAAGATAATTTTAAGCAGAGTATAATTCTCAATGAGTCTAGAGGCCTAGTACAATACATATGTGACTCATTCCCTTCTTTAACTTTTAATGGGTGCTAAATTAAAGCTTGAATTCCTAGTTTGCAGCTGTTCTTGTTGCCAAAGCCAGTTATAGCCTGAGTCATTATAATTATTAATAACTAGCTTTTGCCCGCGACTTCGTCTGCGCATAATTTATCCCACGGGAATATACTATCGGGATAAAAAGTATCCTATGTGTTAATCCCAGTTATAAACTATCTGTATTCCAAATTTCATCCAAATCCGTCCAGTAGTTTTTCCATCCATCCAAACTTTCACATTTATAATATTAGTGGTATGTAGTGACACACTAACAGCATTACGAGACTTGGAGCGTTTGCGTTTGTCTAGTCTCTTCTTAATCAATGTTGAGTGTTGTGCTTCTACCACCATTCCATAATGAAACAACTTGATTTGGCAGGAAATACTTCATGGGGTCCCCATTTGATCTTTTTGAGCATAGTTTTAGTTGATGTCCTCAAAAGATTTTTATACATTACATTTTGCTTATCTACAGGCTGCATCAAATTCGAGAACAATGGTTGCTGAAACACCAAAATTCCCTAGACCAGAGTTGAAAGTGAAGAAATCTCTAGCTTTACAAGGTACAACCAATATTAGGAACATTTCTCAAAAAAAAATAGGTATACTGCTTTCATTTTTTCCCTATTATATTGTTTCTACAAGAATTTAAAATGATACTAAATAATCTTGCTGAATCATTTTGATTTCAGCTCGTAACAATGTAAGAATAAGTGGTATAAACTGTATACCAGAGACACCGTTATTTGCAAAGCCACTAAAAAGCCGAATGACACTTGCAAACAAAGAGAACATATCAAAACAGGTCAGTATCAAGAAGATAGCCACACCAAGGCCAGCTATGCAGAAAAGGACAATACCCAGAGTGCCTGACACACCACTTTCAAATGAATCATGGCAGTCTAGCTGTGATGCCAGCTTCCTCCAGAAAGAAAAAGAAATAAATGATGTTGAGGACAAAACAAAAGCTATAGCTGATGAACGAACATTGGAAAACATAGCTGAAGTGACGCCACCAATATCTACACCGTTCACAGAGTACAGAAGTGTGCAGGAATACTTCAATAACAGTGCTATAGAGAACTCTGCTATATATCACGATAACACCATCATGTCCTTTGAGAAATCTGCAGAAAACAAAGAGCCAAGTAAGAGAGAAGAAAGTGTCATAGTATCTTTATGCGATTTGATTGACAAAGTAAAAATGAACACTTCAGAAAAGATGAGCAACGAGTTAGATGATTTATTTAAAATTGAACAACAAACAGAGCACAATATCAAAATGATTGAGAGGAGTATCTGTGAATTGAATAATATCAAAGAGTCACATCTGAAATCACTGCAATATGTTAGAAAAATAATTGGAGAGAAAAAGGTCCAGGAAAATAATAATAAGACTTTAATTAATACAACCAGACCACCACAACTCCAGACCAAAAACACACAAGACCACACCAAAGATACGCCCAAAGTAATAAAAACTGAGAAAATCAGCCCAGAAAAGAGTAAGCCTTGCTCAGTTATCAAAATTTGTTCAAAATCGCCATCATATAAGATACCTAAGAAGAACTTGTGTTTAAGGAAAAAGATTATATGTAAATCGATGCCCAATGTTTCGAGTGATATGAGCACGCCGATCAAATCTGACATGGGGAATAGAGCTTTGAGTGTGTATATGAAAATGAAGGAGCACATGCATTTCTTGAACACGCCGCGCGCCAAGCCGCGGCACATCGACATGCCCGATACTCCGGCGGTCACTTCTCATAACTTACAGCAACAACTCGACAAACTATATGGTGAACAATAGGAATACCTTGTAGGAATAGAAATTAGACACTGATTTAGTGTTTTCTCTGTTTTGATAACTAAAACTAGAGATAACGATGAGAATAGTAAATTATTTCAGTGCAAACTAACAAAGAAATTTATTAGATTTTTATACAGATTATAAGCATTTGTAAGCATTTGTAACTAATTTATTTAAGTACGTAAACAGCTAATTCTCAATTAGAATTGTATACTTGTAGGTATTTAGAAGTTAATGGGTTAGTATAGTTAATATATTTAATGATATTTGAACAGAGATTTTGGTTGTGTAACTGGTTGACTCAGTTAATGACCACACTTATTTCCCCTATTTTCGTATTATTTATAATCTATCTATAATTTGTATTTAGCTAACCTATACTTACTTCCTTTTATGAATTTTCAATCATTAATATTCTAATTATTGTTACCTTAAGGTTAGGTTAGTCTTTAGACTTGCATCTTGCATAATATAAATAGCTTTTTTATGTAAATAAATTGATTCTATTGTTTTTTGTAAGTATCTAATCAAGACTTTAACATAAACATACCTATTATGTGTATTTATAAAATACAACGAAGGTTGAAGAAAGCTGTATAAAAGTTCTGTGTGCCTTTACAAAATAAACAAACTTACTCAATTGCATCCATAAATTTGTCAAGTTACCCACACTGCTCACCACCAAGGGCGCTGCTGTCTCTGTGAAAGCCCGCCATCTTAACTGTCATATTTCATAGCGTATTTAAGTTTTTGACAGATAGTGCCGATTTTTTCAAATTGTTGAAAATTTGTTAAATTTGTTGAAAAGATACAGTTAAATTACCTTTTCATGGGTTAAAACCGTGCATATAACTGTAAAGCAAGTGAAAGTGTGTTAATTTCATGGAATGAGTGATGCACAAGACATTCGTGGGGTCGATGTGTATGAGGTCGATCCTGGCGCCCGCTCTGGAACGCCGGGCTCCGCAGCAGCCGCGGGTGGTGTTGCGAGCCCGAGCTCGAGCAGGGCTGAGTGCTCTACTTCTTCCTCGGAGGATGAAGTAGGAATTGCATCGCCGCCTCCCAATAAAAGGTCGAGGCGCGTCAGAAAACAGGTTCGGACCTGTTCTGATCCGCGATTTGATTCCCTGATGAATCAGGTGAGTCATATTTCGCATTATATAGCTCATTTACCAAGATATATAAGCCCCATGAATCAGACTGTCGCAGACAGCAATTTGCCCAGCACGTCTGCTGGCTCATCACAGTATCTGATAAAGCCATCGACTTCGGCGGCTAATGTGTCCTTGGGCTCTATTAAAGTCAATGTAGAGGATACAAAGGTTATTCCTGCAGCGAATAAAGAGCGTCTAGAGGCACTTATGGCTCTCCAGCTATTTGACTCACCTGCATGGGCAGGCATTAGGTACAAAAAAGCATTGCACACATGCCTTGCAGCGCCGGGCTTCTGCGCTTTGAAGAACAATGA
Organism: Drymonia ruficornis; assembly: GCA_947859195.1. NCBI lineage: Eukaryota > Metazoa > Arthropoda > Insecta > Lepidoptera > Notodontidae > Drymonia > Drymonia ruficornis. Next base: position 12,501,561 of record OX401908.1, read on the forward strand.
GGAGCTGTGTCATTTTAATAAGAGCAAGGATTTTTACATCTCTACGGAGCAGGTCCTTGCAGGTTTATCCAATGCTGTACTTGAACAGAGAGAGCTATTACGGGCAGGACTTCAAGAGCTTATTAATTGGGCGTCATCTAACCCCAATAATCTTAATCCTAATACTTTGTTTGAGCGGGTATCCACAACCTTTGGACCAGGCTCACCAATTTCAAAGAGCTCTGAAATAATAATACAAGTGATATGTGGTAAAAGAGCTGAATGTATACAAGCCAGACGGGACCGAATTTTGAAGGAGATCAAAAACCCAAATATTAGAACTTCTTTACAGAATGTTCCACCAAGTGCAGTGTACTTGTTTAGTCGAGAGTCTCTTGACCCGATTATTAATTCTTTGGGCGGAACCCAAACTTGGCTTAATACACCAAGTTATTTGAGAGATAATTCAGCACCGAAATATAATAACCTGGTGGCGAATGGCAATAACCCTAATAGGAAGCGTTCAAGGAACACTAAGAACACTTATAAAACTAAGCAAGGGAAAAGAAACCAGCCCTTTCGGAGGCCAGCCAACGGGTCTGGCTCAGGAAAGCGAACAAAGGAATGACAATCAAAGAAAATTCAAGGGGGGGTGTTTGGGTCAACACCTAACAGCTTGGCAGGAGCTGGGTGCAAACCAATTTGTCCTAAAATTAATTTCTGGTGGTCGAATCCCTTTCAAATCCAGACCCCCTTTGCAATATCCCACCAGAACAATAATGGAGAGATTTTCAACGAGAGAATCCAAGGATATGACAACATTAATAGAAGAACTATTAGAGATTGGAGTACTCGAGAAACTTCCAGTTATGAACTCGGGGTTTAATTCCAGGATGTTCACTGTGAAGAAGGCGGGTGGAGGCTTGCGCCCCATTTTCGATTTAAGGGCCCTCAATATACATGTATCAGCAAGACATTTTCACCTAATCTCTCAGATGGACGTTACAGAATTCTTACAGCCAAGCGACTGGATGGTGAAGATAGATCTCCACCAAGCCTATTTTCATCTGCCCATGGCAGAGGTCCACAGGAGGTTCCTTCGAGTGATTTACAGAGAAGAGGTTCTGCAATTGACAGCGCTTCCCTTTGGCCTATCATCAGCGCCAAGAATGTTCGCTGCAGTATCGAATTGGGTCGCAGAAAAGCTGCGAAGTCGAGGTATCCGTGCCGTAGTGTTTCTGGACGATTACCTCCTAGCGCACCAGGACCGCGCAAAGCTGTTAGCTCAGATAACCGAGACATTGAAACTGTTAGAGACTCTCGGTTGGCATGTCAATTTAAAGAAGTCGATATTGGAACCTACGCACATACTAGATTATCTGGGGTTAACATGGAACACCCAGGACAATATCCTGACCCTGCCATTATCAAAAAGGACAAAAATAAAAGAGATCATAACAATTCTATTAAGTCGAGGAAGTTGCACTCTGAAAGAGATCCAGAGCCTGTTGGGAGTACTAAATTTTGCCAATCTGACTACACGGGGAGGAAGATTACGATGTCGCAGGATGCAATTATTCTTGAGAAGCTTCAAGCAGGGTCGGATAAGAGAGAGAAGAGTTCTACCAGCATTAGTACTCAGAGACCTCAGTTGGTGGTTAGACACAGTGGACTCCAGTTCAGCCCCATTATACAAGAAGAGTGTAACACATTTTCTTACAACAGATGCTGCAGATACAGGCTGGGGTGCTCAGTTGAACAGCCTTTACCTTGCAGGGAAATGGACAGTCAAGCAAAGAGCATGGCATTCCAACGTGAAGGAAATGTATGCAGTTTATGGGGCAATAAGAGATCAAGCTTCCAACTTAAGAGACTCGCACATATTAATTCAATCAGACAATCGGACTCTAGTCGCGTACATCAGAAACGAAGGGGGCACAAGGTCAATAGCCCTACTAGAACTGACAAGCAATCTTTTAGAGCTATGCGAGCAGCTAAACATAACCCTATCTGCATGCTACCTACCAGGAAGGCTGAATGGTATAGCAGATCGACTCTCAAGAGGTCGTCCCGTACCAGAGTGGCACCTGTTGCCAGAGGCCACCAAGGTTGTTTTCAGGAAATGGGGAGTGCCAGAAATAGACCTCTTCGCAACCAAGAGGTCCACAGTAGTAGAGCAATACGCAAGTTTAGACTCAAAAGATGGGTTAGCAACCTTTTGCGACGCATTCAGTCAGAAATGGGTCTACAATCTCGCATGGGTATTCCCACCACCCAGCTTAATTCCTCGGGTTTTAGCACATCTGAACGAGGCAGAGGGGACTTACATAATAATAGCGCCCCAATGGACAAAGTGCTTTTGGCTAGCAGACCTTCAGATGCGAGCCTTGGAGCAGCCAATATCAATACAGAACCTGCAGAAAGTATTAGTAGATCTGACTTCAGGGAGGTGTCCCCCCAAGATCGACCAGTTGAACCTGCAGGCCTGGAGAATTGCGGGTGGGCGGCCAATATCAGGCACTGGAATCCAGAGGAAAGAGAGTTAATAAGACATAGTTGGAGGGCATCAACACTTGCCACTTACAGGACTCCAATAAAGCGTTGGTTAGAGTGGTGCCAAAGCAATAACATTAATCACAAAGTACCTGATGGTAACAATGTAGCAAGATTCTTGGCTCAATTGTTCTTAAAAAATAAATTTGCATATAACACAATATTACTACATAAATCAGCGATTTCTACTTACTGTGCAACATCAGGTGTAAATTTTTCTAAAAATTTTTATATCCAACAAATATTGAAGGCTATATCTCTGGTTAAACCTACTCCAAGTAAGCCACCTATTTGGGATGTTAAAATCTTATTCACATGGTTAAAGGATACTCCTGTTTCTGATTCCTTATTTGAATTATCTGCAAGAACAGCATTAATACTTTTATTAGCATCTGGACGTAGACTACATGACCTTACTTTATTAGAGATTAAAAATGAAAGCCTTATACGAGAAGATGATATGATAACGCTTTGGCCAAAATTTGGTTCAAAGACAGACACAGGATGCCGGCAGCAGTCTGGGTGGCAACTTTTGAGCCATGAAGATCACCGGATTTGTCCTGTAAAACATATTGAGAGATTAATTGCGAAATCAAGAACCAGAAGGAGAGAAGGAGACAATATAACAAATTTGTTCATCTCAATTACTGGCATTGTAAAGCCTGCCTCTAAGACAATGATTGCAGGGTGGATAAGGTACATATTTAAACAAGCTAAGATAGATGCTTCTCCAGGTAGCATAAGATCTGCAGTGGCTTCTCGAAGCTGGTTAGAAGACAGACCAGTAGAGGATATACTCAAGAGAGGAAATTGGAGGAGTGAAGATACTTTCAGGAAGTTTTACTGTCGTCCAATTACAAATCATTTTAACAAGGAAAGTGCAGATTTGTTATTTGAAAATTTTGCTAATGTTTAATACTATTTGATTTTATAGTTAACCTCTTAATTACTATTAATTATCTGATCTCATTTAAATCTTTACACCTGCCTAAGGTTTTAAACTTATTTTACTACTTATCATTATTATTTTTTAAATAAGTTTATAATTTCAATCAAGGTCAATTATTCCTTGACTACTGTTCATTTGTATGTTTAATATTATCATTGTGAATGATAATTGTTTTAGACATTCTTATTAATTCTTAATAATTATTTTTTGTTTTTAAGTTTGAAGTATTATTTTGGTTTAAACTCTGAGACTATAGTGGAGTAGTAACATAGAGTTGTGAATTATCTAATTAACAATTTAATTACATGTTATTTTCAGAATTATTAATACATCTTTTATTATAAATCATTCACATAGCGTATACCACTTCTCACCAGCAGAAATCAAACAGGTCTTCAACCTTCGTTGTATTTTATAAATACACATAATGACAATGTTTTGCATTAAAACAAAACAATTATTATGTGTAAAATAAAATACAACGAAGCAAGAAGGTCTTGCAGGTGAAGACACTATGAAATATGACAGTTAAGATGGCGGGCTTTCACAGAGACAGCAGCGCCCTTGGTGGTGAGCAGTGTGGGTAACTTGACAAATTTATGGATGCAATTGAGTAAGTTTGTTTATTTTGTAAAGGCACACAGAACTTTTATACAGCTTTCTTCAACCTTCGTTGTATTTTATTTTACACATAATAATTGTTTTGTTTTAATGCAAAACATTGTCATTATAATACCTAACCTATGTTTCAAAGACAAAGTAAGCAAGTATAATGCTCCTGATTAAAATGTGTACTGTCTGCTAACAGATAATGAAAGTTCTATTCTGGAAAATAATAATGTATTCACACGTAACCAACGAACTCAATACACAATTCATTCAAATTTAATATTTACTTAGGCACTTAAAGTTTGAATTCTAAAAATATGTGACTGACTGTACCAGTCTATCCTGCCTGCGAGTAGTCTATGGTATTTGCGCTGCTTACGTTTTGTTGATAAGTGATAACAATTCACTATCAATTTATTTATCCTATAATTACAGTGAGATAAACTGCTCTGATCAAAAGAACCCCTGCCCTGATAGATTATTTGTATAATATAATAGTAAAAAGTGAAATTAGGGTAAAATGGCTTTGTCCAAACCAATTATGAATTTAGTGGCATCATATTTACAGAACTTGTATTTACATCCAATTAAAACAAAAGCTATCACAAGGTGAGTTATCTTTATCTAAATTATTTTATTTAGTTCATACTCCTCAGTATTAATTGCCATAGTACAAGTTCCAAAGTCCAACCTCTAAAATGTTGTTGACTACAAGTTAATGTAAATTTGCTATGTGTTGGTTGAATCTGTGATTATTCTAGGTATACCTACCTGCTTAAGTTTTATTTGCCTCTGCTATTCCAGCAGTATAGTTGAGATAATATCAATAGGTACCTATCTTGTTACCATTTGATAACAAATAACTTTTTTTATGGGTTATGTACCTAATTAGTTCACTGTATGTGCCAGGTTCCAGAACTTCTATTAATTATATATTCCATAGGATAGATGAAGATGATTTTACATTTTCAGTTGTGTAGTAGGCACCGCTGGCAGCATCGCTTCCCAGTTGGTGGCTGGAGACTCCATCAAGGTTGATCCAATCCTAGCCTTCGGCCTTTATGGGTAAGTTACATTATATTTTTTGGTGGTAGAGCCAAGCTGTAGCCAATTGACTGCGGCTCATATACGGGCTAGCTCGACCGGGGTAGTACCACCCTCTCACAGAAGATCGGCGTAAAGCAGCTATTACAGCTGCGTTTCGTACGATGAGTGAGAGAGCCGTAAGCCCAACCCCCCTTCCCCTCCCTCCATCCCACTCCCCTTCAGATCGGTAATGTGTGAGCCATGCCTTTGGTATTGCAAGCATCTATAGGCTACGGTAACATCAGGTGGGCCGTACGCTTTTTTGCCACCGCAGACCTATAAAAAAATCAACACAACTCCCTAGTCTTAAGAAAAAGTTAGTTCAATAAACTATTTTTTTTTTTCATTACAGGTTATTGTTTGGCGGTGCTATACCACATTACTTCTACGAGTTGATAGAAAGACTGTTCCCTGAAGACGTCGTCGCCTTCCCTCTCGCTAAGAAGCTGATATTCGAGAGGTTGTTATTCGCGCCCTTCATGCAAGCGTTCTCCCTGTACACCCTGGCCAGGTTCGAAGGGAAGAACCACAGTGCGGCCCTGAAACAGCTGTTCGCTCTATACAAGCCGGTCTTGGAAGCCAACTGGAAATGGCTGACTTTATTCCAAGTCATCAATCTAGCTTTAGTACCTCCTATGGTAAGTTCTAACAGTTTTATATACCTTATTAAGGGCTAAAAGTGGAGTTGTGGGGGAGGCCTTTCCCAGCAGTGGACAACGTGGGTTACAAAAAAAAATAAGGGCCCACTCCAAATAATTTGTCAAAACGTTATTTGGAGACTAAACATGATCTGAGGATTGTGACACAAGATAATAATGGATACTTGCTGACAATGTGGCCACTGCACTCTATCCGTGGAGACAAAAAGGGATGTTTTCCCAGCAGTGGGACATTTAAGAGGCTATTAAAAAGAATCAAATTAGCTTGATAAAAATTGTATCTTCCAAAAATATATACCTACTTAGACACAGTACAGATATGTACAGTAGTATTTATTCACACTCATCTCAGACCTCTCACTTTATTATTTACTGATAAAGTAATATTGCTGGGGTTACCCTATCTTTCGTCATTGGTCAATGAACTAAAATGATAACCTAGTTATGCCTAAGTTAGCAAAAGCTTGGTTTAAAGTTTAATTAAAACAGGTTTCTGAAGTGTTTTCGTTTTTCCAGTTACGAGTCCTGTTCATGAACCTCGTAGGCTTCGGCTGGGCGATGTTCTTAGCCACGAAGAGACGTCAGCAGAGCCAAAATAAAGGGAACTGAAGGACTCATTGCCCATAATAAGGTGGTGGATGATTATTACGCTGTGATTGGATTTAAACTGTTTTTATATTCTTATGCTCAAAGTATGTTGGAGTATCAAGGTTCACACAAGGTTGGATAGTGACCTTTATTTCGTCTTATTCTTCTAGTCGAAATATCTTGAAATCGACGAAGTTAATGGGCCATAAATAACAGTAATTTTGTTAAAAATTATTGATGATCGCCTTAATATTGTATTTATTAAGTGTAAATGTATTTAACATTCCATCGCTTGCAGTTTTTTGGGACTTGAATTTGTTATGAATATAATGTTGTACTTTTGTAATTTTTATATTGTAACAATACCTTAAGTACAGGGAAGTTTGTGTAAATAATTATAATTTATACATATACAATAAAATAAAGTATGTTTGTATATGGGTACTTTATTTGACAACAGCGATTGGATCCTTTATATCGAAGTCTTTTATCTTAATACAAATTATTTCAAGAATAATCTAGCACTATTTTCGCTAGAAACAAATTTGCGAAATCAATTCTTACGCAGTGCATTAAAGATGTGTGTCTTTATTTATACAAATCAAATAATTCTTCTGTATAATTGCCTTTCATACATTTTGTATTTTTAACTATTAACCCGAGTATTATTGAATAATTATTCACTTTATTATTTATTGCTTGGTTAAGTCATTTGTTTCAATGAAACAGCCGATAATATCAATAACATAGCCCAGAGACTATTCTATCAATAGCGGGGCTTAGCGTATCCTTACATAGGTACAATAAATATGTATACATTAAATAAGTTTGTAAATGACTAGTAAAATTAAATATTGAAATGTAAATATCGGTTGTCGTTGATAAATATATTGCACTTTATACCTACAAAAGGAGTAGAGTGGTACTCGCTTCCGACTAGAGTATTTTCATGTTTCCTAATACTAAAAAATAAATAAAATTATCAACAGAATAAATAGCAAAAAATTAGAGATCAAATTCGGATTTCCAATAAGAAATTCACAGTAAGCTTAATATTTGACTAGAATACATAATATTTAACTTAATTTCCTTTATCATTATCTTAATTTCTTTAAAAACGTCGTTCAAAAAATTCAATTTGGCCTTTCTAATATTTCGACCATTATTTACAAATTTGGAATGACTTTCACATTGTACTTGGATCAATGAGATTGATCGTAGCGACTTAGAATTATGTGACGTTTTGACTAGAGATTCACTTGAAATTAAATTATCTAAATCATGTGTTGATTGAGTGAGGGGAGGATTCACTCCGGGTCGGGCCTCGGCGATCCGGACCAGCTGCGCTGCGAGGAGGGGCTGCTGTAGCTCGTCGTGGAGGGCGACGACGGCGTAGGCCTCCGGTATGGGATCGGACGCTTCCGTGCACTGTTGCGGTTAATGTGTTAGTACAACAGCAATGGAAGTTAGTACGTTATATTGTGAGCATGCACTATGTATCTCTTTAAAATGCAAAACTATTTGATACTGCTATAAAAATAAAATGTGGAATGTTAAAAATGTAAGATTAACTTACCTTGCATAAAAATCAGGCAAAATGTACTAGCTTCTTGTGTAAAAATGTTGAAATAGTGTAATCCATCTAGCTTTACTACCATGCAGCGATAAAAATAAAATAAAAACAACAAAAAATTCACAATTAACTTTAATGTGATAAAACAAACTGAATATTTCTTAACAGAAAACACACTTGCAGTGTCTTGTGTAAATATAGCACACTGTCTACGGCTGGCGGCCTTCTTATGAAACTCCCGTAACGTATTATCTTCTTCTATACTTGTATTTGTTTGGCGCGTATGTAAGATCTATTATGGGTGCGCTACGGAAGAAAAACAATCGTTAAATTGATATTCTTATCCCGGTTTAAAATCTAACACACGTGTAATCCCAATGACAACTTATTTTAACCTGATTATTATTAATTATGTACTAGTAGTTAGTAAACAAAACTCGTGTGAGTACCATTCACATCTGTATGTAGCACACCCCTGTTAGCATCATAAAATTAATGTTAGATGCACACACACGTCCAAATATTTATAAAGTATCAAGAGGCTGACCAATGAGTATTCAGAATATCAAATCACAGCCAATCTAAAAAGTTTTGCTTAACTTTAGTCAGCCTCTGGTCATGAAACCCAAAAAATAAGAAATACGATGAAGATCTTTAGCAATATATTACGTGAAAGGGCTTAATATTTTAATACGATACATAATATTACTTAAACTAATGTTCACACTAGCACAAACACTTCACAATGCCGAACTACTGCTCGTGTCTTCTGAACTCGTGCTATATTTTCGTGACTTTTTTCTATAAAGAAAAACAAAAGAAAAAATAGATAACGGCGAAAATAATATGAACATTAGATGGTGTATCATGGCATGTCACACGATTGCGCGTGCGGCGTTATTTTGTGTGTTTATGGTTATTGTAGTGATCCACACAACAGACATTTGTGTTGCTCGGGCAATGATTGACGTATCAGAGCTTATTTATTTACAAGTTCTCGTAAAAATAGATGCCGCACACGCAAATGAATTAGGGTATACATAATCGCCATTTTAGATGAGATAGCGTATGACAGAGCTATGGGATGGTAATATACCATGATATGGACACGATACAAACGAAAAATAAAATAAAAAGCACACCTAGAAAATCAAGCGGCACACGACAATATGTTAAAAACCTAAACACACTGCAACGAGCGATATTTATTCGATAAAACACTCATAATTCTTTTGTAGCCGTCAAAAGGGCTTATAATAGTAGTATTTTTTTAAAATTTTAATTGAGGTCAGGTATATCAAATAAAATATCGCAGATATATTCACTACACTTATGCAATCCCTAATTGCTAAATACAGCGCTTAATTTTGTAATTCAGTGACTATTATATACAGGGTGATTTTTTCAAGTGTGCGTGGATGGCCAAATCCAAAACTATGAGGAATAGCGAAAAGTATTCAAAGGAGTCTCGGACCCGATTTTAATGAAAACTAAAACTGCATCATTGGATTTTTGAAAAAACAATATTCGTCAGGAATCGAACTAGTTGATTTTTACTAAGAATCAACTTGAATTACAAAGTAAAAATTAACTTTTAACCAAGGTGTTCTGAAGGAAGATGTCTAATATGTTCGTAGACTGATTAACCGAGAGAGCGTTCTAGATATTATGGAAATGAATTAAGGATTTCGAAAAGTTAGTTAGTTAGATGTTTGGTCTGTTTCAGCAATTAGGTTTACACTTCACTAGTATAGTACAGTAGCGCGGGTAATGAGGGCAAACAATTTTCAATTCACCACATGTCGCTTGGACTGAGGTGACGTTGCGTTATGTCACTTGCTTCTGTCAGTATCACTGACGTCAGAACTGTCAAGTGTCAATGTCAGCCCAGTCGAAGGTGGCGCCGCCCCGCACCATTGTTTGCCCTCACGATCGGTAGAAGCAGTGTAAGTGTATTCAACCGTGTTGAATACCTCGTGATGCGCCTCCTATCCAAGAAACTGGGCGAGCCGGCGCGGCGCGGGATGGAGGGCGAGCGCGAGCGCGTGCGCGCGCGCGGCTCGCTCGATCTACGGTAATCGGCGTACACGCCCGTCATTGTTCTGTCATGTATGTCGCATGCATGCATTCGTTTCGAATTGTTCGAGAAAGAGAAACGCCACTGTTAATATTTATGATCATTGTCGTGGATGAAGGAGCTGTTTCTATCGGCATGATAAAAAATGGTAACGATAGTCTAAAACAGATAGAAACAACTCTGTTCCAACAATAAAGCTTAATAGACGCAAATTACAATATCAATCTGAATCACGATATTAGCATCTCGTGCGATTTTGTCGCGATATCGTCAATACTGCTGTGATATGTATCGTGATACTCCCCCTGAGATAGTGAGATTATTATATAACAGGCTATAAAATGCGAACATAGCTCTATTGTTGGAAGTATTGGAATGTGTATGTGTTGTAGTGTTGTTTACCTAGATGAGCGCGTGGAGCGCGACGAGCTGCGCGATGACCGCGAGGAGCTGCGACTGCTGTACGAACTGGAGCGAGACGACCGGGAACGCCTTCAATGTACAACATAAAAAAATTTAGGGCCGAAATGCAATCTTATACCATACAGATTACATGATCTGACGACGCCCGCAGAGGCACAAGACTGACACGATAATGGAGATCCGTAACGAATTTAGTTGAGACTGCAGATTTATAGAGCTAAGAAATCCATAACATACAGTGCAAAATTTTTTGGTCTACGACAAAAATTGACGAAGCATTGAACAAATTACTAGCGAAGTTCGCGCGCGGTTGTTGTGACGTCGTCGGGATCACGCGCGCTTTGTAATGAACGGCGGCGCGCGGGCCGGCGCGGCCGGTGCGGGTACAGCGCGCCTTCAATCCGACGGTGCATGTGACGTCACACGCACATGCCAAACATTACATAAAATGTGTTAGAAAATCGCAACGGATGGACCGATTTCGATGATTTCAAAACTATATTGATAAGAAAGCTTAGTTTTAACTATAGTGTTGGTTATGAGTTGATTTGTTGACCTAATATTGATTCTCATTAAAATAAACGACACAAACTAAACTTGACTACGGATACGTATTGTCATCATTCTCATGGTTGAAAGATCACGAAAATCGCATCACATAATTTATGGACGCCCCTAAGCGGAACTGAATCCATAAGGAAGAACAGAGGCAGACCATCAGCTAGAAATATTTTTTCGATGATTAACTTACCTCGACGAGGAATACGATCGGGACCTAGAGCGCGATGATCTGGAGCGTGACCGCGATCGGGAGCGGGAGCGCGACGACTTGCCGCGCGAGGACTTGCCGCGCGAGCGCGACTTGGAGCGCGAGCGGCGCGACGACGAGCGCGACCAGCTGCGCCGCGACGCGCTACGTTCACGCTTCTTCACTTCCGGAGAACTCTCCACCCTCACCGGACTATCCTTCTTCGGAGTCAGCTCCTTCACCGGACTCTTATGCTGCACCTCCGGAGATTTCTCCTTCTCTTCTTGCCTTTCCACGGCGCTGGATTTCTTCTTGTCCTCGTCTCGAGGCGTGGAGTCGCTGCGACCGGCCTGCGACGTCGACGGCCCGTTCATCTCCTCGAGTCTTGAGCGGTCCAGCTTCGCCTTCGCCATCTGCACCAGCTGCTGCTTCAGGTGTTTAATATCCAACTCTTTTACATTCATATCGTCCTGTCGGTCCCTCTCGTCGAGGCGCAGAAAGTCGTCCTCGGAGGCTTCGCCCTCGCTGGACGAGCTTCGCATGCAGACGGCCTTAGGTTTGTAACTTTCGGCTGCTTCTTTGCTCTTCTTCTTCTTGGGAGCGAGGTCTGAGGGGGATTTGATGTATTTGCGTTTGTCTTTTTCAGGTAATTTCTCGATGATGTCGCGGTAACGTTCAGGGCTGCGGCGGGCGGGCGAGTAACTCAGACTAGAGGTACTTCTGCTTTTCTGATTGGACCGTGACCGTGATCTGTCCTTATGGGAGTCTCTGCGGTCGTGGTTCCGTTCTTTATCCTTCCTGCTCTCCCTGTCGGCTCTCGGGGACGATGTGCGGCGGTCAGACTTTTTGCTCTTCAAGTTTGGTGTTTCACTCTTTCGTTTATCCTTCTTGGAGCTTTTATGTGGTGTTGGAGATTTAGATTTGCTCGGGGTGCTCCTGCGGCGCTGCCTCTCCGCGGGGGAGGGTGACTTCCTGCTCGGTCGACTGCTCTCGCGTTTGCTTTCCGTAGATTTCTTGAATTTGTCAGCTTTATTTTTCGGTGGCGATTCTTTCCTCTTATATTCTGGTGACGGGCTGCGTCTCTTTTGCTCTCTTGGCGGAGGAGATGGCTCCCTCTCTTTGTAATAGCGAGCCTTGTTTTTCACGGTTTTCTCTGACTTTTGTTTCGACGGCGGTTCCGCTTCGGATTCGGAAGGTGAAGATTGCGGCTCGGGTCTCGAGTTCTTGTATGACTTGGCGGTATCTTTCCGAGTATCTTTGTTTTTGTACGTCTTATTGGACGGCGATCGCTGCTTGTATTCCGGGGAAGAATCGCGCTTATCTGCCGACGGGCTTCTGTTCTTTCTTCGCCGCGGCTGGTCTTCGTGATTTACTCTATCTTTCCTTTTAGGTTCCTCGTAACGTTCATGATTGTTCTTGCTACTCTTTTCATATTTGCCGTCGGTATCCTTCTTGGTATATGACTCCTCCGGTCCTCTCTTTCGATAATCCGGAGATTCGCTTCTCCTCGGGACTCTCCTGTCGTCTCGCAGTGAGTTCTCTCTGTGATTCCTGCCGCTCTCCCGGGCATCTTTCTTGTTGTTGTAATAACTGTCTTCCCGCATCCTGTGCTCTGGCGATGGGCTCTTTCGCCGTCTCTTCTCCGCCGGAGGGGATGAACTAGCATCTCTTTGATTCTGCTTCTTGCTTCTTTTTTCGGGTTTGCTTTTAGGTGGCTCACGATCTGATTCTGGTGACGAGTCGTGTTTGCGTTTCGAACGTTTATCGCTATTTCTTCTGTCATCCTCTCTTGAAGTTTCCCGTTTCCTGTTGTCTAGTTTGGTGATGTATGATCTCTGTCGGTATTCCGGTGAGGGGTCGCGGTCGTCGCGCGACGCGCTGCGTTCCCGGCGCCTGTTGGAGTCGTTCTGCCGCGACTCTCTCGCGGGCGGTTCATCGCGCTTGTCATATTTCCGGCTGCGGTCCTCGCGGTCTCGTTCTGACTTTCTATACTGAACATCTTTGTTTCTGTCGTCCACTGAGCGTGAGCGTTCCCTTTGCCTTTCTTTTGTTTGTTTTACCGGAGAACTGAAAAAAAGCGCCAGGTTAGATATAAATATTTATGTCTGAAATTTATAAATTAAATATTTTAATGTAGATAACCTCACCTCTCCACGCTCGAGGGCTCGCTGCTGCCGCGGCGTCGGTTACTCGACTTTTTCTGTTTAAAAATTGTACAAACGCATAAGTATCGTTGCTCAAACAGCTGGGCATATAACACCAGTGCCAATACAATAGACTATAGTGGTAATGGCAAATAAACATAATCCACTAAAATTGTGCGAAATTCTTCAGACGGCAAACTAATCGAGCGGGTGAAGAATTTCTCAAGTAACGTAACGAAAATATCACTTGTACACATGCATTCTAATATTGAACCATAAAAATATAAAGGCGTAAAATAAATTCAAGTTTTATAGTTGAAATTATAATAATATTTAAAGCTATTGACGGAAGCAAGTATAATTCAAAGAATATTATCATTGGAAGTGTATTGTTTGTTTTTTATAGAATGTTATTTTAGAGTCTATCCATAACATTCTCAACGATTGATAAATAAATGTAAGTATGTGTGTACACAAATTAAATAATCGTTATAGATATTATATTTTGGCACCAGTGCGTTACTTTCTTATGATTAATGTATGTTAGTAACACATAACGACTTCAACATAATTACGTATATATGTACATGTAATACACAAAAATCAAATGTAAATATAACACTTGGGGAACGTACCTTATTTAACAAACGGTGGTGGTATTCTATACCATTTAAACATGTGGAGCATCCTTAATTAGTTTTGGATAAATGAGAAGAGGGAGAATGTTATGGATTAGTTACATTTTAACATAAAATCTTGATATTAATAAGAAAACACGTGTGTTGTATGAAAACGCAGATATTATTTAAGATCCAAGCGGAATGTAACATATTAAAAACTGTCTTAACAACACGTTTTCATAGAACACACACAGTTAGTCGCGTAACACGAACAGTTCGAAACCACCATCTGTTTAAAGGAGTACAAACACCATGCATGTAAATAAATGTGCACACTGGATCCTCGCACTCGCCATCTACTGATTACTCTCACGACCATCGTTAGTCACAACGCAATAGTTCAATGCATTACCAAATTAATAACGGAGCACATTATTTTATTATTCACCTAACATAGTGTTCTTACAGAGTGTTATTGCTTTGTGATATACTTACAGTATACGTTATTTCTTCAGATAAAGATGGCTATCCTATGAAATGATGCACAGTTAAACAGATAATTTTTACTGGCTATTTCTTGTATTTACAGAAAAATAAAATAAAATGAGTTAAGAAGACAATTGTAAAACAGTTCGACCCGCCCAACGTGGATCTACTACGTAGCGTGGCGCATCAGCTACGGACATTTGAAGCTCGGAAACACTAGGGCGGTAATTGAAAAAAAATTTGTGGCGACTACTAGTATTAGTTCCATGAACAGTCTAATGCGAAGACAGGGATGAGACAAGGGCGTGAAATAAATTAAACACAAATCAAAACCGTGAAGCCAATAATTTCTTATGCAGGATGTGCCGAAAATAGTTTGGTCAGGCCAATGTGTTCGGTACACATGTTGGAACATAAAAATAAAGCAAGCAAAGTGCTACTTTCGCTATTCGGTCGTTGCGGGCCCGTTCTAACGCTAGTATAGGAAGGAACATCTGAGTGGGGGTGTGAAGTGTGGCTGTAGACACGCCGGAAGGATCCCAAGTTTGATCTACGCGGAGTACGTGTCAACTATCCCATATACGTGTAGTCCCCAAACCCTCAAACATGAAGTAGTATCGTTAGAACTTATCGCCAAAGATTATGTTTTTTGCGAAGCGAATAAAATGCACTACTGTATCAAATCAGAAGCGTTTTATTAGCTGGTTTTAACATAAAAAATAAAAGGGTCAAAAAAAGACACATTATTCTGCGAATCGAGGGTATTTGTAAGAGAGTTCAAACATAATCTTTGTGCTACAGCACGCCTATAAACCTCAATAGCTAGAGATGGCAAGAAGTTATACATAAAGAGTTTTAATTACCTTTTTCTTCTTCTTCTGGCGTTCGTCTTCTGACGAGCCCGAGTCGCTGTCCTGTGCTTCGGAGCTGCTGGAGCTGTCTGTGTCCGGAGACTTGGAGCGCTTCTTTTTCTTCTTACTGGATTCTTGCCTGGACGAGAACAATTTACATACACATCACGTTACATGAGCGCGACGCTGAAGACTTAAAACCATCACCATAGCATTGAATGAGGCAGCTGTTCAATTAACTAAATAGTTCCGTGTATTGTTTGCTCGGTGTTATTGTACTGTACTCACATTTATGTAGAGCAATATGAATATGTGTATAAAATTGTAATCCCACTATCCCACTAATATTATAAATATGAAAGTTTAGATGGATGGATAGAAAGATAGATGGATGGATGGATGTTTGTTACTCAATCACGCCAGAACGGCTGAACGGATCTGGATGAAATTTGGCACAGAGATAGATTATAGTCTGGAATAGCACATAGGATACTTTTTATTCCGACAATATGTTCCCGTGGGACGAATTATGCGCGGACGAAGTCGCGGGCAAAAGCTAGTAAAATTTTAAACCATTAAAATATATAATTGGCACAACTAAGTATCTAGGTACTCTATTTCATACCTACGTAGATACTCCCACAACATTTTTCTCTCGCTGAAATAATTTACCAAATTGATATTTTAATTTCAAACAAACAATGGATAGGCAACTCATTAGAAATAAAGAAATACTTGCCTTTTCGACAACCGCAGTGTCACCTGTCTGGGTTCAAAGGTAATCTATGAAATTTACGCCAACATTCACAAAATTATTCAAGTTGAAACAAATTCAAAATTAAGTAAATAACTAATAAAAGAGACTTACTTTTCTTTTTTATTCTTTTTGGACTTTTTCTTCTTCAGCTTCTTGGTTTCTGGAGAAGCACTGGAAAAGACAGAAAACAAAAAGGTTATTTGCGAAACTGGGAACTCTAAACATAGACCTATAAAAGTTAAGATTCATGACTCTACGGTACAGTTCAATCAAGTTTTTTATATAGGACTGCGGTGGCAAAAAAGCGTACGGCCCGCCTGATGTTAAGCAGTTACCGTAGCCTATAGATGCTTGCAATACCAAAGGCATTGCTCGCATTGCATTGCCGACCTGAAGGGGAGTGGAATGGAGGGGGGGGGGGGGAGGTCTGGCTTTCGGCTCTCTCACTCATCGTACGAAACGCAGCTGTAATAGCTACTTTACGCCATCTTTTGTGAGAGGGTGGTACTACCCTAGTCGAGCCAGCTCGTATATGAGCTGCAATCGATTGGCTACAGGCTCTACCACCTCAAAGTAATAAAAAAAAAATTTTATTTTCAGAGTACATAAACTTATTACTAGTGACCCTTACCATTATCTATTCGGTGCCCTTACACTAGGCCTATAGTAGCGGCATTCTACGATGGCCGGTTTTACATGTGGGGGGAGGAAGAAAATGAACCTTATTATATCGGAATAAGACTGGCCGTTTAAAAAAATAAGAATGTCTACAAATGAATCTTATTCCAATTAATAAGGTTCATCCTTTCCCCCTCCCACATGTCAAAACGGCCATCATAGCGTTCCGCTACTGTAGCCTGTATCGTGAGGGTCTAAAGTGTTGGTTTACCTTCGCTTCTTCTTCTTCTTGGCGGTGTGCGTGTCGCGGTCGGGCCCGGCGTCGTCCCGCTCGTGGCTGGGCGTGCGCACGAGCGGGTAGCGCTGCGCGTGCTCGCGCGCGCGCCGCTCGGGGTCCAGGCTCGTGCCCTCCACGAACCGCGGCGATATGCCGAACGCGTCGCGCAGCCGCGCGTTCTTCTCCTGCTGAGCCTCCGCGACCGCGTGCGTCTCGCGAACGCTGCGCGAATTACACGCTGTTACAACGTGGCGGACGAGACAGTGTGGTGCGCAAAGTCATCTGATCGGACTGTTCCGCTGGCCGAAATTAGAACAGACCTTTATGAAAGTAGTTTTCCCTGACATTTTGCAAGTTGCAACATCACCGACCCCGTTGGCACAGATATTTGTAACACCGGACGTATAGGATATTTCAGAAACGTCGTTCTATGGGAAACAATACGTTTGCAAAGACTGGTTTCGGTTTACGGATTAGTTAAATAAAACCAAGGCTAACTCATATTTACCTGGGTGGCACCTAAGTGCGCTAAAAATAGGGAAACAGTAAGAAAAAGATAAGAACGAATTAATTAAACTTAACAAATCCTAACAATTTATTACGTGAGCGAAAATATTTACAGTGAAACGTGTGAAAACGTTTATATTCAATTAATACTTGTACGCGCTGCGCACATATAACATTTAATTGAATACGCAACGGCTATCGCCGAGCGTGGGGCGGCCCGAATCGGTACAATAGCCTATAAACTGATCGATAAAATTGTGCACACCTTATCACGGAACGCATGGACTTCCTCTCCTCGTCGTTGGAGAGACAGACCTGCAAATTGTCGTTAATGTTGTTGCGTTCGGTCGCGGAACAGTTGCATCGGCAACAGCAAGAGTTCCTGAGCCCCTCGAGGATGGTCCGCAGGGCGGGCTCGAGGGGGTCGACGGCGGCGGAGGGGCCCTGCTGCGGCGCGATGGCGGGCATCGCGCTCGGCTCCGCGTGCGGATCGTGCGAGGAGGCGCGCGGCCGCCGCTGGGGCCCTGCCAGCACCGCTTGGAACGTGCCGCGCCACAGCCGCTCGAATACGACTCTGTTGTTTTGTTCGCGTCGCGGTCCCCGGCCCCTTTGCATCTTAGACTACTTACTACTAATGGAAGACTTGGTTTCTTAATTCTAGTGTGTTCTAACGCTAAATCATGGCGGTCGGACCGCTGGAAGACTTGAGATATTAGCAACGGGGTACGGGGCTACATGGCGGAGCGGCCGGCGGCGGGCCGGCGGCGCTACTGAGGGGCGGCGGTACAGGAAACACGCAGACGCGCGCAGCCTGCGCAAACATCGGATCTCCGCTCCGTCGCGACGCCCCTCACAAAGGGCTATTTACCCTTGCGCCCTTTGTGCGAAAACGAACCAATTTATTTGCAGCCCTCAGAATGATTTTTTTCATTTTATTTCCATAGATTCTCGTCTTTCAATTTCAACTCTGTCCAATAAACATTGGCTCCACACCAACGATACACGTTGCAGTGGTCGTAGTGAATCGTTTTTTGATCTAAACGTACGATTCCGACGAACACGGCAGACAGCAGACGTCAGTCGGTCTCATACAAATTGTTGTATGCCGTCGTATGAGACCGACTGACGTCTGCTGTCTGCCGCGTTCGTCGGAATCGTACCTTAAGACGTAGTGTTGCTATAATGGATGGAGGGATAAATGGATACGATGGAACCCTTTCGAGATCTGGGACGTATTCGGTATTTCGATAATCTAATGTTTTTCCATTAGGTTGGTATTTTATAGGTACTCTTAATACGCGAGCAATTGAATACAACTAACGAGGCATTGCAACATTTCTGCGAACCTGTCCCACACAATCATTAACTAATATCCACTGGCATGCTGTCAAGTCGGCAGTGCAATAGCACTCTGTGCGTGTCAAACAAAATGTACCGAACAAATATATTATAGCCTGTGAGTTTTATGAGGCATAAACACGTGTAGTTTGTTCTAGATAATATTTTTAATAAATATTATACAAATAACAAATTTGCTACGGGATAATAAACGTGTAGACCTGTGCATGGTTGCTCATTCTATTACGTACGGTTTTCGCTATAATTTTAATATGTACTAATACTAAAGTGTGGAATGGTGTATTTACTATTCCTAAAGTGGTGCATCAATAGCAAGATAATAATCCAAATATTTGTTCCAAACTTTGCGAATAGATTTAATCAATACAACACGGAAACTGACTTCATTATAAATATACTAAACTAGCTTTTGCCCGCGACTTCGTCCGCGTAGACTTCAAAATAAAAAAAAACCGGGCAAGTGACTTAAGACTTTTTAGTACTTTTTAGTGCGCCAGGGTTTTTTAAGTCAGTATTTGCTTTTTTATAAAAATAATTTTATTTCACGATTTTTATTGGAGCCATACAAACTTTATCTCGGTACCTAATTCGGTGAATGCGTGTTTTGGTAGGTAGGTATATAGGGCCAAAATCCCAAATCCCCCTCCCCTTCTCCACCCTTTTCCTCCCCTCTCTTCCTTCTGCTCCCTCCCCCTCCATTTCCCTTTCCCTTTCCCCTCCCCCTTCCACTTCCCCCTACCTTACGTCTTCCCCTTCCTCCCTCACCTACCCTATGCATACTAAGTTTCAAGTCAATCGGGTACAAACATTTTTCTGCCGTACTTTTCTACCTTTAGTTTCCCCCTTTTGGGTGTTGATTTCCGAAATGATTTTTTATGGGATCAAACTGAAGTAGTACCTACCATATTCAGCTCGGCTTATACCCCAATTATTTAAAATGAATAATCATAACCAATCTCGAGATATGGATGACTAAACATTCGCAGACCCCGGTCTCCCCTTTTCCTTCAAAATATTAAAAACGCTGAAACCCCAGTCTGATTATTTAAAATGAACAATCATAACCAATCTCGAGATATGGATGACTAAACATTCGCTGACCCCGCTCTCCCCTTTTCCTTAAAAATATTAAAAACGCTGAAACCCCAGTCTGATTATTTAAAATGAACAATCATAACCAATCTCGAGATATGGATGAATAACATTCGCTGACCCCGCTCTCCCCTTTTCCTTCAAAATATTAAAAACGCTGAAACCCCAGTCTGATTATTTAAAATGAACAATCATAACCAATTTCGAGATATGGATGACTAAACATTCGCTGACCCCGCTCTCCCCTTTTCCTTCAAAATATTAAAAACGCTGAAACCCCAGTCTGATTATTTAAAATGAACAATCATAACCAATTTCGAGATATGGATGACTAAAAATTCGCTGACCCCGCTCTCCCCTTTTCCTTCAAAATATTAAAAACGCCGAAACCCCAGTTTGATTCTTTAAAATGAACAATCATAACCAATTTCGAGATATGGATGACTAAACATTCGCTGACCCCGCTCTCCCCTTTTCCTTCAAAATATTAAAAACGCTGAAACCCCAGTCTGATTATTTAAAATGAACAATCATAACCAATTTCGAGATATGGATGACTAAACATTCGCTGACCCCGCTCTCCCCTTTTCCTTCAAAATATTAAAAACGCTGAAACCCCAGTCTGATTATTTAAAATGAACAATCATAACCAATTTCGAGATATGGATGACTAAAAATTCGCTGACCCCGCTCTCCCCTTTTCCTTCAAAATATTAAAAACGCTGAAACCCCAGTCTGATTATTTAAAATGAACAATCATAACCAATTTGGAGATATGGATGACTAAACATGCGCTGACCCCGCTCTCCCCTTTCTCGTCAAAATGATTAAAAATACGGAAACCCCAGTCTGATCAATTCAAATAAGCAATCATAACCAATATCGAGATATGGATGACTTATTAAAACATCCCTTGACCCCGTTTTCCCCTTTCCCGTCAAAATAACAAAACTCGACCACCCCAATACAAACTTTCACTCCACATTTCACCCCTTAGGGGTTGAATTTCCAAAAACACGAAAGAAATCTAAACACAAACTTTCATTCCCCTATTTTACCCCCTTAGGGGTTGAATTTTCAAAAACCCTGAAATTACTCTTTTTTATTTTTGATAAGACACCTAATCACCAATTTAAGTAATTCTAACTTCAAAAATGACGGAACTTCCATACAAACTTTTATCCCCTATTTTACCCCCTTAGGGGTCGAATTTTCAAAAACCCTGAAACCCATATTTTTTTATTTTTCAAAAGACACCTAATCAGCAATTTTCATAATTCTAACTTCAAAAATGACGAACTTCCATACAAACTTTCATCCCTTATTTTACCCCCTTAGGGGTTGAATTTCAAAAAACCCTTTCTTAGTACACCTCTACACATCAAGACAAACCCACCCTCCAAATTTCAAGTCTCTACGATTAGCGGTTTAGGCTGTGCGTTGTCTGTCAGTCAGTCAGTCAGTCAGTCAGTCAGTCAGTCAGTCAGTCAGTCAATCAATCAGGACTTTGATTCTTATATATTTAGATTAAGATAAAACAATAAAGTCATGTTTAAACAGACGCGAATTCATAGCGTGGAAATAATAGACAAAGCTCAGCCGAGTGGAGTGTGGAACGGCCCTAACTCTGGAGCACCTGCAATTAAGCTTCCAGACAAAAACTTTTAATTGCTCATTAGCACCTTAAGTGCTATAATCGTGGCTATTATACCACCAAATAACAACTAATGGGAATAAGATAGCATATTTTACGACATAGCGAAACGCAAACAGTAGTTCATTTATAGCACAAATTAGAACACATTTGTTTTGGCGGGTGAAAAAAAAATCGTAACAGTTTTGACGGGTGGGAAAACAAAACAAGCGTACGTGACGCAGTGTAGATCTATTTTTACCAATAATAACACGTATTTCCCACGGTATTGTGCTTGTGGTAATGCTTAGTGAAAAGGGCATTGATATTTGACACGGAAGCTTTGAGCAAGTTGCAAGGAACTTATTGTCATGACAACATGAAATGACAATCTGCTGAATCTGCCTCATCTCCAGCAAAAAAGCATGCGTAGGATAATCAGATACGAACACAGAGTAAAGACTAAAGAAAGAGGTGCCCTTATTAGATATTTGTATGAAACAAAACGTGGTCATTGTTTTTTCATTATCATTTTACTATTTACCGGTAAATAGTTGAACTCCTCGCTTCGTTTTATGTCAATGTTAGTACTAGGCCGACCACTCGGCCGACTTGCTTAGGGCCAGTCCCCTTAGTAACTGGTCCATGGATACGAACATCAGAGAGATCATCAGAATAGCTAGATGTGTTCTCTATCTAGTACACTTCCATGGAGTCTAACAACCATAGTAAGCTCGCGCACAGCATGTTTTTCTTTTATGCGACTAAATTGGCAATCAAGCTTACAGCCCGCCCGATGTTAAACAGTTGCCTTAGCTTATAGATACTTGCAATACCAAAGGCATTGCTCGTTTGTTGCCCATCTGACGGGAAGTGGGACACAGGGAGGAAAAGGAGGTTGGGCTTCCGGCTTTCTCACTCATCATACGAAACGAAGCTGTAAAAGCTACATTACGCCGTGGTATTACAGCCTAAAGCCTACAATATGAGTTGGCTACAGCTTTGCTATACCACCAAAATCAGTTAAAGGTAATGGTGTGCAACACAAACTCCAGAGTTCCCCCTGCCCTTAATAGTTCAATGCCAGTGCTCGTCTTGATCCTGGCAGGCGGGACTCATCTCGTGCCAAGCGCTCGTGTCCACTATCTTTAGCCGAAATCCCGACGAGGTGTGCCGCGGCCGCGCCCTATAATTACTGTATACATTTCGCCTGTCCGTCTCACCGTTTTACGGTCGCGTGATTGTATTAAATTGAAGTGTCAAAATTTCGTGCCTCAATTATTCCCGAAACACGCATCGTGATCTGGCATAGATTTTAGTATGTCAACCACCCGTGTAACATTGTAGTGAAACATGCGATTTCTAAAAATAACTTCAGCACTTATTTCAATAACACGTGTGAATCAGGCGCGGATTTCAAATGGGTGGATTTGTAAGGATAACGAGCTAATAATTGTAAGATGGGTCGTGTTCACCAACACACAACAGACTGTTAGAGCTATAACCGATTGTTTGATGTACTGGTAACAGATGTTAAGTGATATAATTGTTCGATGGTAACTAATCTTGGCGAACTCCGCCCTAAAACTTGCAGAAGGTAATTAAAGTCACTACGATTACGATAGCATCGTACTCAGGCTTTGTTAGAAAAAAATAACTATTTTATAACTTCTATTATTCTTGTCTATTTCTGAGTTTCTAATCCGAATAACTTAATATTCAAACCTATCCTAACATCTTTAACAGTAAGTATTGACCGAGTTATTTTGATTTCAGATCATAAACCCAGAGTTTGATGTTCAGCAACTATATGTATAGCCACGATTATCGTACCTGTTTGTGCCGTTTGCTTTTCACTGCTTGTAATAAAACATTGTAAAATATTTTCAGCAAACTCTTGTTCCTAAATTATGTTGTTTATTCATGGCAACAAATGCTTGGCAACAAGTTGGATGATAGTTTGTGCAACAATCAAATTTTAAACAGAATGCATGTCTAGAAATTGTTGCTGAATTCATCACTGGATGTATTCAGCAACATTTTCCAAACAGGCATACAGTTTAAAAATTTCAGTACTGACTGATTATACTGTGCTATTAATAAGAATTGACTTCTGTGATAAAATATAAATCGATTCGCTCCTGCTTACGCATTAATATTTGGCTTCGGAGTCGCATCTGTTCAATATCTTTGTTATCAACACGTTCCTGGCCTATAAACCCAATATAATTATTCTTATGTGCGTCGACCTTAGTTATTATAGGCGCGGGGTGCGATCGTGCCGCTAAGTCCAACCCCACACACCCAGTGGGAGGGGGGGCGTGGTGTGGGGGACAGACGTCATGCACTGCGATCGATGCAGAACCCCTGAATATCGGTTACGTGCCGAGCTGCGTGCCACACTTTGTATTGCAGTTTGCGTAAACTTTTGACGTTACGTATCTATAGGGTTGATAGAATCAGTGTTTCGAAGGGTTAAGTACGTATGTTTAGCCTGCTGATCGTACGTTATTATAACGCTATGATTTTAAATTCTAAGAATAGTATCGTACTACGCATACTCCCATACCGATAAAATGATTTATCGAAAATACCTATATTTTTACGCGTTCGTATAAATTGCCTCTGATTGAAGTGGTCAAATCCAGTGGTCACCATCATATTTCCAAAGATGTTGACGAGACAACGAACCAGTATTACAAGTATCATAGGATCGCGACTAGAGTTGCTTGCTGACTGACACATACAATATCCTGCTATCAGCAATATAAACCTGTGACGTAACACTACTATACAGCTAGTAGCAATAACGCAGCTCATGATGTTACGCACCTCGGTTACACGAGACAATGGTTTACTCGACATTTACTACACATCGGCCCGACGGTTATAAATTACGATATCGATATAGCCCGACTGTAATAGATCTGAGTAGAAATATAAATAGCCGTTCAATAGGCAGCAGCGAAACGAAGGAAGTAAAAGAAATAAATCCACCGAAACCACATTCTGTATGTAAGATAAGTCAGCAATTTTATTGTTAGTACCTACAGTATTTCGTTGAATTTTACGGTGCTCGCATAGCGGTCTTTTGTACGACTTTCGTAATTCTTGGAAGTATTTTCTCGAGACTAGGTACCTAACTAACTTATAATTCTGAATAAACTTTTTCAGATTGGGGCCTTTTATGGTTTGTGAAAAGATATATCCGTGGATTGGATTTTTATATAATTTAACTATGGCGGCAATGCGTGCTTATATCATTAACCTCGTAAAAAATAAAATTAATTAACAAAATAAATTAATTAACATCGAGTTCAGATTAATCTAGTCCTTAGTAACTACTGTTTTAGGTTATATTTACGACTGCGACTGCCTAATGAGGCTGTTCTAAAGGAGCTGCCTGTAAACCGGACTTACAGCACCAGAGAGCCCCAAATTCATAGAGATTTTAGCCAGTTTTGAAAAGCATTTTTAGGAACATATGTGATTTGTAATTCCACTGCAAGTCAATCATAACTTTCTATGAATTTGGGGGTTAAACTTTATTAATATTTTTACAACCGTATTACGGCTATCGTAAGCGTCAATAGACCAGTGGATAGAGGGGCGCCCTTGTAACTGAGGTTACTGGTTTGATCCCTACGCTGGCTCCACTCTTTGACTACTAGTGATGTCGGCGAAAAATACCCAATTCTCAAAATTACTAGATTCTGCAATTCTGAAATGTTCAATTTTGAAAATGCCCAATTCTAAGACCGTTCAATTGTGAAAGTCTTACACAAAAATCTCATGAAGTATCAAATAGGCGAGTTAAATTAATTTTACAGCAAGAAAATGCCAATCAAATTAATTAATTAAAACGGCCACAACATGACTATTCGCATTAGCGTGTGCATGTTCATTTCTCGGGTTTAACGTTCATTTTATCGATTAATCGGACGGAATTGAAACAATACTTTTAAATTAATTTACCGCGCGTATAATTTTTGATAATCACCTACTCCGAATGTCCATGAGCTCGATTATATCACAGGAATGGATAAAATCGAGCTTTTGCTACCTATGTAGATATCCTACTAATATTATAAATGCGAAAGTAAGTGTGTGTGTGTGTGTGTGTGTGAATGTTTGTAACCACGTATATCCATAACTTCTAAACCGATTTTACTGAAATTTGAAACGTAGATAGTGCAGGCTCTGGAATAACACATAGGCTAATCTTACACATCAATTTCCACGCGGGTGAAGCCGCGGGCACAGCTCGTTTTTCTATAATGCAGTGTTGGTTTTAACCATAAATAAATATTGCTAGGCTAACCCCCAAATTTAAAGAAAGTTGTGATGAACTTACACCGGCATTACCAATCACTTTTGTTCCTAGAAATGCTTTGTATAACCATTGTAAACTGGCTAAAATCCTCTGTAAATTCGGCGGTAATACTTCAACTGTATGGTCTAAAAGCAACTAACACTTGTGCTAATACTGTACAATGGACTGGCAATCGCAGTGGCACCCAGAACTAGGGCAAATTATTTAAAGGCCATTTCCAAACGTTATCCCGATCGAACCCTCAACCGCCCAGTGTAGAGAGCCGAGCGGCCTACGCTCAAACCACTTCTCCTTCTTATCGTATGGTTATTGGCCAACCTGGGGGCTTACCACGACCTCTTATCGCGATTCAATTATAGGAACGTTTTAACGTTTCAGCGACTTTTTGTGCAATGACGTACCTTATTGTCATGACAATAAGAAACGTCATTGCACAAAAAGTCGCTGAAACGTTAAAACAATACTGGTATAAGAGGTGGTAGTAAGCCCCCTGGTATCACAGTTGTTCAAGCCGCCTGAAGGCCTCTGACAACGCTTAACAACTGCTGCCGAGATGACAACAACCGGGACCGACTTTTACGTGCCTTGCCAAGCGTTGCTTAGCCTCCGATCGTTTACCGATCAGTGGTTGGAGTCACTACCACTAGATCGATAATAATTAAAAGTATGTATGTATGTTGTGTCTGTCTGTCAATGAGACACGACTACCTAATTCTTAGGTGAATATTTACTTAGGTGTATGTAGATTGTTCCTTCAATGTAAAAAATATCGTTTACTGATGAAATGCAACACAAATTTTATCGGTTTAAACAAAGCTATTTCCTCAGCTCGACAAACTAACTAACTAACTAACTAACTAACAACAAACTTTTGCTTTGCTAGTAAATAAACGAAAATAAACACAAGTATTTTTGTAGAAATTTTACAGTAGGTACATAAATAAGCAAGTCTGTTAGAGAAACAAATCTTGGATGTAATTTTAAACTTCAATTGTATGCAGCTAAAGACGCTAATTCTGTGGGCTACTAATTACGATTAAACTAAATTAAAATGCTGTCTTTCTCAAGCATTTCAAATATGAAAAGGATGGCAATACACTTAGTTTAGTAAGTTTTAATGTAACAACAGAATTAGCACCAATGTCCAAACATATACGTAGAACATCGAGCGGACGTCTACGTACATTACTTTATTAACATAGTCCTGAAATATGCAAAGGTTTATCCGTCAGCTTAATAAAAGCCAGGTACGAAATAGACCTCCAGGCAGAAGTGCGGGAGATTCTACCGGTCTAATATGCCGCTGAATAAGTAAACACTCACGCAACTCTCCCGAATTCGTCCCTCGGCACGTCCTTCTCGCTGTCACTCGTCGCCAGCTTCGCTCTGAACGCGGCCACGCGCGCCGCTATCTCCTCCTTCGGCAACCTACGCAACCACACCAATGACACACTCATTATTTAACATAAAATATACACACATTTAATATTCGTGCGCGTTCAAATACACGCGCGAACGTTTCGCCGGTAGCCGCGAGTGTCTCGAGCCGAGCACCGCGTACCGCCGACGGGCGTAATGAAAATCTTATAATAAATTTACCCAATACCTACCAGCGCATGATACGGCCGCTGCAACCGTTGAATTACTTTTCGAAAACAATAAAACCCGATAAGACCGTTCTCGTTCCGCGGATGTATACGAAATGCAACAGAAGACAGCGTTTATTGAATAATATAGGAAGGGTGGCCGGTCTCGCGCTGTTGAATTATTGATTTGACTCCGGCGCAAGGGCCGTCGCCCTAACGAGGGTGCTTTCTATTCAACCAATAGGCTGGAGGGGGGATATTTTGATTTCGTTTTCTACAAAGAATAACAAGGGATATTTTATTGAGTAATAAATCGATAAGGCGACGTAGGCGCACGTGTGACTATCGCGCGCAATATCAATAGAAACAGGTTGTTATGTTCAGACTAACGCCGGCCACACACCTTCAAGTATACTTGAGCGTGTGTGGGAAGAGACTTGCGCCAGTTTCTGGCCACTTCCGAAATTGCGCGTTTTGTGCAAGTCTAGACTTGCACAAGTATACTTGAAGGTGTGTGGCTGGCATAATTTCGCACATATTAAAATGCGGTGGTGAAACGTGGGCTTTGAGTTGGTTAATACCTGCAAAATGTGGTGGTGTATGGCCACTCAAGCCTCTGACTACCCCCGAATGGGGATAATAGTCGTGACGTAGGTATGTGTGTATATTAAAATGCGGCAGATTTACAACAGATATTACCTGCGTTAATGAGAACAATGATGATACCTACCTACAATTCGAAATTCATAGCAGGTATTGTTAATAATTATTATAATGTAGAACAGATGGTTGTATAGGTATTGATTAAAGCTTCCAGCAAATTGTAAGACATTGAATATGGGATAATGTATTTTAATAAGTTGCAAAAAAAACAGGAAATTTAAAATGACAACTGTTTAAAACATTGATTTAAATGTTTTAAACATGTTTCAAACACGGTGTTTAAAACGAGGTGATTTTTTCGTAACAACGCTGATTTTAGTAATGATTCTCTAGTGAGTGCAGGTTTTAAACCTAGCTTTTAATACTTAACTATCAGTATTAAACTATGGACTAAACCCACACTGTGACGAAAATATTTTATTTGGAAGCTTGAATGAAATTTATGTATGGATTCTTTTAGCCACACATTTATATATTTGGTGCTATTTCAGAAATATAAATAGGACGCTGGGCTGGAGATTAGTACTCTTTGACAAAAGTGCCTTTGATATGAAATTGAATAAATAAAATTCTTTGAGAAAACACACTTGCACTGAAATCCAAGAATCAATTGAAAATTCAGAGCATTTATTGAATTTAATTATATAGGCCTAATTCAAAAAGCATCTTCAAAGCATATTATAATTAAATAGAGTATACTTAGAGGGAAAATGTCTGACTGAGCATGCATATTTGATTAAAAAAAAATGTATATAGGCAGTATAAATATAATTTATCAAGGACTAGCCATGTGCCAGATGGGATTTCCCATATAAACATTCCACCCCTATTTAATTGTTTTTTTTATCATTTCTTAGTGCCACCCATGTATATATAATAAGGAACTCCAGTGCAAAATGTCATACTTGTAGACCCACCAATTTAAAGTGTGCATTGTTTGTCAATAATCATCATCTGCTCTACCATTTCCCAGTAGCAAGAGAATGGCATGGCATGTGTTATGTTTGTCCATATGTCATTAGATTGTGATTAAATGGAAAAATAATGTATAACAAGTTTAATAATAAGTATTGTATCAAATAAAATTTAATCAAACAAATGTATACCTAAAGTTATGGGTTCCTCCAAAAGCGGTGCCGTCATATAACGACCGCACTAGAACATTGGCTATGTAAACTATAGTGCGGTTGCCTAGAGACCGGTTTAGACACCGTTTTTTACATAGCCAATGCTCTAGTGCGGCTGTTATATGACGGTACCTTTTTCCTAGGAATCCAGTGCTTAATCATACGGAATAGCAAGTAGGTATATGTTAAATACAAAATCCCTACGCTTCATTCTGTGGCAAAGTGCCAGGAAAGAGTATTGTTATAATTTGCTGCCTCATACACATTTGCATTAGGGACGTAATAATGAGACTTGTCAGCGGGATAAATTATTGTTATGGTATTTAATGCTGAACGTTATTGGCATGTAAAAACAAGTTTTTTTCTGTGACTTTTCCTCAATATAATAGAACATGCATACATGGGTTTCCTTAATTTCTTCTATGGCTTTTACTTAATCAACCTTTAACCAACAATATTTACTAAAACCATATATGTGCAGTATTGATTGTTTCAAAAGATGAGGCAATAACCACATTAGGTAGGTACTCCAGATTACCTTTTTGGGTATTTGGTGGGCCTAGCTTATAGCCTGTTTATAAGAGCCTCTATCCTACTATATGTTCCTCGGTTTAGACAGTAATAAGAATATCTATAACTACCTTTAAAATTGTAATGTATCACAATAAGCAAACTGTAAGTGTGCTTAATTAAATTATATTTGTAAAAAGAATTCCAAATTTTGTTTAGGTCCATGCTAAATTCAAAATGATATAAAATGCATCTATTACGTCACGGTGAGTAAAATACAAATTACATTAGCACTGTACTTATGTATATTTAGGTGGAAATTTCCACTTACCCCTGCTCTTCAAGACTGTCCTCGAGTTCTGCGCATTTCACTTCAATCTTCCTCTTCCTCTCATGGTCCAGAATCTCGCGGTTTGGTTGTTTATTAGACGCGGAGTCCAACTTGGCTATCTCTTCTTCAGTACGGTAATTCACGGAGTCTTTGGTTTTCCGCACTGATGCCCAGTTTCTTTGCACGTAACCATTAGTACCGGAGCCTCGTGGCGTCGTCAGACCGATACCATTGTACATCTTGGTGGTTTATTTACCTAAAATAAAAATCAATTTTGGCAAGGAATCTGACGGGATCACAACTCCACTTCATTACATGTGCGATCAGTTTGGGTAATTTATATAGATAGCTCAAAATGTAATAACATGTTAATACTTGATTTATTGAGGTCAACTTATTAAGATATATCACCGTATACTTACTCGTTATTTATTTTTTAAAGATTTGATTCAATTCAACTCAACACGTCCATCTTGCCATCATGGTTCGTTTTGTTTTTTTTTATGGTTACTCAGTGTTGCCAGTGCCAACCAGCGGGTCTGTCAATCAAAAAGGGCTCATTAGGCCTACTCACGATACAATTTCATCGCTAATTCGATCAAATTGGCGATCAAATCATGTCGGGTTTAAGCTTTTAGCCTATTGTTGGTGCGTTCCATTCACTGTTAATTTTGTAATTTTCGTTATTTTCGTTCACAAATCTCGTTCCACTCGCACCAACTTGTACTGAAAGTGATCATTATTAACGTTGTTAACAGTTTTTGTGGACGAAAAAAACAAAAAATACTATGAATGGAACGCAGTACAAATAGAAATTAAAACCGATGCTAAAGGCGGCTACTCACGATGCAATATCATATTCAAACCGTTGATTCAACTTGAGTTGATTTGACAGACAATTTACGCCTTACTACCTACTTCAACAATAATCGACGGATTCATTACGAAATTGCATTGTGAGTCGCCGCCTTTAATATAGTTTTTTTTATTCCTCTATGATAGGTTTCTCATTCTCTTTGGTCTGTCACTGTAATTTTTCTTTGAGGTTATGTTTTTTGTTTTCATATTTTTCGAAGAAAACAATAACATAACTAAATTCTGTCTGAAAAAATACTTTCTGAACTAAAGTACCTAACAAACATATAATGCTTGACAAAATTCTATACAACACTGTGCTATGTCAAACATTTTCTCCTTGCGGCAAGTTTTTAGTTGCCGGTAATATTTACGGTCAAATTGCCGTATTTGAGTGAGTATCTTTACAATAATTGCAAATCTAACTATGAATACAGATTAAAATGGTGTCACAGATAAATGCAACTTTATATTTCTTTTCAGTTTAGATCGCATCCTCAATCCCATAGTAGAACTGTTCTCTTCAGATTTCAACAAGCCCAAAAACATTCATACAATTCCTTCCGGCCACCAAATATGTAGTTTAGCCAGCACAGACAAATTTTTAATAGTGGGTTCGGTAAATGAAATCACGGGATGGGACTGGAAGAGTATCACTACTGTAAAATTGAATAAACCCTCATGGGTGATCAAACTACCTTCGCAGTCGGCTATGGACCGGAATGATGTGAATACTCTATGGTTAGGTGATGAAGAAGGGAAGCTGTATGCAGGATGTGGTGATAACAATGTTTATAAATACAACTTAGAAGATGGGAGACTGATATCAACATTAAAGGGACATACTGACTTTATACACTCTGTGCATGGACAGTGAGTAGATGTTTTATTGTCTATTGTTAATTTCCTTCTAGGGGTAGACCAATGACCAGTTACTAAGGGGACTGGCCCTAAGCAAGTCGGCCGAGTGGTCGGCCTAGTACTAACATCGACATAAAACGAAGCGAGTAGTTCAACTATTTACCGCTAAATAGTAAAATGAAAATGAAAAAACAATGACCACTTTTTGTTTCATACAAATATCGAATAAGGGCACCTCTTTCTTTAGTCTTTACTCTGTGGGGTAGACCCACTGCTTGTGTTGACTTGCTTTAGTAATCGGATTTCCTAACATTAGATAATTTAAATACAATCTCTTGCAAGTATTTCCCAAAGCAGAGAAGCCTTCTTGACTAAATATTGCTGAAGGGGATACTGCCTACTCATCATCATCATTTCAGCCAAAAAATAAACCACTATACGATGGCCTCTCCCTAAGGGTGTTCGCTAAGTGAAGCGGGCGTACGCGGGTGCACGGAGCGGGCGCCTGCTCCGGGCCTCCATGTGTACAAACCCGTCGCACGCGTCCACGCGTCCACGCGCCAGTTAGCGCTGCTCATACTATCATTCAATACGAACACGCGAGGCACCCGCCGCGTGCGCCCGCTTCACTTAGCGAACGCCCTAAGTTTTCCAAACAATCAGTACTGTGCTGCATACTTAATTTCAGATTCATAATAGACATGTTTCCAGATAGCAGACTACTACTTAAAACCTAGAGATTTGAGCCTCATAGATGAGGCTAAGGTCACACAACTAGTCTCAACCGTGGAAAAATATCATTTCCTTATCCTTAACTGTAAAAAATATCCTTTCAGCAATCACCAACTCGTCTCAGCCAGCGAAGATGGCTCCGTGAGAATCTGGGATCAGAGGACATCTACTTGCATCAACAAAATCGAGCCTCACTCTAACAGTAAGGTGAGCCGGCCAGATGTTGGCAAATGGATTGGTTCAGCCGCATTAGGAGATGACTGGATTGTGAGTAACCTATTTACTGCTGTATTGTATAAAGAGTAAGGTCCATTTTAGGGCAGAGGATAAAAATAATGTCTATAGGACAAACTTGGTACAAGAGTTGCAAAAGTATGGCAATACTATTTCAAAAATACTGTCAAAAATTTGCTATTTCAAAAATATTGTCTATAAGACAAACTTGGTACAAGAGTTCCAAAAGTATAGCAATACTATTTCAGTTCTGATGTGAAGGTTACTTAGGAAGATATACCTTTTTAAAGAGCATCCCACTTACTGAACATAAGACCCTTAAATAATTATTTTCTAGACCTTTAAAATTTATTTCTTCGCTCCTCAATAACTGCCTCTTTTAAAACAGGGGCCCTACCACCACCTCTTATAGCAGTATTGTTTTAAAGTTTCAGCGGCCATTTGTGCAATGACGTTTCTTATTGTCATGACAATAAGGTACGTCATTGCACAAAAAGTCGCTGAAACGTTAAAACGTTCCTATAATTGAATCGCGATAAGAGGTCGTGGTAAGCCCCCAGTTGTCACATTTCACCCATAAATATGTTTGACAATCTGTAAAATCGTATTTTAAAGTGATTACTAAATTAAATCATATAATTCAGCGATTAGATGACGCCTACTCTAGTTACAACACTACTACCACTACTACTAGTACTAATACTACAACTACTATAAGTCCGACCGCAACCGCTGTACCGCGCCTTAGGTAAGCGAGCGGCGAGACGGGGGGCGGGACGGGGGGAAGTTGGTCATTCTGCCGTCATCGCTCACGGCGGCACTCCCACATCCCACCTCCCCACCTCCCCACCTCCCCGCGCATACCTAAGGCGCGGTACAGCGGTTGCGGTCGGACTTATAGTAGTTGTAGTAGTAGTAGTGTTGTAACTAGAGTAAGCGTAATCTAATCGCTGAATTATATGATTTAAATTAGTAATCACTTTAAAATACAATTTTACGAGAGATTTAACTACGAGATTGTTAGTAGACTAGTTTTTATTGTCAGCCACTATAGTCTGATTTTTAATTAGACGAAGTAAACTGACAGGTGCTAATGTCACTTTTCGATATAAATAGAACAAATAAGGTTCAAATTCATATAACAGTGACATTTATAGCTGTCAGTTTGCTTCGTCTAATTAAAAATTAGACTATAATGTTTATGCTTTCTCCCCAGATCTGCGGCGGAGGGCCGCGCCTGTCGCTCTGGCATCTACGCTCCCTAGACGCCGTGACTGTCTTCGACATCCCGGACCACGGCATCCACGTGTCCTTCTTCCACGACGACTGCATAGTGGCCGGAGGAGCAGCCAAACACCTCTACCAACTCAATTATTCAGGGGATATCAAAGTGGAACTGCCTGTATCAGCCACGACAGTGTACTCGGCTATATTGAGGACATCACCGAATAAAGTGTTGTCGATAGCCGGGTCTAGCCCGGAGATAGACTTATGTACAACATTTAATTATAAGGACCAGGTGTTGCATTTCCGGTGAGGTGAGTGTGTTTTAATTAAATAAATCTGTGAATTATCTGTACTATTTTTATTTACAATGGTTTTAATACGTACAAGGTTTGATCGACAGATTTTATAAATGTTTCGCGGACGCGCTTTAACTAGATGCCGCATTACTAAAATAATAAACATCATTTGAAAAATGCGGCAACTTATTATCTTCTTGGGACATAAGTTTCACTCAATGGTTGCTATACCTGCGGCACGTTATGATGGCCGGTTTGACATGTGGGAGGGGGAAAGGATGCATCTTATTATAATGGAATAAAATTGATTTTCGCATTAACTTTTTGACATCCCTATTTTTTAAAACAGCCAGTCTTATTCCTTTATAATAAGGTTCATTTTCTTCCCCCCCCCACATGTCAAACCGGCCATCGTAAAATGCCGCTACTGTAGTTCGAGCACCCTCCCGGAAGTCAAAATTAATATATGGGTTGATAGAAATTATACAGTTTGAATATCCAATAAGTTAACACAGTTTGATACAGATTACATTTTATTGTTTTTCTATATTGGATTTGGATAGTACTGAATGGGATATACTAACATCTCCCAGTATTCTTTATAGAGTACCTTATTGGTACTAACAAGGATTGAGCCAACTTGATCATCTGCGGTCTGCGTTCTTGCACCATCGAAGCGGACGAATCATAGAGAAAGGATCAATAGAAATGACACGGTAATAATAATACCGTGCTTGAGCGAGACATGCTTACGCCCGATATCCTAAGAGTGAAAGGGATAGACGTACTTTCTTTTGTCACTTTCTGCGTATCGCCCTAAGTTTGTTGGGCTCATACTTTTGGTAGGTCTTTGGTCCAGTATGAGCCAAACAAAGCATCACCCAACCAAATTTAGAAGTAGTATACGTCAGATCACGTTCCATAGACATTAGGGTTAAGCGTAATTTAGCAGGATTATACATCTTTTGTCCCTTACGGGTGTACGCGCTTGTCAAATCTACAGGTACATTCTTAATCTAAGGGACGAATGCTCGCTTGGACGATCCATACAAACAATAGCAATTCAATTTTAAAGGCTTCCAGAAAAATTCAAATGTACCCATGTCCGGCCACCATAGCCGGTATGAACCCCTGACTCCCATCCTTCTTCTTCACATAGAACCACTCCGCGTCCACGTCCGTCTCCACCCCGCCGCCTTGGACCAACACCACGACATCTCCCTTCTGCACTGACAACGTTTTATTCAAAACACTACCTTTAAAATCACTGTTCACTACCAAAAGAGTCTGCCTCTTCACTTTCAATTCCCTAAAGTTCTCGTTCTCATGGAGCCTGTTTATATTCGAGCTGACGGATTTGGTTTTTAAATACAGAGTGTCAAAGTCTTTTTCTGCGCAAGAGTTTTTGGGTTTCCGGCGCGTGTTTTTGGATTGGTAGCGGCACTCGGAGCGCGTTCTGCCGCGGAGCTGTTCCTTCTCGCTGTCGGTGAGGTTGCCGCACGGCCGCGGGTATATATCCGTGCTGCTCTCCCAACACGGGGTTTTCTTTTGGGGTGATGCTCTGGAAATTAGACAATAGTAGGTAATTCATATCCAGAATGGAATAAGTTACGTCCATTTTCGGAATTTCGACATTATTTCAATCACTCTACGATGCCCATAAATTTGCCGTTTGCGTTTCCTACATTCCGGTACTTTTCCGGTTCTGATTTAACAGATGAAGGCGTGAACAGAAATAAGGGGTACAACCTTGCCCGCTTTAAAATTAAAATTATCGTTAGTATTGACTGGTATTAGTTATTTTCTTGCTAGCTTATTACGTTCTCTTGCTAGGCGTAGGTTTCAGATTTGATTTAGGAATTATTTGGTATTAAATTCCACAAAAGCGCCGGATACCTATTTATTCAAGGAGCCCCAAAAAAACCTATGTTATTCATGCAGTCGTATTAGTCTAATGTAGGTTATGTAGGTACTTATCATGAATGATTAATCATTGCGGGTTGGATTCCCGCCAGAGGCAAATTTCGAAAACTGCCTTTTAATAATGTGCCCTGCTCTGGGTGTCACTGGGATCGCCCCCAGTTCATTGTATGATAGCGTACAAGCGTTGCTTAGTTTGGGACAATACAGTTGGTGTGCA
Organism: Drymonia ruficornis; assembly: GCA_947859195.1. NCBI lineage: Eukaryota > Metazoa > Arthropoda > Insecta > Lepidoptera > Notodontidae > Drymonia > Drymonia ruficornis. Next base: position 12,538,044 of record OX401908.1, read on the forward strand.
AGTCTATGGCAATATCCAATCCAACTCCAATCGAACTCTAATTACGTACCTGTTCGGCAATATACCCAGCGGCAAGCACGCGTTGTACAGCACGTAGCCTTCCTCCCCGTGCGGCGTCTGCGCATACAGCCACTGTTCGTTCTTGAACACCGCGTTCACGACGGTCCCCAACGGCAGTGTCAGTTCCCGCTGGCACTCCATCTGGGTCTGGTACAGAATGCTAGGGAACGCTATCACGACGGGGATGTTGCCGGGACGGTCGATCGTCGCCTGAAAATGGAGAAAACGAAAACAGTGATCGAGTGGAAAGAACACTTAAGTAAGATTTTCGAATAATTTTAATTTTCCGATTTGCTTGGTATATGGAATAGCTGTCTGTATCTACATATATACTCAAATTTTTAATTATGTGGTCTAAAATGACAGCTATAAATGTCAATTTATATTTTAATTGAATCTATTTTTTTAAGAGTGATCTTGTTTTTGTTACTCTTTAGTAAATAAAATTGAATTAATTTGAAATATAATCATAATAAAAACAACATTATTCATGACGAACAAATCAAATTAATTTTACGTTTGACATAAAAAGCTGTCATTTTAGTCCACTTAATTAAAAATAAGAGTAGGTATACATGAGGTATCTTAAAAAATATCGTGGTATAGTAAAAAAACTTCACACGAAGTTACGAGCACAACTAGTTTTGTTATTTAGTATGAACTATGAATAGAGCATCTAACACAGCTAATTATATACAGTTATATAAAGACTGTCTACATTATTATGAAGAGCTAATTTAAACGGGCCTTAATCGTAGGTGTTTAACTAAGGTCGAGCACAAATTATCGTAATGTCGTGCAACGATTTTTTTAAGTCTTCCATAAGATTTACGGCTTTGCCGCCCGGGGTGAACTGACACAATTAACACTGTAACATTTAACCCATGATATATTGTTGTTTTAAATAAACTGCATTGATGAATAGGCTGTCCGCTTGTAATATCGAGCCCTTAGCAATATCTAGAAATGCTGTAACCATTATTATCCTGGCCTGGGTGTAGCAAAAATAAAATTGCTCGGGATAATCAGCCGATCCGAACTTGAACGGATATCGATGTTTTAGGCGATGTGCAGATTTAACTTTCAGTCCTTCTTTTAATTTTGGGCGAGCTTACTGCACGAATTAAATAATCTCTTAGCTTAACTAAGCAATAAAACCGACTAGATATATTATAAACAGAACTTTTATTTACGATTTACAGCTATTGACGATAGACACAGTGGAAAACACCATAAGTATAAAAATACGTAATATTTTGGATCGCTCAGGAAAAGCTTTTTTATTTAATATAAAGGTGGATAGTTTGCTTAGTTTTACGACGAAGAAAATATTCACCGTTTCCGATCTTACATCTGCACATCGCCTTAAATGACTTGCAATTTGAGCCTTGTCCAATTTTGCGCCAATTTCGCGGCTTACATTGTACAATCGGGTTCCTGTTCGGAGTAACGCACAAAAAGCTGCATGCAATATGCGTAATGTCATAATAACACCGAAGAAATGAATAATGATCGGGATTTACAGGTGCGCTTCAAATTATTTAGAACGAAACATCCGTTGGTATTCGCAATAATCCCTGCCAAGCCAAATAATAATGAATTACTTTTTGAAAATTAAAATAAGTTTTTTTTATAATTCGCTTTTAGGGTATTTAAAATATCGATATTGGAATGCTTTAACTACTGATAATATACGTATAGTCTGATTTTTAATTAGACGAAGCAAACTGGCAGCTATAAATGTCACTGTTCTATGAATTTGAACCTTATTTGTTCTATTTATATCGAAAAGTGACATTAGCACCTGTCAGTTTACTTCGTCTAATTAAAAATCAGACTATAGGTATGTACCGATGATTGAAAGGGAATCGGGATTAACCTCAAACCTGGGAATTTTAAGTTACCGACTTTTGGAGATCGCTATATCAACTTTAAGATTATGATTATAAAATAATTTCGCAGTCTAAATAAACCCTACGTACAAAATCATACTTCCGATACTAACTATACCAGCTAGGTATAGATAATTTTCCTCGTTCATCAACTTACCTCTGACAGAAAGCCGTCCAAATCCAAAATATCATATCCGAATTTCCCATTCTGAATCTTCTTCTTCCTCCTGTGTTTATGTCTGTGTTTCTTCCTCACATACTCCTCCGTTCCCACACTGGTATCCGAATAAGTGTCCTGACCGTTCACATACTCCTCACACGCACCCCTAAACCTAACATTATGGTAATACTCGTTACGTCCCACCACTCTATCTTTCACTTCCCTAGGTCTGCACTGCCTGTAACGTTCTTCATTTTTCTGATGCTGAAGTCTGTCCACATCTAATATCTTCTTAACTCTATCTTCATGTATTTTTTCACATGGCAGTTTCGCATTTTCCAAATTTTCTTTCAACACCCAAGTGAGGGATACCTTTGATTTGTGACGATGCGCCAGCGGTGTCGAGTGCCAAAGCCCCATATCTCTGATTTCAGCGTACTCAATACTAGTGTCAGGGCTGTCATCTGGCTTGGGTGATATTTTGCAGTGCGCTAGTAAATCTAGGACCTCGCCTGCTGGCGTGCTAGGCTGTAAATTAAAATTAAAATACTATAACACAACTCTGGGGTCATTTCCTAGTGACGATAATCATTTTAATATTAATTTATTGGAATTTTAACTACCGTATTATTTATTCCTTCCGAATTTTCATTAATATCGTCCACACGTTCACTGTAAGGCGGCGGCAAATCCTTAACCGTGATCTCTGAAATTGAAAATAACCGTAAAAAAATCACAATCGACCGTAACTCGCCGGCGGATACGATTAATAACGAGATTTACACCACAGTCAGCTGAGCGGATTATTGAGCATAAATAATCAGGTCCCAGTCATAACAATGAGAGCGGGCGAGGAAACAATGGTGTCCCGGGGGATACTCGGGCTGCTAGCCTACCCGCGGCTTCCGTGCGCACGCGCAGCGCACTGCGATGACCGGCATAAATCCCTGATGCGCGCGCCGCCCTCCATCCGCGGCTTCGCGCCCAACACTGACTCGTCTCGCTGATAAACTATCGACATCGCCCTCCTCTAAAAAAATCTCGGAACATTCTCACAGTTCAAAGTGGGCGCACTCGTGCGAATGGACTACGAATTCGCCTCGGGACACGATTCGCGGAGATGAGAGCTATCATACTGTTACACCATCTGAAATACCAATTATCTTGGATTTGTAATCAACCTCGTGGTGTTGTGGAGATGCAGCAGTCATGGGCTACTAATTGGCAGGTGCTAAGAGTCAAACAATGAGATCTAAAAGTTTTTTAACGCTTCTCACGCTTTTGTGTAGCACAGTGGTGAACCAGAATAAACACCTGTGTTTATATTTCGTTATCTTGTCAGGTGGCTGATTTGTGTTTGTTACCACAAAACAGTAACAATACGTCTATTTTGAGTGAGTTTTTAGTTCATTTTAAATGTATATTTGTACTGCTACTGTAATATTTAGTTACTGAACAAAAGCTCTCTTTAAATTAATCTGGACATGATTCGTTTACGATTTCAAAACACGGATTGTTTTTCTACTTTAGGAGTTAAGGGCCAGGTATAATACCTGTGTGATAAGATTACAGGACGCGATTCGTTGGGTAAAGGTTGCGGGTTCGATTTCTGTTGTTGCTAATCTCTGAAGACAATCTTTATGGAGTTGGTTTTCGTCCGCATGTTGCTGTGCTGTGTCTTGTGATATATCGACATTTTGATACAATGTATTGGTCAACTGGCGACATATTGTTATGTTTTTGGTTAATACGTCTAAACAAATATGCGAACTGCGAATCTTTCAAATAACAGTCTCGCGACATAAAATTCACAAAAAATCGTAATTTTAATCGGACATTTATGTACCTTAATTTTATTAGACACCATTAAATTGTTTCCCATATCGCGCTGTGACCGCCCACACTTTTATGTTCGCGAATTTTTCGTACACCACAGACGGTGACAATTTTATAACTTTCGTTTATTTACGAATATCGTAAAGTATATGGTATTTACGCGTTAAATATTCCACGAAATTGGAAAGTGAGTGCATTGAGACTGTCGCGAACGATACTCTGCCCAATTTCACGGTTTTATTGCTCGTACATTACTTAAACGCTCTCACATTTTTTAATATTATCATATGTATATGTACTTGATATACGCACCTAATTATACAATGCTTATTATAGTGTCGGAATACGTTTAATTTTTTTTGTGAATTTCTGACTTATGCGCTTTACGCACATGTTCTTAATTGGGGAATATTTTGTTTGGTGACTGATCTCTAAAATATTTATGTATCATATTAATATACGTCTCAATCACGGAAAATTTTATGATTGACATTTTTAAAATAGATTTAATTAGATTTGTCTAAAAGACTGACACTGATGTATCGTATGCCGCAGAATATTTTTCAAAGATCTAAGAGCCGGGCTCCATCTACGCGCTGCGCAGCGCTGCGCTGCGTCGTCGCAGGTGTCAGCGGGCGAGAGACGAAGCGGGGAGGGTGACGTGCCAGTACAAAATCTTGCGACGACGCAGCGCAGCGCGTAGATGGAGCCTCGCCCTAAGAGCCATAACACACCGGAACGCCATGGCAACGTCGCCGGCTACATAGGTATCCAAACAATTTGTATGGATGGCGACGTAGCCAGTTGTTACCTGTCATACGAATTAGTTGGCTACGGTGGCTGGCGACGTCGCCATTGCGTCACGGCGAGTTACAGACGGGCACAGCTTAGCTACTTTACCCCGCACATGATAATCGCTATTACATACACGTACCTACTTACTTGAAAATATACGCGCGTAATTAATTGTTCAAAATGTTACGTATGTTGATCGGTGTGCCATTCTCAACAATGTTGTGTTGTGGTTCCGCTCCGGCCCGCCTAAATCCACGGCCGTTGTGAATTATTGTTTATTAGACGATATTAATTACTTTCACTATACGACCACCCACGATCCTGGCGATATTCTCGTTCATTTATGATTGGATTTTATAATCATTACTTGTATACGACATTACTTCAGTTTATAGACAACTACGACCATTCTTCACTACTAGTTACTAACAGTGCGGTGGCATATTGACTTCAAACATATTTATTCTTAAAATTTAAGATAAGAAAATATCATCAATATCTTGAGCAGAACAAAATAGAATTCAAGTATTTATGTACCTATTTACATTATTTACTACGTAATATTATTACTACCCGTTATCTTAAGACGCTGTATCTTTCGATATAGGTATATTTTGTAAAATATTTCAGACATTTCTTTCCGCATAATTCTTTTCATAGCTTACGAGGCGTGAAAACGGGAGACAATGCGTTTAAGTCGAAATCACGAGCATGTCGGTATGTGGGGAATGTGTCCCCACAATGAGCCGGAATGCCGCGCGGATCACGACGCAACTGCCGAAAACGTGCGCACACGCACCCCGCCACGAGTGCCGCACGCCCGCCGCGCCCCCTGAACACGCTTTGCAGCTTTTGTTGTCCAGAATGATGGATTTTCGAATTAATATTTTTTTATAAAAAAATCTACTGTGCATTAAATTAAGTAAACAATTTTAAGTATGTTGCGTTACCATGTAGGCACTTGAGAACATAAATATCCATTTTTTTGTTTATCGACAAATCTTGTAAATATTTGGATATGCTATTTTCACACGAAGACTCATCCTTACTTAAGGCAGTGGTGGAACAACAATTTTGTACTAACAAGATATTTACTACAACGTATAAAATTCACGCATAAACCACAATACGAGCTAGCTATTAGTTTAAACATGTTATTATAGAGATCATTATCGGTAAGTCATTAAGTTGGTCCACGAAATATTTTTTAGGAACGCCTACGCTCGTTTTAGAAATAAAAGTTAATAATAAATATTAATAACAACGTTATCTCGACAAAATCTCCTATAATAAGCGCCCATGAAGGTGGCAAGTATAATTAATACTATTTATGCAGATCTGGTAAATATTGAACTGTGGTCTCTCCGGTAACGAGTTCCTTTAATTTTTCGATTACGAATTATGCATAAGTAATTGGTTATCTCGATAACAAACTGATGGATACATAAATAATGAAACACGTTTCATATTAAACGTGTGAATTATTGATAGGGCCTAGAGTTTGGACATCATGTGTCTATTTAATTCGGTTGAGTATTTTCATCTGCGTGATAGGAATGTTTGAGGAATCCGCAAGCGAGACTTTCCGCGAATAATCGTACCTTATATTTGTGTCGAAAGTGCAAATTATATACGAAAAATCTGATTTATTCCCCATTCATCCGGATGAGTTATGGTAAATATTGTTAAAACCTACGACAGTTTCCACATTCATCCGAAAATTAGGACGTATGCCCCATTCATCGGCGTGTGAAAAGCTTTAGTAATAAACAAAGTAGGAGGGTTGAATCTCGATTTTCAAGTAGTCTGCATCTTTGACTTACATTCGTGAATCCACGTCAATCAGGAATCACTGCTGGAACTGGTAGGAGTCCGGAGCCAAATTAAGGGTAAGTGTAGGCAACCGATAATTGCACCGTGAGAACGTTCCCCGCGTCCCTCCCCGCCTCCTCGCACCCCGCGAGCCGCGCTGCGCCCGCGCTGACATCGACAGCAAAATTATTCAGACATTCGCAACGTTTTGGACTATTTTTCTGACGAGAGTGAAAGGAAAGCGTTAGAAAATTTTACATAACGCAGTAAATATTTATAATTTTGTTGTGGATGAGACGTAACTTTTTGAGGCAATTACATGGCATCAATCGCACGTTGACCGAGACGCATTATTCTTTACATAACTGCATTGCAAGGTAATTTGACTCGTCGACTCTTTTGTATTCATCATGATGTTCATTGCCGTTCCTGTTGTTGTCATTGAGTAATTTATTCTCTTTCTTTCATCGAATTAAGTAACTATGAACATATCGTCCAGACCCACGGTCCCATCGTTCGCAATTGAACGTAGATAAACCTCAGACTTTGGATCATTGTTTATGTTAGCTAGCTGTCGATTTCTACTGTCTCCCTTGCACCAATCATTATTTAAATGAATTAGCATGGAATTGCTATGCAAACGCTACTTCCCTAATGCACATCGCGTTGCACGCAGCAATCGGCGAAAAAGGTAAAATTGCTGCGCGGGCGCATTACTGCGTCCCGAGCGTGGTTAGTCACTACACCTGCGCGAAAGCATTGTGTGCGCCGTGCGCTGCCGTAATGACTGCGGGATGATGCTTAGATATTCGAGAGATATCTACAAATACGCAAAGAAACGTGAACGGTATTTTTTGTGTGGAATTGTATAAGCTGTATGTACCTATCTAGTCGCTTTTTCAGATTTCACTAAGCAAACTAGTGGGATATTATCTACTATGAAGAAGGCTGTTCTCCAATGAATCTTTATATTTGAAAGAAGAATAATGTTGCGTAAGAGAATGTTTATTTATACAATTTTAACTGAACGATCCGATCATAAATCTTTTTCTCTAAAAATACAGTTTGTAGATTTTATGAAAGCTTTCTCGAACAATAAATTAGCAAAGTCATAAACTCAATATGCACACATCAAGTCTAGTCTATGTTATTTGTTTACCCCGTTATCGGAAAACCGGTCTTTACCGATAGAAGAAAGCGAATCGAGTATTTTTTCTATTTAATCTCGACCATTGTTGTGATGATTAATCCACAATAGAAATCGAAATTCCTAGAGGTTAGTGGAACGCTTTCCTAATGTCGCAAATCAACTATGACGTGGTACGACTGTGACCAATAGGTAATCACAAATAGTTGCGCACGATTCGTTGTGGCAACCCGTCGCGTCCAGTCGCTGGTGACAACTTTAGATAATTGACACGTAATTACGATGATGTTCCTAGCTTTGGTTTTACCTGCAGCTTCGTATGACAGTAATTCCGATAGCCTAATATTTCTCAAAGAGCCACAACAGATCTATAGACAGACGGACTATATTGAGGAGTTGAAAGCACTGGATGTGGTTAACTAAGGATTGGAAATTATCAATCGTAAATCACTCTTTACCCGAGGAGCTGAAGTTGTATTCTTCTTGAAATTTCGAACCCTTGGCTACACCAAATTGAAAAGAATCTTATTTAATGGTAATCTAACCAACAGATGGGCTGGTCGATAACATGTAGATAACTCTGCTGATTACCATATAAGTCCAAACTAATGGTGTACAGCAATTGGCTGTGACGATTTGCAAATTGCGCAAACGTTCGTACAAATTATGTACAATCACCGTCCAAGATGGACGACCGATCGAACACTGTGAGAACTAGACCAAATAATCCTCTAATGTTTGCTTTTGGGTTAGGGATTGTGGCGGATTAACTAGATTTTGTCCATGTAGGTGCTAAATATTGAAATAAAAATAAGTATTTTAGAAGTTTTAGAATTTATTATACAGTTGTAGACTTACGGAATAAGCTCATTTAATATTATAGTTTAGGTATGTAAAAAAAAAAAATGTTACGTCACGACTTTTATTGCCATTCGGGGGTAGTCAGAGGCTTGAGTGGCCATACACCACCACATTGTGGAGGTATTAACCAACTCAAAGCCCACGTTTTACCAGACAGTCAGAACCCAACGTGACAGGTGGTGAACCTTGTCGCCGTGTATACAGGAACTGACTATTTCCTAATTATATTTTTATTAAATTGACATTCAGTTTTTGTCCAAGTTTATTCCTCATCATGAACATGAGCTGCGTACCTAAGTCGAGCCGACAGGGCTCGGTCATTTTACGACACTGACCCTAGCGGTGACATGACATGCTCGAGAAAGACCCTGCCCTTTCCACTTGAGTCTAGTTCGCTGCGCTCCTTTCGTCTCGGATTACATTATCTCGCATAATCAATCTTAACAGCGAATGCGATTTGTTTAGAATGATCAAATTTGGATGTTGCAGCTCGCTAGGTCTGCAATTCGTTATTATATCATTTGTTTAACCGCACATAAATATAGGATTGTGAGCAGGCCGTTAACAATATCTTGTCGTTTTAAAGGTTTATTTACTTTCTGTCGCTGAAACCTGCAATTTAGCAAAGCACCTTTTGGGAATGATGACAAATGAATTTCCGTAAGTTATTTATAGAGGGTGAATTTGAAATCATGGGAATCCTTTTAAACGGTGATTCTTACACATGATTCAAAATACTTAGGGAATAGGTATTAATCAACAAATCAATTGATAAAAATTTATTGCCCAGGTAAGGAATAACAGTTAACGGGTTTGCTTATTTGCTTACTTAAGCAATATTTTTTCATCAATACATTTTTTATTTATTTTCCCAAAATATTCTGAATCATGTGTAGAGTCATAGTTTAAAAGGATGCTCATGATTTCAAATTCATCCTGTATACTTAGACAATATTACGCGTGTATCCCACAACGTTTAATTGTTACATCTGTGCGCAGTACCAAACGTATCATTAAGAATTCGACGTAGCGATGGTATCGTACGAGCGCGATCATCGCTCGGCTGCCTTTCGGCGAGCACACGGAATTCCGACCACTCAGTCAGGCATTCGGAAAACCGATTAAAATTTCACAAAAAAGAGCTTTACGTAGAATAATTTAAGGTCAAGAAGGAGCGTGATCTCGGCGCAGTGGATAAAAATTATTTATTTGCGTGGGGCGCGGCAATTAGGGGGGCGGGGCGCGTCTGCGTGCACGACCTCTCGACCCTCGGCCTGCGCTCGCGCCGCGCCGCGCCCGCCTGTGGACACTCGTCCTGTCACGGTGATGGCCCAGCGAAACAATTTCGAAATTGCATTCGCTCCGCAACGCGATCTCACCTACTTTTGCAGATACCTTAACATTTTAAAAATTTCCTTTTTCAGTTGAAATTGCACGGTTTTGTTGAATAAGTACTACTACTGACTCAACTGTAATTTTTTTGTAGATTTGTAGAACGTGTTATTCAATTTATTATTTTCGCGTACTGGCATCTTACAGTAGCGGCACGCTATGATGGCCGTTTTGACATGTGGGGGGAGGGAAAAAATGAACCTTATTAAAACGGAATAAGAATGACAGTTTTAAAATATAGGAATGTCAAAAAATGAATGCTAAAATGAATCTTATTCCTTTGCAATAAGGTTCTTCCCCCCTCTACATGTCAAAACGGCCATCATAACGTGCCGCTACTGTAGTAAATTTGATCAAAGTTTTTTTTTCAAATATCACATGGTCTGAGTTTTCATATAGCACAGGCCCCATTTTATAGCTTATTACATTCATAAAAGCAGATGCAATTACCGATACAACGTGTATCGATCGACGCAGGCGCACGCATGCTCTCACCACGATAATGCGCAAGCGCAGCGTCGACGAAATGTAGGCGGCGCGGGTAGAAAATTAACCTCACTCTAGTATCTGATACCATATCGAAGACTGAAGCGGAATACTGCGTAACTCCAGAATGTAAAAAAAATATAATCTGTTTTGGTGCCTTTGACTGCCATTCCATTACTCTATCGCGTTTTTTTTACCGCAGAATTCGGATTAATTAATTCAAGTGTAAAATAAAATAAGTGAGAGTTACCTTGTACGAATAAAAGTCCTAGCAAAATTATACATTCTTCGGAGATAGGATGTTTTTGATTGCGGCGCCGACATATTGCGCTCTTTACCTCCGTCATGGTCCTTTTGGGATCGAAACTAGCCATGAAGACGATTAATTTGCGCGCAACATATCGGCTGCGCAAGCGCAGGTTACTAGCTTATTATGCGCGACCTAATGGACGTACGCTGGTACATGGTTCGCGGTTTTCCGTTTGATCTTTGCTACCTAATGGATGACAATGCATTGTGCGAATCATTACATATGTATGAGGTCGTATACACCCGCTTGAATACAACAAGAGCATGTGAAGATGTATCAGTAACAGGGACATAGATACCTATAATTCGCGACAGGTCGAGATGACATTCGGGTTATGAGCTTTTTGCAGAATAAAATCCGAATCAAAATTAGCAGGACCCGCAACGCAACAGAATAATTCAATTTAATAATTTTGTGGGCGATTTTAATTGTTTATCGGGTCCTGCTAATTTTGATTCGGATTTTATTCTGCAAAAATTAAAAACCGACTTCAAAAAAACCTGGAGCACTAAAAAGCCTGAAATAATATTTCTATTACCACCACTGCCTACCCCTTCGGGAAAATCAGGCGTGATGATGTGTTATCGAGTATTTGGGGTCGGTGCCAATCTATCTTCTTACTTTTATAGTAGGTAGACTCGGCATACCAAGATTGGCACCGACTCCAAATACTCGATAACACATCATCACGCCTGATTTTCCCGAAGGGGTAGGCAGTGGTGGTAATAGAAATATTATTTCAGGCTTTTTAGTGCTCCAGGTTTTTTTGAAGTCGGTTTTTAATTTATTATAAAAATAATTTTATTTCATGATTTTTAGTGGCGCCATACAAACTTTATCACCCCAAATGACCCCTTTGGGGGGTGACTTTTCCAAGATTCCAAAACAAAAGTTTCTTAGTTTATTATATGGAGTATACATACTAAGTTTCAAGGCAATCGGAGACAAATATATTTTTCTACCGTACTTCTACCCCTAGTTTCCCCCTTTGGGGGTAGATTTCCGAAATGATTTTTTTATGGGACCAAAACAACTTAGTCACCTACCAAATAACAGTTTAAAAAGAAAAATTGGTTCATAAATGTTAGAGATAAACGGTAACTCTCCAAACAAACTTCAACACCTCGTTTTACCCCTTTGGGGGGGAATTTTTCTAAAATCCTGAAACATGAGTTTCATTATTTCTTATGCAAAATATACATATTAAGTTTCAAGTCAATCGGACAAAAAATTTTTTTTCAGACGACCTTCACCCCCCAAAATTACCCCCTTAGGGGTTGATTCTAGGAGTTATTTTTTTATGGGACCAACTTGGAGCTACGATCTACCGAACAGCAAAAGAATTTTTCAAATCGGTTCATAAATGCCGGAGAAATCGGTGAACATACATAAAAGAAAAAAAAAAAAAACATACATACAGCCGAACATAGAACCTCCTCCTTTTTTGAAGTCGGTTAAAAAGCTCATAACCCAAATGTCATCTCGACCTGTCGCGAACTATACTCAGTCAGTGAAAGAAGAATTTCATGCGATAGTGTGATGTCCTCGTCGACATTGTATTAAAATAAGTAAATGGCGATTTCAAAAAAATTTATTTAAAATGAAGGTCATCTGAAAAAAAATTATTTGTCCGATTGACTTGAAACTTAATATGTATATTTTGCATAAGAAATAATGAAACTCATGTTTCAGGATTTTGGAAAAATCACCCCCCCAAGGGGTATACGAGGTGTTGAAGTTTGTATGGAGAGTTACCGTTTATCTCTAACGTTTATGAACCAAATTTTCTTTTTAAACTGTTATTTGGTAAGTGACTAAGTCGTTTTGGTCCCGTAAAAGAATCATTACGGAAATCTACCCCCAAAGGGGGAAACTAGGGGTAGAAGTACGGTTGAAATATATATTTGTGTCCGATTGACTTGAAACTTAGTATGTATACTCCATATAATAAATTAAGAAACTTTTGTTTTGGAATCTTGGAAAATTCACCCCCCAAAGGGGTAATTTGGGGTGATAAAGTTTGTATGGCGCCACTAAAAATCATGAAATAAAATTATTTTTATAAAAAAATAAAAACCGACTTCAAAAAAACCTGGAGCACTAAAAAGCATGAAATAATATTTCTATTACCACCACTGCCTACCCCATCGGGAAAATCAGGCGTGATGATGTGTTATCGAGTATTTGGGGTCGGTGCCAATCTATCTTCTTACTTTTATAGTAGGTAGACTTAGCATACCAAGATTGGCACCGACTCCAAATACTCGATAACACATCATCACGCCTGATTTTCCCGATGGGGTAGGCAGTGGTGGTAATAGAAATATTATTTCATGCTTTTTAGTGCTCCAGGTTTTTTTGAAGTCGGTTTTTATTTTTTTATAAAAATAATTTTATTTCATGATTTTTAGTGGCGCCATACAAACTTTATCACCCCAAATTACCCCTTTGGGGGGTGAATTTTCCAAGATTCCAAAACAAAAGTTTCTTAATTTATTATATGGAGTATACATACTAAGTTTCAAGTCAATCGGACACAAATATATATTTCAACCGTACTTCTACCCCTAGTTTCCCCCTTTGGGGGTAGATTTCCGTAATGATTCTTTTACGGGACCAAAACGACTTAGTCACTTACCAAATAACAGTTTAAAAAGAAAATTTGGTTCATAAACGTTAGAGATAAACGGTAACTCTCCATACAAACTTCAACACCTCGTATACCCCTTGGGGGGGTGATTTTTCCAAAATCCTGAAACATGAGTTTCATTATTTCTTATGCAAAATATACATATTAAGTTTCAAGTCAATCGGACAAATAATTTTTTTTCAGATGACCTTCACCCCCCAAAATTACCCCCTTAGGGGTTGATTCTAGGAATTATTTTTTTATGGGACCAACTTGTAGCTACGATCTACCGAACAGCAAAAGAATTTTTCAAATCGGTTCATAAATGCCGGAGAAATCGGTGAACATACATAAAAAAAAAAAAAAAAAAAAAAAAAACATACATACAGCCGAACATAGAACCTCCTCCTTTTTTGAAGTCGGTTAAAAATGTAAAAAATGACAAGCCCGCTAAGTTCCTTGCCGGATCTTCTCAGTCGAGGTCGCGTTTCCGATCCGGCGGTAGAATTTAAGAAAAAAAATAAAATGTCATTTTTTAAGTGCCCCCGTAAGGCCTAAACAAAATAAATGATTTGAATTTGAGTGCTACCATTGCTACTCACTCTGACCAAATGTTGACTCACTCTCACATACTTGTCGAGTTAAAAAATAAACCCTAATTTCTCCCCCACCAAACGCCTTTAAACGTTCCATTCCAAGAAAACTCAGCATTATTTTGATAATAAATAATAATAAATATCGCTTACTTACACACCAACTGTACGATCCCAAACTAATACTGTACTATAGCTACCATACAATTGACTGGGGGCATGCCCAGTGACACCCAGACCAGGGCAATTTGCCTCTGGCGGGAATCGAACCCGCAACCACTCGATACAGTGAGCCGAGCGGCCAACGCTCAAACCACTGCGCCAAGCGGTCGTGGTTGATAATAAAGTAAGGGGTCGTCCATAAATTACGTGAGCCATTTAAGAGGGGGAGGGGGTCGAGCCAAATCTCACCAAATCTCACGTGGGGAAGAGGGGGGTCTCGGAAAATGTCACGTAATTTTTTTACCGCAAGAACAGTATAAAATTTCAAGAAAACTGGGTTAAATTAAGCATGTTTCTCCTCTAGAAAATGGCTATTGAAAAATCTCACGTGAGATTAAAGGGAGGGGGAGCAAAATTTCACGACATCTCACCAAGGGGGAGGGGGGAGGGGTCGAAAAATCTCAAAAAAACACCTTATGTAATTTATGGACGCCGACTTGTAAGTAATCAAAATGAACCACTCACTTCCTCTGAATCTGCTGAATATCCTCTTCATGTTAATTCCCTGGACCAGGCCAGGTGTTCCCCGGCACGCGACCGCGCCGCTAATGCTGGCCACCGCAGCTGAACGTCACGGCTGGCTGCGCCGGCGCCGGTACAGTCGCGGGTGGATAAACTCCACATCTTAATGCACATGCCCTGATATGGGCTCGGGTGTTTTACGAAGTACGATGACTAATTTGAAATGAGACAAAGGCTTTATTTTTAATATTTAGGGCCTCCGCAGACTTGCTACTTTTAGCATCGGCGACCGGCGATTTAGTGACGTATCGATGCTGCGTCGTGTTTCTTCGAGCGCGAACGAGCGAGACGCAGCATCAAAATCGCCGATCGCCGATGCTAAAAGTAGCAAGTCTGCGGAGGCCCTTAGGTGTTTAGAATTAAGTTCTTAAATAAAGAGTTATCACAGAGTACTTCTCCAACAAGCCAATTTGGCGTTCGGGTATAAATATCAAATGATTATAAGTCAATGATTCCGCGGTCTTCCACCACGTAGTGTGAGCTACTGCCACAGGAGTGCTCCGGCATTGGCCAGGCTCACTACGTTGTGGACGGACCGCGGAATCATTGACTTACTTATTATCTTTTGATATTTATACCCGAACGCTAACTTGGCTTGGTGGAGTAGTAAGTGTAACTACTGGGGCCTTACCACGACCTCTTATCGCGATTCAATTATAGGAGTTTTAACGTCTCAGGGACTTTTTGTGCAATGATGTACCTTATTGTCATGACAATAAGAAACGTCATTGCACAAAAAGTCGCTGAAACGTTAAAACAATACTGCTATAAGAGGTGGTGGTAGGTCCCCTGGACACCAATGCAGTTTCTTTTTAAAAGAGAATCACCCTCAGCTCTCCAATTAACGTTCCCGTCATAAATATAACAGTGCCTTCAATTAACGTAACGACTACAGCACATAATAACAAAACGCAGGGCGACTTGCAGGCCGTGGCGGACTACAAAGTAAGCAGTCATTAGCGGACCTATTACGTGTGAGACTACGTGTCGGAGATTTGAACTATCTAAGGCTATAAGTGTAATCTACAAAATCCTTCCAAATCAATAGTTTAGATTGAGTATTGCCAAAATTAGAAGTAACGTCAAAGACATTAGGTAGGTACTAAGAAAATCCTGATTATGGGTAGTTTTTCCAACTGATCAAGCTGCAAGGCTAGCCGAGCGCTAAGACAAGTCTTGTCACGCATTATGTCGTACCGAGTCGTTCTCCTTCTTAATGCATAAGAGAGAATGAGTCAAAATCGATTTGTGTTCCATTTTGTCTTGTCACGGCCGGCTGTACCGCAGTGCTGGGCCGCGCGAGAAAACTATTCAGTTTAGCCTACCTATCCTAGCAGCCAGCGATAAGCGAAGGGAAAATTGGCGCAAGCGAATCGGTTGCGTCCGCGAAATTACTAATTTTATGTAAATAAATAAATGCGTTAATTTAGGGATTTTATATGCTCCATCATACTGTCGCGTAATAGCAGTAACCACACCATCGTCAGAACTGATTTTCCTATGGCATTTTTAGGGGAATAAATATTCCAGGCAGTTGAGATACATAATAGGCCGCCCGCAGTTGAGCGGATTCACGCTTAGCAAAGCGCGACGCGGCACGAGTCGAGGTGGTGCGATATGCTTCAGGGAACATATTCTTGCGTTACTTGTAACATGTACCTACTTTGTTCCTGATTGTCCGTCTATGAGGGCCTTATAACGTTATAATAAGTCAATGATTCCGCGGTCCGTCCACAACGTATTGGGCCTGGGCACTCCTATGGCAGTAGCTCCCACTACGTGGCGGCAGGACCGCGGTATCATTGATATTTATACTCGAGTGTCTAGTTGGCTTGGTGGAGTAGTACATACAGACATGAACGTAATACTCATACAGCACTTGAGTAAAAAGTATTATTTTAAATAAAACTTTTTACTTTTGTAAACCAAGATACTGTCAAAGTCAACTTGATGCATTGGATGTAAAGGTTTTATATTCCCTTTGGTACCTATATGGTATGATCAAGAAAGGGTATAATAATATACGGTACTTATAGGTACTGATCATTGTTGGTGATTTTTACGTAAGATCAAAAGATAAGCAATCGTTACTACAACTAAAAGTAGCCTGTGTTTATTTCCTAATACTATGGCGAAAGAAGAACAATTACTAAAAACAGAGCCTTCGCGCAGCGTTCATCATGCTACATCAGTGCTGGACCCCTCCCAGTTCGCTCTCACGGAGGAGGTATCCCGTAGGATTAGCAAAAACATCTGTTTTATGGACAAAAGGCAAATGTACAGAGTCATAGTCGACCAGATCGACGTAACACCTGATGACGTAACCGATTTAGACTATGTGACCATGGAAGAGTTTTTCACCCACGCAGCCTTCGAGAGCAGAGCGCGGTTTAAGAGTGAACCCGCCCTCAAGATCAGCCGATCCAAGTCGAAATCGACCGCTGAGGGTATGAGGGTGTACGCCACTACAATCAACCTTGACGACATACATATCGATCACACACTGAACACCGAGGAAGGGTTTGTGCCTGAGGACGCCGTCCTAGAATTAGCACCTTCCGCGTTCTATTTGCCGAAAATGCTACCTTTAACTTCGTACCCGCCAGCAATATTCGTTTCTCTAAAGGAAACCGAAACTCGATTCTTGTTCGCGCTACCGAGCATTTCGTTCGAGAAGGGAACCCCGGAAGCCAACAAGGTCGAGGAAGAAAATGAATACTATCAATATATTACAGTCGGTAAGGGACGAAATCGCAAGATGATAGGAGAAGAAACTCAGACTAGAGAGAGTATCACTCAAACTAGACACACCCTCGCGGTTAGACCAGAAAAGAAAAATGCGATTGCCTTTGCATCCGTCTGGGATATGTACGACACCTACGCACAATTGGCAGAAATACAAACTGAAACAGAGACTGATGAAATGGTCATGTATCAATCCGCGGCTCCTAACCTATTGCGCAAGAAAAAGAAAACCGGTTTAGAATTATCGAGACGAAAGGGAAAAACTTTTGAGCAGATAGCACAGACGCCAGAATTCTTAGACGCAGTTTTACTGACGGAAAGAGTTCTCGCTACCTTGGAGTACTCTGACGCACAGAAAAGGTTCCGTGGCCTCATACATATGGACCCTCTCTCATTGGACTTGGTGTACATTTACACAATGAAGCCCTTGTGGTCTTTTGAATGTGAAGAGACAGCAGGCCGACCGATAACGAGCATATCGTTTAATCCCAAAAATCCGAATATACTAGCAGTGGGACACGGGAAGTTCAGTTACGCTGAAAACTGTCATGGTCTTATTTGCGTCTGGTGCACAAAAAATCCATCTAAACCGGAGAGAATGTATCGATTCGAATATCCAGTAACATCCGTAGCGTTCTCTGGTAAAAATCCCAATTGGTTAGCGTGCGGGTTCGACAACGGAGATGTATTCATTATTGACGTAACGTCCTATTGTATTAAAACTATAGCGAAGAGTAAGCGCGAAACCAACCCCTGTTTCGAACCGATGTGGGTCACTTACTGGCGAGCCATCGACAGAGGAATAGAATACGTGATGACGGCCTGCCAGGACGGCCGGATCAACAGGTTCGTCAGTACGAAATCTCACGACTTTCTATGCACTCCTATGATGCGTCTGTGCACAGTCGAGGGGAAACTCAAAGGGTTAGAGACTGCGAAGACTTGCCTGAAAGTGGACGTGCCTATAACGAGATACCCGGCCGCGTTGTGCGTGAAGTGGCATCCCGTCATCGGCCACGTGTACCTGGTGGGCACCGACGAGGGTTGTATACATAAATGTTCGACGCACTATTTGAATCAACATATCGATGTGTTCCGCGCGCACGCGGGCCCAGTCTACGGTATGGAGTACTCTCCATTTATGAACACCTTACTGGTGTCGTGCGGCGCGGACAACGCGATCCGACTCTGGATGGAAGGTATGGACGACGTCATAATAACGCTGATGTGTTCGGCTGCGGTATACGGTATAGCTTTTTGTCCGATCAACTCGACTATTCTTATATCTGTTAGCGGGAACGTGTTGTCGGTGTGGGATCTGCGGCGGAAGACGCACATTCCGTGTGCGGAGTACTCGTTCCCACAACACGTGGTGCTTACGTATGTCAAGTTTTCGGAATCGGGCGATAATGTGTTCGTCGGGGACACGTTAGGGCGGATCCACACCTTCCACTTGGAGGACACGCCTATACCGCCCTTCTACCAGCTGCAAATGCTCGATGAGACTATAAAGCGAGCTCTATGCACTAGACCGCAAATGCTGAAGCAGCTGAATAAACTGGAGAAGTTTAGAGCGCGGAAGCAATAGGTAATAATAATAATAATAATATCCTGGGACATTTTACACACGGTTACCTGATCCTAAACTAAGCAGAGCTTGTACTATGGAAACCAGATAACTGATATTACTACATATACTACTTTTTTATTTGTAAATACATACATAATATACATATACACCCAGACTCCGGACATACAGACATGTTCATGCACACAAATGCATGTCCCGGGTAGGAATCGAACCTACGACCTGCAGCGTGAAAGGCGCCTCCGCGCCAACAACGCTATTTTTAAACTATCATTTATACATATATCCTTTTTATTGTTATTTTTAATGAATAATTGAATGCTTTCCTCGAACGGTTATACATTAAATAAACTTTGCTATAAATTCAAAGAAGTAGATGGTGATTTAAATTTAATTTTATTCCTTGTATCATAAGGTACAAAATATAATTAACAGTTGAGTGTATCTTTACAAGATATAATTATTAAATAAATAAACTATCATAGAACACATGTGCTACACTTATAATAAAAAACTATACATTTGGAATGACTAGGACATTGACAGTTTTTGTAGGTGGTACTCCTTTTTCAGTTCTTTCAAATTCGCGTCCAGTATTGCTACCTGGAAACAACAAGCAATGATCAATAAATATCATTTATACTTGGAAACCCTACAAATCACTTTGGTTCTGAAAATTTGTTTGAAACCATTGTAAGGATGCGTTTCCTTTGATGCGGAGCGCAGCGGAGCGGCGGACTGTGATTGGCCAACTGTGATGGGTCAAGAGCGGAGTGGAGATTTCGAGCACTGTGATTGGCCAATTCACGGGCCGCTCCGCGTGAGTGGAAACGCACCCTAATGGGACTTCTACCAGCTAGGATCTACTGCTGCCTTCCCATGGTCCGTGGTTTTGCAGGCCGCGCCAAGGCCATTGGCTACACGGACGACTCCGGACGAGCACGGGCCGACCGACCGCGCACATACAAAAGAAGGCAAAACCAAAGATCGTGGGAAGGGACCATAACTAAAACACCGAGGTTGATAAGTGGATTATTTTTATGAGTTCGAGAGATTATTTTTTTACTACGTAGGTACTGTATCAAAGTGATCCAAAGGTACAGTTAGCTACAGAAGTTGCTGAACATTCCCAATTTTTCAACTCGGTAATAGGCTTTATTTTACAAACACTGGTGAACATTGTCGAATCCAAACATTAGCAACATAACTAAATTTTGTTTGGATGAAGAATAATTATTATTTTGTATTTGTTGCAAAACAAGAATGTGCAATCGATTTGAAAAACTGAGGAAGTTCAGCAACTAATGTTTTTTTTTATAAGACTGAGGTGGCAATCAAGCATACCACCCACCTGATGGTAAGCAGTTACCGTAGCATATAGATGCTTGCAATACCAAAGGCATTACTCGCATATTGCCGACCTGAAGGGGAGTGGGAAGCAGGGAGGGGAAGGCGGGGTTTTGGGCTTCCGGCTCTCACTCATCGTATGAAACGCAGCTGTAATAGCTGCTTTACGTCGATCTTCTGTGAGAGGGTAGTACTACCCCGGTCGAGCCAGCCCGTATTTGAGCCGCAGTCAATTGGCTACAGCTTGACTCTACCACCATCAAAATACTGTCAGTACTCACCTCTTCATATCTGCCCTCTTTCCTGGCTTCCTTGATGTATTCCCGGATGATGTTCATCTGCTCTAGCAGCGGGTTGTCATCGTCGTGGCTCGCGCTGTTGTTGACGCGGGCTGCGCCGGCGCTGGGCCCGGCGAGCTCGTCCAGCCTGTCCCGCTCTCTCTCCATGCGCTCCCGCTCCATCTGTATCTGCCTCTCAGCTCGCTCGTACCGCTGTCTGCGGACCTCTTCGATTTGGGCCTCGGTTGGTAGCTTCCTTAGTGACAGTAGATCCTCCTAAAATTAAAAAAATACGAAATTTTATTATAATCTCAGAGTTCATATTCCGATAACTAAAGTAGCGGCACGCTACGATGGCCCTTGACGTGTGGGGGCGGGGGAGAAAATGAACCTTATTGTAAGGGAATAAGAATGAAGTTTTAAAATTTAAGAATGTCAAAAAATGAATGCGAGAATGAATCTTATTCCGTTATAATAAGGTTCATCCTCTCTCTCTCTCCCCCCCCTACATTTCAAACCGGCCATCGTAGCGTGCCGCTATTATAGTAGTATTGAATCAATGTTCAATGTCAGATTTAATAGAGCATAACCAAGATACAACTAAGTAAACTCGCTAAAATAAGTAGTGCTGTGCAATACCCAGAAACATTTTCATACTCGATAGTCAATACCTATAAGTGTTTTGTTTCTGACATTTAATGCTAAATAAGATTTAGAGCCTATAAATATGGCGATTTGTAAGAATCTAATCCGAATTCTATGGATAAACTGTCAAAACGCCATATTTATCTGGCGGATAAAAGTTATCTGACGATTCTCAAACAGGCCTTGAATATAATAATGCGCTTACACAACAGCCATAAACTATCAAAAGTTAAAATACTAGACAATTTGACTAGACCCTAACCAACCACATTTAAATGACTTTAGTATGGTTACCTTAATATAATGTGCCGCCGCCTGTCTAATAGCGTTCTGTAGCCGCGCCTGCCTCGTGCCCGTCTCCACGGGGAAGCTGGCGATCTGCTTGCTGAGCAGGTCGATACCTTCCGCCAGCTTGCCGATGCGCCCGCGCATCGCGTTCACATCCGACAGGTTGTACGCGGTCTCGCCGTCGAACAGGCTTTGACACATCTACATTATAAAAATAATGGTTTGTTATTGTCACAGAGAAAAGTATGGTATACCCAACAGACACCGACCTCGCCGGCGAGGTCGTCGTACACACACCGCCGCCAATAGATGCCTCTATGCGCCTAGCAGGAAATAGACGCACCTAGGCACCCGACAAGTCTCGCTGAGTTTCTTGCCGGATCTTCTCAGCGAGGTCGCGTTACGATCCGGTGGTAATTTTTACCCCGCTCACTCAAAAGACAGCAGCCCAAGCCGAGGCCGTGCCCAATGTGCCGCCCTTGAGCCAGCTGTCCTGCCCTTACGGCTGGAGCCGCACTTTGTGCGCTCGCCCTCTGACCGGTGAAGTTGTTAAGGCCACTCTGGCCAACAACATATAGACATAAAAAAAAAAGTTTGGCGGAATTTCTAAGGGTCGATTTTCACCGCAAGGCCAGAAACTAAATCCAGGATTTTTATGGATTTTGTTTCTAGTCGTGCAGCGAAGATCCAGTGTTAATCCTGCATGCAGCAAAGATCCCGTGTTAATCCTGCATGATTGCCTCAAAAAGTATGGACATTTTTATCATGTATAACAATTGTGGTAAAGTATACTGTCAGACATAGGATGGTGAGGCATCGGATTTTTATTTGGATATGCGTCAAGACAATGAGACAATCGTTGGGGACTTGTTACTTTTCCTTGCCCTATTATAATTTCAAGAGGATAAATCTAATCCTAAAATCAATAAATTTAACTTCCACTAGCTTGATGTAATTAATCTACTAGTTTTTTTTTTTATAGCCAAGGATGGCACACTGGCAGACGGTCCACCTGATGGTAAGTGGAAGCCGCCGCTCAGGACATCTGCAACTGCAGACGCGGTCGACCTAGTTAACAAATCGCCGCTAAATGACTAAAACAAAATATATCTCTCTTACCTTCTCGTACATAGCAACAGCGGGCCTAGCTTGGTCCATCAAGCTCTTCATCTGCTCGTAAGCAGTCACCAGCACTGTCTTCGAGTTCCTGCTCTCTTGTACCTGCTTCCTCAGCTCGATGAGGTTGTAGCAGTGCTCGCACAGACGGAGGCCGTTCTTCTCTGTCACCTCTTGTTCTGACTGGGAGGGCTGGCCTGCTGAGGGGTCTACTATTGCTCCTGAAAAAGGGATGGTAGATTAGGAAAGCGGTCATAAGACTGGACTACTTTTGAGGGTGCTCGAGGACATTTGGGGAGTGTGGTCCCACAGTATCCTCACCCAAAGGACACCAAGAACAACTGTGCTATCTCTATGCCGCCCCTTGAAGGAAGAAGCGAGTCTAGTCCGCGTAAGAACATGGTAAGGGCAGGACACACAAGACGGCCATGGATTTCTCATTCATTATGTCAAGTATAATGTTTTCTGTAAAAGTTTGTAACCTTTTTTATTATATTCTATGTTAGATATCCTACTGCTGGGCAAAGCTTTCTGCCCTTTCTGTCTCCACAAGCCCCTATCCTGGGCTTGCAGTGGCCATGGTTTTACCCACAAAGATGTTCAAATAACTTAGATTTTTTATAGCCTAGTAATGCAGATGAAGAGATGTTCCACATGATGTGAGTGATAACCATGGCCCATACACCCAGAGACATTGAGTTTTTTTTATAAATGTTTGGCAACTCACTTGCTACATTAATGTCTAGGAATATTGAACAGTCATGGCATAGTAGGGAGCCGCACAGTCGGCAATGGTGCTTCCTCCGAGTCAGATTGAAGGCTTTCGCACAGTTGGGGCATAACTTCACTGATGAACCGTCTAACCAGGGTACTACCTGATAACAGAATAGTTATTAGTGGTTAATATAAATATGAGTGGGAAGTCAGGCTTCAAGAGGTCTAGGGTAGGGATGAGACAGAAGTAGGGGGCCATCCATTAATTTAATGATTTTTAGACCCCTCCCCCCCTTGTCACAGTTGGTCACATTTGCGAGACTCCCCCCTCCCTGTGTGATGTCACATATGTCATAATTTTCAGAAATTTTCAAAAATTTTCGTTTTAAATACAAATTTCGGTTTTAATACTTAGATATATTCGATTTTTAAATGTGACGTCACAAAACTTAGGACCCTTCCCACCCCCTTGTCACACAATGTCACATTTCGTCGACCCCCTCCCCCCCTTTGCGTGTGACATAATTAATGGATGGCCCCTAGGGCGCCCTAGTATGGGCAGCAAATACTTACAAGTATCAAAGTGTTCGATTCGATAGTTGGGCGGGCGCCGAGCGTCCGGCACGGCCACCAGAATTGAAAATACTTGCATAAGAAATCGGTCCATATTATCATATCAATAAGGAGCAAAATCGTATTTCGAAAGCCCTAGTATTGAATTTTGCAAGTATATCTCATCCCTAGTCTAGAGATTCCTCCGTGATAAAAAGGTCCCTGATTAAAGCTTCAATAACTTGGTAGCAATGAGTCCATAACTTGGTAGTCAATGAGTCCTACTGTGTCAAGTTTGTAAGTTCAAATAGGTACCTTGACTAATCATTACACTGGCAATATAAATCCTATTAGCACAAGTTTTTAAATTAGTTGGGAGAGGATAATAAATAAATAATAGCACTACTATAAGTGATAAACTAACATTTTTATAACCTAACAGACTTATTTAATTGCCTCTGCTCTGCAATTACTCACAATCAGGTGTCATTGCAGATAAATGGGTAAGGTCAATGAGTGTTGTAATCAATCCATTTGTGAATTACAGTTCGAGGGCAATCAATATAAAAACACAGATAGGTAATTGAATTTATACATGATTCAACATGTCTTTTTTTCATTTTTATATTAGGGAACATGCCACCAAATATTTCTGATATGTTATACAAAAAACCCCTAGTTTATGGAATGGGTGTTCATTAATTTGGCGTAGAGTTACTCACTTCCTGTTCATGTAGCTTCCTTTGATGTGGTTCTGTAGGCATATTGCACACCAACTTGTCCAGCCTTATCAGCAGTTTGTTGGTCTCCGTCGCGTACCGCTCCAGCCGCGCTGACCGCACGCCTTTCAAGTAGTCCGTGGAGCTCCGCGACACGCCTATCCCTTGCTCCTCATCCAAATAATAATGCTCTCGTGCATTAAACTTTAGCGTCCGATCGAACGTCTCCTTCAAGGCAACCTCGTCATTAATACGTATAATTTTCTTCGCTTTACCGAATATATCTTTGAGAGATTTCAATAGATCCTGCTCTTCCTGGTGCGAGCTTTCGAAGTGGCTCGTCAGCTGAGATTGTGATTTCAGGTCGGCCATACATATTGGGCACAGGAAGCCTTCCAATATCGCCTCGTCGTTCACTGCAGCCATTGTTTTAGTAGCTGATGTCAATGATACATACTATAATTCAATGTTTATTGTTTATAATCACGGAGAAATCGTTTCCACTTTTACTTTGTACACCCCTTCACAAATTCTGCGCGACATTTTGACATTTGCGTTTAGTAATAATATTACATCAAAACAAAATTAAATCAGAGTTCATGAAATCAAAGAAATCTTGTATAAAGACTTCATACAACTTTATAGGAATAAATCCCTAAATTAATTGTAATTATCAATCTTACTTTTTGTATTATAAAATAAGTACATACTAAAAGTACCGAATCACAAAATATAAATATTTCCGAATAAAATTAATAACAAAACGTAAAATTTCAGCTCACAATAAAATGTTGCCAGAACCGACCGTTGAACAATCTATCTTTTTGTCAGATTTTTTATTTAATCATATACGTTTTTAGGCTTCCGTACCCAAAGGGTGCCAACGGGACCCTATTACTAAGCCTCCGCTGTCAGTCATCCGTCCGTCTGTCAGCGGGCTGTATCTCACGAACCGTAATAGGTAGAGTTGACATTTTCACAGAATGTTTATTTCTGCTGTCGCTACAACAACAAACTAAAACTAAAATAAAGGGGGTCAAAAAACTTGATATTTTTGAACTATTTCACCTATTGTCTTATGGTCGGTTTTCATACAAAAGACTTCAACATGTGACTCTTAATATCAACATTTTTGGCGATGTTTCTTTATATTCTACAGTGGTTCGGAACCCTTTTGCGGCGTTCCATTCACCGTAATTTTTGTTATTTTCGTCCACAAAAACTGTTAAAAACGATAACAATTATCACTTTCAGTACAAGTTAGGTAGTGCGAGTGGAGATTTGTGAACGAAAATATCAGCGAATGGAACGCACCATTTATGTGCGAGTCCGACATGCACTTGGCCGGATTTTTTTGTTGTCCTTTGGAGCCTCTCTAGCTCTACGATTGCGACCTACGCACGATGTGGTTTATGGAATATCAATAAAAACACGTTTTACATTATTGATTTCATGTAATCAGTAACGTTAGCAAACAAAGTTTGAAGCTCGTCTAGAGCAGTTTTCGACTCCGGCCAAGCTTGTTTTTCAGCAGCTCTCAAAACTGCTTGGCCTGTCAAACGCGCAGAAGACAGCTGTTGATCAGCCTGCAGTTTGTCCTTATCTTCAGCTTCTTGACGGGCCTTCAAACTGTATTCTAGAATAGACTGAGCTAATTCTATCACCTTGGTGCAGGTGTCTGGGCTGTTGGACCAGTTACCACTCTGAAAAAGATTTTAAATTAATAAGTTCATCATCATCATCTCAGCCAAAAGACGTCCACTGCTGGGCATAGGCCTCCCCAAGGTTCGCCACAATGACCGGTCTTGCGCTGCCCGCATCCAGCGGATTCCCGAGACCTTAATAAGTAATAAGTTCATTGAAAAAAAATGTCTAAATTTAAAATGAAATTAAATCCAGAAATAAACATTACCTGAGTAAATCCTCTATAAGCTTTCAACAATCGTTGAGCTCTCAAAAGATATGTGGGGCTTAAATCTGAGTATAGCTGCCACAATTCTGGCTTGTTTTGCTGTATTGAAGTTATTCTTCCAAATAGCTCGAGAACTCTTTTTTGCAACCTGTATAATAATAAATCACGATCACAAAATATTCTATGTATGTAGAAAAATTACCATATTTGAAGTATATTTTTGTACCTGGCAGCACTGTTCCCATCGGCATCTTTGTTGTCCTGTACGATAGCACGGACGAGAAGGGAGAGCACCTCAACGTCTTCGAACTTATGCTGCAGGTCCAGGATGCGATGGCAACCTCGGATAACGTCCTCGAAGTGGCCAGTGTCCATACTCACAATTACCACATTCTCCCAGAGCTGAAAGAAAAGCAGTAAATCGTGATACACGAAAATTGAGAATCTTTTAAATAACTTAATCTTATAAAGGAAATAAATCCTATCCTACTATTTTAATATTATTAATGCGAAAGTGTGTGTGTGAATGTTTGTTACCACGTAGGGGCCTTCCATAACTTTACGTCATACGTAAAGGGGGGAGGGGGTCGACGAAATGTGACATTGTGTGACAAGGGGGTGGGGGGTCCTAAGTGTTGTGACGTCACATTTAAAAATCTAATATATCCAAGTATTAAAACCGAAATTTGAATTGTTAACGAAAAATTTTGAAAATTTCTGAAAATTTTAAAAAATGTGACGTCACACAGTGAGGGGGGTGTCTCGCAAATGTGACCAGCTGTGACATGGGGGGAGGGGTCTAAAAAACATGAAATTCGTGTGACGTAATTTATGGATGGCCCCGTATCTCCATAACTACTAAACCGATTTTAATGAATAAACGTAGCTAGTGTAGGCTCTGGAATAACACATAGGCTAATCTTATACATCAATTACCACGCGGGCGAAGCCGCGGGGCACAGCTAGTACGGCATATAATTTGTTGTGTTTAATATTTTACCTTCCAATTATCATAATTGAATCGAAGCGCTTCCATCAGAGCTCTATAAGCTCTGTTTTTGTCGCCCTGCTTCACGTAAACTTTAGCGAGGTTATTCCAAGCTTCGAACGTGTTTGGCTGCAGATAAGTGTAGCGACGGTAAGCTTTGGCCGACAATTCCCAATTTTCTGTCGTAAGAGCAGCGTAACTGAAAAGGAACAAATATTTAATGTTGCCATTTCCCACAAAAAATACTACGGTAAAATTATTTTATGGTAGAAAATCAACATTTACATACCCCAATCTAATCCATACCCGTTCTTGAATTGAATTGATTTCAACCGACTTCTCAAAATGGGGTATGCATTCCTCATACTTCTTGTGATCAAACAGAAAGTTGCCCCAATGCCTCTGCGCACGACTGCTCTTGTAGTTGGAGAACTCCCAAGCCTTTTCGTAGCATTTGACATCATCTGAATAAATTAATTAAAATTTATATGCTTAACATATTACAATATTTTTTTAAAATTAATTATCATGTGTTATTCACCTGTTGCATCACCAAGTAGGCAGTATAGTTTAACAGTTGGATTGACATCAATTTGTTGTTGAATCACTTCTGCTGCCTGAAAGCAATAAAAGGGCATGAATTTAAATCTCTAACACTGTAATATGGCGATAAAACAACGACATAGCTATATTGACGGGCCCGTTGGCGTGGTTGGCGCGGTGGCGCCATTCACTTCGTTATCTGGTTTCCATAGTACAAGCTCTGCTTAGTTTGGGATCAGGTAGCCGTGTGTAAAAAATGTCCCAGGATATTATTATTATATTGTTGTTGTAGAAACTAGGATGGTATGGTATGGTACATACGTTTTTGTTCGAAACTAGCTTTTATTGCAATGACCACCCTATTCCTGGGACATTTTACACACGGCTACCTGATCCCAAACTAAGCAGAGCTTGTACTATGGAAACCAGATAACTGATATTACTACATATACTTCTTTTTATTTGTAACATACTTAAGGTGATACAAATGTTCAACTGGGTGGGTCTAAGTAAATGGTTTGATGAAGCAGCTGGCTTATGTGCAATATAAAGTATACAACATTAAACCTCATATGGTCGGGAATAAAATGGCTTAGCCGATTTACTTTAAATGTTACCAAATTTTGTAGAAATCGATTTCAAAATATGAAATTGTCAACCTTAATCGTAAATGTTCTCCATAGCAACTGAACAGATTTACGTGAAACCTATACCAGAAAAATTGTCAAGACTTGTCTAAGAATCCGTGGATCCAAGATTTAATATTAGTCATTTTATTTAAAAAATAATCAATAATAACCTTAAATATGCGACAAACGTCATGGGTCATCATGACTTGGACTGCAAAATGTTCGTCGCAGATCCGCGATGGCGGCCTCCAAAGCTGGACGTGCGCGCAATTTTTTGCGTGAAATTAAATCACGTTTTAAATAGTTTAAATATAATATTGAACATAATTTTTAGGATATTATATGATTACAAATATTTTTAAATTAATATTTATGTCAGTGACGCGTTTTGTTGTCATCATAGATTATGAATAATATAGAATGATGAATAGGTATATGATTAAAAAGCATAATCGTCCTCTAAAAACCGCTTACCTACTTTCTAATCTTATTGTCTTGCCTAACAACAACAACAGGTTGGGCTAACAATCAGAAGGTCCCAGGTTCGATCCCCGGTGGGGCATGCACCAATGGATGAATTTTCATCTATGTGCATAATTTACAGTTCGCTGACGGTGAGGGAAAACATCGTGAGGAAACCTACCTATCCATCGGGATTAGGTAATAGTCAGTTCCTGTATACACGGCGACAAGGTTCACCACCTGTCACGTTGGGTTCTGACTATCTGGTGAAACGTGGGCTTTGAGTTGGTTAATCCCTCCACAATGTGGTGGTGTATGGCCACTCACGCCTCTGACTACCCCCGAATGGGGATAAAAGTCGTGACGTTACATTTCATTTTTTCATATTTTTTGTCTTGCCTATGATATCTTTTTATACCACTGAGTTGCTAGACAAACTTGTTCTTTTTTGGCGGGAAGTGGCGAAGTGCAACATTGAAAATCTATATTATTATAGGTAGGTACTTGACACTGGCTATATGCGACAAGAAAAGCCAAGACAAAAAAACATGCGTACGGCCCGCCTGATGTTAAGCGTGTTTCAGTTGATGTTATTCATACTACTTAATATTAGTAATACGAAATTATTTTTGTTTGCTTATTTTTAAGTTGGACTAACCACCGTTTGGTGGGGTAGTACCACCCTCTCATAGAAGATCGGCGTAAAGCAGCTATTACAGCTGCGTTTCGTACGATGAGTGAGAGAGCCGTAAGCCCAAACCCCCCCCTTCTCCCCTACCCCTTCCCTTCAGGTCGGCAATTTTTACTATATGTTTAGTTTTATTGAGCATCAGGATTAAGTTGGGAGACCGGAGTTCAATGCTCTACATTACTAAACCATACATCAAATAAACATCACAGCTTCTTAGGGATGGGTCCAAATTTAATAAGTCGCTAAATTTGCAGTGCTAAATTTATTTAGTGTCATCACCTGTTAAATATTTTTTTAGAAATGTAACGTCACCACTTTTATCCCCATTCGGGGGTAGTCAGAGGCTTGAGTGGATATACACCACCCCATTGTAGAGGTATTAACCAACTCAAAGCCCACGTTTATACAGGTGAATTTTTCAAGTGTGCGTGGATGGCCAAATCCGAAACTATAAGGAATATCGAAAGGTACTCAAAGAAGTCTCGGGGCCGATTTTGGTGAAAACTAAAACTGCATCATTGGATTTTTGAAAAAAACTAAATTCGTAGCCAGGAATCGAACTAGTTGATTTCGAACTAGTTGAAAAAAAACACTTACTGTATTATTACACCATTCGATAGTGTCGCTGATAAGGAACGAATTCTGGGAAGTAATGACATACGGCAAACTTAAAAAAAACTGTGTTTTTTACCCGACTACGGAGGCGTTATGATTTTGACCGGTATGTATGTATGTATGTATGTATGTGCATCTGTTCCCACCTAACTTCCAAACTACTTGTCGTAATTAGACAAATGAGGTATCGTCAGAAGCGGCTTAATGGCGCGCTGGTTATAGGCTATGTGACGTCACATAAAATTGCATATGGCGCCCTCTAGAGGAAATAATGTCATGAACTAAAAAAAAAACATTTTTTAATGAAACCGTGTGGGGTATCAAATGAAAGAGCTTGATGAGCACATTTCAAAAATATATATATTGTTACCTATAACTCCAAAATAATTAAATAAAAAGTAAGTTTAAAAACTAAAACCCGACTACGGAAAAAACGCGCTCTAAAAAGTATGAAACAAGAAAATATTCTCATCTAGAGGATAGCCGTGGTCCGTGTTCATGTGCCATTTGGCCCTAAAAGACCTACACGGACCACGGCTATCCTCTAGATGAGAATATTTTCTTGTTTCATACTTTTTAGAGCGCGTTTTTTCCGTAGTCGGGTTTTAGTTTTTAAACTTACTTTTTAATAAACTGCTGCATATTTTCAAGTTGACTGTAATAAGTCATACGTACATTACCTTTACCTTGTTCGAAATTATGCTCAATATTTTTATTTATTTACCTTCGCAGCGCAGTCATCTTCATAACATTATGTTCTAATTACAAATTTTCAATCATTTTTGAACAGTTAATCAGTTTGGGTTTAATAGTTAGGTAACTTAAGAGAAATAAAATACTATTTTGTTTAAAATTAGCTCTTTCCTTAAGTTTACCGTAAAAACAATATTCGTAGCCAGGAATCAAACTAGTTGATTTAGAATAAAAAACCAAATACTGTATTATTACACCATTCGATAGTGTCACTGAATAGAAACGAATTTTGAGAAGTAATTACAACTTCTCAAAATTCGCATGTGTGTGTGCATAATTTACAGTTCGCTGACGGCGAGAGAAAACATCGTGAGGGAACCTACCTATCCCTCGGGATTAGGTAATAGTCAGTTCCTGTATAAACGGCGACAAGATTCACCACCTGTCACGTTGGGTTCGACTATACAGGGTGAATTTTTCAAGTGAGCGTGGATGGCCAAATCCGAAACTATGAGTGATATCGAAAAGTACTCAAAAAAATCTCGGGGCTGATTTTGATGAATACTAAAACTGCATCATTGGATTTTTGAAAAAACAATAGTCGTAGCCAGGAATCGAACTAGTTGATTAAGAATAAAAAACCACATACTGTATTATTACAGCATTCGATAGTGTCGCTGATAAGAAACGAATTTTGAGAAGTAATTACAATTTTCATCAAAATCAGCCCCGAGATTCTTTTGAGTACTTTTTGATATCACTCATAGTTTCGGATTTGGCCATCCACGCACACTTGAAAAATTCACCCTGTATAGTCAGAACCCAACGTGACAGGTGGTTATACGACTAAATAAAAGTAGGCAAGATACGAATTTAGTATATGAGTCACTTCTGTTTTTGATTTATCATGTCGTCTTTTTGATGTATCGTGGCGTATCGAAAATTCTAAATTCAAAAAATTCAACTCGAGGTCCTACGACATTGTTTGAGCAAAAAGCGGTCAACCTCGAGCTGTCAGTTGCAATGGTTCCAGCCTTAATATACATATACACCCAGAATTGGGACATACAGACATGTTCATGCACACAAATGCATGTCCCGGGTAGGAATCGAACCTACGACCTGCAGTGTGAAAGGCATCACGCCAACCACGCCAATATTTATTATGTAAATAAAATAAATAAATAAATTAAAAATAAATATATTTTTATTTTTATTATTTATTTATTATGTGGCAAACAAGCGCACGGCCCGCCTGAAGTTAAGCAGGTACCGTAGCCTATAGATGCTTGCAATACAAAAGGCATCGCTAGCACGTTACCGACATGAACGGGGGCGGAACAGTGGAGGAGGAAAGGGGAGAGTAGGGCGTCCGTCTCACCCACTCATCAAACGAAACGCAGCTGTAATAGCTACTTTACGCAGATTTTCTGTGGGAGGGTGGTACTACCCCGGTCGAGCCATCCCGTATATAGGCTACAGCTTGGATCTTCCACCAATCACTATGGTAGTTTAACTGTACCTTGTGCCGCAACTGCAGTGTCGTGTAGCACACTATAACATCCTCCCATAGCTGAAGTTTCTGATACTCCTCAAGGGCCGCCTTCACTAATCCCAAGCTGAGATACAAGTCTGCTAGTTGCTGCCGCCACGTCCACGCCGGCTGGAGACCGGACGCCCAGAGGTAAGATAGCCTGAATATTATTAAATCCATTAATGTATTTTCATGGTCTAAATTCCAAAACGTTTTGCTTAAATAGCCATAGGTTCTAATAGTACGAGATTCGCTTAAGGACGACTTACCGGAGAAACCCTATATTTTATCAAATAAAATATGTTTCTGAACATATATCAATAGGGTTGCCGTAAAAAATATGGTCATGGCTATGATTAATTAAAATTACAAAAACCATTTTTTTTTACAGTTTTCACCGCCGATTTGCTTGCCAAATGAAAATTATATCAAAATGAAGGCTATTTTATTGCGAATACAATGTATAGTGTTGCTTGCTTTTTTCTTTTTTTATCCTTGACCATATTCTTTATGGCAGCCCTATTGTTATATGTTCAGACACATATTTTATTTCATAAAATCCAGGGTTGATCCGGTAAGTCGATCGATGAAGGTCGCTCTTCAGTGTATCTTAGACTATAAGGATTATATTCCTTGCCTCTACTGTCACATTTTCGCCAAAATTATTAGAGCTATGTTGTTCGATTTGTCAACACACATTTGGTACTGTTTCTGAATTACTCAATCATGGAGTATTTAGTGACCAGTTAACTTAGAGCATTAAAGGCGAAGGGCAGCACAAATTATTCCTTGAGGCCCTAGTGTATTGTCATTATGTTTCTGGGATCAACTCGTCCATTGCATGGTACATAAGGTATAAGCATTGTTTATTTTGGGGACCATGAAGTTGGCGTTTATCGGACGATAAACGATTCTATTGTCTGCGTTTACATCAGGCGCATGCCTCGACCGAGTACTCATATTATGACATTATATCCATGTGTTCTGACGTCAAAACTAAAGCGCCTACTACGCGAACTAACGCGTCGTCAGTCGGAAACTGACCTGCGGCGGAGTTGATCACTGGAGCAAAACGTAAAAGCTTGCGAATGCGCGAGAATTCACGACTATACGCCTCTAATTGTGAAGAATTTGACGCTTCGATGAATTGACTCTAATACTCAACCAAGCCAACTAGGAACTCGGATGGATGCGGCTTCCCCGCCCGTTTAATGCCCGCACACCCGCGGCTTCCCGCCCGCCACCTTCCGCACACCGCCACCGCCTTATGGCCGGCGCACAGTGAGGACGGCATGGCATGGCATTTTAATTTTTATCAATCGAATTTAATACTTATCCAATCGACATAAGGTGCTCCAGCGGGTGCACCGAGAAAATGCTCCGCGATCCTCCGAGGTCGGTCACCGAACATTGAAATATATACCTTATTTCGATTGGATAAGTATTAAATTCGATTGATAAAAATAAAAATGCCATGCCATGCCGTCCTCTCTGTGCGCCGGCCATTACTGTGCGGGTGACGTCACATTTGACAGGTTTCTAGTTGGCTTGGTGGGGTAGTAAATGCTCGGGCGCGGCATGCGGCTGATAGACATAGCCATTAGCTAGAAAGAGAATATCTCACCGAGTAGTCGCACTAGCGTTGGTCTTGTCATTGACGATGGTCTCGCACTGCAGCATGGCCCGCTCCACGGTGCGCTTGTGCGAGGCCTCCAGCTTGCAGCGCACGAGCAGCGCGGCGGCGCGCGTGGCCCACGCGCCTTTCTTCTGACTCAGCACAGCTTCTATGTACGGCTGCAGTCCCTCGTTCATTAGGTCGTCTTTCGGCTGAGATTTGAGGAGGTATTGCCTGGGAGTATGTTTCTTTTATTATTTAACACTATACAACTACACTTATCATAAAAAAAATCGAAACAGTACTGCAAGTACTATTCAGGCATTTAAATAAAAAAATGATTGATATCATTAAAAAATACGTCAATAAATAGCTGGTAGTTTAATCTACACAATGGTGTACCACAATCCCAAATTAGAATTTAAATTTTAGAATTTTCATCATCCTATAAATGAATGTGGGTGTTTCGATTTTTTTGTTGAGAAGTATTTTATTTGGCTCATAAAATTGGGAGTCAGACATAATTGTTACAGATTCATGTTTGAATTATTGTTAACAGCTTTATGGTATGATGATTTTGAAGACTGGAGCTTTCCTTTATCATGTCACACTCTTCTGGTGTTTAGTTCTAGAACCTTAAAAACCAGTGTTCTTATTTCTAGCCTTTTTGTATTATAGTCCGACCGCAAGCGCTGTACCGCGCCTTAGGTATGCGCGAGGAGGTGGGGGAGTGGGAAGGCGAGAGTGATGACGGGTGGGAGAGTGGGACGGCGAGAGTGATGAGCCCCCCGTCTCGCCGCTCGCGTACCTAAGGCGCGGTACAGCGCTTGCGGTCGGACTATAAGGCAACATTTTCTGACTCGGAATATTTACGTGACCCAGTTGATGGAAATATAATTAGACGGGCCCGTTAGCGTGGTTGGCGCGGAGGCGCCTTTCACGCTGCAGGTCGTACGTTCGATTCCTACCCGGGACATGCATTTGTGTGCATGAACATGTGTGTATGTCCCGAGTCTGGGTGTATATGTATATTAAGTATGTATTTACAAATAAAAAAGTAGTATATGTAGTAATATCAGTTATCTGGTTTCCATAGTACAAGCTCTGCTTAGTTTGGGATCAGGTAACCGTGTGTGCAAAAATTTCCCAGGATATTATAATATAAAAGTGCGTATTTTACTCACACAGTCAGCAAGCACAATATCTGCTCTAAACTGGGCAGTTCAGTCTGACTGATCTTCTCAGCATACTGTATTTTATTCAGCCTCACGTCATCCTGCAGCTCAATGTCCGGAGGCAGCTCGGAGCCACCGTGGCTCTGTTCAGCCGAGGGCCGGTCCATACTCGAGTCCAACTCACTGGACAGAGCTAGTTGGGGTAGTGTTGTCTGTTGGAATTTCGTTCTTTTGCCAAGAATACCTGGAATAATAGCACTTTACTAATAAGGGTTCTTGCCAGGGTTGTTACGAAAAAATCACCTTGTTTTAAACACCGTGTTTAAAACATGTTTATTCCTTCTGATTTAAATCAATGTTTTAAACATGTTTTAATCAGTATTCATTTTAAATTTCCTGTTTTTTGCAACTCTGGTTCTTGCACGCCTTCCACTCAAGCAAGAAAATGGAACATTGTTTTTAGGGTAGACCTAACATATTAACAATCGCATTCCAATCTTTTTTGAAGGCATCAAGGTTCCCGCGTCATGACTACTTAGGGGCCATCCATTAATTACGTCACACGAATTTCATTATTTTTTCGACCCCTCCCCCCCTTGTCACGGCTGGTCACATTTACGAGACTGCCTCCCCACCCTGTGTGAGGTCACATGTTTTTTACAATTTTGTGCAAAATTTTCAAATATTTTCGGTTATATTTCAAATTTCGGATTTTATTCTTGGATATATTAGATTTTTAAATGTGACGTCACTTAACTTAGGACCCCTCCCCCCCCATGTCACACAATGCCACATTTCGTCGACCCCCTCCCCCCCCTTTACGGGTGACATAATTTATGGATGGCCTTACTGCAGCATATCTTACTATTGGTCTACAGCCATTCAGTTTAGATCTTAAACCACCTGAATCCATTGTACTCTGCAATATTACCAAGATGAAGATGGTGGAAGAGGAAGGTAGAAAGTGTGCAGGCGGGTGCGAGGGAATAAGAAGAACCACCAAATAAAGGAG
Source organism: Drymonia ruficornis (assembly GCA_947859195.1). NCBI lineage: Eukaryota > Metazoa > Arthropoda > Insecta > Lepidoptera > Notodontidae > Drymonia > Drymonia ruficornis. Next base: position 12,574,622 of record OX401908.1, read on the forward strand.
TGCCACAATTGAATGGGATAGTGCTACAGCATAATCGTGTGGCATCTGCTCTAAAGTCGGATTAATAATTCAGTGGAGTAAAATGACAGATATAAATGTGAATTTATATTTTAATTGAATCAATTTTTTATGAGTGATCATGTTTTCGTTATTCTTTAGTAAATAAAATTGAATTAATTTGAACTAGAATCATAAAACCAACATTATTCATGATGAAAGGATCAAATGAATTTTACGTTTGACATAAAAAGCTGTCATTTTACTCCACTGAATTATTAATAGCTCTATGATACCAACCAACCTGTGAGCAACAACTTCAGTCCAGCAATCTCCTTAGCCTTCAGCAAGTACTCCTCAACTTTCTGCACCCTGCCGTACATCAAGTAAGCCTGTGCTATCTCCAGACACAGCAGGATCTGCACCCTCGGCTTCTCCTGCAAGGCCTGCAGGTGGTTGGTCAGCTTGGCCATGAGGATCTCGAGGTCAGAGTACAAAGAGGCACTGGTGTCTTCGAGAGCTCGTTGGTGAGTCACTTTGCTTCTGAAGTACCACCAGAGGTGCAGCTGGATTAAGAGGTGAATTGAATTAAGAATATAGCGACGACAAACACCACATAATTTTAGAGGACAAGTGAGTTAAAAGGAATTTATTTAAATGCCATTCTTCTTCTTTTCATGCCAACAGCTGTTCTAGACAAGAGAGTTTAGCCCTTATTTACAAGGTTTTTGTTTGGCCCCATTAATAGCTCTGAATGAGACCCTGTTCAAGTCCTTCCTTGTGCAGGTGTTCAGGCACAAGGGACACTCCAGCAAATGTTGTATCAGTTGGATGGGATCACCACAGTTGCAATGCATTATAAGTACTTAAAAGGCTCAATTGCCAAAGCTCTCTAACCATTGAGGCTTCGCAATGGTTAGAGCATCCATTCCCAAAGTGGGCGATAACGCCCCCTTGTGGGTGCTGCAGGCCTAAAGGGTAAGAGACCCAGAAAAAAATGGGGGCATTGTGTAGAGACTACACAACGCCCCCATTTTTTTTCTGGGTCTTGCGGGTACCTGCAGCACCCACAAGGGGACGTTATCGCCCACTTTGGGAATGGATGGGTTAGAGGGACCATCAACAGACCTCTCCGGCCTCTCTCTTCCAGGTTCAATCCTGGCCATTAAACTATTGATATGAAACCACTTGTAGTAAATACACGTAACCTAGTTGCAGGGGCTTAGGAGACTACTATATTCACATAGTAGAGTAGTAAAAGACATTTAATAACAATATCAAACACATCCTTACCAGAGATGGATCTGCCGCGTAAAGTGCACCAAAGAGTTGTGTTGATAAGTACAATAGTTCTGGGTATAATATGTTCACAAGTAATGGTTCAGAATCACGTTGCAGTTTCAAGTTTGCATCAATTTCTTGGGGCCATTCTGCACCTAAGTACTGTTCCAAATTCAATTTCTCCGGATGAGGGTTCCAATTGCGTTCAGAAAATGTTAACAATGAACTGATTGATATATAGAGTATGTTCTCTATTGTACTGTTATCCCCTTTACATTTTTCTAAAATATTTTTAAGTGCTTCTATTTCAAGTCCTGATGATAGTATTTCTTTACATAGATCAATATTTTCCAATGACCAGTTTTCACTCCATAACTTGTTAATGTTGTCGTTATCTGTAGAAGCCAAAGTTAAGTTATACAGTATACCTAATGTGTATGAACTGAAAATGTGACGAAATTTGTGTTTCAATGGATGAAAATCTGAGACATGAAATGTTAAAAACAGAAATCTTACCGGTACTGTGTTGGTCATCATAATTGCACAAATAGTATAATAAAGTGTTCGATAACATTATGTAAAATGAAAACACACAGTAACCGGCATCAAAATGATAAATAAATATAAAATATGATGAGAATTTGAATTGTTTATCTCGTGTTTTTGACGGATAACCTAAAAAAATGACATTATGTTAATCCATTAGGGATTGCCATCCGGAAAACCGGATCCGGTAATCCGGCGGATCCGGCATCATTTTACGTTTACCGGATCCGGTACAAATATACCGGATCCGGTGCCGAATCCGGTGATAGCAATTTTTGGCAATTTTGGCGCTGTTGCATGAGTAGGTAATTTAAATGCGTTACGCGTGGTTTGCATGTGTGCGAGAGTTACAATTATCACAAATCCAACAAGAAACCACGTGTTATAGCATACGCCATACTACAATAAAGAAAGATTTTGATAAGTACTAAAAACGGAAATGACTGCATTTGAAAGTGAAGGAGTTAAAGTAGAATACTTGTCTGCGATTCATGATCGTTTGCTGACAATAGAGCCGACAAGTTTAGAAGCTGAAACGTCGGGATTTGTTTTCTACGATCCTTTTTTCAAAATCAAGATTGGTTTTTTGATAATCTATACTAAAATAATTATTACTTTTAATAATTATCGTTAGTTGATTAAACTAAACATACAAGCTCATTATTGTGATAAATGTGCCATTTATTAGACAGATAAGCCTGTGCAAGTCGATCATAACTTTATCTTAATTTGGGAGCTAGATTTTAATTTTTAGCTCGTTGTTTAATCCTAACAAAGTCAAAGTCAAAGTCAAAAGGTTTTTATTCATGTAAGCTCATTAGAGCATTTATAAATAGTCAATATAAACAATATTTTAGCGTTACCACCGGTTCGAAATGTTGCTTCCATTGAGAAGACATTGAACATTGGAAATATAGCGACTGTAGCCTAGGGGTGAACAGGTTGGGCTAACAATCAGAAGGTCCCAGGTTCGATCCCCGGTGGGGCATGCACCAATGGATGAATTTTCATCTATGTGCATAATTTACAGTTCGCTGACGGTGAGGGAAAACATCGTGAGGAAACCTACCTATCCCTCGGGATTAGGTAATAGTCAGTTCCTGTATACACGGCGACACGGTTCACCACCTGTCACGTTGGGTTCTGACTATCTAGTGAAACGTGGGCTTTGAGTTGGTTAATACCTCCACAATGTGGTGGTGTATGGCCACTCAAGCCTCTGACTACCCCCGAACGGGGATAAAAGTCGTGACGTTACATTATTATTATTATTTATTATTATTATTATTGGAAATAAAGTCGATTTTATAATGTTTTTTTTTTATAAACTACCTATTATAAGTACAATTACACTCGATTAACGCAATAACAGTTAATTTTGGACCGAAAAACGAAAATCATTCGGTGTAGATCAATTCGGCCGGATCCGGTCGGATCCGGCCGGATCGATGGGAATCCGGCTGGATCCGGCCGGATTGAAAATGACACCGGATTGCAATCCCTATAATCCATAGACTATAGCAAAATAGAGTTACAAAATATACCTAATACCCCCAGCCAATATTAGTTTTAGTCGATTATACACATTTGTCCAAGCCCAGGCTCTATTCCTTTTTTGTTTGCGCTCTTTATTTGTATCTGGCTTGTCTTTGCAAACGCTGTCTATGGCAAACAAAATGGGTGTGCTTTTAGGTTAGAAGAAATAAATGTAATTTTTAGGAAATAAACATAAGTTTGACCATTGAAATGAAATATATTTATAAAATGGAATCAGTGCTGATAACAATAACTATTGTTTTGTGTACGGTGTTACTTGTGAAGTTACTATACAAACTACGGTGAGTAAGTGAGGTTATGGAGATAACGCTTTCCCGCCTGATAAAAAAATATTATTTATAATGTTATTTGCAGGTCAGCGTTCCCTTGGCGCGTTAATTGTTGGTTCTGTAACAATGATTTTTGGGTGAAATATCCAGACCGCAACAGCTGGACTTGCCCAAAATGTGAACAGTATAATGGTTTCAATAAGGTACATTATAATGCTAACTTATCATTTACATAACTATGTCGCGGTCATTAGCGCGATCTAATCGTCTAGTCACATGATATATTACTATATTACGTAATGATTATTCTTCCGAACTTTTTTTCTATATCTCACCAAAAAACTGTACTGTCAGAAATTGGCAAAGTTTCAGCAATGTAGGTCAAACAAAATCGAATGAATTAGCAGTGGAGTGCTAACACAGTATTTCACTTACACAGGATGAGGCTATGCTAGTCAAATCACACAAACTTATTTGTGGTTTGTTTTGTTTGTTTTGAAGGTGGTAGAGCCAAGCTGTAGCCAATTGACTGCAGCTCATAAACGGGCTGGCTCGACCGGGGTAGTACCACCCTCTCACAGAAGATCGGCGTAAAGCAGCTATTACAGCTGCGTTTCGTACGATGAGTGAGAGAGCCGTAAGCCCACCCCCCCTCCCCCTCCCTCCATCCCACTCCCCTTCAGGTCGGCAATGTGCGAGCAATACCTTTGGTATTGAAAGCATCTATAGGCTACGGTGACTGCTTAACATCAGGCGGGCCGTACGCTTTTTTGCCACCGCAGTCCTATAAAAAATAAATAAATAAAAAAACATTAAAAATCAATGTTTCATACAATTTCTTGAAATCTGTATTGTATAATGTATTTGGTATTGTATATTGAGTACAATAATAATAAGAAAGAATCTATGTTCATTACTATTTGTGTGTACCCACTTTTACTCCACATTAGCTTTTTCTTTGTCCATATTTTTATAATAATGCTCCTAAAACTTACTATTATCAAAGTAAAAACCTTGTGTTACTGTATATTACAGGACGGCGACTACAACAAACCAATCATTGCCTCTAAGGATCAATCAGTAAAGACACCAAAGGTTTTCCAAAGGAGCCCGCCCAAGAATGGTCTTTGCAAGATGTGCAACATCAACCAACAGTTGAAGGTGGCACAGCTGGCCAACTTTGTTCCTATGAGTGAAAATAACTTTGACCATGAAATAGAAAAATATAGGTGAGAATTAAATTGTCTTAGGGTTGATCAATCCATTCTACTATTCCATTTGACTAATCCATTCCACCATCAATCTATGGTAGAATGGATGAGTCAATAGTTTCTACCACACCAATCCACGTCGACTAATCCATTCTACCATTGATCAATACCATCAATCAAACGTCAATCAATCTGCCTGGTAACTTTGACCCTGACCTTTATTCTATTGATGGGTGGTGAAAATATTATAAAAGAGATTTGTTTTTATTATGTCACTATTCATGTGCATTTCATGTTTCTTGACCCACTGGTTAAGGCTGTAGGTACATTATCTGTCAATCAATGTAAAATATAAATATTTGTGCATAATATAATAATAAATTATGCTTGCCCAGGATTGAGTCAGTATAACAGCCTATATCAAAGTGTTGGGAGACAATAATTATAAAAAACATCTTCTAAGGTAGGCTACAAACACCAATAAAAAAAATTAGAACAATTTGTAGGATCACTTATTAGGTATTTTATCTAGTAAATGTTTCTCAATGCTATTAAAAATAGACTAAAGAGATTATGCTTACCTCATCTCCTAATTATCACACTTTATCAGGCATGTTATGTATGCTGATCATAACTGATAATGAGCCTTATGTTTCTTAGAAAGAATTCATAAAGATTTTTGCCAGTAAACATTTCACATTCTACCATTAATTTAGCTTGTGGAATATTATTACTGTATAAGTTAATTTTATATTTTTTTTTCCAGAATGCAGTTAGAAAAAGCATACAAGTTATGCAGCCCATGCAGAAAAGTGGTTCTTACAAAATTGCATAAAGAGAAAGAATCTCTTCTGGGTTCAAAATTACTTGAGACAAGGACTCCAGAGAAGAGGAATCGTAATTATGCAAAAAATAACGAACACTTGAAGAAATTTATAAACAATACCTCAATGTTCAGTGCTGCTATACTTTTTATACTGGTTTCTTTAGAACTTTACAAAAACTTAACATTAAGATATGAGAATTTATGTAGTACAATAACCAATATGCAAGATATAGTAGTAGGTCTTCTAGAGAGATTGTTCTCTATTATTGAAATGAAGACATCTATGACATTCCCCTCTTTAGTAAATTATTTCTATGACATACATAGTATAGACATGTTGCCAAAAAGTTTTATTTTAAGACATAACTTAGACGATGTTAATATGATGACGCAAAAGGCCTTAGGTGTTTTTGTAGGCTTTTTACAAATCATTGGACTTATTTGGAATGTGAACAGTATGAAGAGTACTATTATAATTAACTTGCAATGGCTGATATTTGTTACTGCCATTTTGGGACAGCGTTATGTGACTTTGGAACCAATTTTTATAAGTTTAACTAAGGTTTGTATACTTTCAGTATTATTACTTGCTATATTCTAACCTTTATCTATACACATAAAATTCTAATATTAATTTTTCATCACAAAATCCCCAGAACTAGAATGCCTATAAATTTAAAATTTGGCTTGTCCATCTTTCTCGGATTCTAGGTGTATTATGACTATGAAGGTGGGAGTTGGTTGCGGGCGGCATGACGGCCGACGGCAGTTTTCGGCGTCAGTTTCATAGAAATTGGTGCCGTCGTGCCGTCGCGGCACATGTCATCGTGACAATTTTGTATGAAACTGACGGCGACAACTGCCGTCGGACGTCATGCCGCCCGCAACCAACTCCCACCTTCAGATTGTCAATGTACCGACTTGTGGGGAACAGTTAGTATATTTTTTTTTCTCTGCCAAAGCAATTCATGCATATGGATATCACAGTAACACCACGTGGCTGCTCCTTTTGGCGAAAGAATTCTAAATATAATATCCAGTAATATGTCGACTGGCAGCAATCCAAATAAAATTTAAAATTGTATCAAGTATTTATTTTTAGTATAACATTTCCATTTCTTTTGTTTCAGACATTGTGTACTTTGATGGTGATCATAGTGTACAAAATAATTAAAATACAAAGCAAAAAAGGTGGAGCAAAAGCTCCCACTACACCAAAACAAATGAAGAACCAGGTGAATGGCTCACCAAGTACATTGATTGACGAAGATGATGACGCCATGAATCTGGACACTGATGACGATGTGTCACTCAGCAAATTCGGGTTACACAGCTTTTCGGAATCCTCAAATGATACTATGAGCCCGTTAAACGCCAGTTTGATTAACGGCAGGTCTTTCACACCGAGAAGCGATAGCATATGGACCAAGCCCAAATTAAATTCCACGTTTTGTGTTAACTCAATGGTGACGAAGAGCCCCAGTTCCGTTTCTGATACAGTTTTCATTAAACCGTCATTCAATAAATATCAGAAACTCGCGAAGGACGATTCAGATTCTGAGCTAGACGAGAGTATAAGTTCCTTATGTATAGGTAGTCCCGTGAAGACGAAGAAGAAAAGTAATTCAATATTTTCCTTGAGGAAATTTACTGCCACTCCTAATTTTGTCGCACCGACTCCTCTGATGCGCAGGCCTCTTATATCGCCGAGTAAATTAGGTCATAGCACTTCCTGGGTCGCCGGTGGGTACTGGGGGTCCGAAGGCGAGCGCCAGATATTTAGCGTGGACGGCAGTCGCTCTTCGAGCCAGAGTTCAGGATTCGAGTCTCAGACTTCTAGTATGAATCAACGTAATGTATTCTCGCAGCCCCCGTCTCGCGAGGAATCCGTGTGCGGCGAGCAAATGTTAGATAGATTCCCAAGTATGAGCAATCTAGGGGGGTTCCAGTCCCCTCAGAACTTTAGTCAAATTAACTCGCCGGTGTTTCCTCAAATGCAGTACAACGGCCACGTGCATATACCCCAGCCGAAATTCGCTCAACAGCCTGCCTCGCCGAATGTATTCGCGCAGCATCCGCATTACGTTCAAAATAATAATATGTTCAAAGCTCCCGGCGGGTCCGGGCTCATAAAGCTACCACAAGTCAACTCGTTTACGTCTCGCTGAGCTTGCCCGCTAGTCTAGTATTGACGTTTCTGATAATTTCTTCTTTCACTCCATCCATACGTATTTTTTTACTCGCTCTTATACCTACTATTACTATAGTTTGATACATTTTTTTTTATTCAAGTTCCGTGAACTGCCATTACGTTAAGAAATTTTATTAAGTTATATCATGTGTTAGTGTTAGCCGTAAGCGATTGTTAGTTGTAACGTTTGAGACTAAACTTAGTGATTTAAGTCTATTTGCTGATCTCGTGTTGGTGCCAGGTGATGGCGTTATGAAAGCATTAAGAATTATTGTATTGTTACAATTTTATATGGACGTCACTGTCCTATTCTCGAACAAGATGTGATATTATAAAGACTAGTGATTTTTTGCAAAAAGTGAAGAAAATGATTCTTGATGTTTCATCGTTTTGATGGTTTTGTTTTTGTCATCTTATAACGGAAACTTTTTGTGAAGCTCCTGCAAATAAAAAAACAGTAAAATTGTATTTTGTGGTTTCCTTTTCAATGCCCGACCAGCGGATAGTTAAACTGATGCTACTATAGTTAATGCACTCACGAGTCGCGCGCTTTCCTCTCGCATCTCTGGAGGTACTGTTGCGGCATCGGCGGCACGAACGTGTCCTCGTACAGGGTCGATATATAATCAGACACGTCTGTGCACTTCCACTCGTACTCCATACACTTCCTTAATCCCCATTCCGTAACGTTACCCTGTAAGTGTAACCAAGTTTAGCTTGTGTACCATCAACTACGTTAAGTGATTACTCCACTGTACTCGGTTATACTATCTTTACATAATAGCTTGCTAGTAAGGGAACGTACCCATACTACGTGACCTGTTTAGAAGGGGAGGGCGGGTCTTCAAAATACCACGCATGGTCACATGGGTGGGGGAGGGGGTTTAGGTTTTCGTCACGTAGTCAATATCCTTAGGGAAATCTCGCGCTTTTTCCAAACCAAATTTATGAATTACTTCGTGATAACCAGAGGGGGAGTGGAGGGTTTTGGCATATACTACGGGTGGTCACCGAGGGGGGGGAGGGGGTAAAAAAATTGAAAAAAAAATTGGTACGTTCCCTAAGCTCCCCGATTGGAAAAATAGAAAACAAAAATAGAGGTACACTATTATTCAAGTGAATGGTAGGTAACATACGAAACACTCCATAAGATCAGGTTGCGGATAGAACTTGTGGGCGGATTTTTTGTAGTAACGTTGGTTAGGACCACACAAAGGCCTCGGCAAGTGGTTGTACACGAGGTCGTTGGTCGTCGCGTAGTTGGGACAAGAGTCGTGGCTGTCGTGACGGACCACTGAGGAAACGTTACCCTGCGTAAGATATAATATTTTGATAAACTACCTCTCAATTCTAAATAGATAGATACGCAGGACCAAGGTAACCGACATAGGATTGCAAAACTTAATTGGTAGTGGACAGGGCACATTGCTCGTAGAACGGATGGCCGATGGGTCCGAAAAGTTCTCGAGTGGCGGCCGCGCACCGGAAAGTGTAGCGTGGGTAGGCCTCCCACAAGGTGATATGACCTGGTAAATGTCGCGGGAATCCGCTGGATGCGGGCAGCGCAAGACCGTTCATTGTGGCGAACCTTGGGGGAGGCCTATGTCCAGCAGTGGACGTCTTTCGGCTGAGATGATGATGAAGAAGATATGGTGGCGTTAACAGGCTTTTAAGGATATTTAGAGTACCTAACGCTTACAGAGGACCAAGATTCATTGTCAAACAACCTAAAGGATGCCAGGCCAGGGTACTAGTATTTGAAAATCAACGTCCCTTTCTTACAAATTTGCACATTCTAAATAAAATCTCATTTAATGAATAGTTACCTGTGAGCTATTTAATTTATTCAAGCGAAAGTCAGGTTGTCTCGACTGTGGTTTCATTTTATCGTCGTTAGTATCATCTTTAGGTGGGTAATAGAAAGTTCCTGTTTTCGGACACTCTGTTCTGTCTTCTACCCAGTTGCCTGATAGAAAACGTAGAGCAAACGGTCAGTCGTTCTACTGGCTACAGGGATGGGATTATCCGAATACGAATACCAGGTAAATACCGTTTGATAATGTGTTATGTGTTATCATTAATATGTACCTAATACCTACAAGGTTTTCGCTAATCAGGAGTTTCCTGTAGACAAAGCCAGGTATTTGTTCTGTGGTCCAGGTCAAGGGGGCCTCCTCCTTGGTTAGTTTTTCTTGCTTTTTCCTTTGTTTATTTATGTTAGTAATAACTACTTGCCTACAAGTACTCCATTGTTGTACACAGGACGATTCACTAAAGCTTTGGCGATAGCTTCAGTTCGGCTCGGTGACTTTGGTCTGGTATTAATAGTAGCCATTTCAACGCATACACATTATTACAATTAATAAAAAAATGTTTATATTTGATTTGGATGACAACAAAATGTCAGAATGGCAACCATGAAGAATTTGGGAAAATACCTCTGATATTTAACTAAAGAGATAACATAGTGTTGAATTCTCTCTATGTAAGATATAATTATTTTCAATATGAAAAATTTTATATTAATTAATAATGGTATTTATGGATCAACATGTTTATTTAAACTTTACCCATTTTACAGTAACAATTTGATTTCAGCAAATAAATTCTAATAGGTACTTAATAAAATAGGTTGTAATTTTTTTTGTCAGTTTACAATAGATTTACAAAGCATTTCTAGGAACAAAAGTGATTTGTAATACTAGTGTAAGTCTATCATAACTTTCTATAAAATTCGGGATTAATCTTTAAGGATTGTTCAGTAATATGGATAAACTAGATTTCAAGCTGCCAGTAAATAGTGCTGCCATGGGTATTCAAATAATACATTTTCCAATTCTTTTATTATTTATATTTAGTTAATATCCATGGCTAGATCAAGATTTGGTTTCGGGAATGACTGAAGTAATGCCGACATTTCTCCTTCCAGAGGACCAGATAGTTGGACCAAGTTCTTCATATTCTTCTCAACTAATAATATGTCTTGGTTGATTTTTTCCATGTACTGTGAATAAAAAAAGTAGATATTTAGGTAATTTAAATAAAATCGCAAAATAAATAGGGTAGTATTATATACCTAACACCAAACAAAGTTCGAAACGAAGGCAATATTTTCTTATCGATACTGTAAATTACATTGCAAGGTCCCCGGAAAACTTTTGAATATAGAATTCTTAACTAACCAGTACTCATAGAGTATGGGGATCGATCCCACAGCCTATTTACATAAAATTGGCTTAGCCTGTCACCACCATGCCTGTACCATTCACCAATAAGTAAATAAAGGTAACCTGGGGCCGGTATCATACTGTACTCAGAACATTTTTGGAGATTAACAGTGCGGTATACTTACATCAATCATGGACGAGTAATAATATTTTACATTTTTATTGCTGTGGCGAACAAACCCGCTCACGTTTGATTCAGAATCTGAAGGTGCAATTGACGTCATTGCGACTATCTGTGCATGAAGTACATATAATTACAAAAATAAAAATGAATCCCTGAAAATACGCGCCGGTATTGCTGTTTGTTTTGTTTGTTTGAATTTGACAAAGCGAAAGTGAATTTGATTGATTGCTTGCTGTCATTGCAAGATCATGATGACATAATGGGCATAATCATAGCATTAACTATATCGTTGTCTTTGTTTGACTTAGCATTAATCTATATCGATATTTCATCACTAATGGTGCGTTCCATTCACTGTTAATTTTGTTAATTTCGTTATTTTCGATCACAAATCTCGTTCCACTCGCACCAACTTGTACTGAAAGTGATCATTATTATCGTTTTTAACACTTTTTGTGGACGAAAATAACAAAATTAACAGTGAATGGAACGCACCACAAATAGGCTGGAACGCAACTGTATAAAACGAAATTTTATCTTATCTGACATTTTAATAATCGTTCGGTACCTTCAGTGATGTTTGAAGAAATAATTTGCGAAACGAGTACCTACGTAACAAGACTATCTTTTCCTATGTTTATTATGTATAACTTTTCAATCCAAAAACACGATAATCTTCTTAAGATCCAATCACGGATGTATTCACTTACGTTCGTGGATCCAATGGCTGTTTTTCGATTACACGGCACGCCACCGGCGACGGCATGGCGGTAGCTTTTTCATTGGTCAGTGACCCGTTGTCATTGGTTACTGACCAATGAAAACCCCGCAAATAGCTGTCACTGTGCCGTCGCCGGTGCCGTGCCGTGTAATCGAAAAACGGCCAATAGATAAATCCGTTATCAACATTTTGTCTTTGGAAATATAATAAGTAAACCGAAGTATATCAATACATTTCTGAACGTATAAAAATGTCAATGTCATCCGCTGCGGACAAAATTTCCTGTATTGGAATATAGCCAAATTTTTCGAAAAAACGCTAAAAGAAAATCCACTGCGTGTGTTTTTTGTGTGAAAAACTCAAAATAATTTGGTAGAAAGTGTTTGTTACAGTGTCACACCATTTTTATAGTAAAATAGCGAATGGTTGAATAGTAGTTTGCAATCGCAAGTGTAAGATTAATTTTTTCTCGCACTAAATATTGATTTATTACATAGAACAGGTGCTAACATTTATAACAATTAAATTTCTTTTTATTTGAGTAATGATTCTAATTTAATCAGTAGGAGCTACCTATTTTATAGTAAGTAAGTATTATAATAAACCTGGTGGAAGGGCGAATTTTATTTATGTTACATATTTATGTTATATATTTACATATGTTTAATTTTAATTCATGTTACACATGTTTCAGTTTATTGGTGCACTGAGGTATTATTGTCATGTCCCAATGTTCAATAGCACCAATGTGCTATAAAAGCATTTTATTTTAATTTAAAGTATTTAAAAAAATTGTGATTACTTAACTCATATTCACGAACCAACAAACCAGATCAACAGACCAACTTTATCATCCCAACCAATGCATTGCTTGTGTAATGGGACCCTAAATTAGACTGGGGGTTATCTCAGTTACATGCTGACTGAGAAAATTTGTGAAAAAGCCCTTTCTGACATAGAAACATCAATAATCAAACTCGCTGTTTGATGCTTTGCAAGGTATTCTACTTTTGAATGTAATTTGCAGCTAAGAAGTACATTGATCATGTACTTAAAAAAATATCCCATTGGTGGTTTGCGAGTGGGGCATTATGAGTGCGAGTGTGACTAGATAGATGACTTTGCATCAGTAGCATTGAGTGGGGAAACCCTACCGAAACCCTACCGAAAGCCAGTTGTAAATCACCAGTGGGATAAGATGGTTATGATGGAGGCATTGCAGATGGTCATGAAAGAAAAATAACATATCATGTCTTTGTGTTTGTGCCTACCTACGTATTATTTGACATCACATATTTTTTTATCCACTTGATTTATTTTTTCTAGCATGTAGAAAATTTGCCATGCTTTGATATTGTAATTTGCAAGTCCACAATACATGAATCCCTATCATTACAGAGCTAAGAAGTGAACATATGTAGTGGTGGTATTAAGGCAGTTGAATATGCGGCATTATGGCTTGTTCAGATGTAGGCATTATCCGCCACGCTTATACGTATATACGTATCTTCGAGCCACGAAGTGGCATGTCTGCGTGTAAAGTATGTGCTACATAACTTGAGCATACAGAGATAATGTTTAGGGCGATCCCTAAATTGGGCCGATTCTTATGCGCAAGGCGATCTTTGTTCATAAGTCGCGCGGTCACGTGATGCGTAATTGATCCAATTGCATAAGCGCAAGTGACACCTCAGCTGGCAAACAAACCCGAAAGTAACACCATCTTCTGTATAAGCTTCCTAACGTTACGTTACGTTACGTGAGCGACTACTCTTTATTAGTAAGTATAGAGAATACCCACTCAGTCTGAATAGGTACCTCTCTGGTACGGATGACTTTAGACGTCAGTAAGTCGCCGTCGGCGCCGGCCGGGCTGGCGTCGCGACGTCGCCGTCTGCACCGCCCCCAACGCCCCCACAACTCCCACACACAGTCTCAGTCTCCCTTAGCTAACAGTAGCACCCCTAAGATATTCCTGGTCAGAAGTGCTAACCATTTGTGATTTTTGCTTGAGGAGATTTACTTTTTGTTTTGAATCTGAAGTGAATTTAGCAAAAATAGATAACGGATGAAAGGTTTTTTTACCTTTCCAAATCGATGTTGCAGTAAGTTTTCGCAAAAAAGATGCATAATTAAAAAAGTGTCGATCGGGAAGTCATGTCAGATCATGACATGGACAGTGCTACGGAGCAAACTGACGAAAAACAGACTGATGATAATGACGACACAGTGGTTGCTGAAGACTGTGAAGTGACAGAGGAACCAAGTGCCAACACATCCAAAGAAACAGACAGTGCCATAAACGATAAGGAAACGCTTAGTAGTGAAGTAGACGAGAAGAGAGATATTTACAGTGCCAACGATAAACCTACACTGAGTTGGACGGTAGACGGACAAGAGTTTAAAGTGTCATGGAGTCTACCAGAGGGACAAGCGACGCCGGGCGATTACATCGCACTATGTTGTATAGGTAAGTAGCCTATAGTTTTTAGGTACCTGTATTAAAGTCCTGTATCCTTTCCTTCCTTAGACCATTAAGCTATCTCGTCTAAGTTCCCTTCTCATATGTCTTTGATATTATCGAAATAAAGGAAGAGAATAACGTGTTTATTATACGAGTCTTATTACTTACCTAATCAAATTTAAAGATTATGCAAGCACACGTAAATCTTCAAAATTCAAGCGCTAATGAAGCAATAGTTTTGCAACAGTGTCAAATTTACGATTTCACAGTCTTTGTGAGCACCTTGCACGACAGGAATAATCGAAGATAACCACTGATTGCCAAATAAACAATCATAACAATCACTGAACTATTAAATATAGCAAAATATTCATTCCGAAAGCGGTAGGTACCTAAAAATACGCAAGAATATCCAACGCACGAGGTTTCAATCGTGCCTAACTGCCTACACAATAATAAGGATTAAATCTTAAGGCTGGAACCATTGCAACTGACAGCTCGAGGTTGACCGCTTTTTGCTCAAACAATGTCGTAGGACCGCGAGTTGAATTTTTTGAATTTAGAATTTTCGATACGCCACGATACATCAAAAAGACGGCATGATAAATCAAAAACAGAAGTGACTCATATACTAAATTCGTATCTTGCCTACTTTTATTTAGTCGTATAAGGGTAACTTCGTAAAGGAAAATTTTCACTAAATCTTAAGTACAATTTAAGTACTACATTTTTATTAATAGGTAGGTGGGTAGGTTATTTTTTCTTTGTAATCTTTTTTATTGTTATTTTGTTGATATAGTAAATAAAAGCTCACTAACTGTTAATTTTTAATTGTTCTGAAATTTAATTTTGCCCAACACTGGGTAATAGGTAGTACTACTTAAAAAAAGACTAGTACATAATTTAAATGGTTAATATTATAGGACAAAATAAGTAAAATTAAAACAACTTAAAATTCTAAATAACTGCAAACAAGAAAAGTTGTTGACAACATCAGGTAATAACTGAAATAAAAGTAGTACTAATCCTTATTAGTTACTAGCTGTGCCTGCGACCTAGTACGCGCACATTTTTGGAAAAGGTTACCCCTTATTTGACTGATGGATTGATGGAGGATGACGGACGGATGGAGTGGCAATGCAACGCATGCCGGGCATGCATGCAACCCTCATAGGATCACTGTTTTGCCCGTCAGTCTATCTGTCCGTCTGTCAAAACGTGCACAGCCTAAACCGCTTGGGTTAGAAACATGAAATTGTAACTTTTTATAGCGTAGAAGAAGACCACAGGAAGGATTTTTGAGAATTCAACAATTAAGGGGAGAAAGTATCTATGGATAGTCCCAGTTTTTCTGAAGCTAGAGACATGAATATTTTTATTTGTAGGCTGAGTAGCCGAAATACTAATTTTCATGTAAGGTCAAGATTTCCAAGCCAGAGCCATGGGTCTGGAGTAGCTCCATGATAATAATAATATATGGTATAATTAAAAATAAAATACTTGCTCCACAAAACGCCTCGTTTTGTGAGTTTTTAGGGTTCCGTACCTCAGAAGGAAAAAACGGAACCCTTATAGAATCACTTTTTGTCCGTCTGTCTATCTGTCCGTCCGTCAAAACGTGCACAGCTCAAACCGCTGGTGATACAAACATGAAATTTGGACAGTAAGTACCTTTCATAGCGTAAAAGAAGAGCAAAGGAAGGATTTTGGAAAATTCTTACCCTAAGGGGGTAAAATAAGGGGTGGAAGTTTGTATGGAATTCCCTCATTTCTGAAGTTAGAAACATGAAAATTTCTATTTAGGCTACTAATACAAATACAAAATAGTAATTTCAGCGCTTTTGAAAATTCTAACCCCAAGAGGGTAAAATAAGGGGTGGAAGTTTATATGGGGGTTCAAATTTTTCTAAAGCTAGGCACAATAAAATTTGTATTTAGGCTTCTTATTAACTAAGAATAGTAATTTCAGCGTTTTTGATCATTTCACCTCTAACGGTGTAAAACAGGGGGTGAAAGTTTGTATAGGCGTCCCAATTTTTCTGAAGCTAGAGATATGAAAATTTGTATTTGGGCTACTCATTACAAATTAAAACCGAACAAGTGCAAGTAGGACTCGTGCTCTGAGGGTTCCGTACAAATTTTATTATGTTTGTGTGTGCATCATATCTTTGGCGTGCAAATACAGGGCAATGAAGCAAGATGTGCTCCACTGTCTCGCTGGGGTTCTTCGAGCTTCCACTTTGCTAGTTTTCGGAACAATACATAATAATTACAACACCTAAGTGTGTATTGTTCCGAAAACAGGGAAAATCATGAAGACTCTAATCTCGGGATAACAATTGCACTGCAAGCGACTGTGGTGAACTGGTTGGGCTAACAATCAAAAGGTCCCAGGCTCGATCCCTGTTGGGGCATGCACTAATGGATGAATTTTCATCTATGTGCATAATTTACAGTTCGCTGACGGCGAGAGAAAACATCGTGAGGAAACCTACCTATCCCTCGGGATTAGGTAATAGTCAGTTCCTGTATACACGGCGACAAGATTCACCACCTGTCACGTTGGGTTCTGACTATACAGAGTGAATTTTTCAAGTGTGCGTAGATGGCCAAATCCGAAACTATGAGTGATATCAAAAAGTACTCAAAAGAATCTCGGGGCTGATTTTGATGAAAATTGTAATTACTTCTCAAAATTCGTTTCTTATCAGCGACACTATCGAATGCTGTAATAATACAGTATGTGGTTTTTTTATTCTTAATCAACTAGTTCGATTCCTGGCTACGACTATTGTTTTTTCAAAAATCCAATGATGCAGTTTTAGTTTTCATCAAAATCAGCCCCGAGATTTTTTTGAGTACTTTTCGATATCACTCATAGTTTCGGATTTGGCCATCCACGCTCACTTGAAAAATTCACCCTGTATAGTCAGAACCCAACGTGACAGGTGGTGAATCTTGTCGCCGTGTATACAGGAACTGACTATTACCTAATCCCGAGGGATAGGTAGGTTTCCTCACGATGTTTTCTCTCGCCGTCAGCGAACTGTAAATTATGCACACACACATGCGAATTTTGAGAAGTTGTAATTACTTCTCAAATTTCGTTTCTATTCAGTGACACTATCGAATGGTGTAATAATACAGTATTTGGTTTTTTATTCTAAATCAACTAGTTTGATTCCTGGCTACGAATATTGTTTTTACGGTAAACTTAAGGAAAGAGCTAATTTTAAACAAAATAGTATTTTATTTCTCTTAAGTTACCTAACTATTAAACCTAAACTGATTAATTGTTCAAAAATGATTGAAAATTTGTAATTAGAACATAATGTTATGAAGATGACTGCGCTGCGAAGGTAAATAAATAAAAATATTGAGCATAATTTCGAACAAGGTAAAGGTAATGTACGTATGACTTATTACAGTCAACTTGAAAATATGCAGCAGTTTATTAAAAAACACAGTTTTTTTTAAGTTTGCCGTATGTCATTACTTCCCAGAATTCGTTCCTTATCAGCGACACTATCGAATGGTGTAATAATACAGTAAGTGGTTTTTTTCAACTAGTTCGAAATCAACTAGTTCGATTACTGGCTACGAATTTAGTTTTTTTCAAAAATCCAATGATGCAGTTTTAGTTTTCACCAAAATCGGCCCCGAGACTTCTTTGAGTACCTTTCGATATTCCTTATAGTTTCGGATTTGGCCATCCACGCACACTTGGAAAATTCACCTGTATACACGTGGGCTTTGAGTTGGTTAATACCTCTACAATGGGGTGGTGTATATCCACTCAAGCCTCTGACTACCCCCGAATGGGGATAAAAGTGGTGACGTTACATTTCTAAAAAAATATTTAACGGGTGATGACACTAAATAAATTTAGCACTGCAAATTTAGCGACTTATTAAATTTGGACCCATCCCTAAGAAGCTGTGATGTTTATTTGATGTATGGTTTAGTAATGTAGAGCATTGAACTCCGGTCTCCCAACTTAATCCTGATGCTCAATAAAACTAAACATATAGTAAACATTGCCGACCTGAAGGGAAGGGGTAGGGGAGAAGGGGGGGGGGGGGGTTGGGCTTACGGCTCTCTCACTCATCGTACGAAACGCAGCTGTAATAGCTGCTTTACGCCGATCTTCTATGAGAGGGTGGTACTACCCCACCAAACGGTGGTTAGTCCAACTTAAAAATAAGCGAACAAAAATAATTTCGTATTACTAATATTAAGTAGTATGAATAACATCAACTGAAACACGCTTAACATCAGGCGGGCCGTACGCATGTTTTTTTGTCTTGGCTTTTCTTGTCGCATATAGCCAGTGTCAAGTACCTACCTATAATAATATAGATTTTCAATGTTGCACTTCGCCACTTCCCGCCAAAAAAAAACAAGTTTGTCTAGCAACTCAGTGGTATAAAAAGATATCATAGGCAAGACAAAAAAAACCTGGAGCACTAAAAAGCCTGAAATAATATTTCTATTACCACCACTGCCTACCCCTTCGGGAAAATCAGGCGTGATGATGTGTTATCGAGTATTTGGGGTCGGTGCCAATCTACCTATCTTCTTACTTTTATAGTAGGTAGACTCGGCATACCAAGATTGGCACCGACTCCAAATACTCTATAACACATCATCACGCCTGATTTTCCCGAAGGGGTAGGCAGTCGTGGTAATAGAAATATTATTTCAGGCTTTTTAGTGCTCCAGGTTTTTTTGAAGTCGGTTTTTATTTTTTTATAAAAATAATTTTATATCATGATTTTTAGTGGCGCCATACAAACTTTATCACCCCAAATTACCCCTTTGGGGGTGACTTTTCCAAGATTCCAAAACAAAAGTTTCTTAGTTTATTATATGGAGTATACATACTAAGTTTCAAGTCAATCGGACACAAATATATTTTTCTACCGTACTTCTACCCCTTGTTTCCCCCTTTGGGGGTTGATTTCCGAAATGATATTTTTATGGGACCAAAACAACTTAGTCACCTACCAAATAACAGTTTAAAAAGAAAAATTGGTTCATAAACGTTAGAGATAAACGGTAACTCTCCATACAAACTTCAACACCTCGTTTTACCCCTTAGGGGGGGATTTTTCTAAAATCCTGAAACATGAGTTTCATTATTTGTTATGCAAAATATACATATTAAGTTTCAAGTCAATCGGACAAAAAATTTTTGTTCAGACGACCTTCACCCCCCAAAATTACCCCCTTAGGGGTTGATTCTAGGAATTATTTTTTTATGGGACCAACTTGGAGCTACGATCTACCGAACAGCAAAAGAATTTTTCAAATCGGTTCATAAATGCCGGAGAAATCGGTGAACATACATAAAAAAAAATACATACAGCCGAACATAGAACCTCCTCCTTTTTTGAAGTCGGTTAAAAATATGAAAAAATGAAATGTAACGTCACGACTTTTATCCCCATTCGGGGGTAGTCAGAGGCGTGAGTGGCCATACACCACCACATTGTGGAGGGATTAACCAACTCAAAGCCCACGTTTCACCAGATAGTCAGAACCCAACGTGACAGGTGGTGAACCTTGTCGCCGTGTATACAGGAATTGACTATTACCTAATCCTGATGGATAGGTAGGTTTCCTCAAGATGTTTTCCCTCACCGTCAGCGAACTGTAAATTATGCACATAGATGAAAATTCATCCAATAGCTACGTCCAGAAGTGTCACATGCCGCGAGAGGAATATTTTCCTCGCGAAGTTTGACTTGCCTCACGTGAGGCAAATGCGCGCCCTGCCTCACCTGAGCACTCACATTTGCCTCGCCTAGTTTGGCAGTCGTGAGACAGAACGATGTCAAACGTGTCAAACTGATTGATCGGGTATACCTTTCCCTGTCTAGTGTGTCAGTTGCCTCGCCATTTGCCTCGCGCGGCATGCGACTCAGGCAAACGTCGTGCTTCGCGAGGCATGTGGGTGAGCAGCCTCGCGCGGCATGTGCATGTTGTAGACACGGCTATTGGTGCATGCCCCACCGGGGATCGAACCTGGGACCTTCTGATTGTTAGCCCAACCTGTTGTTGTTGTTAGGCAAGACAATAAGATTAGAAAGTAGGTAAGCGGTTTTTAGAGGACGATTATGCTTTTTAATCATATACCTATTCATCATTCTATATTATTCATAATCTATGATGACAACAAAACGCGTCACTGACATAAATATTAATTTAAAAATATTTGTAATCATATAATATCCTAAAAATTATGTTCAATATTATATTTAAACTATTTAAAACGTGATTTAATTCATAAAATGCTAAGAAGACGTAATTGTTTTACGAATTTCACGCAAAAATTTGCGCGCACGTCCAGCTTTGGAGGCCGCCATCGCGGATCTGCGACGAACATTTTGCAGTCCAAGTCATGATGACCCATGACGTTTGTCGCATATTTAAGGTTATTATTGATTATTTTTTAAATAAAATGACTAATATTAAATCTTGGATCCACGGATTCTTAGACAAGTCTTGACAATTTTTCTGGTATAGGTTTCACGTAAATCTGTTCAGTTGCTATGGAGAACATTTACGATTAAGGTTGACAATTTCATATTTTGAAATCGATTTCTACAAAATTTGGTAACATTTAAAGTAAATCGGCTAAGCCATTTTATTCCCGACCATATGAGGTTTAATGTTGTATACTTTATATTGCACATAAGCCAGCTGCTTCATCAAACCATTTACTTAGACCCACCCAGTTGAACATTTGTATCACCTTAATAATGCCATCTCTAAAGATGTTCTTATTTAATTTTCCATTTCGATATTTGATCGTTCGAACGAAAGTAAGTCTTCCTACAGTGTAGGTCGAGTATACTAAGTAATTACAAGTTGCATAATATAAAAGAAAACATAGTTTTATGTTAATTAGTTACGTCTTAACATTGCTTCGTCGTAACCCTTAGCCCGGCATTGCGTCAGCTTTCTTTGAACATAAGATTCATCAAGGAAACTGGTTTTAATAACCGGTTGCTGAATAGCATTCACTAACTCCTTTATTACTAGAACCAGAGTTAATGTCCTCTAAAGCTATAGTACGCTTTGTTCAGTTCGTCTGACATCAGCGTGAGCTCAATGATATAACATTACTAACATAACTCTAACAACCTAAATGTAGCCTTCGTTTTATTAGTAACCGTGTTCAAATTACCAACAATTTAGGTAAATCGGAACACGCAAAAATATGCTATTGGCGAATTTTGGTTGGCATCTTTAATTAGCTTCGACTAATGGCTTACAATCGCCGTAATGTCTGTCAGATCTAGGTAAAATGAAAGCAATGGTAATTTTTAATTAAAGTGGCGATGGCTCAGTATCTAGTACTATATTCCACGCCGCTTAATTAAATTCTTTGATCATTAGTAATAGGTGCAAATAGCGTATTATAAACATTACACCGTATGCATTTATGGACGACGCAATTCTTCGCTAGCATATCATAGTCCCTGGATTACTCTTTTGGGTTAGCCGTTAGCTGTTACCTATAGTTTTTCGCCTTTCGTTATAAGGCATCATAAAAATTATAGTTACACTATTTCTTGCAGTTGGTGTCCGTAAGACTCCTTACTTGGCTGGAGCTAACTTGATTCGTTTATAGCTGTACACAGTGGTCCGCATTAATTGACAAGTACACTCGTGAGCGACTACCCACCCTCAAATAGGGTACCGTCTGTGAAATCTCTGAATACATACAGTAATGGGTTCGCCCATTAACATTTTAATACTTTCCATTTACTCCACAATTGAAGATAAAAAGCAGGAGTCTAGTTGACTTATCTAATGGTATAATTCTCTAGGTTTTGATTCTCCTAGGACCTAGACTGTGTGCGTCACACACCTACTCATTATGTAGCTTTATTTGGCACTGCAAACCTTTTACAAGAGGTATCAATTCTTAGTGCTATTTTGTCAAATAAAACCCTCGCCCACTTGCAATCCTGTCAACACTATCGTTTTCACCATCCTATCGGCTGGAAACTTTCCAGAAAACTTGACGTGCATTGGAAAATTATTTCTCAGAAAGTGTTAGAGGTCGTTGAGGGAAATACAATAGTAATGCAAGTAGTCTGGGAGCAGTAAATAATTTCGCCCACACTCACCGAGGCGGCGGTGGTGCGGCGGATGCTCGGCCGCTAGCAGGCACCCCATACCATTACCTTTGTTACCCCGCCCACACGCGACTTTGTTTTTCTCAATTATTATCACTGTAGGAAACCTGATATGTTTTGCTTTTGCAAGTCAATATAAGAATTGTGTTGATAAATGTGATAATATTTTTGCCTTAAGATTATATTAGAGTTATAACCAAATAAAACTAAAAATATATTACTCAATAATGAGTGGAAGACGTTGGAAAAGAGAGGAGGAAAAGCCCACTGGATTGAATTAGATACAGGTCGCACGCATAAGACCGACAAAAGTGGAGGACGCTAAGGGAGGCCTTCACCAAAATGATCGAAATTGACTGAAGATGAAGAAAGTGGATGAAAAAGTTGAGCTGATTAGGTATAATCATAACTAAAAGACATAAGCTAAAGTAAAGCAAAAACTTCAAAATTTGTGATTGCAGTGGTCTAACGTGGACAGTTTAATAATGTTCATCGTTTATTTTTAACCATAGTTCTACGCCGAAAATTGTGAGATCATCACATGCCGCATGAATGTTAATGCCGTCTTCAATGAAATAAAAGCACCACTGCATCGCAATAAAGTGAAGCAACGCAGGGCACGTGCTATGCAAGCGACTTTGTTACATCAACCGTTCATGCTCTATGCTTAAAGCCTTTCACCAACACCGGTGCTTGTAATTTTCTTGCTCGCAAAGCTATTATTGCTGTAAATCCCTCAGTGGCGCAACGGGATCTGATGTCAAGCCACGTTTTGTATTAATGAGAAATAAATTGAAGTTAATTGCGACGTTAATATCAACATTTACACCAATTTGAATTGTCTATGAACTGTAGGTTCACTTAATCTCATTGTTATCAGTATTTATTATGCGCAGTT
This sequence comes from Drymonia ruficornis, assembly GCA_947859195.1. NCBI lineage: Eukaryota > Metazoa > Arthropoda > Insecta > Lepidoptera > Notodontidae > Drymonia > Drymonia ruficornis. The sequence goes on from OX401908.1 coordinate 12,598,084, forward strand.
GCCTTCGAATCCGACTCTTGAATTTCTCCTGACTTTCGCCGCTTCTATACTCGTATTAATTGTGTCAGGTCGTTGGCGCACATGTATGACCGGTCATATTGCAAAAGAGCGTACTTGCGTATATTCTTTGTTGCGTGCAACGAATAATTCTCCAAATTACTTTTTCTTCAGGTACATGTATGTAATGAATACGGTTCCACAAAATCGGTATTACGACAGGAAGTTGGCCTTTTCTTTGCATTACAAATGAGTGTGCTCGCCGGTTACTCACGACTCAAAATGTTGGTGTGGTAGATTGCATGGCTCACGGCCGCAGGTCACCATGCCAACATGGTAATCGCATGAATGAGCCTATGGGTCAGGCAGGCAGGCAGGCAGGCAGGCTGCAGGCCCCGCACGCCTCGCGTTGCCCCGCCACTCGATTTGTGAATGAAGCCCCCACCGGCGCGTGGCGCGCTCTCGCCGCTCACGATCAGTCGCGCCGTCGGCCAACGCGCTAACACGCGAGCGCATATTTTTAATTCTTTAAATTTTGACGTTTCGAAATTTGAAATCGTACGTGTTAAACTGTGTTATAGTTTGATTGACTGCTAACATTTAAGTGGACATTTATCGCCTGCTGTTGTGTGGATATTCGCATTGAGACGCAGGTCGCTGCACTGTGAAACCAGACCACGGGAAAGCCGCCAACGGTAGACACCGTTGGACGTATAAGGTAGGCAAGTGATTACGAATTTTTCTTTCATTCACAACGAAGGCTAGGCAATTAAGTTAAGGTGACACGTAGGCTAGTCTTATTGAACGAAAAATACGGCAGTGGGCCGGGTTGTAGGTGGGGTGCCCACGTAATTTTATATTTGTAGGTGTAGTACGCCACTGCTTCTCAATACCTAGACACATAATCAACTTGAGCAATTGGACTACATATACCTACTCAGATTATTGAAATCTGGGAATATCCATACAACAAATTGGAGAAACATAATAATTACAATACTTATAATGAATGTATGTATGGGTAAAACTTCCCCTTTCCTGATATTAACTAGCTACTTACCTATTCACTTATCTTTGGTAAAAACAGTTGCATCCGGAATAGGTAAATAGAAATAAAATAAAGATAGCTTCAAACGTAACCCTTAACTATTATAAAAAATGATTTTTGTGCGCGTGGTCAAAGTATTCCAGGCTGAAACGGTACCTCAATAAGACAGATGCGTTTAATTTTTTGTTTACATCGTGTGCGCAAAAAAATGGTCAAAAGTAGGCGCCGTAGCAGCAGCAACACAATAGACCGTTTAATAAGGCGCTAAGCAAGCTTTACCTGGAGTCGATTCTCGCCAATTTTTTCTTGACACAAAACGTCGCCTCGAAATTGATGAGCCTCCATTGTTTGCGTTGATATCGATCGGTTTCGGTACGACACTCCATCTCTCGATTTTCGTTTAATGTGTGATAAGGTCAATTCTTTTGGACTCGAAACGTCGTTTTGTATAGCCACCAGGCTTTCTTGGCGACGAAAGTTAGAACGCTGCTTTCTTGTACTTGTTTATTATCGATCAATTTCTTTGATCGTAAATTCCAAGTCCGGGGCTAATGAAACGGCCATCCATCATAAGCCCACCAGCGGATATTAAATTGACACGCCTCGCTCGGAACACTCCTTCATCTCATCCCATTACGGCGATATTGCTATACGTATGATTCTAACAGCTCGCTTGTGACGACGGCTTTTTGCTTCCAGCAAATATTGTGCATATTTGCTCATTAAGGAAATTACTTCTAGTTCAAATATAAACGAGAATGTTATATTTATTACTTAATGAGACGCTATGCATATATTATTCGTAATTGAAGAGGAAGTTGATCGACAGGAATGTTATCTTGGAGTATTATCAAGCGCTTTATCTTTGGACGAAGACCATTGTATTGTTGCATCTATTTAATAATCGTGTGCCTCGTTGAAATGTGAACCCAATTAAAAGAGTAATTTATGGTATGTTTTGATTTTCATTAGCTAGGTTCTTCCCTAGATTTATTTCTGTCCTTATTCAGGGAGATGTCATAGTGGCTCTTTGATAATTCAATTATATTACCCTTGTTGAAAGATTTCATTGTTCCCCACTGTTCAATCTATATAAAAGCTCCCAGTTTGGTGTCGGACAGCGGAAATTAAATTGACTCGCCCTCCTTCCTCCTGCCTGGTGTCGCTTTTGCAGTAACGCTATCAACATTTCACGCTTTAGTCAATACAGTTTCCTTCTCTGAATGCAATAACGATGTTTTTAAACTGGGGCGACCAGAGTTGTCGTATCGGCTCCTATTATTTCTATTAGATACAAATATTCCCTTACAAGTTGTCACTTTTCCTCATTACGCCGCCGCCACGTCGAGTTTTATGAATGCTATCTACTCGATTTACATCTCATTTCCTTGGGTTAGTAATTATCTAACTGTCTTATGATTCACATCCTACGGGTACATTTCTCACATTTGTATGTGATGGAAGATGTAGTAAAAACTTAATTTAAATCAGGATGCGGATCGGTAATCACGATATTAATGAGACACATTGTATTATTCAAAATAAATCTTCGGACTTTTCAGCGTCCAGGCACCAGGTACATTCATAAGAAATTCTTACTTGCAAATATTTCATTCAACTGCAATAGCCTCATTATATGCGCCTGTAGAATGATTCTCACGGTGTTTCGACAGTGATGCGAGCAGCAATTAGTCGAGTAAGCTGTGTTGCTTGCTGCAAGTGAAAGAAATTGTGAGACAATTTCGGGACGATCTCTGAGAATACACTCGGGAGCCTGCTGTTTCGCCTCACTCTCATCATACGCCGGTCCGACTTTCAATTAATGAAATATATTTTTTGAACATTAATTAAATCAGCCAGTGAGCTACACAGAGGGGGACTGCATTTATTAAAGTTTTTACACTAACAGTATTCATTTCAATTGATGTTGTATTCTAACACTGCAGTGATCATGTATAATGCTATCTTCCTTTGTATCCACATACTCGTTAAAGCAAATTACTACTCGACACGTCGTAAAGACATTAACTTCACACTTGGAGAGCCGAGCATTGTTGCCGAGTGAAAAACACAGAGAGGAAGCGATAAATTATGTTCGAAGTTTATACGATCGGCCGGTAATGGGCTATGAGCCCTCGATCGCAGCGCGAGCGCAGCATCACAGAAACACTAAAGAATCGCTTATTATTAATTTTCGATGGTGGCTATTATATCGCACAATTGTTAATCTTCTACGAATATGTATAATATTTTGGGAAAATTGTAATAAGTATACTTAAGTATTTACGTTGTTACATATTTTTATTAAAGTATCTCAATATGTTTTTTTAACTGTTTTATGTGGGAAATCCTTAAAATTATAAATTCCCAAAGAAGCATGACTCGTCCGTCAGTTACCCAATTGTAATTGTTTTTATATTCCAAAAGGCAAACAGGTACTTCCGATAATTTAACTTTCGCAGTTACCTACCGTGAACAAACAAGCGGAAGTCTTTGAAATCGGAACAAAAGTTCGGTTGACTTTTAAGCACTTATTAATATTTGTCCCTTCCGGAACATCCCTCGGCAGAGGGTGGGTTCCCGTTGAACCGAAAACGGAAGTAGCATACGTCCGCCATACTTTGTTCCATAATTGGCAGCACGAGCTTCCGGTTTCTTTTAAGAAAATCTAATAATAGATTTAAAATTCTAATTTTTCTGAATTAAAACTTCTTGAAACGGTTATTTTACGCGGGTTTATTCTGGGAATACACACTAGTTTGGTTTGGTATGTGTGAATAGGTAATACGAATGACTGAATGAATTGCTAATGGGTATGACTTTGATGGTTGTTAAAGTATGTAGAGTAAAAGTATGTATGTTTGTCATCTGCTTTTCATACGTCACAAACATTTAAAATTGGATAAGTAGAAACATTTTCCCAGAATAATCAGCTTGCAATTTATCGCGATAATGTTTGCCATTTTCTTCGGAATTCTTGTAAATTCCCCCAAGCTTTTGACTTATTTTTAGTTCATGACAATGACGAATTCTTGACGAGTGGATGTCCCTCAGTTGCAAATAGTTGGACCGATTTGGCGACGCTCTAATAGGTACCTGGTTTCAAAAATAATGAACTCTCTTCAACAATCGTGCCGTCTGCCGGAGCGCACTGAGCCCACGCCCCACATGCGACACGCATGGCATACAATTACTCTCATGTCCACACTTATGGATGTAATTGTATGCTTAGCAAGTTTTATTGTCCTGTACCATAGCCGGCTCAGGTAGGAGCTAAGTAGCTGAACCAAGGACGATTGCCTAAGAAATCCGGTCAATGAAGTCACGTCTTCGATATGCCGATGTTATTGATAGTGCGCGACTCGTGAGACGTGACGATATACCTTAATGTTCTTAGCACCTCAAAATTTCGCGTTTCTGTATTATTTTCCCAAGATTTTTTTAGTTCCCATAAAAAGATTAGTGAAGGGTGGAGGTGCTAATGCATGTGTATACGCACATCCGGTCCGACGGGGTCCGTTAATTGGTCCGCGTAAAAGGGATATCGTGTAGCGTGCCCCCGCGCTCATTCCCCGACTTCCTGCCTCGCGACATCAGGGCGACGACAGGTCGAGATCGTGAGCTTCTGCTACCTACTTTGGAGGAAATCTGCTTTAAAAAGCTGTCCGTCCAATTAAACGTTGGGACATCACCCCCTGCCGACTTTTGTCCTCTTTTGATCTTCAGTCACGACTCCTTATAAGTTTAGACATTTCAAGTATGGTCAAGGATTAAAATTCCGCCGATCATTTTAAAATAATGTATTGTTACACGACTGCCCAAAAAAAAAAGAGTGTATATGTGTTTAGGGTTCATGTATGTATGTTTGTATGTTTGTATGTGAGATTCTTTATTCCACCATAACTTATAAATGCCTGAACGGATTTCGATGTATGGGGTATCGTTAGAATCCTTACATCATTCCGGGTAACACTGGGTATATTATTTTTGAAAAAAATCAATATGGCGGCATTATGGCTTACTTTAATATGTGAAAAAAAAGTTTTTTTCTTCCATTATTACAATATGGGTATCAAATTGAAGGTCTTGATGAGCACAGTCCAAAACTGTAGAATTTATAGGCATAATTTAACACAGGTAGGGTGTACATGCAAAACAAATATATCATTTTTGGCTGCTGTCACTAAAATGCATAAAATAAAAATAAATAATTTAAAAAATTAAAAACACGACTGCCCTGCCAAAAAACGAACTAAAAAGTATAAAACAAGTGCAGTGTCATTGCAGTCGGGGGCCCTCTTAGATTAAACATGTTCCACAGAACGGTCCCCCGACTGCAATGACACTGCACTTGTTTTATACTTTTTAGTTCGTTTTTTGGCAGGGCAGTCGTGTTTTTAATTTTTTATTTTAATAATACCAATCCAAATTACTGACGACATGCTGCTGCGTGTCGTGTGTTTCTTGTCGCGACAACCGGTGATATGATTTGCATTAACAACAGCTAACTTGTTCTCAGAGTGTTTTTGTTTCTTTTTCTTTGCGTGAGTGTTATTTTTTACTATTTTTTCTTAGTTAATGAACAGGTCCGCTTCAATTATCTTTACAATGATTATCTTCGTTTTTGTACCATTCAAGATTTGTAGTGTAGGTGTCAGTGATAAAAGGATTATTAAAGAGACCCGTGACTATAATAATTACATGCGCAATTTTTTTGACTTATAAATTACTCTGTGAATCTTTGTCTTCCCACGAGGATCTTCAATTTACTCAGTCTGCGGAACGATTTACTGTGGTTCCAACTAACATATTGTTATTACTATCTGTAATCTGAATAGACCGTCATTTTCCCATGACGGACTTCTAGACTGGGAACTTTTTATCATTAATACCTCCTATGCTCATCTATGCAAGTGTGTACATCAAAGAATTTTGAATTAATAGAGTTTTACAGGAAAGCCAGTTTAGAAGAAATTACATATGTGTGATTATTGCATTGAACTCATGAACGGTGCCGACAACATTGTTTTCCGTCCCAAATGACCCCAATTTTAGGCTTATAACGAAAATTGCATGTTGCAGATATTGCAATTCTATAGAAGCCCGTCAATGCAGTTATTCCAGGTTGCAGCGCGAGCGGCCAAAGGTGCCGTCCTGAGAACTAAACAATCGAAGTAGTTCCTAGAAATATTCAATGGGTTCGTTAGGTGTAGAATGGAAAGAGTACTCATCGACGGAAACAATAGGTGCTAACTTGCACATTTAGTAGGCGGCTCTAAAGAGGATGTGAACTGATTACTGACTAGCTGACTGTAAAGTTGGGAAATGTTCAGCCATACGGTATTCATGAGCCGAGTATCGTATACTTTTATATCAGCTGTTTCTTTTTCTATGATAAATATCTCATTGAACCATTAATTTTAGGCTGGGGCCTTGAGGGCTACAAACATAACAGCTGTTAACACCTTATGGTTTTATTTGTATCAATAAATTGCGATGTATATGTTGGATGACAGATATGGAAGTTCGGCCCCGTGTTTATAATTTGCACAGTATGTAAACACTCGCTCGTGTATTGGTGCTGATATAAAGCAGTTTGTTTTTGTTATTAGAACGTATTGTTAACATTCAGCGCTCAGACGAATAGACAATAATATCGGTCTTATGAATGGGTAATTGATCGTTCTTAGTCCATGCTTGTAAGTCCATAATACTTTTATTGAAACCTAGCTAGTATCAATGCCTTCATTGAATTGGAGTTTTTTTTGCCAAATGAAAAGGTGTGACGAATACGAACGAATTGGATTTTCTACTTGTTTATAGGATCATAAGCGACGTTGGAAACCCGTATGGTTTATTTATTACCGATGGAGAGTGGGCCGGTTCCGGCCGGTGCTTGCACAGGAAACCCGCAGGATATATCAGAATTAGAATCGCGAGCCGATGAACGGTGGGGCACTTGCGCTATGTCGACCGCACTTCCCATATCCGCTTATCGAAGTCCCTTTAAATCGTAAAACGTCTACAGGTATCCGGATTTATGATGCCAGTCAATATTTTGATCTAATTAATGAAGGTGCGAATTCATTTAGTGGTTTTCAATCTTCTTATTCTCCAGTTGTCGGTGACCTAACCCCCTTAAACCTCAATGCCTTGAATGTATCATTACCATCAACCAATGTTTGTTTGTTGATTGCTATTCTCAATGATTTCAGTAAGTAGGTATGTTTATTTTTACATTGTTGAGTTTTTCTTTAGGGTTTTTTACTTATCGCAATTTTCGATCTCCGTGATTCCGAGTCCGTTGGAATCGGCGTGTCGTTGTTTTATTTTCGACGTTTCTCGTTGTCCGTCGAACGGAAGTCATTATGCGCTTTCCGCTGTGCGATGTACTCCTGCCCTGTAAAATATATTCATTAAATCAGCGATCATGGGTCGACCGTCGATTTTTTCTCTCCAAGATCATTATTTGCCATCAATTTCACGTTTGGTTCAGATTGATCATTGTAGAATTTTAAATCGGCTCTGTAGATGTTTACGTTAGGTTTCGCTTTTTGATTCTAGTTTGTGTTTGTTCTCATCAAATGTCTGTGTGATGACGTCTTGACGCGACCGCCGCACGCCGGCGGGGCAGGGCGGCCTCTTGCAACACTCGCGGGAGCATGCGACAAATATTGACATGACAAATGTTTGTGCAGTAGAAAAAGCACGTACGGCTCTTGTGACTACTACGTTCACCATAGGTGGTACGCACAGATAATACGCCTCCTGTAAACCGCCGAGATAACATGCGGTGTTTGCTCAAAACAAATCATGTTTGCCCACTTTATGTCCTGAGGACTGCTGGCTGACACGGATCACTAGTGCTTGGTTATTATGCGTCCTCACGTTCTATTTGCATTGGTCTATGGATATGCATTTGTTGGCGGTCGCTGCAGTTTAAATTTTGCTATAGACTCAGAAAATATCGTCTACATGCTAAATGGTATTGACAATAGTCGGCACCTATTCGGTTGGCACGATCCTTGAAACATTGGCTATTTTAAGATGGTTTCTTTAATTTAAGCTCTTGCACGTAATTACTTGACCATTAACAATGTTAAGAATAACATTGGTATCATCATTTTACAAAATTAACTACGTATTCGAGTTCATTTGCCAACGCATTTAGTATCTGTAAACAAGCTCTCACCAAGGCCGCGTATGTTTACGAGTCTTCTAATACTAATAGCACGAACAGATTACAAAATAATATAAAAGGTATAATATTTGCTGCGATATCATCCGAAAAGCTACTTAGATTAATAGTTGCTCGACTTTTATAGTTTTAATATCATAATATGAAATGAGTTGAATGACCTTTGATAACGAAGCTACATCATCTAGTATATTTAAAGAAAAAAAAGTAACTGATGTCAAAAGCTTATTAATATCCGTTACAAAAATATACTTCAGTACATGTTTTACAGTAAGTCTATTTACTTATAAAGAAATATATGTTCCGATATTCTAGCAGACCGCGATTTATTCGCGTGTCGCGAATCGCCAACGGAAACGTATGCCAGTAATGAGCTTCGGATGTCGCTCACCTATTGTGCCGTGCTAATAGATATTGACTTCCTTAGTTCAGCCGATGGTGGCAACAACACCGGTCTATAATGAGGCATTGTTCACATCTTATTCTGTTTGCGATACGCAGATGCCTTGCGAACCGATTGGTAAGCTCGATATGGGTGCACTGTCTTGCGATTCGGCTGTTTAAGAATCCAGGTCAGCGGTCCTACACGGATCCGCAACGGCAATTTAGCCGGCACCAAAATGGAACTGGCATTTACATTGCAGACACCGTAAATTGGAATTCGTGCTTGAGTTGAAGCTTTGTTATTAAGTATACCCTAGTGACCGTAGTCAATCATAGATCACGAGCTGGCAGTCCGTCTTTACTCGTCGTCAATTTTCAATACTGTTGGAACATTCTTAGAGAGTAAATCACACGAGAAATGAGTTTGGAGCAGCCGTTTAGCTATACCGTTTTGTTGTAATGTGTGACCATTTAAAAACGTAAGCGACAGTTATAGTCGCTTAATAAGTTCATATTAAAGTCGTGTCAACCATATATCTCAGCTCAGCAATTGTTGCGAAGCTGCGAAGGCGTGTCTTTATTGGCAACTCCTTGAGGCGTTTGTTTGCAAATGACGTAAGTGGCGGTAAATTATTGAGCCAATCGGATGGTATTTCTCTTATTGTCCCCGTTATTTGTTCGTGGAGACGCACGGTCGGTCACATTAGCAGCATGACGTTCCGGCAGTGCGTCTTCCGCGCGTTCCGCGGACTGCCTGAGAACCGTCGTCAGCTATTGAATGGAATTAAGATTATTTACTTGGTCCATCATCCGCAGCGTTCCTTCCGCTGTGAAAACATTCAGAAACCATAAAATACTTTCAATAGTCTACAATTCATAGGTCCTGACTTACAGGACATGTGTGAGGGTGTGGCGGGTGAGTCAAAAAAATATAAAGTCAATTTACTATGTTAATTTAGCACTGCTCCATGCTACATTAATACTATATTCACAATTTTAGTAGTATTGTGCGCGCAAATAGAATCCAACGAATAAAAGCAAATCACCAGATGTTATAAGTGGCGGCGTCATTAGCTTGACTCGTAATCCCTTGACGGCACGCGCAGGCACGCCGCAACTATAAGTGGGTTAATATGACGATCCTGGCCAAGGTCGCCCCAATAAGTTACCTGTATTATCTAAGCGATAATCACACATACGCATCTAAATTAGAATCAATGAACTAGTTGGTTTAAATCTTTATATTACTAATGCTGTAATATATGGTTACAAATCATGTTCCAACATTATCGTCCTTGATATAGTTGGACTCGTTTCACTTCCTGTTACGCGGCGAATTGTAAACGCCGAACACGTCACTCATTCAAACTCAATCAAAGGATCATATGAATGAGATGTTTACCACGTATGCGGGTAGTGTAGGTACATGAGTGCAAGCGTTGCGTTTCCTGTTGGTGAAGTAGGTACTTACCATGCATACCGACTATATTTCGTAATAATAAAATTTTCCTTTTGATTTTCCTGTTCCTCTCTTCAGGGAAATCTGATCGAATTTTTAGAACAAGGTAGAAATCCATCGTCGTCATCGTCGTATATTGTTTGCGTTAATGCATTAACTATTGTGATGGATTTATTGATTACAACTGCATTTTGATTCGAAGGAGGAATTCCAAATGTACATGTGTGTGTTTGTTATTTGGTGTCCGCGACTAGCCGCGGCGCTGCGCTCGCGCTGGAGGGCCGCAGGGCCGCCGCCCCGCCAAGGCCAGCGAGTTCGTTAGGGCCATTCATGGATGCCTGCGCGCAGCCTCCTCCCCGCTCTCCCGCTGCGACAGGATATTCTCCCTCACTGTGTGCTATGATGGTCGTCGATTGATCAGTTTATTTTTTTTAATCGAGCTTTGAGCAAAAAGACACCACGCACAATCGTAATTCGCCGGATGCACTAACGACTGTAAAAATGTTTAAACCCCACCGTGCAGCATTAGTTTGTTTTTGTCGAAGGCCGCGTTTCCGCCATGACTTAATCCATAACTAACCAGTATGTAGTATACAGTATGCGATATCCATTAGAGCTTATTAAGTTCTATTATAAGAACTAACAACAAATTAACTGTTTTCCTTTCCGTTCACGTAAGGACGCAATAGAATGTAGATAGGTGTATGAAGTCTGTGCCAGACGGCGGCGTTCCGTGTGCGGTTTCCTACTAGTAAGTCGATGAATAAACTTTAATAAACAGGAGATGAGGCTTTTGATGTGAATAGGAATGTGGCGAAGCGTAGGCACGTTGACACAAGTACCTTCTGTTGACATTTGGTGAGCACTATGTCGGTGAAATGTAACTATGACCAGCTTTTGTTAAGTCCATAAGATTTAGACAGTTCGGAAGAATGCCCTTGAAATTGAATATTAATGCGACCGCGGACAACCTTCGCCATCGCGCCACTTCGCCTGATTTCCGAAACGGTTTGAGGATAATGTCTTCATTCATACCAATATGGTCCTTAAGTGGGTGGAAATGGATAATGAATCGCCTTGCACTACATCGGAGGAACACCGGTACCGAAGTATTTCGGACGCGCATTGTGGGCAATTCGTCATGATTTGCGTATGTAAATCAATGGAGTTTGGTTGTGCGGGCGTAACGGTATTTTCGTCGGTCCACGGCAGGAAGGCGGATGCTATAAACACACTTTCAGCGGTGTTGCCATCGCGGCGTACCTTAGCGCTTTTGTTTTATAAATCCGCTGATGGCACGCGTGTAGTGCTATTAAATGTCACGCGGTTGCCAGTATATCCTTGAAAACATCCCCACAGTGTCATAAGTCGGTAGAAACGTGCTCATATTCATTGGAGACGGATTATCGGAACCCTCGCGCCATCATATTGGACGGCTGTTGACGGCCGCGAAAACACGTACCAAGAATTTTTATTAAAATCGTTTAAATGTTTGGACAGTAATTTATCACCGTGAACGTTTCTTCGGTTTATTTTCCGATCAACCAGTACCGTCGATGAATTATTAACCATTTCTAAAGATAGGTCCGCTTCTGTTTGATATATGGCTTTATTAATTTATGGCATTGTGGCATTCTTCGTGTCGTTTTTGATGGATATCCTGTACGACTGTAATACATCCTGATCGCCTTCTACATCATAAGGTCTACCGGTGGAAGACAACTTCTTAAATAGCAATTTACAAATGGACTTGACAACATTAGATATTTATTGCCTAGCGTTAATAATACTATGCAATATCAAGTTTGGTTAGTACATAAAATCGAGCAAGAAGATATTCATTTGCGTGGTTTTGCGGTCACATACCGCATGCTCCGAAGAATTTATTGCTGAAATATTTCCTCTACCTACGTTATATTCACATTGCATAATATGATTGTTGGCAAATGGTACTTGATAAAGATGAAAACCGGAGGTTTGACCCGGGTAGTACCACTCTCTCAAAGAAGATCGGCGTAAAGTCGCTATTACGATGAATGAGAGAGCCGAACGCCCAACTCCCCCATCCCTTCCTTACCCTCTTTTTCATTCCCTTCAGGTAGGTAACGTGCGAGGGATGCCTTTGGTATTGCAAGCATCTATAGGCTACGGTAACTGTTTAACATCAGGCGATCCGTACGTTTGAAATACCAGGATGTCCAGGATCATTGATTTGGTAGCGGATTTGATTAGTCGACATTGTGACACATTCTGTAACTAATACGGCTTGGTGAAAGTAACAGTTGGTGCGGGCGTTGCCTATGTTATCACGTATGAAATTCAATTATAATATGGTATGTTTCTCTTCTAGCAATATGTGTACAAACATGGTATTTCCGTGTATTACTTTCTCCGTTTTTGCGATGCGTTTCACGATGTTTGATGTGGTGTATGGATAGTTAAATCTCAATGTCATCTGTTACCTTTCCTTACTATCACAGGTCGGCGCTGTATGTCTTTTCTTTTCAATCATCGCGCTTTTGTGTCCCTCACGTCACTCACGTCCACTCCAACCTCCTTATGTCCATTGGATACTTATTTGTTGTTTTTACAAACTTTGATGACTACATGGAATCCAGATGTACATACTATGCAGTTAGTTAATCGGTGTATTTATGTAGTTTACGCAAAGCTCCCATTTTATGATAGGAATTCCGCGTTTGCATAACTTACTTTCTGATCGTTCACTTCCCGTCTGTGTTATTCTAGTTGCATTGCATTATGCAAGTCTTCAGTTGTTGTTATTCACACATTATACTCCATAAGAGTAACTAATGTCGCTCGAGGGAGAGCTGTCGTCATCCTCGGTTTCCAAACCCACGCTTGCATGCGTCTATTACTTTCCACCCTACGCAAGTAAAAATGTTTAGCAATAAATACTACTGATACATTGTTAATACTCCAGCGAAGCAATTGCATTATACTCACTTTAATATTAAATTGAGACTTACTGTCCCTTTGTAGCTTTAGCGATTTAGGTAGTGGGCTGTGGTACAGGTAAAAGTAAAATTTTGTCATATAATTTGGAACGGGGTCACTCCCACTTCATCGTTGATCAATCAAAAAGGATCGGCTGAATGGGATCAATAAGTATGGTGATTGTAGTGGGCGATCGGTCGTCGAACTGCGCGGGCGCAAGCCGCTGTGGTGCGCTCTAATTCAATTTGACGACAATCTACTGCCGTGCGCGTGCCCACCGCTCCGCCTCGCTACCTACCTATGTGTTACTCAACTGTCATTATATCATAGGCCCTATGCTATGACCATGGCGATACCTCCCCGGATTACGTTACTTGCGCGGCTCCATTTCAAAATGCATTGAGTAATGACTCTGTATGAACCATCATTTTGATTTAACGTTCATAAGCGTTCGCCTATAATAAAGTTCGTCATTTAATCTTTGAGTAAGTGGCTCTTCTTGTCAAATGTTTCATATTTCTCTAGATTTATGAATACTACACTATTAGCTGGAAGCGAGTCTTCGAATATACTGACAAATTTCCATCATCTGTAGATTTATGATAATGGGAAAACGCTTTCTTAATTTCTTCCACAGTAATTAAGCACTGTCTCCATTGTCTTAGTGTTAATATTGCCTTTAGTCGGGACCGGATCTGCAAGGATGGGCCGTGTCACCTTGAATGCCGGATGCCGGCACACTGTCGGAGGAGCTATCGGCCGTCAATCGTGAAGCGTCTCGCTATATATTATAGTCTTCTGTCTGTTTGTCTGTGCGGCTGTGAGGCGAGGGCCGTTTTTATTTTACGACTATCCACGTCCGCTCTGCGAGTCCTCGTCCAAGGTCGACGACGTTTCTTATATGCGATCGACCGGTGCATCGATTAATATCATAATCGTGCAGCTATATCTCGGATAATGCGAAAACAAACATCCTTGTATAGAAACGATAGGATCAAACATCGCAAGTATTTCAAGGGAAGAACGTGTCTCGTCTCTGAAGTCCGCAGCGGAAATGGATTGGACGTGGGCGACGCCTACGGTGTGTGCGAGTGACCGCTCTCGACTCTCGACTCACACAGAGTGACAAATTTAATATCATTATCTATTTCTGTAACTCCTCATCTCGGCTCGTTAAAATTTATTTTCTGCTTGTTTGTTCCAGGTAAATGCTGTTCGCAGTTGTCGTCACGATCCGCTGAAGGTCAAATACTTCATCGATTAATTATTTAATTAGTTTTTGAGTTAGCTTATAATATTTATCCTCGTTCGGCCGGCCCCTTATGTTTATCACTATGTTTAACACGTGTCATCCGATCAGATCAATTGAAGACTAATGTACCGGTGCCGCTGAATACAAAATAGGATAATACATAATCTTAATCATACAATAGTATATTGTGACCATTCTCTTCTCGATGGGCGCGAACTGCATCCCAATTTGTAATACTACTACTTATTTCCGCATCCGCTATTGTAACGTTGTCCACTGCAATTTAATCATCTCTTCGGGTGACAAGATGTATTAGGGCAGTTTTACCATTAGTCTTATCATTCGGTGGTATAGCCGTCCCTTTATCTTTTATTTTAAGGTTGAATATTGTTTAAAAATTAAATTCAGTGGCTCTCTTTGATGTAGAACGGGAATATCGACAAAGACGGATGTCCGGTGCCGGTCAGGATTTGTTTCACACGAACGATGCGCCTTCTCGGGTTCGTGGAGATGAAGACTACAGCCGAACGATATTATTTATGAATGCTATAATCCAACTAAGTTTCTATTTCTTTATGTCCAACATTCATTTATTGGAAACTGTCAAAAATATTTTTTGAAGTTTTAATCCAGGGTGCTGTCAAAATCGCATTATGAACGATGTTTGCTTAAAAAATTAACGATGCGATGGCTACATTGCGTCCATAGGAAATGGGGAAAGAACAGAAACCTTTAAAATCCTTCCGGCTCTTTTGATATCGCGGATAAGCGGCGTACGCGTATTTCAAAGGGCCAGTGTATTTGTTGGCCCGTGCTTGGGTAAACATCATTTGTTGTCCGGGTGTGTGATTTCAGTCTTTTGTGTTTTTACTGCGCGTTTGTAGCGTAGGGGCACTATTTAATCTCATTACATATGCACATCCGGAAGTTGGCTAGTGTTGGAAATAAGAAAGAAATGTGTGGCTTATTTCACATCATATTATGAATAATGGGTAGTTCAGTTTCCTACTTAGGGTTATTATCGAGATGATGAAATTTCACATGGCCATGAGACGAAAGAATTGACTGCTTTACCCGCCTCCACACAGCTTGATCTCACGCCTGATTTAGAGAGACGGAGCTATAGGAAAATACATTTAGAGAATCTCCCATTTCTTCACATAGTACAATCGGGCGTCAGACTTAAACTTAACTTAAGAGTTTAACTTATTATAATTTAACAGTGCCTACAGTCTTAGAATTATTACGTGGAATTTTTGAATTATAATGTGGAACTATCGATTTCAGAAATCTCGAATTCCATATGTTATCGATACCGTTATCCCGTTTCGCTTGGTATTTGGCGAGCGGAGCGCGGCGAACGTTTTGCATACAATGCCCATGTTGGCAGGCTTACGCAACCAGGCGGTCATCGGGCCGGATGTGACGACGCCGCAGCGGCTGCGCCCGTGCCCAATCGTATGCCCAGATGTCTGCACTAGATAGGCTTTCCAATTGGCCTACGATAATCGAACCATGAGCATTCCGGCGGACGCATACCTAGACGATTTTATCGCGAGTTCTTTTGAACCGAATTGCGCCTAGCATAATGGATTGCAGTACTTGCAGTTCATACCCACATTTCAGCTTTGTATTTGTAGTTCGTGACTTCGTGACATGACGTCATTCAAACTATCGGTCTGACCCGCATTGTTCATATTGTAATAACCTAAAAATGGTAATTACAATAATTTACATCCGCTATTACTCACTTTATTTAGGTAGGAATAGGTTTTTCAGTAAAACGCTGATAACGTTTAATTGGACACCTACACACTTGTTCTTTAATTTGTAGTTTTATGGTAGGTAGTTCTACGAAATTGCGGTAGGTAGAGTTAAATGCGTCTAGAATCGTTTGTCAATTTATGAAGAAGAAAGAGGACAGAAGGCTTACCACGAACTCTTATTGCGATTCAATTACAGGAACGTTTGAACGATTCAGCGTCTTTTTGTGCAATGACGTACCTTATTGTCATGACAATAAGAAACGTCATTGCACAAATGGCCGCTAAAACGTAAAAACAAAACTGCTATAAGAGGTGGTGGTAAACCCCCAGGTCAAGAAACTCCTTTTTATTTTCAAGAAACGTACTTACGGGAAATCCTGGCACGGGGAATGCGATGGATAGTCGGTAATTTGGTCCGTATAGTACGTTTTTCTATACTTGTCCTATTTGGTAAGCAAAGATGGCGTCCAGCGGGGCGATTGCGTAACTTTTTGTCAATGTTTCAATAGGTTTCGTTCATCCTGTGCCAATTATATACGAAACCAATTGAAACATTGACAAAAAGTTACGCAATCGCCCCGCTGGACGCCATCTTTGCTTACCAAATAGGACAAGTATAAAAAAACGTACTATATAAAGGTTACTCGAAGTACCCAACAAATAGGCGGAGTAAGGCCTCCCAGAAATCTGTTGGATTGCTGGTCTATCATCCCCGGGTGGTCTTCAATCGAACAAGGTCAGCCTTGAATCGCCACCAGTACAAGCCATGCATCGCACGTTGGACAAACGATGCCGGTGCCGAACATCCGGTCACAAGCTATGTAAATTAGTGTCACAATTGGACACGGTCGTACTATTGTCCTTGGTACTGTTGCTTCATTGTTTTTTTGTATACTATAGTATTATAGTTTTTATTTTATTCTAATAATCTAATGTCAAACAATTAATCTGTAATGTCAAACAATTATACTAGGTATCATGATGATGTCTTATTACGCATACCCATTCAACGTTCAACGTTCAGGGCACTATCAGATCTCAACGCTAAGTAACTCTAGCACACCCAGTTTCACCCTCAAAGTTGAGATCGATTTCGATTTATTAATACCGGTCTCAATTTCTCAATAACGAGTTTGAAGAGAAAAACAAAATCCTCGCGTGTCGATAGTATATTTAGCACCCACCGCCAGCAAAAAGTTTAAATTCACTTTGCTTCTCTTATGAATGAAGTCTTGAAGGCTCCGACACGTTACATCAGTTAATCACACGGCCGTCACAAGACCGCATTGACTGCGAAGAATTCACTTATCTCAGATCGATCGCCCGCCCGCATAACGCCGGCATTGAGTGTTGTATCTGTATCTGCAGTTCATCGGCCTATATTCAGGCTTGTGCAACAATATGTGCAATACTACATGATTTCAATATTTTATTTTTTTTAATTCTGTAGCTACTCACAAGATAGTCTATATACTCTATATGAATGCTAAGTAAACATCTTTATTTACGTCATCATGAAAAAGAAACTCGCTAGAAAAAAATACTTCTTTGTTTTTTTTCTGAATGTAGTCTATAATAAAAGAGATCAAGCTCTTTAACGGTGGTTTAATCGATAATAATCTTCGACTTAAATGTTTAGTTAGCACTTTGAATATGGATTTTCCGATAGAGCACGTCGTCGTCTCAAGAGATTTCAAGTATTATCTGGTTAGAAGTGATATCATTGAGCTTCAGCCTTAAAAGCATTTTTCTTTTCAGTTAAAGTAAAATTAGCTACCAAAGCTACATTACTATTATATTCCAGTTTACAGTAGTGTCCTAAGTAGTCAAAGACGGAAGGCTTAATTATGGTCATCCGATTATGTTTATGAGCTTCCTCGGTATAAGGATTTGATACTTTTTCTAATAACATTCGACAAGCGGCTTATAAATATGTAATTAGAGCAAGGAAAAAGCGACTTTAATCTGCAATTCAAAACACAACATAAAAAGTATTGTCTGTTTCGTTTTGGAAGCGGATTTAGCGGATCCTGGCATCCCATCCCAGATACAAAAACAGAAAGTGTGCAAAACCGTCGACTGGCCAACCTCAAGTACCTATCATCAAACTGGTTAAATCTGAATTTCTGTTCACGTTCACCAGTTTTATATCAGCTTTTATATTTATGAGATTATCTCGCATCAAATAACTTATTATGATGTGTTTGATCTGGTAAGAACATAAGCTAGTCAGATAAGGTGAGATATTGGGTGTAGGGTGACTGAAATACGAGCAGCGGTCGTTGCACGAAAGGGTCCCGTGAAGTTGTGCAATGTGTAGATTAATTGATATTAACGAGCGCATGCCTAAATCAGAAAAGATAAAGTGGATTACAGGAGCAATATAAAAAGCTTGTGTTGGCTGATATCTCTTGTGACAGTTTCACTTGGAGCGTCTTTTATGAGTTGTTAAGTTGCTGATAGCTCACTTTAATAAGGGTGACATTCAGTTCCTGTCTAACCCCGTCTTTCAAATCCATATGCGCATGGTGGCGTCATAGTAAATATCGTAGTGTATTGCAAATTACAACTGTCTGTGTAGGCTATTATAATAATACGGTACGTTTACAATTGAAGTGGACATGTTATTAAATATGAAGAACAACTGGTTTACTACGAATTACAGAAACAGGAAGTTTCGCGTATCGTTTATTTAACAGGTCAGTGTTCCACAATGCAGCGTCAGTGATATGCGGTATCGCAATATCAGCAAATTAAACTGTACTTACGTAAAACACGGAAAAGACACACTAATTAAATACTGCTTAGTATTTTTCCTGGGTGGCCATCGGAACATTGTACTTTGTTTCTTTGTAAGACTTGCTCTTATCTTCTGCATGTCATCGATTGTCGATGCTTTTGTGATTTTTTTGTTGGATCGAAAATCATTGCCGATAGGTATGTTGGCCTTAGTCCAGCAGTGGACAGCAATAGGCTGATGATGATGAAGATGTTTTCCTCAACTAGGAATATTTATTTTTGAATTTTGTTAGGTACTTACATAGATCAAATCAATGCAATCACAACATCCTCTGTAGCAACTAGCAAGTCAAGTACTCCCTGCGTGGGAACGCATGTAAGCACAAGTAAGCGCAGTTCTACCCATCAGGACGATATGAACTTCCTCCACGCACGCGTGGGAACATGCTGGCTATCGATTGTATCGGTGCCTAAATGCCTACTGGTGCCACCAGTTTTGCATGTTTACAATCGTGTTTCTCGACCTAGAATATAAAGAGAAGGATTTGAATTGCCGACTCGCTACAAACCAGTGCATCGAACCAGTGTGATCTTTGCACATGTTACTTGTCTAAGGTTGCGAAGGCTAATTGCTGGGTAAAACTGCTCTTGAGAAATTCCAGCTTATTTGCTGTTATCATTTGATTGAAGATTATTTCATGTAGCTGGTTTGATGTGTGTTATTGCATCAGTTACAGAGTGGCACCGGTTTTGCTCCTATATTAAATTCTCTTACAAATAATTAAAGAAAACTTGGTAAAAATTTACTGTAGGCACGTTTTCTTATTGCTCCAAACCCCGAGGGTATTGGTCGGGTTCGTTTAAAAATGTGTTGACCTGTGTTGAACTTTACTCCGTTCAAAGTTGATTTGCCCGCAGTCAGCTAACTAACTGTTCTTTTTCTAACAGTTCTAGAAATTTACCAAAGTCACACGGCCTGTTTTCACAATTGAACGGAAGTGAATCGCAGTAAGATAAGTCTTGTCTGGGTAGAAAACACTTCAATGCGGTATGTGTTGTGTGGGAATGCAACGCTCCACTTACTATTGCACTGGTCTCCGTTACTTGGCTGTAAAATGATGCTAAATCTAAATTATTTTTATCAAAATGGCAATGTTTCTGAATAACAGAATAATGTTGGACGTGATTAGGACGTTTTGAAGTGTTCAACGCGACATCAACAGTTAGATAAAGATTTATCCAGGAATGTGGACGCGCCGGACACGGCGGCCGGGCCGTCTGTCTCCCCGTCGCCGTCGCCATACCGCAGTTAATGGCTCACCTGTCTGCCGTCTGCTTCCTATTCTCAGAAAAAAATGGTATCGCCATTATGTAATGAACGCTTGCGACTAGGAAGACTGTATTTTACAACATCTTATCAATTAGTAAGCAAAATCAAATTAATGAACCGCCTACATAAATTATCTTCATATTTTACTTATTCGCCTACTGCATCTACTTGACTTCCATAACAATTATCTCCAAAAAGCAAGTGCTCATGTGAATGACAAAAGGCTTTGTTGTTTCATTCTCACAGTAAAAAGAAAAATAATGAAATGCCAAATAATGAGACTGCGCAATCGCACGCCACTTGTCTGCGAATCATGTTTTTGCACAACCATTGTTTGCAAATATCTGAGAATTAGTTCCCACATTATGTTCCGAAATTGCGAAGATCGGAGGCCGCTGTGTGAACCACCTGTTATTTATGATAATCATTATAATAGAATAGGTATTCAATTGGTCGTGGCTAAGGTATCTTAAGGCTCGGCACATTAAACTTTATTAGTTTAATAAAAAACTTCGATGTTTTTCAAGAGTTTTGTTTCAGTTACTGATTTGTTAAGGGTCCAACTGACAAGGAGTCTATGTGGTCATCGTCTGCGTGATGCGGCAGCCGCGCAAACCCTACGCATTAGCACATTGGAATGCCAAACGTGAACACAGAACAAAATAATACGTCAAGTTATAATCGAAATCCTAGCTTAAAACAACCTCTGACATTTCAAGGCGATCACGGTCAATGGCATACGATGCTACAACGAATCAAACTTGTTTATGGTGCCTTGTTAATAGGAAGGGTAAAAATACCGACAAATAAACCGTGTTATTACATTTTCGCCAATTGAATACGTAGTTGGTTCGTAGTACTTACAGGAAGTGCGCGTAAGAATTCGGTTCATTGAAACGCAATGCCGCAGCGATTCGACGAAGGTACCTCTGACGGTCAATTTATAACAGTTAGTTATTTGCACCCAACGAATATGATAATTTAGAACCTATTTTGTAGTGCCTGAAGGAACCATGATGTCAACAATAAAGATAAAAACATTACCCGCTTTGTTTTACGGTCCTGTATCGGCTGTGCACTCACTGGTCGCGATGAATGCAAATTGGTTTATCCTTATTTTCCCATGACTTATTGCACTTGAGTGCTGAGTGGTCACATTAGTGGACTACCCGATTGGGCATTTGTATTCGTTTCGCCGCTGTGGAGGTCGTTCGTCCCGGTTCTCGTCTAACGTTGCTTATTCTTTCGCGATGTGAAATAGAAATCTGGATTCCGCTTGCGTATTCATAATAACACATGGAAAGCACAACGTTTATAGAATAATTTATTTGATAATGTTTAGTTAATAACTTGGGAGCAAAGGATATGTCATCATAAAAATTGTAAGTTATGAGCCAGGATTAAAGCAACAACATACCAATACTCACACACAGATTTGAGTTCGTAAATGGGTTATCGAATTTACGACTGCCATTACGTGTTTGGAATCGGAGTAGGCGAGAGGCGGACGAGTGGTCACTCGATAACCGGTCGATGTCGCTCGGCGAGGATGTCGCTGGCAACGTTCCCATAAATTCCGCGGAATGGTTTTAAGATTTATAATGACGGCGGCGTAACGGTGGGCGCGGCGCGCATGCAGAGTGCCAGTGAGCGCACGCGACTACGTGACGCGTTACTTACTAGAGTATAAACACCCACAATTATACCTGCTACCATCACTATTCTGTACAGTAGATTTAATTTTTGAATCGTGTCGTCTCACTGCAGAGCAAAAGCCTTCCTTTCCTTTTTCCACTTGCTCCGGTCTTTGGCTAGCTTGCGCTTAATTTTGTGGAAATCCACCTTATGCCGGATGCCATTTCTTTCGCTTGTTTTTACATTGCAGTTTGCTTCCGCTTGGGACATCCCCTTCAGGTCGGCAATGTGCGAGCAATACCTTTGGTATTGTAAGCATCTATAGGCTATAGTAACTGCTTAACATCAGGCGGGCCGTACGCTTTTTTGCCACCGCAGTCCTATAAAAAAAAAATGCAGCGGATGTGATTTGTCCAGTGTTTGTACATTAAGGTTTTGAAGCTAACCTAGGAGCAGGCCTACGTCGGCAAATCGCTACGTGAAAAAGAAACTGCTTTCGATTGAATTCCTTAACAATTTTGCAACAAGTAACGCCTTCACCGGAAAACATAAATTTGTAGCACTATACTAACCGCCCCCGTCGAACTGTTGTCACATCGATTAGTATTGTTCCTTTTTGGAGTGGTGTTAAGCCTCTAATTGGCGACGAAAAGTGATAAATGTTATATTTACTTTCGAATCATTGAAGAGTGGCGTTTCGTGTGACTCTGCGACATGATTGATACGATAAGTAGTTTTGGAAGACCAATGCTAATACGGAACATGTTTGCACTGCCCGAAATCACTTTCGATGTTTACCTTGAGTAATTTCCAAATCCGGTTAACTGAAGATGATTTCCGTTGTTAAACTTGAATGTAAATTCTTTATTCTTCCGAGCCTGTTCTCAAATTGTATTAGGTTCTGCTTGTAGGTACTTAGATTGAGTTTTTACCGTAAACATCTCTAACATTACTGTCAATTTTAAAATGTGTCTAACCGCTCACCGTTAATAGTTTGAATTTATATGAATGGATTCCGACCAATATTTACGTCCCGGCCATAACGTCTATGCACTTTCTAGGTACTCCATTTCGTAGTGTTAGTAAAGTGGGAGTTTATTGTGTCTCCGCGACCGGCCGCTGTGCAGGTTAGCGGATGTAGGTGTCCGCAAATATTAGCACTTGCCTAATACAGTACCCAGACACACGTTTGTTTTATTACCTAATCGGCTCCCTAGTTAACATTTTCGTTGTCACCTACACTCACCTTTAGACATTCCTCGTTGCTTAATTGCGATGTAGGCGGTGCCACACGTCCCACAATCGAAGCTAAGAAGTCGTTATGAATGGAACTGTCAACGGAATTAGAGATCGGTCTCGATCGAGGATTACCGTGATGTTTTATAACAATGCGTTCGGGTTCATCGACACCGTTTCATTTTGACAAGATGTCAGAATAATTTATGATTATGACACGAGTAATGTGACACATGCGTTTTGCGGTGTCTAAGAGCGGGCGCGGGCGCGCTGCATGCGCCGCGGTCGCGGCTGGCGAGGTCGCGATCGCTGCGCGTGCGCATTATGAATGAATAACCCCCTCCTCTCCACCGCGCCGGCCATCTCGACGATCAATGGACCGCACGTGGCGATCGATACTATGTTAATGTGGAGGCAATATTTCCTGTTGCATTTTGGTGGAATTTATATTGGTTCGGAAAATAACAAGGCATCAAAAGTTAAATAAATATAACATCACATTATCATTAATTTATTACATTATATCCAATCAATTATATTACATTATATCAATCAATAACGATAGCACAGCAAACATTGATGATTTCGTAAACCAAATCTACTTCCGATTCATCAAAAATTTCTTTGACAATGGTAGACTGAGCCAGTTCGATCACTTGTAATTGACAGCTAAATGCCCTATTAGAGGCATCATAATTGAGTGGCTGCCCACTGTCACGGCACTCGATGCTGCGCACGCGCCGCCTACGCAAACAACTATCAGTTGAATTACATCTTTTATGATCTGTTTTTTTTTTTCTTGACCGCAACTATAAAGATACATAAATAATAAATCTATAGATACTAATAATAAAGTAGTTA
This sequence comes from Drymonia ruficornis, assembly GCA_947859195.1. Lineage (NCBI taxonomy): Eukaryota > Metazoa > Arthropoda > Insecta > Lepidoptera > Notodontidae > Drymonia > Drymonia ruficornis. Next base: position 12,621,947 of record OX401908.1, read on the forward strand.
TTGGTATGGGAGACATTTTGGGATTATAATAATATGCTTTATAATTCCCTATAAAATATACGTAGGAGAAAGTTGGTATTAGGTTGCTGCTTAACCTATTGGACGAGGCTTTCAACTATGTAAAAATACTGAATTTTATCAAAAACTAAGCAGCATAACATGTTCTGCAAAAGCAACGATGGCATAAACGTAAAATATAAAGTCGTTCACAGTTATATCGAGTCATCATTGCACATAGTTTCCTTCGACGGCGATATGGGGCGGCTCCATCGCCCATATTGAGCAACTGCCATTATGGTTAGCGCATGGGTGCTGTGTACATGCCACTCAGTGGCCCTTATGAGGTGACACCATATCAAATGGGCAGATAATATCACGCCATGTTTGGTGCGAGGTGACGCGTGGTTGACGGGGACGGGGCAAGGTTACCTAACGTGCTTTATTGCTAGGATTGCTCTATATTCTATTTAGTTACATTGATGATATATTGCAAGCTTTCTTCGAGATGTTAAGAGAGTTAATTTAGTTGTTATTTTGTAAAGGTTGTGAGCTTGGTTGTGAGTTTTTATATCAAGCAACCAATGATTAATGATGAATTATACTAAGAAATCATTTATTCCCCAACTAGAAGCGAACTAAAGGGTATTGGTACCTTCGCTTTTAGGTAAGTCACTGCGATTCTTTAGTAATTCAGTAATCAGTAAGTTATTTAAATTATTTCTCCACCAAATTAAGTAAATCAGAAGCAGCAAACTCTATAGTGACGTCACGAAGTACATTTGACCATGAGGCCCTTATAGATGCACTAATACATATTCAATCAAAGTGATTCACTAGTTCCAATAGTATAGTAATGTTTCCCAGGGGCCGCCGGGGCTGCGTACGCGCATTTTACTATGCGTCTAGCCGCTAATGAGTCACGCCGGATTTACACGTGGCGGAGAATCGTCGAAGGCCGTGGCCAGGCGGCTGAGGTTGCCCTTCAAAGAAAACCGCGTGATCAATTAATACGAACGGTCAAATGGCTTATGCAGACAATCGAAATTGAACAATAGCGCAATATTTCAATTTGAACATTGATTACCAAGCAATAAAGTTCGGTTTGTAAAATACTATTTTATTGGTTAACACATTACTGCAGGATGGCGTTACGTCATTGTTCAGTAATCTTTCGACTAGGAAGAAAGGTCGGTCGTTGGCCTCCCTCAAGCTGATACATTGACAGTGACATTCGTCATCTTATTGACAGTAGAGGCGATAAGTGTCGACGTAACTTATGATAGAAGGTGCTAATGGACTCAAACTCAGCCGGAGCTCCGTAACACCCAATATCCGTGGCGATCCGTGCCCACCCTTTGGAATTTTAAGTGGTCCTCACTCGTAAAATTAACCGGTCCTTAATGGACCTTTTGAATGAACGGAAAGGCATTTTAAAATAAGTATGAGCCATCGCCAATTTTATGATGGCGGGTGTATTAACTTGCAAATGTCTGCTGTTATTTATTGTACTGTTGTGTAAAATAAAGAACTATCAATAATACACGGAGAATCTATTCACTCTATTTATTATATAACAATCGTTCCCTTGAGTAATTAATAATTTCAAAGTATTCCTAATATCGGTACATTAAACATCTTTATACAAATTCACATATCACATATTATATATACTGTAGTCAATTCTATCAAAATTGCCAACCTTCAAAAATAGTTCAAATGCTGCCAGCCCTTCATGAACAATAAGCAATTGTATCTTTTTAAACCCATCTCATTTCAGATCGAATTAAATTAACCAATGTTAACAGTTGGAAGTGAGAAATACCACTATTGCCATATGCCTATTGTACACATACATTGCAGTAATTCGCAATTCGTAGAAGGTACATTGGAAGTGGATCCCCTCATCAGATGTACTGGCTAATCTAATTACTTTCATTCAGTAAGAGATACTCATCAGTCGTTAGCTAACAGGAAAGCTGTTAATCCGTTGAAAGCTAATCGTGAGAATGTGGGTAACAAAGCTTGGGCAGACGTCATCGGGCCTGTAAATGCGTCGTGGGCTTGTCATGTCGTCACGCCGCTAATGGGGGTCTGTCATCGAGCCGACCCCCTTAAACTGTCGTTTCCTGACTACCAAATGTAATTTCGTTTATTTTAAGGATACGGGTTAAGTGCCTGGTTTATTTTTGACTTTGAAAATGTAGTTATGGGTATAACGATCATTTTGCTTGTTACGAAAATATTGATGAGTTATTATAATAACGAGTATATCAGTTGCAAGGAAAGGCACATGTTTTCCAGTCATATTCCTGCTCTAGGTTTTCAGGCTTTATATCTGTCGCACATTTTTTAAATAACTACTAGGTTTAGTGTCTGCTATGTACTTTTGAAACATGAGGTACGAGCAATCACATACTGGACATATTTACCCCGAAGGAAAATATGTCACTGCAAAGACATTCAGTATGAGATTTAACTGAATTATTCCACTTAACATTCATAAAAAGTTACCCCTTGTTTTAGCTATCAGCATCAGAGCACATCGACAGCAGACATTGTTTACCCAAATCAAGGATACGAGGTGTCTGTAACATCGCAATGACATCTCGTGTGAAACCGGGGTGCCACTTGAACGACCCTCACGTACCAAGTATGTAAAAGAACACACTTAAAACAGAGGTGCGTAGGCGCAAGTGACAGATGTCGGCGGGGGTCGTGGACTGACCGTTTACTTTAACTACTGGCTTCCGCCAAACGAGCGGTTAGGACGAACGAGGTGACACATTCGTTCCTTAGGGCATGTTCATGCTTTAACATGTACAAGTTACTGTGAGGAATAATCTGTTACGTGTAGGTACTGTAGTAAATTTGCTGCTTGTAATCAGCGAAACTTAGTGCTTTCTTTTACGTCCATCTGCATTCCTGTTTGAGTTTATTAGTTGGAGTAAAGAGGTTCTGTGAACGTAGAATTTATTCCTTTGCGGAGCTTGTTTACGGACATTATTAAATTACTTAGTCAGGTTTCAATTGTAAATGTTTTGTAAAACAAATAGTTCGAAGTGACAATGCCATCATAGATAAATGTGCAACAAATTGCAGACCTGCTGTTGTGGACGACACTTTTTGTCCTTGCACCTCAAATGAGTTACTTTGAGCCGAGATAATGATCGCTGTTGCATTCTTGATCCTCGAAGGATATGTGAGTCACACACTGAATGCACGCATTAGAACGAAAACTAAAAGCTACCTTTGTTTTTGTCTGCTCTGGTATGCGGTAATTGAAGTAGATGGTTATGCTCGCTTCCTTGTAACGATATAAGTAATTTGCGTCGGCGAAATCGATTATAGCAATTTGCGGACATTGGAAAGACGCAGACTAGACATTTCTTGTGCAGGATAATGAGGGTGACACTGTGGGTTCAAATAATAAAAGAGTCATAAGTTTGGTAAAATCAAATAAGTAATGATTGGGTCAATAGCAACACCTCGAAGGTAGCATATTGCAGCAGTTGTTTGCAGCATATTGACTACTGTGTCAGCAGAATATTTTGCAAGTAATATTTACAATCCTGTCTATCACCGGTTTGCTTTTATCTCAAACGATGAACCATATTTAATGCAAGCATCAAACATATCGAAAACGCCATTTTTTCATCTCCGGGAAGCAAAGTGTATAACAGATGTTTCCTCTTCATTTTTGTCGGAATTCATTCTTTGTTTTTAAAATATGATGTTGCGAATATGATTCTCGGTTCCTGAAAAACCAACGGAAACAAAATTGCTATCTACATTTTTCTAACTATCGTCACGTTCCCTGCTCTCGGAAGTGTCGATGACTATCCGTAAAGTGTCTATAACAACTTCTAGTTTGTAAATTCTAGGAATTTAATTTCCGCCAACCGTAGGATGTTTTGAAATTGATTGTCTATTAACTTCAGCAACGACGAGGCTTTATGTACCTATAACTTCACTTATTGTTATTATCAGTGTATATTCTTTGTGCATTTCGCAGTCATATCCTTAAGGATATATAATATACGAAGGCCATGTTGAAAATATAAAATACCTATCAGCTATAAATCAGACAAAGGTAGATAAACCGTCACCGGATCATACGATACAGTCATCGGTGATGACCATACCGACCAGTGGAAAGAGGTATCGTGTCATACGGGACGCGAGCAATGAAAATATACTTAACTATACACCAGCCAACGAGAAGCGATATGAAGATGATAAAAAACAAGGTGGAAAGTTGTAGTGCTAAAGGACATGAAAGAGTGTCAGGTATCCGAAAGCGATGTCGAGGATAGAGCGAAGTGGAAGGGAAATATTAGGAAGGCTGACCCCACCATCATGTGGGATACATAGTCCAGGAAGAGAGAGAGAGTCAACTCAGAATTAATCACGAATTTTTAAATTAGTCCACGAATATTGATGAGTCTGGAAGTGACCGTCTTGGACCGAACATTTACAATTTCGTAGCGCTTTTCGTTGTCCGTGGTATAGGCACGGGTTAGCCACGCCACACATCACATGCTATGTTTATCGCAAATCCCGCGGAAGCGGCGCTGATCTCCGCCAGTGTCGCGACATTTGTATCTCCCGTATCCTGCGGACGGAAGCACGCGCGCGTTGCGTCACCGGCCGGAAATAGACGCCCTCTGTGTCATCGCGCGTGTCGTCACGCCCGCGCCGGACACCATGTGGACCACTTTACTACGCTAATTGTTCTAGCACGTAATCTTCGGCTATTGTACCTACAGTGAGCATTTATTTACGTAGGTAATAGCCATTGTCTGTCGCGCACCGAAAGCAATTACCTACCTCAAACCTTCCACGGTCTGTGGTCAAGAATCAGCAGTTTGCGCAAAATAGCTCGGATTTAAAACGTGACTATTGTCGTTATTAGCGTAATATTGCCATTATGAAAATAATTATGTTAGCAATACATGAATGCCTCTATTTGTTGAATGTCTAATCCATATTTTAGTACTTAGCATGTCCGGACTGTTATAAGTTAACGATTCTCAATCAACACCGCTGTTTACAGAGGAAATTGCTGTCACTCGACGATCGTCCATATGAGCTCCTACGTGTCTCTCTGTTAATGTTTTACAAAAAACCAGCTAACAAATGAGTGGAAACGAAACAGTAATGAGTGCTATCGATCTCGCGGCTCTGCGCTTACAGCTGAGTAATTATTACTTATTACCAAACGGAAACAGTAGATATTAATACGGATAAATCTGCTTCTTCGGCAGCAACCCCACGACACGCCATTTGGTTCAAAATTCAGTTTTCCTAAACAGGGAGTTGACGTAGTTAGGGGTTAGATTATATTGTAAACTCCATGAGGGTTGTTCAGTCATGGTTCAGTCTTGTCGACCACAGACGGCATAGTATATACTAACTTTTTGTTTGTTTTTATATAGGTTTGGGTACGAGCCCTTTTAGTTTTAATAAAATTTTAGTTTTAATTTAATTATATTTTTTAACGGTTTGCGTCCGTGAAATCGCCAATCGGACCCAATGGAAGACCAGCGCTGGTTCTTGCTGACCAGCACATGCTGAATTGGGTCCGTTTGCGGCTAGCATAGTCGATAATTGTTTTTCTTTCTTTTTATATTTATTATTGTTTTGTCTTGCTAGTCGTAATAAAGTTTTTCTTTCTTTCTTTCTTTCTTTCTTTCTTAGTCCTTAATAAAGCCTTGTTTGCATGTTTGACGCAAATAAACGCGCTAAGCGCCGATGTTTACGGATAAATCGGCCGCTTAATCAGCGACAGGAAGATATTAACCGTCTGCTCGTATATTAGTCCAATCAAAATATGGTAATAGCCGGCGGACCCGGCTGAATTTACTTGCGGAATCAATTTGCCCCCGTGTAATTTATGGCCGTGTTTCCCCAATTAACCGGCAATTCGGTGGCTTCGATTATTTCGCATAAAACGTGCGGGCGACTCCCGCATCCGGTGATTATGTCGGGGGGATAATTTGTGATGCGCTTGCGCCGAACCGAGCGCAGCCTACGCCCGCTTGATTTCGGTTAGATAAAAAAGGCGAGGGTACGCCGTGGTCGATGCAGTTTGTTTGTTTGTTTTTGATGTCGACTCTTTTGCACCTGCACGACTTTTGTATTTCATGCTGGGCTGGTCCCAGCCAACCCGCAGACCGGCCACCAAATGAGATTTGCAAATGGTCACTTGTTTTTATTTTTTCTCCGCTACGGCGGTTTTTCTCTTATTATGATGCCAGTATGCAAATTAACGTTACTAAGGATGCATATATTATTATTTTATGGCGCATGGCGATATTATAAGATAACTTGGATGATAACCGTCTCAATAATAATCTTATTATTTAGGCTTTTGATGTCTGATACCTTACCTATATTAATAATTATAAAACTTAAATATTTGTTATTGGATTCGTAAAGGCTGGATCTTGCCACACATGTTACCTACATTCATCATGATTATGATAGTAATTAATGAATATACATATGTACCTACCTATTTAATAATAAGATGTGTATGTTTGTCGTAGAGCCGGCGAGCGTCGGCGTCGTCGGGCGCGTGCCGGCCACCGGATGCGCACGCGGCGACATAATGTGGCTTCTTGATGAGCCTAATCAGCCTTATGAAGGTAATTTGGTTGTTTACTACTTGCCACATGCGCACATGTTCATATGTTCTATAGTTATATTTCCTCATTACGTTACATTTAAATAAACCAAACAAGCCTTTCAAAACATTGTCTGAGCAAGTCCACATATTTCTAGTAAATTGTGATCGTATAATTATTCCAGACTGTGAGCAGCTGCTCTGCTTTCGCTACTACAATGGGGAGGGCGAAGAGTGCGCGGCGGAGTCGACGCCAATCCCGGCGCGGTTCAAGGTCGACCTCAAGAAGCTGCCCCTCCGCCTCAAGGAGGGCATGTCGCGCAAGCGGAGCGGCGACCACGTGTCGCCCTTCTCCTACAACAACGAGAGCTTCGAGATGAACTCCGAGAACCCGCCCCGCGTCGAGTTCGTGCCCGGCACCAGCCACGACATCAGGCATCTCAGCGAGAACGTCAACAAATGCTCAATTAGTGCTTTAGAAAATAACGGGAACAATCTCGAACAAACATGTGATCCTAGTAAATCAATAGTTAGTAATTTAAGGCAAAAATCTCCGAATGTAAATAGTGAATCTCAGAGTGCTACAGTCTGCAAGCCGACGTCCTCGGGCGTGAAGAAGAAGTGTCCCCCGCCGGTCGACACCGGCGGCGGGCAGGCGCTCAACGGAGTTAAAAAGAAATCGAAAGCGCACAGCGGCTTCGACTCGCCCACGTCGCCGGGCACCGAGTACTACAAAATATGGTCACCAAAGAATCCTTGCAAGATAATGAAGTTCGTGTACGACGTGGAGAGTGCGAACGTACCGAGCGATGCGCAAAAATCTCCGGTGCCGCCCCTGCCGCCGAGACAGTCGCACAAGCCGCTCGAGAGAATGCACGCGCTGTCCCCGCCCCAGGTACCCCGGCACAGAAAGCCAAAAAAACTAACAAAGCCCGAAGACGCGTTCACCTTTGAATTGATAGACACAGACGAACAGTTCTTCACTGACAATAACATTACAAACTCAGCTGTTTTACAAGGTGAAATCAACGATTTTAAACCAGGTGAGTTTTACTCCGGGAGCCAAATGGCCACATCGTCAACGGCTAGCTTTTGGAGGGGCGGGAAAAATGTCGCACCACTAGCGACGCCTGAAACAGACGGCAGCTTAAGCGAATCTACAATTTCATCAATGAAGCTATCTAGGATAAATGAAGAAAAGAAATTGAGAGAAGTGCCGGTACCTGAGGGATCGCCCGGTGCGAGTAGGAGTAAGATTCTATTTATTAAGGATATAGGACCAGATAACTACATAACGACGACTTTTGCTAGGAAAGACAAAGTCAGTCCACCCAAAGACGTGGTTGACGGTGCGAATCTTACGCCAATCCATGCCAAGTCTGAGGAAAAAGCTCAACATACTTTTATTAATGATATAAGTAATCATTCTGAATTCGAAGATGATAATAGGAATCAAATTGAAGAGAAGGAAATAACGATGCTGAAAGGGCACAAGCCTTTGACGAGGCAGAACTCTGGGCGAGCAAACACACCCACAATGATGACAGCCTTTTTAAACTCTTCGCATATAGACCCTCCTACGAGAGAAGCTGATAATAACAGTTCAAACGGGCCCAGTTCCTGCAATTCTTCGCATTCGAGCTCTCCAGTCGACGAAACCAACAAAATATTACCGAGCGTCGGGACAATGATGATGAACCGCAAATACTCCGCAGACTCTTCTACTCCAAAACACTCGAGTTTACCTCGACATTTGTTGAAGAATCTCGGCTGTGAAGGATCGCCTAAACATTCCCCTCAGAAGACAAACAACACTAAGAATAATGGGGATAGTCCAATGAGGCCTCACCCGAGGGTCCTAACCCGAGTAGCGGCGCTGGCTGGTGCAGCGGCGCCGCAATGTCCACCGACGCCCACACACCACGCACGGAGGCCGCGGCCTCTCCCCCCACCGGACCTCCAACCACCCCCAGTCCAAAATCCCGAAGACAGGCTAGAAAATTTCGAAATGGTCGAATTCACTAACGAACTGCGGACGTCGGAGATAAGATCCCCTAATTTGGAGTTCGTGAACAGCAATCACTTCACGATTGTTCACGCTGGGCCTCCCGATGACGTAGTATTGAGGAGGCCGAGGCCTGTGGAAGATAGCGATGACAATGACAACGCCGTGGCCTCGCCGACGCCGCTGCGGCATATGGCCGGAATAAGGTTACCTTCGATACCGGAAAGGGCATCGAGGCAAATGGCGCTGACCGGCGATTTTCCTGCTAATATGATTGGAGGGATTATCGAATGCGAAGAGCCTTTACCTGCAGGTACGTGTTATTATACCTACTATGTTTTATTTAGATCTTAGGATCTTCACCTTCATATCTTTGAGACCACTGAGGCTTTTCCATTGCAATCCTACCCCCGACAGAATCAAGATTATATCGTTCGTAACGAAGATTATATAGCTGTCGAAATTTATGCTTCAAGTATTATAAGACCGTTTTTCCACCCTTAGCGGCAATTTAATTGTGCGTACTTGGTTCTCGATACTGACAATGTGGCCCACTCCCAACCCCATCAAAGTTTAAGGATTACAAGCATAGGCCTTCAAATCTTCTTGATCGTGCCGTCACATAATGCGGTAACTCCAGAGAGGTTTTTTTACGTACTTAGATGCATGTCAATTTTGGGTTTTTTTTTCCTCTGTCATAACAGAGGATATTAAATACCCTCCAATAAGACTTTAAGGGTTACGCTTCAAGTCTTTTCGAACGTTACCTATTTCAAATTGCTTAGGTTTTGTACTAAGACTTTAATCCTCGTTTCAGGATGGGAGGCGCGCATGGACAGCCACGGGCGCGTGTTCTACATCGACCACATCAACCGCACCACCACGTGGCAGCGGCCCGGAGTCAACGGCACCACGCCCAGGTCGCCCGCGCCCGAAGTACAGCGGCGGCAGCTCGACCGACGGTGAGTCATCATAGACCTGACCTGCACACCACTGGGAACATCATTCCGGTATAGAAAATGAAAATGGTTAGCATAGTGTTGAGCTATCCCATACCTGGATTATACCCTATAGACCATAAGGTCGGCCTAGGAGCAGCAGATATTTGAGGGCACTTTGTGTGGTTGTGTGTTTAATATACAGGCCTAGGTAAATAAATACAAGTGGGTGATCGAGATAGGTACGAAGGGGGGAGGGGGGGAGGCGGCACAAAGTGAAACGAAACGTATTATAGTCGGACCGCAAGCGCTGTACCGCGCCTGAGGTATGCGCGAGGAGGTGGAGGAGTGGGACGGCGAGAGCGATGAGCCCCCGTCTCGCCGCTCGCGTACCTATGGCACGGTACAGCGCTTAGCGCTTGCGGTCAGATTATAATCCGGAATTATGTCTTTCTGCACTGGAGTATAACGTAGTATTCGTATCTCTCTGATGTGTCTTCCAATATTACCTAATTTATTATGATATATTATAAAGTTTTCTGTTAGTGTCTTAACTCTGAATACATATATGAAGATGTGTTTGTGGTGTTGTACAGATACCAATCGATCCGTCGCACGATGACGCGCACGCAGCTGTGCGAGGAGGACAGCCAGACGCCGACGTGCACGTCCCCGCCCCCCGCGGCCGTGGCGGCGGGCGCGGGCGCGGGGGCGGGGGTGGCGGGCGCGGGCGCGGGGGGCGCGTCCACGTCGCGTGGCGCGGAGTCGCCGCACGCGCCGCACGCGCCGCACCCCGCCGCCGACTTCCTGGCCAGGCCAGACTTCTACTCAATACTACACATGAATCAGGTACTTATATCTTCTTGATGAATGTTGTAGTGATCTTCTTATCGTATGGTTAGTGGCCAACCTGGTGTTAAAATTGTTCAAGCTGCCTGAAGGCTTCTGACAAGGCTTAGTCTGCCGCCTGGATGACAAGAACCGGGACCGACTTTTACGAGTCCTCCAAAGCACAGAGACGCTCAGTTCAAATGCCACTAAATGGTCACCCATCTCTGACTGACCTTGCCATGCGTTGCTTAACTTTCCATCGTTTATCGATCAGTGATTGCAACTGGCTATGAGCGCCCTCTTTTCTCTAAAACAATTGTTATAAAATTCGTTCTTGTTCATCCCTCAATAAAAATCTTCCTACTAAGTCTTAATTCCATCTTACAGGAAGCATCTCTTCTCTACAACGGCAACTCCACCCTCAAGCACATGATATCCAAGATACGGCGGGACACCTCGTCGTTTGATCGGTACCAGCACAACAGGGACCTAGTGGCGCTGGTCAACATGTTCAGCGAGAGCGAGCGAGACCTACCGCTGGGGTGGGACACGAAGCTCGACCGGAATGGGAAGGTGAGCCAAGAATTATCCAAGAGCCAAGAATTCCTCACGGTTATAAACAGAATTACTGAACAACTGTAGCCTAGGGGCGAACACGGTTCACCACCTGTTACGTTGGGTTCTGACTATCTGGTGAAACGTGGGCTTTGAGTTGGTTAATACCTCCACAATGTGGTGGTGTATGGCCACTCAGCCTCTGATTACCCTCAAATGGGAATAAAAGTCGAGACGTTATATATGTATTATTTTTTTTATAAACAGAATTCTTGGTTAGGCCCGAAAACCAGCAACGCTCCTGGTGGACTTGCGGTAACATGGCTTTTAACATTTATTAGGGAATCTTGTCAGGTCAGGAGTAGGTGGGTTGTAATGTCAGTGTAAGTCCCTCATAACTTACTGTAAGCTTGGGGTAATCTCGCTTATGCGAGCATTCCTCCCGCGCACATGCAAGTTGCGGAATGATCTCCCTCCCGAAGTCTTCCTTTGCACTACAACATGGGGTTCTTCAAAGGGCATGTTTACAGGTCTCTAAAAGGTCGGCGTGACATCTGCTCCCCTTAAGTTGCAGATGTCCTGGATCTGGATTCCACTTACCATTAGATGGATTGTCTGCCAGTGTGCCATCCTTGGCTATAAAAAATAAATCTTGGCTAGGGCAAAAACTAGAGACGCCCCTGGCGCCCTTGAGGTAATATGGCTTTCAACAGCTGTTAAAGGAATCTGGTCAGGAGTAGGTGGTGGATTGGTTACTTACTATACGCGGCCCACTGGTTGGGAGGCCATGGCCATGGTGTAGACCCTATAGATCACTCACTCACTGTATAGATTCTGGTTTCGGGCCGTATTGAAATGGCCTGAGGGCCAGATGCGGCCCGCGGGCCGTATCTTTGACTTAGCTGGTGTAGGGTATTGGTACATGTCTGTTGACCGGTGTGGTTGTGGGCAGCGGTTCTTCGTGGACCACGTGATGCGGCGCACCACGTTCATCGACCCGCGGCTGCCGCGCGCGGCGGCGGCGGGCCCGTTCTCGCCGCTGCTGCCGCAGCGCCGCCGCCCCGCGCTAAGGGAACTCATGGTTTGTCCACAAGCCGCAACTCGCTCTTGCTCACTGTACATGCGTTGATTTGCCGTCTTTTCGCATTTTGATTTAAAAGAGTGTAATGTAGCGAGCACATGTTCTTGTAGTTTGATTTGCCGTTTGAGCTCTGTTCCCTTATTGCAAACAGTCGCATTTTGATCATGCTTACAATATTTGGAATCACTCGTATTTTGTAGCTAATCTTTTTGTCAGTGTGTGTAGCATTTATTTCTGGCCTCTTGATTTAATTTCGCTGTGTTTACACTTCTCTTTTGGTAGTGATTTTTGTTTTTAGCGACATCTTTCTGTTGTTTTTGTTGTATTTTATTTTTCCTTTGTTTCATATGTTGTTGCATGTTGTATTTTATTGGTTGCATTGTTGTCTTCTTAAATCCACGCATTTTTTACTTTGAGTTATTTCATGGTTCATTACATGTACGTTTTTGTGCTATTTTTGTATTTATTGATGTGTTCCTTTGTTGATGTTATTGTAGTGATCAAATACCGGTATTTAAACCCGGTATAAAAAAATCTAACTCAACTCTTGTGATAGGTATCATTATGTTATTACATCTACAGTCGCTATACTTTGTTTATCTCATAAGCCCCCTAGATGCTAAAAAAGAAAATAAATTTACTGTTTTAGAGCCTGGCACGGGTATATTTGATCTATATATTTGTTACTTATTAGCAATTATAAGTGTAACGTTTATGCGCAGGCGCCGACTCCGCCTCCCCGGCCTCCAATAACAGCGGCAGATGCGCAGACGCATAACACACATCAAGAGATACCTGTTGCATACAATGATAAGGTACATAGATTCAAAATATTTCCTAGTTTTATATGCTTTTTAAAATTGTGAAATAAAATCCCCTATTGAAATCCATTAAATTGTATCAAGTAGCGCCATCTAGAATTGTAGAGACGGAAGTAGATTGACTATACCAGTTATTGTTACTAGATGGCGTTAGTTGTATCAAAATGTCATTTAGCAATAGAAATGAAATGAACGATGATACCAAAATGACAGAACTGAATTTAAAGGTTGTCTCAAAGTAACCGTCACTTCATCACGTTTTTATACTGCCAAAGAGTAGGCAGAGGGTGCATTCCATAGCAACTTCATTTCATTGCATTTCGTACGTTGGAAATAAAAAATAACGTCAGCTAGGTGAAGTCAAATTGGTACGCCCTCATTAATTCATTTCGAATGTCGTGCAGGTGGTAGCGTTCCTGCGTCAGCCGAATATAATGTCGATCCTGCGCGAGCGCTGCGGCGGCAGCGGCGCGGGCGGCGCGCTGCGCGACAAGGTGAACACGGTGCGCGTGGAGGGGCTGCCCGCGCTCAGCCGCTACCAGAACGATGTGCAGCTCACCTGCATGCTCAGGTGCAATACACTTTGTATACTAAAGTGAGCATTACATTATCCAATTACAGACCACTAGGCGAGCTAGTGTGCTAAAATTGGATGGTTTAAAGGCAGTTAGTGCACGCACTGGAGCTCTAGTTACGCGCTCTGCAAATTGGATAATGTAATACCCGCTTAAGGATCTTCTGCTTCCTAGCCTTATACTATGGAGTGGGGTCGACTTTCAGTGTACCCCAAAGAAACCCCATCTCCCTCGTGAAGTCCTTCCTTTGCACTACAACATGGGGTTCGTCAAAAGGCATGTTTACAGGTCTCTTAATGGTCGACGCCGCGTCTGCTTCCCCTTAGGTTGCAGATGTCCAGGGCGGCGGCTTCCATTTACCTTCATGTGGACCGTCTGCCAGTGTGCCATCCTTGGCTATAAAAAAAAATGGTAAAAAAAAAAAAATGTACATGGTCCATGGTCGACCCTGATTTTGGTTGATTATTGATATTACATGCAGTGATTTAATATCTCACGACCGAGCCGACCCTGAAAATCTGACCAAAAATGGTACCTTTTTTTTCTGATTTTTGAGTGATAACTTTAAGTCCATGACTTGGATTTGGAAGACTTATGAGTTTACAACTAACAAATAACGTTGTACCTTTAATTCCGTATTCCGTCACTTGTAAAATACATAGATTTCCCCGCCAATTCAGAAGCTAATACTTCTAATGCTATACAATTAACTGTCACGGTTTGGTACGACAGATACCATAACCCGTGTATTTACATTGTTTGCTTGGATCTATAATTTAGGCAACATTAGAACCGTTATTCGCGTGTTGATTCACAGGAAACTGGCTATTTCCGTAAGTAGAACGAGGTTTACTGGTATGCTTTTGGCGGGCTTAAACCCCAGCGGGTCCAGGGTTCAAACCCTGGCTCATATCTCCAGATTTTTCGAAATCGATGTGTGAATAATAATTACGGTGAAGGAAAACATCGTGGGGAAACCTGCAGGTCTTAGAAAATTTAACAATTTCGAAAGACAAGTGAAATCCACCAACCCGCACTGGGCTAGCATGGTGGATTATGGCCTGAATCCCCCTCGCATTGATTGGAGGCATTATTATAATTATTTATTGTTATCTGTTAAACAAGACTATACATTTTTATCTAGGGGCTAACCTACAGAAGGTAACTAAGTAAATACTACTGGCAAGTAAAAACCAGTAGCAATTTAACATTAGAATCTTATGCGATTTAAAAACATAGATGCTTACAGTAAAAAGGACAAACCCACTGAGTTCCGTGTTGGATTTTTTGGTCGCGTTCCGATTCGTTAGTAAAGATAAGAAAACAGTCAAAAAATGCATTTTAGAAGTGCTCAGACATCTAGATATACTTAAGCAAAATAAACGATATGGCTTTGACTTTAAAATGGAATAGACTATGTACAGCAGGGATTGTATTGGTGGTAAAGCCGAGTTGTAGCCAAATGACTGCAGCTCATAATGGGCTGGCTCGACCGGGGTAGACCACCCTCTCAAGACAGAAGATCGGCGACCCCCGCTTTTTCCCTGCTTTTGTCCCACGCCCCTTCATGTAGGCAACGTGCGAGCTATACCTTTGGTATTGGCAAGCATACATCAGACGCTTGTTTTTCGTGTCCTAGTAAGACACGGAAAAGTTCTTAGTCACATAAAAGCAGGGATGGGACGAAAGTGTATTTATTTATTTATTGTCATATTATACATTAAGAACATCTCAGTTAAGTACCCAGTCTATATACCTAATGAAATATGGAAAGTAAAACAAACAACGTGTCCTACCTTGTTACCCATCCAAGTATAGCTCTATGCGGTTAGAATAATAATGTCGCATGTCGGCGTGAATCATTCGGTGAGACGATGATGACGCGATTTAATTATTGTGTAACAGGCATTATTATACCTACTTCCCTTATTAATCACATAGAGATGTGTCACTTACCTACTAGTGAAAGTATACAGGATGTCCCGAAAATAATGTGAAGTGGAAGTACCACGAGGTAGAGCACCACTAGGGCAACCAAAATCACCCCTAGGATGTTCTGCGAGTTTTCCTAGGGGTGCTCTTCCTCTGGACAGCCGCTTCACACTACTTTTTGGGACACCCTGTATAACTAAATATTATCATCTACGTAACCAAATATTAGTATTATAGCGTAACGATTTGACTCAGCCCTCAGTGAGTTGGTATAATACTTTTATTTTAGAATTGAATCTATTCAAAAAGGTAAAGTAATCAAAACAAACCGACCAACGCAATAAATTATTATAATAGTTCTCATTACAACCGTGCGGCGGCGCTGCGGTAGCTAGACGTGCGTAATCTGAAATAACACTATACCTATACTTCTGTACTATATTAATATTATGATGCGAAAGTAACTCTGCCTGTCTGTCTGTCACGTTTTCATGACTAAACCGCTTAACCAATTTTGATAATTTTCTGTATAGAGATAGACAGGACCTTGGAGAAGGACATAGGCTACTTTTTATTCCGGGGAAATTTTAGATTCCTGTGTAATTATAAAAAAAAACCAGCCAAGTGCGTGTCGGACTCGCACATAAAGGGTTCCGTACCACCGTAGAATAAAAACGTCATAAATATCACGTTTCTTGGATAGGGAACTTCTTTATTTTAGTAAGAGTCGTTATTTGTTGTAGTAGCGGCAATTGAAATACACATTCTGTGAAAATTTCAACTCTCTACCTATTGCGGTTCGTAAGATACAGCCCGCTGACAGACGGACAGCGTAGGCTTAGTAATTGGGTCCCGTTGGCACCCTTTGGGTACGGAACCCTAAAAACTAACTACAGGACGTTCTAAAGTCATCGCGGATGAAGTCGCGGCCAGAAACTAGTTTACTAGTTGAAGTCCATTTTCGCATAATATTCAATTGCACTATGCTAATAATTATATACAAGTCGCAATGATAGTGGAACGAAAATTATACGTTTTCACTTAAGTGAATGGCGGTCGGTGTATAATATCATTTATATTTACAACTGTATTAACATCTGTGTGCGAGACATTATAATCAAAAGCTAGGCCAATTCAGAATTGGTTCCATTTCCATTACAAATCTATTCAAGTTAACTAATGAATGAAGTATAAAATTGAATGAAAAAAGTTTATGTGCGTGCAAGTGTATAATAATTATATTAATTGTCAGTATAATAAATAATGATTTATTATTTTTATTCAGGTCACGGTTAATTCAGGAAAGCTCAAGTAGAAATAAGTTGTTTATTAAATGAAAAAGTATACTTAATTATTATTATCATTAAAATATCATATTAATTGACATTCGTTTATTCGTGCAAAAACCTAACACTACAATAACTAGAGTATATTTTAATTAATGCCAAAAAAGTATATGTATACTATATACAAAATATCATAAAAATAAATTAACTTACTACCTATATAATAAAAAAAATATTTACAAAAAATATACCTGTGCCAGACCGCCGTCGCCTGGCAAAGTGCCCAGAAGGCTGGCTGCATTGCCACGTTGTATGGCAATGCTGATTCTCTGTGCGAGATATGAGCCAGCCCTCTGGTCACCGGTTGCCTCGACCAGACGCTTCCCCAGATCGCTAAAAATGCGATGGGCGCCCGGACCCCACGGTCCCAAAGTCTCTACCCCAAACGGCTCAAACATATAACCTTGATCAAGGTTGCTATATTTGCGCCGTTTGAGGGACTCCGCACAGGCGGCGGCACCACCAGCCTTAACACTTGACTCCCGAAGGTGGGACGGTGCTAAGGTATCGACGCATGTTGCGTCCCATACCAAAGGCCGTCCCATCTTCCACGGGATAAGCGTCATGCCGTCGGGTCTCTTACCATCGCTACGTGAGAGGCCATTAGGCTCTAAAACAGCTGCAACGTTAGCGGTGGTAAGAGCCCGACGGATAATGTCGTTAATGCTGGAGTGCCGCGGTATTCTGCCTGCGCTCCGTAGACACGAAAGACCGTGGTGCCCGCGCTGGTCGACGTTTTCCCCGCAGCGACAGCGATGTGGCACAAAGCACGAGGAGCCTAGTCGAAGCCCGACTGCCAACCTGAAAGAGGTGGAATCCATCAGAGTCCCGATGTTAGTGGACGGCAGAGCCTGTAGCCACAGTCCCGACTCCCACTCTCCGACTGCAAGAAGACGGGCACGCTCTGCAGAACTGTTGGCCGTATTTATTAGTTGTTCCCGTACCAACTTGCAGAGCGGCCCGTCCCATTGCCCCTGCGAGGAAGGGACCGTGGGCAGGCTAGTATTAGGGCAGGCCATCGACCACGCATTTCTGGCTTCGGTTTGACATGCTAACTCTGAGGGAGTAAAGCAAGATCTCAATATCTCCCTTGCTAAAGCATCATTAGCGTGAACCGAAGACAGAAACGCTGGCAAAGATACGCTTGAAATTTTGCGTATACCCAGTCCCCCCAACCTAATAGGAAGAGAAGCCTGGGTATTAATTTGGATCCATATTTATATTTTATCAACTATTAAATTGTAGCACTTTCCCTTAAATTGATATAATAATAATGTAAAGATCCGTAATAATATAAAGTTGTTACTAGTACCTAATTTATACAATACTAGCTTCCGCCCGCGACTTCGTCTGCGCATAATTAAAAAAAATAAGAAGTAGCCTATGTGCTATTCCAGACTATAATCTATCTCTGTGCCAAATTTCATCCAAATCCGTTCAGCCGTTCTGGCGTGATTGAGTCACAAACATCCGTCCATCCATCCATCCATCTATCCATCTATCCATCTAAACTTCCACACAAAAAAACTATCTATAACTAACTATCTTCCATTTGGTAAAAACTATAAGTAAGTGCTTATGTATTCCAGTGTAGTGTATTCCTCTCAACTAAATAATTACCTACGTGAGAGCAATAAATTTCTTGTGTTGCGCTAGGTCAAGCATCACAATTCACTAGATTTTTTGCGACACGTCTGCGCACGCGCACCCACCCACTCGCAGCTATTTCATTAAGGCGAGATGCTCTGAAATAATACAAAATGCGTACGTATTGCATGATCGAACGCAACATGTAAGTAATGTAACAGATTTTTGAGATTTAAAATCTTTATCTTTACAAACAAATAAAATTGAAGTTGTGTTTGTGATGTCAAAATAACAGCTTTTTACTAAATGCATATGAAAGTGTATACGGTACTTATAACAAGAACGCAATTACATTTTTTTTGTCTGTCTGTCTATCTGTCTGTCTTGTTTGTTCCGGGTAATCTCCGAAATGGCTGGACCGATTTTGACGGAACTTTTACTGGCATACAGCTGATGTTAAAAGGAGTAATTTAGGCTACTTTTATATTCGAAAAATAATTAGTATTCCGCGGGATTCGTGGGTAATATTTTTCAAAAATTTACGCGTAAGACGTCGCGGTCACAGCAGTGACTAGTCTAAAGTAATTTTATCTTCTATAATAACATCCCCTTAACTGTAGGAATTAATTGGTACTTGGCGAGTCCTCGACCGAATGATGCATTTTTTAAACTGTTTATAAACATAGGTACTAATCAAACCTAGCAACATTATTAGCTGCAACAATTCTAAAACGCCGTATTTCGATGGCACTAAAGTTTGAATTGTTTAGGAGCATCGTTTGTAAATGACAATGTATTGTAGTTTCCCTCACTGCGTACAATCATTTATTGCGCATGATTCTGTTGAGCAGCTATGTTTCCGTTCTAAAGTAACTCGATTTATTGTCGACAGGAATTGGATAAGAACAGTGTTCGCCTATAAACACTGCCTATTTATTTCTTCGACAGGTTGATGCTCGTTCACTCTTTAATTTATAAAAGACGGGGTAATGGCTAAATAGAATAAAAACATACCTACTTAGAACTTTAAAGTTATCAAAACTTTAAATCAAATTTCGTGAGATATCCGTACATTAAGTACGTAACTGAGTATTTGGAATAAACTCAGTACCTAACCAATAAAAACCCATGAAACACAAGATAAGACGATTATCACTCATTTAGCTATCACGGTTTGTGACATTAAATGCAGCAACAAATAGTCTGTTGTGTCCATAATTCTGCTTAATTCGTTAAAAGCTATAGGTATGGAAATAGTACCTATAGTATAAGTATTAATATTTGTAAGTAATAGAAGTAGACAATTTTGTTTTTGACTTAACAAATAATTTCGGATATATGGCGACAAACTTTATCATTTAATTCGGAAATGGGAAATAATCCACATTCTACCATGAATGCGGGTCCATCTTATCATGTAGGTAGCTTACCTACTTACACATATATACTTACTTATACATACTTGGTAGGTACGTACGAGTACACATCGAGCATAAAAAGGAACTGTTTTAAGTGGAAGTAACAAGAAATAAGTGATAGCGAGTCATTAGTCAAGTCGAAAGACAAGCATCGCACACGGTAATTAGTCACTCGATATGGAAACAATTTCGCAACATGATGTTAGATAACGAACTTCTTGTCATGGAAAACAATGTCTAAAATATGAGGTAAAGATTAACAGCTTCCATCCGTCTATGTTAAACGAATGGGTGTAAAACATTAGCCCTTTTGCGAGTTTAACATTGTTTATTTGTAAAACATCTGAAAAAGTGGTTTAGTATTCCTATGTTACCTATTGTAGTTTACAGTACCTGTGTTTTCCGACGGCAAAATATAAGTAAATACTTTTGACTAGAATATACTTAACTGTCTGTAGATAAATCTATACCTAACAAAACAGCTCAATCAGAAACTCGTTTAACCCACGTTTAACTAAACTGTCAAATTACTTAACTGCGCAAACAACAGCGTTGTCAGCAAATAGTAAAAGCGCTACTGCGCGCCACAGTTATTATCTAAACATTTCAGTTTGTCTATCCTTGTGTCCATTCGACAGCTATGGAATCGAACAATGTGCGGCAAGGTCCTGTTATGGAGTACATAACATTTGGGAAAAATAAATACAAAAATGGCCTTGCGAAACGTGTTACGCACTCTTAAAAACTTTTAGAGTCAACATATTAAGTCGAAATTCCCACGGGTAAACATGGTTTATTTTTCTCATTATCTACACGAAGTTTTATTAAGGACCACCGCAGACATGCTACTTTTTGCATCGGCGATCGTTCGACTGCATCGCGTTTTGGCGATTCTCTGCGGTCGGACGCAGCGACTGCTCCGATGCTAAAAGCAACTAAATCGCCGATCGCCGATGCAAAAAGTAGCATGTCTGCGGTGTCCCTAAGAGCTTTCTATACGATCGGGTAATCGACGACGACAGATCAACTTGGTTGAGTTGAGATAAAATGACCGTGTGGCTTGGATCTGGATTTCCGTAATTTTCTATATGTACTCATAGGTACTCAACCAAGTTGACCTATCGGTGCCAACCACCCGACCGTAGAAAGCTTTTAAAAATGCTCTATTTTAGTTAAATTTTAGTTTAACTTATAATTGTAACTTAAGAGCTTTTAAAAGCTAACAGCTAAAGATATAGCTGTTTGTTTAGATAATACAGTAGAGTAGAAAATATTTGTGTAAAACATTATCATTGACAAAATCGTTTTGTGTTAAGCTTAATGTGCTCGATAAAATGCGCTACCGACTTACGGGAGCATTTCAGGGTTATCGCCCATCCTGTGCTTTGGCCCTTACGGCTGATAAAAAGTTGTACGTGTCAACTGATAACCTACTACTAACTCCAAATTGTTAACGAATGTTAAATTTTCGTTGGTCAAAGGTCGCCAAAGGTATGTTCTAACTACTTAGGTACCTACCTACTACTCATTAAAAGTAGGGATATATTCTATAAGCGACTGATCATCTACCTACTCCTAATTTCCTAGTATTTTTATATTCCACGCGCTAACATAAAAGCAAAGTTAATGACACATAAATATCACCATAGACACGACATTTTATTCAAAAATGTGAGCTATTCATAGTTCCATAGCAGTGTGTCCTTTTTCTTGAAACCCAAGTAGAAATATCCATTCGACAGAATTCATTTAACTTATAATAGTTATAATAGATAATTCTAATTATTATTTCTTAGAAGTTCGGTAACGTTGCGTATCGTTTTTACGTATAATGTGAAGATATTTAAACTCATATGGGTTAGAAAAGTTTTACTACAAGTAATTCTTTAGGCTGTAAGTTCTCGTAAGTACCCTTTCTTACAGGTATTTAATTGATAAAGTCTCATGGGTTTGTGTGCAGCCTATTCTGAACCTGAACAAAAACCAAACTAAAAAGTATAAAACAAGTGCAGTGTCATTGCAGCCGGGGGACCGTTCTGTGGAATATATTTAATTTAAGAGGGCCCCCGACTGCAATGACACTGCACTTGTTTTATACTTTTTAGTTCGTTTTTTGGCAGGGCAGTCGTGTTTTTAATTTATTAAATTATTTATTTTTATTTTATGCATTTTAGTGACAGCAGCCAAAAATGAAAATTTTGTTTTACATGTACACCCTACCTATGTTAAATGATGCCTATAAATTCTACTGGAATGTGCTCATCAAGGCCTTCAATTTGATACCCATATTGCAATAATGGAAGAAGAAAAATTTTGTTTCACATTTGTAAATTGAGCCATAATGTCGCCATATTGATTTTATCAAAAATAATATACCCAGTGTTACCCGGAATGATGTAAGGATACCCCATACATCCAAATCCGTTCAGGCATTTATAAGATATGGTGGAATAAAGAATCTCACATACATACAAACATACATTAACCCTAAACACATATACACTCCTTTTTTTGGGCAGTCGTGTAAAAACTCGTGAAAAATTCACGCTTACACTTATGTATGTGTTGTTTATTATATTACGGGATTATTCCGACAATCTCGTCAAACAATCTCTTGTAGTGCTAATTAAATTCATCTCGAGCGGAATAACTTTCGCAAAACTCTCGGTTTTCACCCGCTGTACTGCGCCGGTTCGGGATTTGCATTTTGTGATTGTCAGACCGTGAAGACATTCTATATGCCAGACAGACATCACTGCTGGGGCCTTACCACGACCTCTTATCGCGATTCAATTACAGGAACGTTTTAACGTTTCAGCGACTTTTTGTGCAATGACGTACCTTATTGTCATGACAATAAGAAACGTCATTGCACAAAAAGTAGCTGAAACGTTAAAACAAAACTGCTATAAGAGGTGGTGGTAAGCCCCCTGGCTGATAAATACAGCAGCGTTTCAACAGCTATTACAGCTGCGTTTCGTACGATGAGTGAGAGAGCCGTAAGCCCACCCCCCCCTCCCCCTCCCTCCATCCCACTCCCCTTTAGGTCGGCAATGTGCGAGCAATGCCTTTGGTATTGAAAGAATCTACAGGCTACGGTAACTGCTTAACATCAGGCGGGCCGTACGCTTTTTTTGCCACCGCTGTCCAATAAAAAAAATATATAAAAAAATATATATGGGCATTGTTTTATACTACTTCATGTACTTGTTTTAGAAACAATATAGGTGTATACACGGCGACAAGGTTCACCATCTGTCACGTTGGGTTCTGACTATCTGGTGAAACGTGGACTTTGAGTTGGCTTAAATACCTCCACAATGTGGTGGTGTATGGCCACGCAAGCCCCCCCGAATGGGGATAAAAGTCGTGACGTATATGTTATGTTATGTTAATATAGGTGCTCAGCTTCTAAAAACGAAAGTCCACGTGAACAAAGTCACGAGCCCAACCAGGTATTTTTCCAAACATGACAAATGAAAAATTACTTATTACCTAATAACCACAATCGGTTTCCATTCCCTATCAGTACAACTGCGAATCCTTTATAGGTAGTTATTCGACGAACTCCAGCGAGCGCGCGTCTCAGCAATGAATCACCGGAGTATATGGTGTAGGCTAATTATATCTGAATTAGTTTGCATGCATAATCACTTGGAAGGCTTCCATGTGCGGAAACCCTTATGGAAAGGTACTAGGGAAACCTTTGAATTACTTAGAAATGGATACTGTAGGCATACCTATGTTTACTTTTAATTTTATCTTAATATGGGTGATGGAATTATCCAAATGAGTGATTGAACTCAACTGAAGAACAATTTCGCGATACTACTATACAACGTGTAACGGAAAGGAGATATCTATCCGAAAGGGGTGAATAGTGTATCTGGTATAGAGTCTCTATGCATGGTTTCAGCTGAAAATTAATTTTCAAATATTTATTACCAAATGTTTGGTTTGCTAAAGTAATTGAATTCAAATCATAGCAAACGTGTCACAACACCAAGAGGGTCATTTTATCCTTACACGTCACTCTTCCCGGGATCTTTGACTTTGGTGCTAGTGATGTGCAAATGTAAATTGAAATGTTTGGTATTTTACTACTATGTCTCATATGTTTGTAACGTGTAGATATAGGATTTAAAACCCTTGCCGTCTAGTTTGTTATCACCCAAAGATGCCGTGCACTTCGTATGTATATACCCTTTCCGTTACACGTTGTGTTTAGATATACTTTTGCGTGTCATTAATAAGACAACAATGACTTGTGTAAATCAAATCAATTAATCTATTCTAATCATTGTTAAGTTAACCTGCATTCTTAATTAATGAAGGTAACAAAAAACGAATTACATAATTAATTGGGCCTTTAGACAGACACAATAAAATGAACCGATGTAACATATAATGGCCGGCGCAGACTGGGGACGGCAGGGCATGGCATTTTAATGTTTATCAATCGAATTCAATACTTATCCAATTGAAATCCTACTAATATTATAAATGCGAGAGTAACTGTGTGTGTGTGTGTGTGTGTGAATGTTTGTTACCACGTATCTCCATAGCTACTGCACCGATTTTAATGAAATTTGAAACGTAGATAGTGTAAACTCTGGAAGGAGACATAGGCTAATCATACCTATAAATTTCAAACCCTAAGATGGTTAAATAGGGGATGAAAGTTTGTATGTAGGTTCGTCATTACTGAAGTTAGAATTATGAAAATTTGTGATTAGGTGTCTTTTAAAAAATAAAAATTAGTAATTACAGCGTTTTTGAAAATTCAACCCCTAAGGGGGTAAAATGGGGGATGAAAGTTTTGAATGTTATTTTGCATGGATGTTTGTCAGTTTTGAAGTTAGAATTGTGAAAATTTGTGTTTAGGTTTCTTTTTATATATGTAAAAAAAATATTTCAGGGTTTTTGAAAATTCAACCCATAAGGGGGTAAAATAGGGGAAGAAAGTTTGTATGTAGGTTCGTCATTTTTGAAGTAAGAATTATGAAAATTTGTGATTAGGTGTCTTTTCAAAAATAAATATTAGTAATTTCAGCGTTTTTGAAAATTCAACCCCTAAGGGGGTAAAATAGGGGATGAAAGTTTTGAATGTTATTTTACATGGATGTTTGTCAGTTTTGAAGTTAGAACTGTGAAAATTGGTGTTTAGGTTTCTTTTTATATATGTAAAAAAATAATTTCAGGGTTTTTGAAAATTCATCCCCTAAGGGGGTTAAATAAGGGATGAAAGTTTGTATGCAACTTCGTCATTTTTCAAGTTTAAATTATGAAAATTTGTAATTAGGTGTCTTTAAAAAAAAAAATATAGTAATTTCAGCGTTTTTGAAAATTCAACCCCTATGGGGGTAAAATAGGTGATGAAAGTTTGTATGTTATTTTGCATGGATGTTTGTCAGTTTTGAAGTTAGAATTGTGAAAATTGGTGTTTTGGTTTCTTTTTATATATGTAAAAAAATAATTTCATCGTTTTTGAAAATTCAACCCCTAAGGGGGTAAAATAGGGGATGAAAGTTTGTATGTTATTTTGCATGGATGTTTATCAGTTTTGAAGTTAGAATTGTGAAAGTTGGTGTTTAGGTTTCTTTTTATATAGTCGTTTTTTATAGTTAATAGTTGTTTTGGTTTCTTGAAAAATACAAGTCGGTTTTGGGATACGTGATATATACGGTAAACGGGATCCGGTATCAGGGATACGGGATATCCGGAAAACGGGATATCCGGGATACGTGATATTGGGTCTGGTATCCGGAATCAAGGAGTATGGGATGAGGGATGCGGGATTCGGGATACGGGATCCGGCAAACGCGATCCGGGATTCGGGATACGGGTTCCGGCAAACGCGATCCGGGATCCGGGAAACGAGATCCGAGATACGATGTCCGGGATCCGGGATCAGAGATACGGGATCCGGGGAACGAGATCCAGGAAACGGAATCCAGGAAACGGGATCCAGGATACGGGATAACTACTAAACTGATTTTAATGTGAAACGCAGATAGTGTAGGCTCTGGAATAAGACAGACTAATCATAAACATCAATTTCCACGCGGGCGAAGCCGCGGGCACAGCTAGTAAGGTCTATATTTCAATGCTCGGTGATCGACAACGGAGCCAGAGAAAATGCTCAGATGACGATCACCGAGCATTGAAATATAGACCTTATTTCAATTGGATAAGTATAGAATTCGATTGATAAAAATTAAAATAGTAAAAGTAAAATAGTAGTAAAATATAGACAGATTTGTTGCACAATCAGTCGAGCGCCTAATACTTCAACTACTTTGATATTCTTTTCCTAAAATAAAACGACTCCTACATAATATGAATCGTCATATTTTAAAAATAGAAAACGCAAAAGGTCAAACTATAACACAAGACGTATTTCACCCCTGACGTCAGCAAGCCCTCAAAGGCTGGAATTAATTCCGGGAGAGGGGTGGGAATGACGTCAGACTAGTCAGGAGCAGCAACACAGGGGCTGTATATAGAATTAGATTTTCTCGACCATAATCAGTATTACTGATTTATCAATCGACTTTTTATTAGGTCATAAGCGTGATGTAAGGTCGCTATAGTGGTAGAGTCAATTGACTGCAAGTTCATTATTGGCTGGTTCGATCGCGGTAGTTCCACCCTCTCGCAAAAGATCGGCGTAAAGTAGCTGTTACAGATGCGTTTCGTACGATGAGTGGGAGAGCCGGAAGCCGAACCCCTCCATTCCCCTCCCTCTGTCCCACTTCCCTTCAGGTCCGCAACGTGCAAGCAATGCCTTTGGTATTACAAGCAACTACAAGCTACGGCAACTGCTTAACATCAAGCAGGCCGTATGTTTGTTTGCCACCTTAGTGACCAAAATAATTTTCTACATAAGTTTTATCTGTACCTGACACAAACACCATATATAAACACCTTAATTCAACCATATTGGATCAACCAGATCGTGCTTACTACAGCAATTATCCAACGGCGAACCGCTTATTACGTGGCCATGGGAAGGTCGCGGGAATTAAGTCGCATTAGGTCTATATGACCCAAACTTTCAACCCTAATTATGGCTCCGATTTGAATGCAGGATCGTGATTGGTTGGAGAAATTATGTGAGAATAGTACAGCTACAATTTTTTCTTTTAGGTTTTTAAATATACTGCGCATCTAAAAAATCTAAACAGTACTGCAAGTACTATTCAGGCATTTAAATAAAAAAATGATTGGTATCTTTAAAAATTACGCCAATAAATAGCTGGCAGTTTAGTCTACACAATGCTATACAATGGTGTACCACAATTCCAAATTTGAATTTAAATTTTAGAATTTTCATCCAATAAATGAATGTACCTAGGTGTTTCGATTTTTTTGATGAGAAGTGTAGTTTTATTAATGCAATGTCAAACAGACAAACTTTGTTCCAATCAATAATACTATAAGACCTGACTCAAATATTTTGAATGTTGGTTATAGGCCTCCTTTTCTCCATCGCATATTACATTCCAATATATTGTTGTTCTTCAAATTATTGTTTGTTACCATTCAATAAGTGTTATTTGTTTCGGAAACGGTTCTTCGAACGTGTCGTCTTCCAATATCGATGATAGCTAGTTGATCTTGGTAAATACATATAATATTAGTATGAATAGCCAAACATTGAATCCCATTAGATTGGTTTTAAAATTGTATCTAGCTATATGTTCCATTATCGAAATTATAGTGTAGGTAGCGGGGAACATATCCCATGGCTCACAGATGCATTATGACTCCAAACTGCTTAGACTTTGAAAGAAGCGTCTGCATTTATAGGCATATAATGTTTATAATGTGTAGAACTTTTTAAATATTGTGTCTCAAAATGTGTACCTGCTATTTTTGTTTTGAAAATACGATTTTAAGAAGTTGACATGGTTCAGTAAAACTTCAGAATCGATACTTTTAACAGCAGCCGCTTTATCAGAGCAATGTATTATCCAGTTACAGGTACGGCTCCAAGTTGCAGCTCAAATAAATTTGACACAACTATCTTTAGCATTCTTCATGATTACTATCATATGGACAAATATACACTTACTTTACCAACAGAATTAGCACCATTGTGGATGTTCTAATTTTAGACTTATCGGTGCGAATCCTTATTAAAGTTGATACTCGTAATATCATCTAGTACATACATTGACCGAGTATTAACTGTAATTACAGTTTTTACGTCTAAACTAGTGTACTCCACTTCAAATGCGTGATTTGCGTGATGAAACTAAGCAGAATCTGTGAAAATCTAGACTTGACTCAGACTCAACACATATTATAATTGCCTGAGATATAAATATTAATTTAAGAAATAAATGAGCTACAGAACCGTTGTCAGCCCCCTTACGACCGACTTCCGATTCAGTGACAGACATGAATGAAACGCTACCTTAATATATCTATGGCAGAGATTCATTTCAGGTCTGCTATGGAGTCGTAATAAGAGGTGATGGTAAGGGAGCAGCTATAAATGCATTGCTTAACATTATATAGACATACATAGACCCAATGACTAGAAGCTCTTTTAAGGTTTCTTTTAATAGTACCGTGATGGACACTTGTTGGGAATCCTTAGGACAATTCAAATGATCGCATAAGAACGATTGTCACCAATAAAAACACACCATCACGCCGTCCCTAAAGATATAGGGGGTATGCTATTCTGTAGTAGGGGTATCTAGAATATTAAACACCTAAAAATTTCACTTCCTTTGTTCCAAAGGAACACTACTACTGTTCTTGTTTATTTACAAAACAATTTTATCTGTTTTAACCACATCCTGCGTGCTCGGTACATCTGCCATGCTTTGTGGTCGCGTATGAGTTCATCCTCCGCTAAATAATTGGCAGAATCTTCGCTATTTTGCTTCTAAATTTATCCTAAATCAATAAACAATTGATGAACCGCAAAATTACAGTTTTAATTGGGAAACCGTTTGCGAGTGTTTACATAAACTCGTTAATGACGTTCGTTTGATTGTATTTTCAGGGGGGTTATTACAAACCCGGTACGAAGACAATAATCTCTCGCTTCGAATTTTGATACATTTTCGTAGTAAATTATTGTCGGAATCACGAACGAGGGAAACAGATGGTCCGTGTTTGTAGTAACCCTCCATTTCAGTGTTACCGGTTGGTCAACCGTGCCCACGCTGTTCCAATAAAAATTAGACTGTTATCGCACGTTTTATTAAGTTGTGTACCTATCTTAGAAGGTGTATATCATGGAAGAACTAAAGTAACACTATGTCGTAGGTATACCAGTATTGACCAATAACAAATGTAGTTGACAATGTCAGTAAATGAGAGCCCTTAGTTTAGTTGGAAGTCCTGGACGTCAATGAAAACGTCCGGTCGATGATTTATATTGCTGAAACAATTTTAGGTCTTTCGTCACTTAACGGTTAACCAAATGTTCTCGAAATATATTGAATACTTCAGTTCTTTTAAATTTATTCACTTTAAAATGGAATTTATTTACTGCATACACGTTTTTTTGAATCATAGACAGTAGATTTTTTTTAATGTAACCATAGACTAAAGTTAAATAGGTTTGAAACCCCAAAATAAACCTGAACGCTATAAATTTAATAATCAAACAGCAACGTTGTTTCGCAAGACGATATTAATCAGCTGATAACTATGAGGGCTCGCCGGCCCTTGTTCAGTGCGCGGGCGCACGCCATGCGGGCATTTGCATACAATCGCCCCCCGAAAGAGTTTAATTCATTTAACCCACTTGTGAATTAAAAAACAAATTAATTGACACGTACATCTATTGGTACTTCAGATGTTACTTCATTTTATTTCATTATAAAAAATAAATAAATATAACGTCACGACTTTTATCCCCATTCGGGGGTAGTCAGAGGCTTGAGTGGCCATACACCACCACATTGTGGAGGTATTACGTCAACTCAAAGCCCACGTTTCACCAGATAGTCAGAACCCAACGTGACAGGTGGTGAACCTTGTCGCCGTATATACAGGAACTGACTATTACCTAGTCCCGAGGGATAGGTAGGTTTCCTCACGATGTTTTCCCTCACCGTAAGCCAACTGTAAATTATGCACATAGATGAAAATTCATCCATTGGTGCATGCCCCACCGGGGACCGAACCTGGGACCTTCGGATTGCTAGCCCAACGTGTTCGCCGCTAGGCTACAGTCGCTACAGTACAGTTATTTCATTATGTTTAAGTTGTATCAGCTTGTAAAGTTTGTTCGTAAACCATGACTCTATATTACCATATTTTCGATTGGAACTATAAATCCAAGAAGATTTTGATGAATCTTACGGCCGAATACTCGTACGCAACTTAAATTTGAGAGCTGCTTAGCTTTTCGCGCCATACAAAAAATGACAGTTAACGACGTCTCAAACTGCTAAGTGAGACTTAAATATTTAAGTAGTATTCCGCCGTTCGGCTCGTATTAATAAATGCATCTCGAAGTTGAGATCGATCTTAAGATGCTGTTTTCGAAAGATGTTCCATACATTAAACGTAAAATATGATTATCACAGGATCATCAACAAACAAAAGAAAAGCTAATGCAGTCGCAGGCGCAACTATAGAGCTATAAAATTATGACACACTCCTAAATTTGGACCCGACTTCTCTGAAATGCTTGACATAGGTATTTATCTTCCCCAAATTAGTTTCCAACTACAATTTTATTACACAAAGCACTGTAGTAAATAATTTTGTCGTATGTCAATGTGTTACAGTCCGTTTTTCCTTAAATGACTTAAATAGTAAACAAAGATGGCGTCCTAGTAACCAAAGACAATTGATAGTGTTGGGACATTATCGAATGAACAAGTGAACAAATATACTCAGGAAGCTTGTAACTGAATGATTTTCATGATGTGAGATTTCCTGACAATGTGGTTATGACTATGGGAATTAATAGCGTTGACAGTAATATTTTTGTAGTAAGCTGCCAGAATATCCTTCATTATCATGATCAAAGAAATAATTTCTCAAAACAATCTTAGCCAACATAAAGAAATAAAACGACAAGATAAATTTATCTTTTTTATTAATTTGATTCACTACAAGTTACTTCACTCGAGTCTTCTGTTTCGGATACGTGAACAATAAAACTGGGGGTCGGCGCGTCTGATGCAGCATCTATTAATTTGTCAAGCTGCATCATTTTATCTTCTTCTTTTATTATATGACTAATGCAGTTGTTTCAGGACACCTACCAATTTGGCTTAAGGCTTCTTTGATCAATTCCTTGACTTCAGCCATTTTGAAGGTTTTATTATTTTTGCCAACATGAGTTTTTAACTGTGACCATATTAATTCGATCGGATTTAATTCGCTATGATAGGGCGGAAGGTGTAAAACAATAATATTTTTGCGGGCTGCCATTTCGTCCACAACTTTTTTATTATAATTGTTTTTGCTAAATTTACTTAAAAGTTGCGCTTTTATTTCTTTTTCTTCGAAATTAATTTTTATTATTGTTCTAAAAATTATAGGTACAGTTCACTCACACTGGTCGAATCATTCATCCGCTTATCGCATCACTACAATCCAAAGACAAACTCGCATTTAGAAATGTCAAGTTGTGATGATCATTTTTAATCTGTTGAAATGGATTCTGATATTTTTTTGATTTTATGAAAATTAATGTGTTTGAATAGTTAATTTGAAGCAGTTTTTGGTGTAATTCATACCATATGTGTTTCTTCTAATAATCAAGACGTTCATAACTTAGGTAAAGGTTGTGATTGATGCCAAAACTCATGATTTTCGTAACCAGGACGGTTTGTTATGAGTTTAAGACATTTTAGAAAAAACAGACTGTAGACGTTTACGATATTTCTGTTAAAGAGGGTCTCACCGCCATGTTGATGACGTCACATGCTGGAGTTTGCTAAACGCTGCAATGATTTATGTGAACGGAAAGATCATCTGTTATTTTAATATCATTGATCATCTGGATGTAATAATAATAATAATAATATCCTGGGACATTCTTTTACACACGGCTACCTGATCCCAAACTAAGCAGAGCTTGTACTATGGACACCAGATAACTGATATTAATACATATACTACTTTTTTATTTGTAAATACATACTTAATATACATGTACACCCAGACTCGGGACATACAGACATGTTCATGCACACAAATGCATGTCCCGGGTAGGAATCGAACCTACGACCTGCGGCGTGAAAGGCGCCAACACGCCAACCACGCTAACGGGCCCGTCAAATGTGTTTTGGATGTTTACGAAAAAGCTTGTTTAGTAGCTGTAAACACCATTTGATACTTGTTTCTGTTGTTTACGTTCTTTTCTTATAGTTTTGATGAGATAAACATGCAGTGACGAACGTACGTAAATACACCCTTCACCATCGTACCAATAACATATATATATATATATATAACGTCACGATTTTTATCCCCATTCAGGGGTAGTCAGAGGCTTGATTGGCCATACACCACCACATTGTGGAGGTATTAAGCCAACTCAAAGCCCACGTTTCACCAGATAATCAGAACCCAACGTGACAGGTGGTGAACCTTGTCGCCGTGTATACAGGAACTGACTATTACCTAATCCCGAGGGATAGGTAGGTTTCCTCACGATGTTTTCCGTCACCGTTAGCGAACTGTAAATTATGCACATAGATGAAAATTCATCCATTGTACCAATAACATATTTTTTTAAAGTGACTAAGGTGGCAAACAAGCGTAAGGCCCGCCTGATGTTAAGCAGTTACCATAGCCTATGCTTGCAATATCAAAAGCATTGCTCGCACGTAGCCCACCTGAAGGGAAGTGGGACAGAGGGAGGGGAAGGGGAAGGGGGAGGGGGTTGGGCTTCCGGCTGTCTCACTCATCGTACCAAACGGAGCTGTAATAGCTACTTTACGCCGATCTTCTGTGAGAGGGTCGAGCCAGCCCATATTTGAGCTGTAGTAAAATCTACCACCATGAAATTAGGAAAAGAAACATAGAGCTTACTTGCATTGTTTAGTTTGGGACCAACAATAATGTTCCAAAATACAATCATAGTCCTATTAAGGCTGGAACCATTGCAACTGACAGCTCGAGGTTGACCGCTTTTTGCTCAAACAATGTCAAAGGACCGCGAGTTGAATTTTTTGAATTTAGAATTTTCGATACGCCACGATACATCAAAAAGACGACATGATAAATCAAAAACAGAAGTGACTCATATACTAAATTCGTATCTTGCCTACTTTTATTTAGTCGTATAAGGGTAACTTCGTAAAGGAAAATTTTCACTAAATCTTAAGTACAATTTAAGTACTACATTTTTATTAATAGGTAGGTGGGTAGGATATTTTTTCTTTGTAATCTTTTTTATTGTTATTTTGTTGATATAGTAAATAAAAGCTCACTAACTGTTAATTTTTAATTATTCTGAAATTTAATTTTGCCCAACACTGGGTAATAGGTAGTACTACTTAAAAAAAGACTAGTACATAATTTAAATGTTTAATATTATAGGACAAAATAAGTAAAATTAAAACAACTTAAAATTCTAAATAACTGCAAACAAGAAAAATTGTTGACAACATCGGGTAATAACTGAAATAAAAGTAGTACTAATCCTTATTAGTTACTAGCTGTGCCTGCGACCTAGTACGCGCACATTTTTGGAAAAGGTTACCCCTTATTTGACTGATGGATTGATGGAGGATGACGGACGGATGGAGTGGCAATGCAAAGCATGCCGGGCATGCATGCAACCCTCATAGGATCACTGTTTTGCCCGTCAGTCTATCTGTCCGTCTGTCAAAACGTGCACAGCCTAAACCGCTTGGGTTAGAAACATGAAGTTGTAACTTTTTATAGCGTAGAAGAAGACCACAGGAAAGATTTTTGAGAATTCAACAATTAAGGGGAGAAAGTATCTATGGATAGTCCCAGTTTTTCTGAAGCTAGAGACATGAATATTTGTATTTGTAGGCTGAGTAGCCGAAATACTAATTTTCATGTAAGGTCAAGATTTTCAAGCCAGAGCCATGGGTCTGGAGCAGCTCCATGATAATAATAATATATGGTATAATTAAAAATAAAATACTTGCTCCACAAAACGCCTCGTTTTGTGAGTTTTTAGGGTTCCGTACCTCAGAAGGAAAAAACGGAACCCTTATAGAATCACTTTTTGTCCGTCTGTCTATCTGTCCGTCCGTCAAAACGTGCACAGCTCAAACCGCTGGTGATACAAACATGAAATTTGGACAGTAAGTACCTTTCATAGCGTAAAAGAAGAGCAAAGGAAGGATTTTGGAAAATTCTTACCCTAAGGGGGTAAAATAAGGGGTGGAAGTTTGTATGGAATTCCCTCATTTCTGAAGTTAGAAACATGAAAATTTCTATTTAGGCTACTAATACAAATACAAAATAGTAATTTCAGCGCTTTTGAAAATTCTACCCCCAAGAGGGTAAAATAAGGGGTGGAAGTTATGGGGGTTCAATTTTTTCTAAAGCTAGGCACAAGAAAATTTGTATTTAGGCTTCTTATTAACTAAGAATAGTAATTTCAGCGTTTTTGATCATTTCACCTCTAACGGTGTAAAATAGGGGGTGCAAGTTTGTATAGGCGTCCCAATTTTTCTGAAGCTAGAGATATGAAAATTTGTATTT
This sequence comes from Drymonia ruficornis, assembly GCA_947859195.1. NCBI lineage: Eukaryota > Metazoa > Arthropoda > Insecta > Lepidoptera > Notodontidae > Drymonia > Drymonia ruficornis. The sequence goes on from OX401908.1 coordinate 12,656,337, forward strand.
GGGCTACTCATTACAAATTAAAACCGGACAAGTGCAAGTAGGACTCGTGCTCTGAGGGTTCCGTACAAATTTTATTATGTTTGTGTGTGCATCATATCTTTGGCGTGCAAATACAAGGCAATGAAGCAAGATGTGCTCCACTGTCTCGCTGGGGTTCTTCGAGCTTCCACTTTGCTAGTTTTCGGAACAATTACATAATAATTACAACACCTAAGTGTGTATTGTTCCGAAAACAGGGAAAATCATGAAGACTCGAATCTCGGGATAACAATTGCACTGCAAGCGACTGTGGTGAACAGGTTGGGCTAACAATCAAAAGGTCCCAGGCTCGATCCCTGTTGGGGCATGCACTAATGGATGAATTTTCATCTATGTGCATAATTTACAGTTCGCTGACGGCGAGAGAAAACATCGTGAGGAAACCTACCTATCCCTCGGGATTAGGTAATAGTCAGTTCCTGTATACACGGCGACAAGATTCACCACCTGTCACGTTGGGTTCTGGCTATACAGGGTGAATTTTTCAAGTGTGCGTGGATGGCCCAATTTTTCATATTTTTTGTCTTGCCTATGATATCTTTTTATACCACTGAGTTGCTAGACAAACTTGTTTTTTTTTGGCGGGAAGTGGCGAAGTGCAACATTGAAAATCTATATTATTATAGGTAGGTACTTGACACTGGCTATATGCGACAAGAAAAGCCAAGACAAAAACACATGCGTACGGCCCGCCTGATGTTAAGCGTGTTTCAGTTGATGTTATTCATACTACTTAATATTAGTAATACGAAATTATTTTTGTTTGCTTATTTTTAAGTTGGACTAACCACCGTTTGGTGGGGTAGTACCACCCTCTCATAGAAGATCGGCGTAAAGCAGCTATTACAGCTGCGTTTCGTACGATGAGTGAGAGAGCCGTAAGCCCAAACCCCCCCCCTTCTCCCCTTCCCCCTTCCCTTCAGGTCGGCAATGTTTACTATATGTTTAGTTTTATTGAGCATCAGGATTAAGTTGGGAGACCGGAGTTCAATGCTCTACATTACTAAACCATACATCAAATAAACATCACAGCTTCTTAGGGATGGGTCCAAATTTAATAAGTCGCTAAATTTGCAGTGCTACATTTATTTAGTGTCATCACCTGTTAAATATTTTTTTAGAAATGTAACGTCACCACTTTTATCCCCATTCGGGGGTAGTCAGAGGCTTGAGTGGATATACACCACCCCATTGTAGAGGTATTAACCAACTCAAAGCCCACGTTTATACAGGTGAATTTTTCAAGTGTGCGTGGATGGCCAAATCCGAAACTATAAGGAATATCGAAAGGTACTCAAAGAAGTCTCGGGGCCGATTTTGGTGAAAACTAAAACTGCAACATTGGATTTTTGAAAAAAACTAAATTCGTAGCCAGGAATCGAACTAGTTGAAAAAAACCACTTACTATATTATTACACCATTCGATAGTGTCGCTGATAAGGAACGAATTCTGGGAAGTAATGACATACGGCAAACTTAAAAAAAACTGTGTTTTTTAATAAACTGCTGCATATTTTCAAGTTGACTGTAATAAGTCATACGTACATTACCTTTACCTTGTTCGAAATTATGCTCAATATTTTTATTTATTTACCTTCGCAGCGCAGTCATCTTCATAACATTATGTTCTAATTACAAATTTTCAATCATTTTTGAACAATTAATCAGTTTAGGTTTAATAGTTAGGTAACTTAAGAGAAATAAAATACTATTTTGTTTAAAATTAGCTCTTTCCTTAAGTTTACCGTAAAAACAATATTCGTAGCCAGGAATCAAACTAGTTGATTTAGAATAAAAAACCAAATACCGTATTATTACACCATTCGATAGTGTCACTGAATAGAAACGAATTTTGAGAAGTAATTACAACTTCTCAAAATTCGCATGTGTGTGTGCATAATTTACAGTTCGCTGACGGCGAGAGAAAACATCGTGAGGAAACCTACCTATCCCTCGGGATTAGGTAATAGTCAGTTCCTGTATACACGGCGACAAGATTCACCACCTGTCACGTTGGGTTCTGGCTATACAGGGTGAATTTTTCAAGTGTGCGTGGATGGCCAAATCCGAAACTATGAGTGATATCAAAAAGTACTCAAAAGAATCTCGGGGCTCACTCAATCACTCATAGTTTCGGATTTGGCCATCCACGCTCACTTGAAAAATTCACCCTGTATAGTCAGAACCCAACGTGACAGGTGGTGAATCTTGTCGCCGTGTATACAGGAACTGACTATTACCTAATCCCGAGGGATAGGTAGGTTCCCTCACGATGTTTTCTCTCGCCGTCAGCGAACTGTAAATTATGCACACACACATGCGAATTTTGAGAAGTTGTAATTACTTCTCAAAATTCGTTTCTATTCAGTGACACTATCGAATGGTGTAATAATACGGTATTTGGTTTTTTATTCTAAATCAACTAGTTTGATTCCTGGCTACGAATATTGTTTTTACGGTAAACTTAAGGAAAGAGCTAATTTTAAACAAAATAGTATTTTATTTCTCTTAAGTTACCTAACTATTAAACCTAAACTGATTAATTGTTCAAAAATGATTGAAAATTTGTAATTAGAACATAATGTTATGAAGATGACTGCGCTGCGAAGGTAAATAAATAAAAATATTGAGCATAATTTCGAACAAGGTAAAGGTAATGTACGTATGACTTATTACAGTCAACTTGAAAATATGCAGCAGTTTATTAAAAAACACAGTTTTTTTTAAGTTTGCCGTATGTCATTACTTCCCAGAATTCGTTCCTTATCAGCGACACTATCGAATGGTGTAATAATATAGTAAGTGGTTTTTTTCAACTAGTTCGAAATCAACTAGTTCGATTCCTGGCTACGAATTTAGTTTTTTTCAAAAATCCAATGTTGCAGTTTTAGTTTTCACCAAAATCGGCCCCGAGACTTCTTTGAGTACCTTTCGATATTCCTTATAGTTTCGGATTTGGCCATCCACGCACACTTGAAAAATTCACCTGTATAAACGTGGGCTTTGAGTTGGTTAATACCTCTACAATGGGGTGGTGTATATCCACTCAAACCTCTGACTACCCCCGAATGGGGATAAAAGTGGTGACGTTACATTTCTAAAAAAATATTTAACAGGTGATGACACTAAATAAATGTAGCACTGCAAATTTAGCGACTTATTAAATTTGGACCCATCCCTAAGAAGCTGTGATGTTTATTTGATGTATGGTTTAGTAATGTAGAGCATTGAACTCCGGTCTCCCAACTTAATCCTGATGCTCAATAAAACTAAACATATAGTAAACATTGCCGACCTGAAGGGAAGGGGGAAGGGGAGAAGGGGGGGGTTTGGGCTTACGGCTCTCTCACTCATCGTACGAAACGCAGCTGTAATAGCTGCTTTACGCCGATCTTCTATGAGAGGGTGGTACTACCCCACCAAACGGTGGTTAGTCCAACTTAAAAATAAGCAAACAAAAATAATTTCGTATTACTAATATTAAGTAGTATGAATAACATCAACTGAAACACGCTTAACATCAGGCGGGCCGTACGCATGTGTTTTTGTCTTGGCTTTTCTTGTCGCATATAGCCAGTGTCAAGTACCTACCTACAAGAATATAGATTTTCAATGTTGCACTTCGCCACTTCCCGCCAAAAAAAAACAAGTTTGTCTAGCAACTCAGTGGTATAAAAAGATATCATAGGCAAGACAAAAAATATGAAAAAATGAAATGTAACGTCACGACTTTTATCCCCATTCGGGGGTAGTCAGAGGCGTGAGTGGCCATACACCACCACATTGTGGAGGGATTAACCAACTCAAAGCCCACGTTTCACCAGATAGTCAGAACCCAACGTGACAGGTGGTGAACCTTGTCGCCGTGTATACAGGAACTGACTATTACCTAATCCTGATGGATAAGTAGGTTTCCTCACGATGTTTTCCCTCACCGTCAGCGAACTGTAAATTATGCACATAGATGAAAATTCATCCATTGGTGCATGCCCCACCGGGGATCGAACCTGGGACCTTCTGATTGTTAGCCCAACCTGTTGTTGTTGTTAGGCAAGACAATAAGATTAGAAAGTAGGTAAGCGGTTTTTAGAGGACGATTATGCT